>CP126897.1:13930000-14530000 GCA_030440675.1 Furcifer pardalis
ATGGTGGAACAAATGCTCTCAGATGGAGTGATGGGGAATACAGAAGATCCCAAAGGTTGAGAAGAACAAGTGGCATACATCTAAGGCAGGGGTTCGCAACCTATGGCCCACGGGCCAGGTCCAACTCATGGTACCAAATAATCCGGCCCATGACGTCACTTCAGCCACCCCCACTGCCAGAATTGGCCACAGACTCATGTATGGCTGCATAAATGCACTTACTAAAGCCGTAAATGAGTCAGCAGCTGTTGTAAATGAATCTGTGGCTGTCGTAAATGTGTTTTATGGCACCAGTCCAGCTCACTCAGCTGTCTGAGGGGTGTGTGGTCCGGCCCATGACTGAAAAAAATTGAGAACCACTGATCTAAGGGATGGAGGGAGAGCTATTGAAGTCTCTTCCCCTCTATCTCCTTTCCCCCTTTCCCCTGCACTGTTAAGTGAAATTCAAGCTCAGGCCACTTTGCCCTTTTCTGCCTACACTAAAGGTTGCTCGATAGATGTATTGCTGAGTGAAGAGAAATTCGAGCTGTATACATCTGGGATCCAGCTGGACCAAAAACAGCTGAGCAGGCTCAGAGCAAACTATATCAGTGAGTTCTTGGTATAGAACAGATTATACCAGTGAGTTTTGAGTACCAGTGAGTTCTGAGTACCAGTTCAGAGTAGTAGCCAGCAATTTCACGCTGGTTACCTACAATGCATTGGTCCTCTTTTTTTGCAGTTGATATTAACTCAAAGTAAAGTCTGGCCAGGTTATCCTGCTCTGGCAATAGAGTAGACCAGGGGTGCTCAAACTATGGCCTGTGGTCCAGATCTGGACCACAGGCACCCTTGCTACTCCCAGAAGTGGAAGTAACACGTGCATGCACAAAACACTGCTGTAAATGCACCCATGGGTGTCAAATGTGTTTATGACAGCCATGGGTGCATTTACAGCACATTTTTCAAATGCATGGGTGCATTTAGAGCATGTTTTTGTGCATGCACAGGTCCATTTTTCTTCCACTTCCAGTGGGAGGAACCATATGACCAGCCCATGGTCTAAAAAGTTTTGACACCTGTGGAGTAGACCATACTACCAGTAACTCAACACTGATCATCAGGTGGTAGTTAACTAACCTAACAACTCTAAGGACTACTGGCCTTGGGTGGCAAAGTCCACAGGGAAAGATGATGGTCCCCAAGTGAATTAAATCCCACTTTGATCCATCTTGATGGAGGGCAGCAGCTTCATCAATACTGGCCTGAGGCTAATGAGGATTTTGTGTGTTGAAAGGGCTTAGGACCAGAAAGTGATTCATGAAACTTGCTGAAGGCAAATGGAAGGCCAGCGTTATACTGTTCCCAGGACAATCTTCATGGCTGATCACCATGAGAATAGCCAATATTTAGAATCAGATATGGTACTTGAAGAAGATTAACTCATGGCTTAGAAACCTTCCTATTTTGAACTTCCATTCCATGCTGGCTAGGGATTTTGGATGGTTGTAACTCCCCACCCCCACCCCAAAAAGGAACACTCTAAATCCTGGTCTCTCAATCATTGCATTTGTCTGACCAGCTCTTTTATGTCCACAACATTTTTTCCTCTCCCAATTTTTAGATTGCTTTTGTTTGCATCAACTCGTTTCTGGCTAAGCTTCAATATGAAAAAGTTGGTGTGGTTGAGAGGCTGGAATGAGAGAGTAACACCTGAGGTTCCCCAGCTGATTTTGGCAGTAGCCTTCTTTCAGATTATTCTGATATCCCATGAGGTCCCCAGCAGCTGCTTGCACTAAGGGTAGGATCTTCCATGTAGGTGAGATAAAGCAGGCTAGAGGGAGTTTGCTTAACCCTTAACCTGACAAAGTTGACAGCTTTTATTCCTGGTAGCTTGGGAAGAACCTGGGGACTGTGGTGGCATAGTGGTTAAGATGCCAAACTTGATGACTGGAAGGTTGGCAGGTCAGCAAGTTTGAGATCCAAGTGCTATATGACAAAGTGAGCTCCCATCTCTGTCCCATCTAATGCCATAATGTGTGCATAATGTGGGATGCAAGCCAACCCCTCACTGCTAATGTTAGCTGCCTTCATTCACCTAACCAGCCACTAAAAATCAGCTTTGCTTCCCCGCCCCCCCTCTCATGGCTCTGAGTTATCATATTACCTCATTAGGAAGGATTAACCCAGATTCAGGGCCCATTTGTTTCAATTCCACTCTGGTCTGCTTCTGCAACTCCACTGGACCAGAAGCAGTTCTGCCTCCACTCCCGGCCCATGTCTGCCTTCTCTCTGAGACATCATAGATGCCTGCCTCTAGGACAGGGGCTCCCAACCAAAGGCCTGTGGGCTGGATGTGGCCCATGGCACCATTTCATGTGGGGTCCCACCCCTCCAAGAGCATTTGAGAAATAAAATGTCTACCCCTTTGAAGCTGTTGGGAACACACACACCCATCATGCAGGCAGGACAAAATGACCATCCAGCCCTCTAAGCTGACTGAGAGAACATTACCCGGCCCCCAGCATGAAAAGGTTGGTAACCCCTGCTCTGTGACATCAGCTCCAATCTCACCATTTGGCTCTATTTCTATGCTTGCGTTTGAGACCAAACAGTTCTGGGTGCCAATCAATAAGACCAAGCTGCCGTGAGTTCAATCCTGACAGGGATCAAGGTCTGAAGATGGTAAAATGAGTACTCAGCATCCTGGGGGCAAAATGCTAGTAACCCTGTGATCTGCCCAGAGAGTACACCAAGCGATATTGGATGGTATATAAGGGCAATTGCTATTAAAGGCAGAAAAACGAGAAACAGCAACCATGGGAAGAAGAAGGAAAATCAGCTGTTGGAAATCTGCATTTCTTGCCATCTTTAAATATGCACAGGAGCCTCACAATAAATAAAGCTGTCAACTCAGCCTAAATATATTCAGTATTATTACTAATTCTCTCATCACATCAGCCGGGTCCCTACAATTATATTTTTCCAATTCAATGCATTTTGTGCATTTAAAATCTCCACTGCTTGGGCAACAAAACTTTAAACACTGTTACCAGAACCTATTCTTTCCCTATGTTAGATGGGAATCCAACACTTGATTTCTTCTTGGTGTTTGGTACCTAAAACCTGAAAACTGTCTTAGCTTTGGAAATGAAAGAAGATGTCTAGTATGCCCACTAGGAGGCGGTATCTTCTCTCTTAAAAAATAGTTTTCCGTGAAACAACCAGCATATAAGGATAGGGCTAGAAATTGCTACCAATTTAGATCCCACCTGTGGATTTATTATTATTATTTATTTTTGAAATGAAAAGAGAGGATTCACTTGAGAAAGCCTTGATTCTGGGAAAGGCGGACTGCAAAGAAGAAGGGGGTGGCCAAAAATGAGATGGATAGATGGTATTGTTGATGCAATGGGCACAAAGCTGGGCAGGCAAGATGGTTGAGGACAGAGGTGACTGGAGGGCAATGGTCCATAGGGTCGTAAAAGGTCAGAATTGACTGTGCAACTGAACAACAACAAAAACCGTGTTAGTCGAGTACTGCACGATGGAGTGTGCTCCCATCTCTGTCCCAACCCCTGCCAACCTAGCAGTTCGAAAGCAAGAAATTGCAAGTAGATTAAAGAGGGACCACTTTGGTGGGAAGGTAAACAGTATTCCGTGCACTCAGGTGTTGAGGCATTCCCTGTCCGTGGAAACATCTGCCAATGCAGACAGCACACTGAATCCTAGAGTCAGATACTACTGGCTATTGAGCAAGGGCGACCTTTACCTAACGTCACCAGGCATGGACTGGGCCACCAGGACAGGAGAATTCATCCTGGAGTGCCCTCGCCTCTGGTGCCTTAGGGTGCAAATAATAATTTTATTATTATTTTATCCGTCCAGTGTGCTGCACTTTATATTAAGCCGTTGCTCAAGCTCCCTCCTTCAGCTTGGAGCAATGGTTTATTCTAAAGTGCTGTGCGCCGGGTAGAGCAAGCGAGGGGCGATGAGCAAGCGGTTCCCGGGGCAGCCTTCTCCCCTGTCCCTTGGTCGCCGCTCCTCGTCCCTGTCCAGTGCCCTCCCATGGTGCGCAGCACATCCTTGAATGCCACAATGATCAAGTTGGATCCATTTACTAACCATTGACAACTTTACAGAACCAAACTTGGCAGAAATAAATCTGAATAACAATCAAGGATCTTCAGGTGTAAAAAGCCACAGTGGTTTGCAACTTTATCTTTTATACTAACCAACCATTGTGTACTTCTGTATCCCCACCTGATATGTATAAATTAATGCCATGAAGTCTCTCTCTTATGTCTGACAAAGTGGACTAGATCCACGAAAGCTAACATTAAAATACAGTAGCCAGTCTTTGAGGTGCCATAATGTTTTGTTTACTATCTGATACACCCAGTGGAATGCTGCTCTTCTCTTTAGTCTGGTCTTGTGCTAGTCTGAGTGCAAGCTTTAAAATCAATTTTGACTTAATGGAGACCCTTTCTAAGGTTTTCTAGGGAGTGAATGGTCTACCATTTCTTTCTTCTGTGGGTGCCCTGGGACAGTGTAGTTTCCCCAAAGCACACAGACTGGTTCTGCTCCTGGGAGGCACTGTGGGGAAATGAACTCTCTCAACAGAGACTGCAGTGGCTTAGTGGTTAAGAGGCTTGCCCTGTTAGCTGGAAGGATGGCAAGTCGGCAGTTAGAAACACAGGTACTGCATGACAGATTGAGCGTCCATCTCTGTCCCAGCTCTTGGGGACATGAAAGGAGCATCATTTGGGCATCCCCTGAGCAGAGTTTCTTCTGCAAAAATCCTTTCAACCCAGAATACAGTGGTACCTCGAGTGACAAATGGTTTGAATTACGAAATTTTCACAATACGAATGAAAATCAATTGAAAATAATGGCTCAAATTACGAATTTTTTCGGAACAGATTTATTGGTTTTCAGTGCATTCCTATGGGAAATTTGAGTTACAAATTTTTCATAACATGAAAAATGCCTTGAAACGCATTCAATTTGTAACTCAAGGTACCACTGTAATTTATGACATGAAATGATTATTATTAACTCTCTCAAACAAACTTGAACCACTGTGCTATAATGGAGTGCCAAAAACCAGAGTTTTGAGGATATTACTTTTTGGGATTTCAGCTTGTAGAATCTCTCTCTCTCTCTCACACACACACACACACCCAGCAGCATTTTGCAGTCGGTCACTGGTACATAAACATTGGTTTTCATTATACAGTACATCTTTCTTGGGCACTGTAGCTTGGAACGATTTGCATGCAAAAAAGTGAAAACTTTGAAAGCAAGCTTCCAAACAGCAACTGTGAAATAGGAAAGATAAAGGTTTCCCTTGTTCAAAAACTAATCATGTTCAGCTTTATGGGGTGCTGCTCATCTCCCTTTACAGCAAAAGAGTCAGTGCTGTCTGCGTCTGGAGACATTTCCATGGTCATGCGGCAGACATGACTAAAAGCAAAACAATCACTCTTACCTCCTGCCCAATAGTGTTTAGTTCATTCTCTAGGAGGTTCACAAGTTAATTAGCATTTCCCCCCCAACATTTTGGGTACTCAGTTTACCGACCGCGGAAGAGTAGAAGGTTGAGTCAAACTAGTCAGGATTGAACTCACAACCTTTTGGTTGCTGTACAGCAGTTTAACCACTGCACCACCAGGGCTCTTCTAGAGACAGGGTGCACAGAACCTTTCCCACCAAAGTGGTACCTAGTTTATCAACTTACAGTTTCTTGCTTTCAAACTGCTAGGTTGGCAGGAGCTGAGGCAGACAATGGAGTGCTCTATCCATCATGCAGCACTCGGGTCTCAAATTACAGACTTTCCGATCGCCCAGCTCTGCATCTCAACCCCTAAGCATCTCAACCACTGCATCTCAACCACGACCCTAAAGACCTGCTGAGGCCCTAAGCTATGTCAACTTCAAGGAGCCCCATAGCATTACTCAAACAATGTATTTTAACTGTTGCTTCATATTCTAGGCCCAATCTGAGGTTTCCAACTTTAATTTATTAAACATCATTCTCTACCTTGTAGAAAATTATTGCTTATCCAAGGCTGATACAGCTTTGCACAAGGTACTTTCTCTAGAGACTCATGCTTTGACATGGACCTTCTCCTTTGCCTCCACAGATTCTAGCTATTTTTCTTTTGCTGCAAAGGAATGGATGGAAGAGAATTTTGCTAGTGCATGCACTTACACAAAAGCAAGCACTGCAAAAATAAAAAAATGAACAAACTGGTGCAACCCTGAAAACCTGCAGAAGGGGAGAAATAGCAGCTGGGGTGCAGAAGCAGGTTACAGACTAGGTTTTTCTGTCCCTTCCTTTTCTCTCAGTTCTTTTCCCTCCCTGGACGTCTCTCTCTGTTCCTCCCACTCCGCTCCTGTGTAAGCTTCTAATCCTTCAACCAACTGTCTATTCCTGGTTTAATCCTACTGCAGCCGGCAAGCCATGTGCAACTTCAGCTCCCCCTATAAATAAGATTGCCAACTGGCTAGATGTGTTTAGGATCTGGGGGGAGAGGGGGAGGGACCTACACTGCCCGTGCCACAGAGACCTTGATCTCCTGAAAGCAGCAAGGAAAGGATAGCAGACCATTTATCAATCAATCAGAAGTAGCCCATATATGGTTTTCCAGTGTTGATTGACATCAGCTTCCTTCAATCTTAGGCACTGTATCAAAGACAAGAAATGTTAGTACAGTAACTGTATTTGAGGAGACACACTTTCCCCATCCCTGGTCTAGACTGAATGGATGGTTGGCTCTCCAGAGGTTGGTGGGCAATGCCTCCCATCAGGCTGACCACTGGCTCTGTTGCCCACCACTGTTGAAATGCAGGTCACATGGTTCCCATCCTTGGAATAGCCTTACTGGAGACTACTTTAGCTGTTTCCATTTTAGTGATGGAAAGGTGGAATAAACATATTTGAACGATGTAGTAAAGAAAAACCATAGGGGTATACAGAAACATCCTCCTCAAAGATTGTGGTATTTTTGAACCACAATCGGGCATACCCTGGTAATGGCAACCTTGTGTTGCCAGCTAATCTTTCTCACACTAGGTCAGGCCAAAGGAACTGCAGAATGAACTCACCAAAAGGTGCCTTCATCTTGGCAGCTTCACATCTGGCCTAGACACGGAGGAGGGGGAAGGAGGAGGAGGAGGAAAAATCATAGAGAAAAAGTCTGTCCTAGACTGATGCGCAATGTAGAGAGAAGGAGAATATATAAGCCATGGGGGGAAATGTAGAGAAGAAATTGATAAATAAACAGGATAGGTAGATACTTCTTACACAGATCATATTCTGTTCCAAACCATGTTTGATTTCATATATAATATTTATATTTATATATTTACACGAGAACAAGGTATGTACTGTATTCCAGTTGTTTTGGGGGAGTTTATCCACGGAAGGAAGTTACACATTCAGAGTGAACACCAGATGGACCAACCAACTCACAGAGGGCACTATTGAGTGGAGGCAAGGGGGACGGGAAAGAGAAGCTAGACAGGAGGAAAAGGGACTAGCTTGTAGGTTGGACGCCACCAGTCTGCCACAGTTGATGGAATGTATTATTATTAATAGTAGAACAGAGTGTCTGGAAATCTTGTTTCTCCCACACCAACAATCTTGTGAGGTAGGCCACTAGTCTTTTCTTTTTTGCAAGTAAGAAGTCTGAACTCCCAGGCCCCACATGATAGAAATGTTCTAAAGGCCATGCCTTCCCTTTCCAGTCCAAAAGCTGAACTTGGAAAAGTTTTTTTTTGACTACTCACGCCCCTATAGCACCACAGGGCTGCTTGCTATACATTCTAGGACCTGTGATCCCCAAAACATAACTTTTCCAAGCTCTGTCCTAAAGTAACATTCTGAATAATGCTGGTTTGTGTTACAGAGCTAAACCCCAAAGTTGCTTCCACTCTAGAATAGTTACTATGCAGAATGTCCAAGTGTCACTTCCCAGTATTCTTCAGAAGAAACCAACCGAGTTACAAGTGATCAGCAATCAGGCACAGGGTCCGGAGAACTTTTGGTTTATAGTTATTCTTAGACTACAATTTCCATAATCCCTTAGTATTGGCCAAGCTGGCTGGGGCTTGTAGGAGCTATGGAAGACCAAAAGATGTGGTCAAGCAGCTTCACATTTTGCAATTTCAACACCGGGAATTTTAAAAGATGTTTTCACATAATTCAAAACAGCATTTGAAGTTCTTTAACACATATCTGCTATGCCCCTAGTGTGACCATTTAACATGCTTTATATAAAAGTTTAGATGAAATACATTCCAGTACCTCATAAAGAAGTACCTCTCAAGTAATGGGAAGCCCTCGTAGCCTGTACAACTGTGAGCTGTCAAGTTTATTTCAGATACCCTTTCTGGGGAAAGGTCAATTTTTTAAAATAATAATTACATGTCAAGAAGCTGATTCCAATTTATGGCAATTCTTTCCAGGTTTTCTGGGTACTGAGTGGTTAGAAGTGGTTGACCATTAATTTGTTGTGTTCAAATTGGCCATCCTCAACCCATTGCCCTCTAGATGCATTGGACTACATCAACCACACTGAGCCGACATGTCAGATCAATACATATGAAGAGGATGTATAGATTGGAGGAGACGGGTCTAAAGCTTTTTGAAGAAGTGGTGACTGGTAATTCCAGTTTTGGGGTCCTGTGATTACGCTCTGTGCTTTAATCTTCTGTTTAAAGGAGTTATCAAGGTACTGAATCTATTTGGGCATGATGTTCAGCAACTCGATTAGCTCTTGTACAGTGCAGATGAAAAGCTGGAATGGATTCATAAGACCCCTGAAACCAGACTCTCAAAATCCCATTCTTTTGAAGAGTTGTTCATTCAGAAGCATTATAAACCCATTCCAAGAGGATTAGGCTTTTTGGTGATGTCGGATGATGGTGAGGTGCATTTGGAGTCAAGACAGGAGGTAACCTTGAAACTACTGCTGATGAATATTTTTGGAGCCCCCTTTTAACTCTCATGGAGATTATGACATATGAAGAGAACATCAACAATCTTAGCAGGGAATTCTTGAAGTGGTAGCCAAGTTAGTCTGTGCAAGCATATCAGATAGTAAATAAAACAAGACAAAAAAGACAAAATTGTTGTTGCACCTTACAGACTAACTACTATATTTTAATGTTAGCTTTCATGGATCGAATCCACTTTGTCAAACTTGATCCGTGAAAGCTAAGATTAAAATATAGCTGTTAGTCTTTAAACTGCCACAATGTTTTTATCTTGCTTTGTTTACTATCTGATATGCTTAGCTGGAAAGGCATTTGTGGATGATGGGAAAAACCCATACTATCTGAGCTGCACTGTTCGTGATAAAAAAAAATCTGTAGTGTAAATTGAAACACTGTGAGTATTTTGGAGGGAAGCAAAACTAATGGAGACTCTGTTTGTCTAGCATAGGAATAAATGATTAGCTTCAGAGCTGCACATGAGGTACTGGGGGTGTCCTCTTTGGTACAGAGAGATGGCTTGGATGTTAAACGTGTCTGCTATTCTACCTTTTCTGTATTAAAGCTGCCCAAATCCATTCTTTAGGGGAACGTCTGATATAGTTTTGAGAAAAGGCCAAACTGTATGCTGACGGTTGAGCTGATATGTTTGCACCCCAGGTTAGACTGCCTGAGAAATCAGATATCCAAGCCAAGAGCATGTCATCATGATAATCAGTTGCAAAACAGAGCAAGCTAATTTGTAAACCACAAACATTGAGGAAAAGCTTCTGTTGTGACAATCAGCAATGAAGAAATTGTCTTCTTCTTGGTTGTGGAGTATTCCAAAATCTCAGCAGGGCCTTCAGGGTTACCATAAGTTGGAAGTGGTGGCCCATAACGACAATAAAATGACCCTTACCACTCAGACCGAGTGGAAGATCCTGAGACATGGTCTAAGGCCGGAGTGAGTAATTTGTGGATCTTCAGATGTCATTGGTCCAGAATTCCAATTATTTTAACCCTAATCAGAATGCTGATGGACACTATAGTCCAGCAATTTAGGAGTACCATAATTTGCCCATCACAAATTGGTGTATGGAGCTTCAGCTGTGAGATGCAAGACAGAGCTATCTTTAAGGGCTAACGTAATTCTATTCTTATTTCCAGATGGGAAGAAGTCTGTGTGGGAAAGGAAGATTGTGCATATAAAGCTATTTAACGTGGTCAAACCATTGGTCCATCTAACCTAGGACTGCCTACTGCCAGGCATGGCAACTTGTGTTATGGGACAATATATCCCATCACCCCTCATCACTTGCAGAATCTAACGGGAGTTGTAGTTCACACATTCCCACCCTACTCTGAGAGGCAGTCTCTTTCCAAGGCCTGAGGCACAATCATCCTCTGTTTTGCTGCCACCAATGACTAAATACGGAACATTATGATGGCAAAACTGGAGTTGCTCTTGGACTGAATGGGGTGTGTGCCATATTCCCAACATTTTGCAGGAGCAGTTCTGGCTTCTCACCAGGAGCCATTTATGTGCAAAGCTGCTGCTGAGCTATTGGTCTTCCCATCTCCAAGTTAATGTAGACCCAAGCAGTCATGTACAGTGTTGTGGCTGTGGGTCCAAAGCTATTCACAGCAGAGAAAGGGGCCTGGTGTGTGTGTGTGTGTGTGTGTGTGTATGTTTCTCTGTGTAATTTACCTCCACTCTCTTGTTTGAGGGTGGGGAAGCTCTATGTATAATGCATTAAAAGGCTGGAGGGTAAGGTTGCGTGATGAATGAGGTGTGAGTCTTGGTTGCTGTCATAGCAGCACATCAAGGCTTGTGGACAAAGGAAGGAAGGTTCAAAGTATGTGTTCTTGGGCCATTACAAAGGCATGAGGGAGTGGGCAGTTCTTGGTGGGTTCAGAAAGTTGTACCATTGGACCAGAAATGAGGGCTGGAAAGGAGGAAAAGACGGTAAAGTGAAGGCTATGGAGCAAGAAGCAACCCAAGATGGAGGCCTTTCCCCCTTCACTCCAGTGGATATTGAACCAAGACCCCAGCACCCCACGAAAGAAGAGGGATGGGGCATCCCTAGGATAAGTCCCGCTCTCCTGGCGTGCCATACATGTATGAATCTTTGCCAGGCTCTTGCACATATTCCTCCTTCCTGTCCCAGTCAGCTGTCCAACCTCCATTAGCAAAACTGGTGCTCTTGGTGGCACCGTATCCTCCGCCTCCCCCGCCACCCACTGCAGCCATCCGGGCAGCTTCATCTTCCTCATCAGCCAGTTCATCTTCATGGATGAAGCCACACTTCTCATCGCTGAGTTCTTCAGGCTCAGCCCATGGCTGCTTCTCGCCTGAGGCAAAAATACCGTAGAAGACGACACCTCCATAATGCACCAGCGAGGCTATGAGAAACACGTACTGCCATTCCTCCCGCGTCTGTGGAAAACAGAAGACGAAAGGGTGGGACATTCATAATAAAGGGATGTGAAGAAATTGAGAAAGATTGTCTTGACACAGAGAGACAGTCTGTTCAGAGGAGTTTTTGTTTTACAGGCCACAGAATGTCCTGCCTCTGACTACACAAAAAGTGGGGTTTTTTTTTGCCCTGATGGAGTTGCAGAAATTACACAAAATGTCTCTGTTCGAAAGTAGTTTTTTTCCTGTGAAAAAAGGACATATACATACCACACATAGAAATTCTAGCTGATTGATTAAAATGACACAAACAACCTATTCAATGCTTCTAAATTTTTCTAAAGGCAGCAACTATTATAGTTTAGTTACACATTCTAGTCTAAGCAATGTGTGTGATCTATGCCATTTATGCAAAAATTGTTCCAACAGATGAAAAAGCTTCTAAAACTGATATTAAATACCTCGCTGTCTCACAAGTAAGGATTAAAAAACTTAACTATCTGGGGGGGGGGGGGCAGAGAACAGAGCACCTAGGATTTATAATGTACTGAGATCTTAGGTTAAGAAAGGTACACTGTGGGCCCTGATCTATCTCTCCCAAAGTGTAATTGTTGGTTTCTGTGTACCAGGCTAAAATATTCTGACTATATATTATGAGTGTCAGCAAAATGGGAGGGGGCCCCTGAGTTATACAGTATTTTTATCTTCAGTGTAATTATGAGAGCAGGATTCTTCCTATAGTCCTAAACTGCTCTCCTTTCTAAATTACTTTGACAACTGTTTGGTGTGTGGTTGTCACATGCTCATGATTTTTGTGATGGGGATCATAGCTAACCTTATACACTGAAAGGAGAAAAAACTCCTCTAAGACACTGTCTTATAGATACAAAAGATCTGTCATCAGATTAAAAAAAGAAATAATTGCAACCTTCCATGTTACCCCATTCCATTTTATTCCCCCCCCCCAAGCCTGTAGGTGCCTCTATGCTCAAATGTAGATGATACTATTTCACCTACACAAGAAACTTCATTCAAAAAATTGGGGAGCAGGGATTGAAAAGAAAAAGAGGGAGGGAGAGAATGATATCAAGATAATAATTATTTCCTTCTCTTTCCTACCTTGTGTTTGGTCATTGCTCCAACGATAATTGGGCATACCATGCCTGACAAGGTTCCTACACCATTAGAAATCCCCATCAGGATACTGGCATATCGGGGGGCAATGTCTAAGTGATTCACATTAAATCCTAGAAATAGTGAGAGATAAAAAGGAATTTGTGTCATATACTATCCTATAGGTCAAAAACACCATGGATTGCAGCTAATTTTGGATGTGTTAAGTTAGCACTTCACAGCAGATCATGGCAGTAGAAATTATTTTCCCACTGCATGTTTTGCACTCTTTCCCCAAAGTCTAAAGTAGTTTTATGCTAAACTGCAGCTAAGAAGTTAAACGTGGGTTTTATTACTTACTTTATTTGCTGTTGGGATGGGCTAGACTTCATCTCACTTTTCTCTTTTAAAATTAGAATTTACCCATGTTGGTAAATTTCTTCATATTTGAGATGGAACAAAAATGTGAATTGTGGAAATGCCACAATTTGACCAATTTGTTTACCGAGACCTAGGCTTTGAAAGAACTCTGAAAAATCTGATTTTGAATCCTTATGCATTTAACCTTGGCTTGCCTACCCACCTGTTTTGGAGCAGTCTGGATCAGCCTAAGTAGGAGGTCTGATATACCATTTGGTGTGATCTCTGTATCCAAATAGCCTATGGATCTTAAACAACCCTATTTGCTCCATGCCACATGTCATTAATTTGCAGATATAATGGACTTAAGAAGAGAGTCACTTCAGGATGTTGGAAAATTAAACCCTTCTTAACTCTATGGTGTGTGAAGAAGTGAATTTTCTTGTAGTAAAGGTTTCCCTTGCTTGAAAGCCAGTCGTATCTGACTCTAAGGTTTAGTGCTCATCTCTGTTTCAAAGCCGAAGAGCCAGCGCTGTCTGCTTCTGCAGACGTTTCCATGGTCATGTTGCAGGCATGACTAGACACCGGAGCACACGGAACGCTGTTACCTTCCCACCAAAGTGGTCTCTATTTATCTACTTGCAATTTCTTGCTTTCGAACTGCTAGGTTGGCAGGAGCTGGGACAAAGATGGGAGCTCAATTCGTCCTGCAGTACTCGGGAATCGAACTGCTGACCTTCCGCCTCCCAGTCAGCATCTTAGCCACTTGAGCCACTGCGTGTATATGTGCTGGATCATATTTTTTTTAAAAAAGCTACCGGTAAATGGAAAACTTTCCTCCTGGAAGCAGGAGGAAATAGGAGAAGGCCAACAAAGGGTCTTTTTGTTTGCCTTTCTCTTAAAGGTCTTCCCAAGAGCTGGTCAATAAAAGCAAACAGAAAACTCCCCCCACCCAACCCAAAAAATTGCTCCCTCCTGTCTTCTTCTGGTTCACGGAGGAAGTTTTGCATTTGGCTTTTATTTAAAGTGATACTGCACATATATGCTACCCTAGAACTCTTTTAAAATTTCTTATTGCTTCCTCAGCCAACCCACAGAATCGAAGAAGTGCTTAACTTGCCAATAACCTGAAGTGACCCTTTTCTTCAGCCACTTTATGATAATAGCAATTCAAACAGGAAAGCTTGATTTTGGTACATTTCCAGCAACTGGATATAAAACAGAGCAATTCGACCTGCACCAAAAAAGGAGAAGCTCCTGAAAGAGGCCGAAAAGATGCAGGTAGAAAGAGACGCTATGGAGGAGAGGCTATTCCACTCCAGCAAAGATGTCCGATCACTGACTTTGGTTCATGTGGTGGACCAAACAGTAAGCTAAATGCTTGCATAATATCAACCAAGGTAGTGCTGAGCTGGTTGCTATCTTTCCCAGACACTCCTCTTTAACCAGGACAACATAGTCCTCTCTGTGCTGAATATAACTACACTCACTGAATTTGATCTGTGCAGATGAGGGAGAGATTCATTTGAGTTCATTTTTAAAAATCAATTTTCTTAATACTGTATTCAGGATAGAAAGAAATTAATGGTTTTAAGAATTCAAAGCTAGGAAAAAGTGGGAGCAGAAGACAGTTCCATCCTTATGTTTGCAAACACAACTGGCTCTCAAGCAAGGGAGACCTTTACCTACAGTTATATGATGGCGAACCTTGGCACTCCAGATGTTCTTGGACATCAATTCCCAGAAGTCCAAGCCCCCGTGAATCCACATGAATGAGTTTACTGCAATTCATCCGGCCCGTGCTGCCCTCGTTGCTCCCACAAGCAGAAGTAAAACATGCAGGCCAGATGAAATGCAGTAAACCCATTTGTGTGGATTCACGGGGGCTTGGGCTTCTGGGAATTGAAGTCCAAGGACATCTGGAGTGCAAAGGTTCACCATCATGGACCTACAGTGTCATTAAGAGAGAGATGTCGAACCTATAGCCCTGCATGAGAACGTTGTTAGCATTAACAAGAGCCAAAATTGTTCCCTGGTTTTACATAATTTGGAAAAGGCACTGTTTTGGACTATAATTGGAAGTACTGAGTGGGGCATTTGGGCCATTGTTTAGTTACCCCTGTTCCCCAAGCACTTACCTGAAATAGCAAAACCACTGAAACCCACAGCCAGGACTAAGAAAGAAATAGCAACACCTTTGCTGTGGGAATAACCGACCACTAAAAGCAGTGTGGCTTCCATACCAAACCCTGTATGCCAAGAGAGACAAATGGACAAAGATAACTTAGATATGCAGATACAGTAATACGCCACATAATGAAAAAGCTCCATTCCATGGAGTTCTTAGTTATGCAGTTTTTATCATTATGTAGATCAAATGGGCGATACCCTGCATACTAAAAAAAAAAAGTTCATTATATGGGGTTTACATTAACTGGGGTATACCCCACTTAGCGCAAACCCGCATAACGAATTTTCCCCCATTATGTAGGGTATCATGATTGCCTAATGAATGATTCGTTATACAAAATTTTCATTATATGAAGCAAACCATGACACCTTATGGAATGATTTGATGGAATCTGGCAAAGGTGTGTGTGTGTAGTTAGAGATTTCATTTTTAGAACCAAGCTGTAAGTTGATAATTAGCCACAAAACACACAATGCAAAAAACATGAACATTGTTGGCTAGTAAACTTGTGACATCTGAAGCCTTGTAGTGCTTGCCATTAGTTTCTTTATCAAAGCTGCATACCCTGGAACAGTGGACAAAAAAAGTAAATGGAAATAAACAAACCAAGAGAAGACAGAATATGATTTGTTTCATCAGCTGCAATGTTTGATGCAAACCATGATTGATTGCAATGTGGGAAACATATCCTATAAAAGGCAAATTCTTTCATCCTTAGCATTTAATAATGGAACTGGAAGGATGGGGTAAGGCTGTGGGGCTGTTTACCACCAGCATGGTGGAAATGCAAAAGGTCACAAGTTCAGTTCTCGGTATCTACAAAGTATTTTATGCATCATCTTGATATCAGGCAAAAGGCCTTTCTTTTTTTAGGCAAGCTTTTAAAACCTTTTAAACCATTCTGGAAGCCAGGTTTTATTAATCTGTGGTGCTTTATTGATTGTGCTTATATTTGCTGCTTTACTCTGTGGTGTGTTATTGTTCGATCTGACTGCTGAGTATGCCATTTTAACTTTCTTTTTTTTAAAAAAAAATGAGCTGCCCTCAGAACTCAGATGAACTCAAAGGAAAAAGGTTTTACAAATGCACAAAAGAGAAAAAAAATGCACAACCCAAATCTCTAACTAAAAGTGTTTGTGGTTAAAAGGAGACAGGAAACAATGTTAGCTACATGAAACAGCCTTGTACAAACTGATCCTTTCCAGAGGCATGGACTGGAATTCTAGTCATCTCTTTTGGTTGCCAGGGATGTACCCCCAAATATCTGGAGGGCATAAGGTTAAGGAAGGCTGTAGCACTTGACCAATGATGGCAAACCTTTTAGAGACTTAGTGCCCAAACTAAATAGGCTACCAGCCACGCCGCAGAGAAATAGAGTGAACTCTGTGCTGTGGGGAGGGAGGAAGTGCTTCCATTGGGCTGCTGGGCAGAGGGCGGGGTGAACTCTGTGCTGAGGGGAGGGAGGAAGCATTCCCATTGGGCTGCTGGGCAGAGGGGCAAAATCTCTGCTAGGGTGAGGAAGCGCTCTCATTGGACTGCTGGACAGAGGGGCAGGACAAACTCTGTGCTGGGGCAATGGTGTATGTGCCCACAGAGAGGGCTCCGAGTGCCCCCGGTGGCACACATGCCATAGGTTCACCACCACTGCACTAAACTACCTGTTGGGCAGAAACTGTTATTACAGGTAAAATAACAAAGGGAAATCTTTAATGTGTAGACTGTTCTGTGAGTGTCACAGCAAGATTTACTCTCATCCCCTGGAATCAGTAAATGGCCCGTTTTGTTTTGTGACTGGTTTTCAGCTATTAGGAATCAGGGTTTACTGATCTTTCAGAATCAGTAATATGTCTGAATTATTGCTTCTAACACTAGGGGGTTTTTATGCCCAGGATCTAATAATAGATTATCTTTCCTTATTCATGTCAGATGCACCACCAGCAAATAATAACATACAAACCTAAAATTAACACATCTAAAAACAAAATAACGTATGTTTCCTTTCAGCATGGCTGGATGGAACTCAGGAGATTTTGCTTGTACAGCTGGTGTAAACTTTTTATTTTTCTGAAAACATGAAAACAGATTATTTCAATTTTTTGGAATAGTAGCCGTGTTAGTCTGTGGTTCAGCCATATCAGAAAACAAAACAAAACAAAATAAAAAACACTGTAGCACTTTAAAGACTAACTGCTATATTTTATTGTTAGCTTTCGTGGATCAAGTCTGAAGAAGTGGACTTGACCCACGAAAGCTAACAATAAAATATAGCAGTTAGTCTTTAAAGTGCTACAGTGTTTTTTTATTTTATTTTTATTTTGTTTTGTGTTTAGATTATTTAAAATTACTGTACAAGCTACCATTTTCTGTCTTTAAGCCAGAGGTGAGGAACTTTTGTGTTTTACCAGAATACAAGAATAACCATGCTAGATAAGACCAGAAACTTGAATAGTTCTGTATTCTGTGGTCCACTGGTAGGTCAGGGGTACCTTCCTTCTCCGGTTTCCCAAAAGTACAGAGAGAAATACTATTTCTTATACTGGAGGCAATATACTGTTGTCACTGACATTTTATCCTCCATAAACTTGTCTATACCTCATTTGCATCCTATGTTGGTGGCCATTGGTGTGCTAACAAATTCCATAGTCTGAGCTGTTATGTGCTGTGTGATGAGGTGTTACTGAATCTCCAACCTCCAAAACCAGAATTTCTCACCACCAGCTAAGTTGGATGATCCTGGAGTGTCACTGGACTGAGAGTGTGATCATGCAAGGAAAGAGATCGCTATTTGTTTGATGCGATCTATTTCTCAGTAATCACATGATACTCCAGCCTGACCTGGGCCCAAGCTGGATGCTTTTGATCCACCTGTAAGGCTATTATTTTCGGGACTAAGCTGTAATGTTTCATCTGCAAAAGGAAGGGATGCTTTAAGGGCAATCACTACAGTTACAGTGACCATTTTCAGTGCAATCAGATGTACACCATTATAGATGTCTGACTGCATCCTGAGACTGACATAAGTTAAAGCAGTGTCTGAATTTGTTAACCAAACTCAAATACAATGAAGTCTTTTACAACAGAAAGCAGACTTCAAATGGCAGCCTCCATCATCCCTGACTACCCTGTGCTAGCTGGGAATAATGAATATCAGCCCTGATAGCCTTTGGAGGGGTCCCTACCTCTGTTGTTAAGACGTTGCTTAACATACATTCCTTCCCATACCAGTTTCTAGGATCTAACGCAACTCATAGGCTCAGTGGTGAAGAAGCTCGCCTTGTTATCTGGAAGGCCGGCAAGTTGGCAGTTCGAGACCCGGGTACTGCATGGTGGTTTGAGCACCTGTCTCTGTCCCAGCTCTTGGGGCCATGAAAGGAGCTTCATTCAGGCATCCTCTGAGTGGGGGTTTTCCAGCAAAAATCCTTTCAACCCAGAATAATTTCTGACATGTAACTATTACTGTATTATTATTCAACTCATGACCTATTCCTCTCTCTCACCTCCACAGTTCATCATCTTGCGGACATTAGTGGTGGTCATGATCCTCCGTGATCGGAGGAAGTCAGCAATTTGGCCCCCAATGGGTACGATAATGGTCATGACCAGGTGGGGCAAAGCTGAAAGCATACCCACCTGTAGGCAAAAAGGATGGAAAGAGAGTTTCAGTAGCTACAAGTTATAGGCAGGTGTCTGAATGTCACACAGCAAATCCGTCTCTCATTGTTGAGAAAAGAACCATGGGAGAGTTAAATGTGCCCCCCTTTATTCCTTTCAACAGTCACTGTCAGCTGCAACTCATATCCAAGAATGCTTCCCCCACCCCCCACCCCTTGAAGCAGGAAAAATGCCACTGGCGTGAATTTGTTTAGGGTGGATCCCAGCTTGCCATGAAGTGACCCACACACTATGATCATGGAGCCATCTCCTGTGACACTTATGAAATGAGACATGTAGGATTTAACACCAGGACTGCAATGGACTGCCACAGCCTTGAGATATGGATAAGGTGTGCCTTCACAGGCAATCCATCTGGCATGGCCTCTTCCGCCTCCATGATCATTGGGAATCAGAGTTCCTCCTCCGTTCATTTTGCCGTTGGGTCCAATAGGATGGCTTCCAGTGGCACTTCATCCACTGAGGGAACCATCACCCCACCTAAAGGGCCTCATCTGCCTGTAGCCGTTGGCCTCTTTAGGGAGTCAGGTTATTTACTGCCTCCCAAAACTTGGCATTGAGTTGCTCGCTGTACGGTCTACTCCATTACCAGAGTGGGTATCATTACTTCAAAAGAATTAACTCCACTTCCAAAAAGGATGTTTCTAATGGCAGTGGTAACAGTAAGTATGGTGTTAAAAACACCAATAAGAAATGAACTGGTAAGTGTAATAACAGTAAGAGACACGGTATACTGTATGCTGAGATATTACAAGTGTGAGACAGGTTGATTTGCATTTCTCCATTGATCATATGACAGAAAGGGGAATGCAATTCAGTCTGAACTCTCCACACCCCACCCCCATCCATAGTTTTCACTCACCACCACTACTTTTTAAAAATTGTATATATTCACAGCAGTTGAGACATGTGATAATTTGGACTGATGCAGGAAATGTGATGAGTCTTTCCCACAAAAGTCTAAACTTCTCCATTCTGGTTTCTTCTCCATACTAGTTTATTCAATTTTTATTGCTTCTCACTTTCAGAACTCATTGACCCAACAGACCCACTCTGCATATGCCTTGAGTCATTTTCATTTCCCCAGAAATCCATTATGGTACAGTGAACTACTAGACCTCTGATGGCGAACCTTGGCACTCCAGATGTTCTTGGACTTCAATTCCCAGAAGCCCAAGCACCCTGTGAATCTACACGAATGGGTTTACTGCGATTCATCCGGCTCACACTGCCCTCGTCGCTCCTGGAAGCAAAAGTAAAACTCGCCCATACGGCAGTGATGAGGGCAGCACGGGAACTGAAGTCCAAGAACATCTGGAGTGCTAAGGTTTGCCATCACGGTACTAGACCATGTGTGTCTCTCACTTAAGACAAACGTCTCTACTTTCTTAGTCCAAGGATGATGAGCATCCACTCATACACCAACCTCAAAGTCTGATCTCTCACCTTGCTGATTTCAAAACCAAAGACTTCTTCAAAATAGGCTGGTTGGCTAATTAAGAGCAGGTAGAAGGTCCAGCTCCGGCAAAAGTTGGCCACAATTATGGCATATACAGGCATGCTTGTGAAGAACTTGCGCCATGGTGTTTTGAATTTCTGACAAGAGTGAGGGAAAAAACATGTGAAATTTCATATGGCCACCTTCATGTCGTAACTCCAGAGACCTCTGCCTCCTCAAAATGGCACCTCATTCAGGTGTTATGGGTTTTCTGTTAACAACCTCCTGTCATCCCCATTTCCACTCCACAACTTGTTTTTGAAACTTGGAAAATACATTTTTTGGAAGTATAATTCCCATATTTCCCAGCCTAGTAGTTTTAAAAAAAGTATCAAAATGCATGTTTTGAGAGAAAACACACTGGCACATTTTAAAAGATGGGGAGACAGGTATAAAATGCATTTTTGAGAGAAAACAACAAGGATTCTTGTGGTACTTTGAATACTAAAAAACAATTTGGCATGACATTATCTTTAGTGGATATTTTCCATTTCTTCAAATATGTGTGGCCAGAGTATGTGAAAACATTAAAAGGGTGTTAATTTTAAAGGTGCCATAAGACTCTTTGCTATTTTCTCTTATGACAGACTAACGCAATTGCCACCTATAAATTTTGAGGGGAAAATAATGTTTTAAAATATGTATTCAAATGTGAACATTCACATCCTTTGTTTAATTTTGAAACTCAAAATTAAATTGGAAAATGGAATAGAATGGACTTGTGTGAGGAGATGTGTTTATCCGTGTTTTTCCTACAGAGCTTATTCTTCTCTTGTTACTTCATCTTCCATCATCTGGCCTTAATCAAGTGTAATCTTATGTAGCACCATCATGTTAGAAAAAGTGTCCACAATATTCTTCAACTGCTCCGTCTTCCACACAAATAGCAATGAGTTTGAAAAGGAAAAGTCCCTGCTCATATGTAGGCTCTACACCTAAAGAAGTGCTACGCTTACAGCATGCAATCCCATCATACTTTGTGTTTATCTTACATAGTAATATTGAGATGGAAAAGGCCAGCATTTAACAAACATAACCATTGTCTGGTTTAAATCCACTCAATTTCTTCCCTCCAATAGTAACTGCCTTTCCACTCTGAGCTCTGTGTCTGGCTGCACACTAGTTTAGTTTCGTTCTGCTTGTTCTGTCTGTTCAGTTTTTCAGCCTAGTTTCTTCTGACTCAGAATTATTAGTCTCAGAAAGCTACTAGCTTCTTGCAATTGTTTCCTTGTTTGAACACAAGATTTTAAAGTAAACATTCTTTTTCCTTCTGCTAAAGCTGTGCCTGAGTGTTTGTTTGATAGGAACTAAGTGAAAAGAAATGGGGAATTGAGGAGGGCTTGCATTTCAAACCGTTCAGCCTTAATCCTTAGAGACACACTAGCTGTATCACTCTGCAAAGATTGTCCAACAAGAAAAATCGCAGATTTTTTAAATGTCTTGCTCACGTGTAGAGCTTACATATGCCCAGGAAGCTCTTATCTTGAAATTCATCATCTCTCACTTAGAGAAAGTGACCATTGCAGGAGACAGTTTTGCTATACAGTAATACTGTACCTGTATAGGACTCCTTTGTCTCCATTTCTAATTTTAAAGTGTAAGTTGCTTGGGGAAGAGCCCTTTCTTATAATTACAATAAGCTTCCATGCACATTGAATGTGTTATGTCAGCTTTCCCTAGGTTGGCATTGTTCAAATGTACTTGGGTACAATTTCTTTTATCTCTTGTTGATGTGGCTGGTCACACTGGCTGTGGACGGTGAGAGCTGTAGTTCAGCATATCTGGAAATCATGAGCTTGGGAAAAGTTGTGCTATAACTCATAGTTAAGAAATAGATGCAAGACACAGACCTGGAGAGGATTCATAAGACTGGAGCTTTCTCCAATACTTTCTTCTATGTATTTCCTCTCTTCTTCTGTGATGGTTGGATGCTGTGCAGGACTCTCATAGGAAACCATCAACCAGAATAAGTACCAGAAGATACCAAAGCTACCTGTTGAAGGACAGAACAACAGAATAAGTGGAAGGGTCTTTGTTCTCACCTAACAGGGATTGAATACTGAAGAGAGACCCAGTAAAGCTTATCTGGTCCTAATTATCTTGCATTGGACCAACCGTATACCTTTGACCTTGTCCCTGTTGTAAGGAGGGTCTTGAGACTTTTCTTTAAAACAAAGAGCTCCCCACTCCTGTAATAAAACTTGGGTTAGGAATCTAGCCTTTCATATTTCGGATTACAAATCCCAGCATTCCTACTATGGGCCATGCTGACAAGGACTTCTGTGAGCTGAAGTCCAAAGCCTGTGAAGGTCAGAAACGTCCCACCCTTGCAATAAACCAAAGCTATTTTGTTTGTCTGTCTCTGATTCACTTACCATAGACATAGAATACGGAGCTCCACCCGGAATACTGGACAAGAATACCGGCCAGAGGCATGGCGACAACAGCCCCTGCATAGGAGCCTGTAGAGATAGAAGGGGAAAAGCTAGCCATGGGTACCAGGTGGGACTTTTATCTCCTCTCAGCTGCCTGTGCTCTACTATGAGGGATGCTCTCAAACAGGCTGTTTAGTCTAGAATTGCCATCCACTGTTATAGCTGTTTCACAGAAAAAGAGAAAGATAATAAAAAGAAAAAAGAAGAAAGGAAAACAAAAATTATAACTGCTGTTTTCCAACACAAAATAGGAATGGATAAATTATGGAGCAATGATGGGGCAATTCATCAGTTGTTTACTGGACATGCTGAACACAAAGCACTGAAAGGGAATATATTGGACAAAAACTAATAGCTAACTTTGCTAGAGACTTTTCCGAACAGAATGTCTCATTACTGCACAAACACGATGTAAGCATTTCGGCCACTGAGATCCATGTTGCTGGACAATTACTGTATACCTGTAAATTCTATGTTTTAACTATCCTTCTGACCACCACAGTTTTAAACAGACATACTGTAGTTTGAAAGCAAAGTTAAGAAGACACATTCATAAATTTTGACTCAAATCATAGGCTCAAATCATGAGTTGAAGCTTAGTTTAACTCACATTTTTTAGGACAATTGATCTAGACTTTGGAATAGTTTCAAGGGTTTTTAGGGAAGCCTTCAACTTGGTGTCCTAGAGATGCTCACTGTGGATGCTGGGACATCTAATTTATCACATCTGTGTGGGATCAGGTTGGAAAAGGACTCAGAACTCAGAATTTGATCCTTCTTCTTCTTCTTCTTCTTCTTGCGCCATTTCCAATTCCAAATACTGTATTGGCTGTCAACTTGACAATCAGCCATGATGATTGTCCTGGGAGTGCACGCACGCACGCACGCACGCACGCACGCACGCACGCACGCACGCACGCACGCACGCACGCACGCACGCACGCACGCACGCACGCACGCACATTTTACTTCCACTTCCGGGAGCAACAAGGGCTTCATGGGCTGGATGAATTGGTGTTGGGAGCCGGAGCTGGCCCCCAGGCCATAGTGATGACCCCCTGAACCATGTGAATGGCCCACAGCCCATAAAGTTTGGGCACCCCTGTTCTAGAAGCATTGACTCTTAGGTTGTGAAACAATCAGTATGTCAGAATCCAAGACACATCTTGCTCAATACATTAAAATTTAAGTTGAGTTAAAGTTGAGTTACAGTTCAGTTGAGTTGACCAGTGATGGGATGTAACAGGTTCTCACCAGTTCTCCAGAACCGGTAGTAACTTTCTCCAGTGTCCTGGAGAACTGGTAGCAGCTTTTGGGGGGAACCACCTTCGGGGCTTACCTTTTCACTGGTTCCCCCACTGTATTTTTATTTTATTTTATTAATTTATTTAATTTATTTACAGTTTTGTGTTGTGGGTGTGTGGGTTGAGGGGTGTGTGTGTGCTTGTTTTTATTTTATTTTTTCTTTGGCCCCGCCCATATCATTTATTTATTTATTTATTTACTCCAATTTTTATACCGCCCTACTCGGTTGGGCCGACTCATCATGATGTCATGATGTTAGCTCCGCCCACACTGTGATGATGTCACAGTGGGGTAGTAAAATTTTTGACATCCCACCACTGGGTTGACCCTCAAATCTTTCTTGCTAACCAAGTTTTCATGACCAACATCTAGGTTATCTTACCACAGAAGGCAGTTGTTGCTAGGCGACTGCGTTCCAAGGGTGGTGCCCATTTGCTCCAAATCCCATGGCATGCTGGGTATGTGACTCCCTACAGGAGGAGGAGGAGGGTAGACAAAGTAAGATAAAGACCAGAGCTACCTTTCTGCTGAAGAGAAGGAGGTGGAGCCAGAAACCAGCGCTGCCTCTTTATCTGTCTTGATTTTGCTATCTTTTCTATGATGGCTATAGGAAGATTAAGCTACACTGCATAAAACTGACCAAGACCTGCCCAACTATTTTAATGCCTGAGCCAATCAATCGAATGATTGGATCCAACTTTAAACACCAGCAACAGAGCAGCAGCTGTCCATCGCACCTGGAGGTTGGAGAAGTAGTATAGCTTAGGGGGTTCCGGGTCAGGTCAGGTCATGCAACCCACACACTTCTCTTCTGTACTGCCTACACACTAATCCCCACCTCTGAGCCTCTGCTGAGTAAAGTAGCTGCTTCATTGTTACAGGCAGACCAGGGAGAAGACATGGGGGATAGGGGACACTGGTCTTACCTCTACCAACCCTTGTAGGATCCGCACAAAAATTACGCAGCCAAAGTGGATCCGAGCGGCCGATGGAATGAGCATGTTCAGCGTGGACGTTGCCACAATGGCAAAGCCAAACACCCTGGGAGCAAATATGCGTGTTAATGGGAGTCACAAATATGAAATAAAATACAAGGCTTGTTTCTTTTGTCCCCCATCAGTCTTCTTTGTTTGTTGTGAACTTTTTGTCCTATCCTTCCTGGAAGACACTCAAATGTTATAACCTGCTCCCATAGAATGGAAATGTTACCAGCCCTGCAATTGCCCCAGCTAACATAGTGTTTGAAGGATTCAAAGAACTATGGTCCAATTAAAAAAAATGATTGTGAGCCTCCCTGTAATAATATGATGGTAGATGTGTGTTTATATTTCACAGCCACTGAACCTTCCACCATTTCATGTAAGATAGCATCCTTGACTGCTCCTGAGATCATCAGGTTAGGCGATGAAGCAAGTCACAGACTAGAGGTCATTTCAGCAATATCCATTGTGTCTCCCCCACCTCACCCCAAATCTGCTTTCTGAGGTGTCTGCCTAAGGCTGGCTAAAGGATGTATATTTCCAACCAACTCACATTTGCATCTGAATAGATTGATGAGTTGATTGACAGAGAGACTGTAAGACAGATATTAAGCATTTCTGATAACATTTTAAAAAACCTAATCCTATTGATCGTAGCTGCAAAGCCAATGTGATTACAATGTGTGAGAAACCTGTGTTCTCCTCACTCAAGGCTGATGCCCCTGGAATTGTTCACCCATGATTTATAGACATAGACCCATAGTGTAAAGACCGGGCTCCTTAATTTTTACCTGTTAGCTGCAAATTTCTGTGATATGAAGCCCCCTGGTATCTGGGTGACAATATAACCCCAGAAGAAAGATCCATGGATCATGCCCACTGTCTCTGGATCCCAGGTGAACTCGGGTTTCTAGAGAGGAGAATAAACCAACAATATGTTTAGCTAATTTTTTTTATTAGAGTTACAATCCATAGTGTACAAAAATGAGCTGCTCACCACCTTCTCTGTGAGATTTTTTGGAAGCCCCACGGGGAATTGCCCAGTGCAGGTTGCCTCAGGTTGAGTTACTAACAACGGGCCAAATATTTTTGGATTATAACTCCCATTAGCTCCAACTGGCATGGCCAACAGCTAAGGATTCTGAAAGTTGTAGCTCAGTAAGATCATGACGGTCTCTGGTTTCCCTCCAAGGTCACAGGCACGGTCCCTTTGACTTTAACTGGAATGCTCCACCTGGGGAGCTGTGTTTGATCGAATCGTTAGGATCCTTCAAGAAGCAACTGAAAGCTTTTCTTTTCGAAGAGGCCTTTAGAAGCTTGTTGAAGTTTAAATAAGAGACCCTCCCATTGTGGCCACTTGGGCTAGTGGTTCTTGGTACTGATTGGACTGGGTGGGTGGGTTTTCTATGGTTTTGTTCTGCTTTGTTAACATTGTTTAACATCGACTTTTTTAACATTGTGAGCAACCCAGAGTGGAAGTACATTACAGCCAGATGGGCGTGGTAAAAGTCTAATAATAATAATAATAATAATAATAATAATAATAATAATAATAATAATAATAATAATAATAATAATAATAATAATGATGATGATGATGATGATGATGATGATGATGATGATGATGATGATGATGATGATGATCATCATCATCATCATCATCATCATCATCATCATCATCAAACAGGTATCCATTCAACAGGTGATGTTCCCTACCCTCTCTGTACCAATCAGTGTTCTCGCTACTTGAACCAACACCTGTTACACACCTGTTAGAGGGCAGGTGAAATCTGTAAGTGAACCATAAGGGATTAAAGCAGGGGTTCCCAACCTTTTCAAGCTGGGGGCCAGGTCACATTCTCTCAGTCAGCTTTGAGGCCTGGATGGCAAATTTGCCCTGCCTGCATGATGCCCCCCCAACCATTTTGTCCCAATAGCTTCAAAGGGGACAGCCATTTTATTTCTCAAATGCTCTTGGAGGGGAGGGCCCCCCACATGAAATGGCATTGTGAGCTGTATCCGGCCCACAGGCCTTAGGTTGGTTACCCCTGGGTTAAAGCCAAGCCCACCCGAAGGATGGTCTCACCTTTACAATGATCTTGTCCCCCTCGTAGACAGTGTTGTTGTTGACCATGCTGACAATGGCCACCCCCAGGTTACAGCGGATGCCAAAGCTGATGCAAAACCCCAGACCACAGAGGATGGCAATGATGTAACGGCGAGGGAGGCCAAAGCATGTGCAGTCGATGACAGGTTGATGTTTCTCAACCACCTCAATGGGCCGACCTTCTTCAGTCAGCTCAATCTTCTCTCCTCCTGGCTGTTTCTTTTCGAGGATCCTGGGAACGGAGGCAATAGAAAGGGTTGGGATGGTTATGGCAGGTATAAGCTTAAGTCGATAGCTGCCCAGAAGCATATATAGGATTTTGAACCAGTAGTGGGATTCAAAAAATTTTACTACCTACTCTGTGGGCGTGGTATGGTGGCCACCAGGGGGGAAGCCCTGCATTGAACCCGAATTAGGACTACTTTATTTCAAAACTTGGATGACCGGTGCCAGACAGAATTTTTGCTACCAGTTCTAGCGAACTAGTGCAAACTTCTGAATCCCACCACTGCTTTGAACCTGTTTTGTTGTTGAGTCGCACAGTCGATTCCGACCCTTTGCGACCCTATGAACCATTGCTTGCCAGGCACCTATGTCTTCCACCATCCTCCTCAGCCTGTCCAGCTTTGTACCCATTGCATCTACAATACCATCCAGCCATCTCATTTTTGACTGCCCCCTTCTTCTTTTGCCCTCCACCTTTCACAGCATCAAGGCTTTCTCAAGTGAATCTTCTCTTCTCATTTGAGCTCCAAATTACTTTAGCTTCAGCTTTACTATTTGACCAAGGAGCAGTCAGGGTTGATTTCTTCTAGAATCGACCTATTTGTTCTCCTCGCTGTCCAGGGGACTCTCAAAACTCTCCTCCAACACCAAATTTCAAAGGCTGTGAGAAGTGCCAAATTCTTGGGTTACCCCAAAGCATGCTAGGAATAAAAGAACAGTACCTAGCCCACTGCCTTTGACAATAACAAAAACCACCAAAAGTACAATTCTGATTTCCACCTCAGCTGGAAAGGTAACAGCATTCCATGTGTTGCGGGATCTATTCATGCCCACATGACCATGGAAACATCTGCAGATGCAGACAGGGCTGGCTCTTTGTCTGTAAATGGAGATGAGCAACAACCCCTAGAGTCAGATACAACTGACTTTCGAGCAAGGGAGACCTTTTACCTTTACTTTATATTTGATTCTTGGTAGATGTAAGCATGCAGGCCTCTGTAAACCAGAGAAGAAAGGCTGCGATATGGGAAGAGATTTTGGAGTGGTCTGGAGCCCCCCCCCCCTTTTCCATCACCACCTCCTTCCTGTTCTTACACATAGTCTTGTCAGCCTGGTGGGAAGGCGTCAGTACCCACGCAGAAGCTGTTTCCATCAGAGCTGGCACAGATGGGCTGTGAGCAAAATTTCGGCACCAGGCCCAAGAACTACCCCCTCCCTTAGCAAAAGTGACAAAGGGGCACTTCTTCAGAACCTCCTTAGATCACCTCCAAATTCTCTCACTCCGTATTTCTTCCTGGCCTTTCTCTAAGGTTGCTCTCTCTCCTATCATACATCTACATCATTACCATAAACTAACTGGTTTCAGTGGGCGAGAAAAAAATCATAACAATCAGGCATTTTTATGGAGGAATATTTGTGAGAAATCAGGGGGCCACCTTGAGAAATACTCCAGTGCCCATGTTACAAATTATTCTATATGATTGCCCCACAGAGATTGTTTCTAGAAGGCATTGGGAAAGATATAATTTCACAGGATCATAGAATCATTGAGCTGGATGGGGCCTTTTAGGCCATTGACTCCACCGCCCTGCTCAATGCAGGAATCTAAATCAAAGCAGATGGTTGTGGTGTCTATCACAAGAATGGGCCATCATTTCTTTAGGCCAGGGGTTCCCAATCTATGGCCCATGGGCTGCATCCAGCCCACAGCACCATTTCATGCAATCCTCTGCCCTTCTAAGGGCATTCAAGAAACATAATGGCTACCCCTTTGAAGCTGTTGGGACAAAATGGCAACCCCATTGTGCAGGCAGGGCAAAATGGACATCTGGCCCTCAAAACTGACTGAGAGAGCATGACCGAGCCCCCGGCTTCAAAAGTTTGGGAACCCCTGCTTCAGGCCATCCTACTTTTAACTTAAGAATGGTATTTTTTGATACTACCGCTCTAGAATCCCAAGCTGGTTTGGCCATAGGATTCTGGGAGTGGTAGTCCAGAGAGCAGTACTTCTGAGCTCTATTGTTAACCCAGAATATGAAGACGGGAATTCTCCATTCCCAATGAAAGCTTGTTTCAAAGTGATCTTGTACCCCAAATCTAACGAACAGCTAGACCTAGACAGTATGATAGGAGTTTTTGACTGAGACTTTGAGGACCTCAATTCAGCTGCCCACAGAATTCTTATGCCAATCATTTCTCACAGCTTGACCAACTACTTCACAGGGTTCGTGTAGGATAAACTGGGAAGAAGAAGAATTCTGTTTGCCACCTTGAAGAAGACACAAATGCAACATACAAAAATATATAAGGCAATGCCATTTCTTGCCTCTTGTCATTGTTTGCAAAGGGCTATGGAAGAACAAAGACACCAAGAAGTGAAAACAGGAGGCCAAGAAATCTTTAGGAGCCACCTTCTTCCCATTAGGTTAAGTCATTAAAAAACAAACAGTATGGTAATATCCAGGAATGTGAAGAAATCTTGCTAAAACGACTCATTCTCAACAATAGTGGGCTGCCTCAACAAATCCAGGCAAGCTGTCATGCATTTGTTAACACACACATACACACTCTGACAAGATTTCTCATCTGCAGTGCAATGAAATAATTACCATGCTTTTTTTCCCCACTATGGTTTTCACACTTTGCAGAAAGCATCCCTGCAGAGTCTCTTTCCTTTTGTGAAGAAGACATGCAATCCATGCATTTACAGAGCAAACACAGAAGGATTGGCTGGTTGACCGAAAAGACACAAACAACCTACCCGTTGCTTCTAATGTTGAAAAGTTCATCCAGTGAAGCCAGATCTATTGTAACAGAGCTTGATTTGCACTGTTCTCACATTTTCTACTATTTCTACCAACTCTTCCACCTAATATGAATACAGTAAAACCCCGACTTACGTAAAAAGTCAGTTCCATAGACTTTTAAGTAAATAGGTTTTTTACATAACTAGCACACCCATAGGAAAAATGAATTTTTATGTAACTTGAAGCAAACCTATAGGAAATTGTGTTCTGTAAATTGGGACATTTACATAAATCGGGGCATGGGTTTAGCACAAATTCATTATGTAAGTCAAATTTTACATGACTCGAGGCGTATGTATGTCGGGGTTTTACTGTTTGTCATTCAGATCCTTAGAAAACAACTCCCTGATTTATAGATAGGGAGGAAATATTTGTAATTTCTATTTCTTGGGTGAAGCAACAACAACAACAAAAAGGACAGTTTATGTTCCTAGTTCTTTAGCTTTTCTGCTAGATAATAGAATGAAAAAAGCATTCAGCATCTCTCATTCAGGGAGAGTGTTTTCTGCTGGTTGAGCCTGTTACTCTATACCAGGAGTTCTCAACCTTTTTAAGCCGGAGGCCGGGTCACACTCCCTCAGACAGCTTCGGGGGCCAGATGGCCATTTTGCCCTTCCTTCACCACATGGCAGTTCTGGGTGTGGTGGAGGCTGGGGGGGGGGAGGCACATGAACTGGCGCAGAGGGCCTCATCCATCCTGCGGGCCAGAGGTTGAGAATCCCAGCTCTATACTCTCCAAGATAGCAGCAGCTGTCTTGTACAGACAGAAAGACAGACAGACACATACACAAATCTTGCCACCTCTGGATCTTTCCTGCTTCTGGATGAGATCCCTCTAATACTGACGTCAGCTCAAGGCAACAGAGCCATCAGCTTAGGAAAGGAGGTTTTAAATAACCCTAGCTAAGCTGTCCATTGCCAGCAGGTTTGCGGGTGACCTTGGGTGGTGCCATAAGCTCATCAAGCTTCGATTTCTTGCTTGGCTTTGCCTTCACGCCACCAGATATAGACACTCAACCCTCAATGAGCAAAAGGAATCTCAAAAGTGGCAAACTGTAATGTGGAATAGGGCAAAGGCAAAGTTCTTCCTTGCTCAAAAGCTAGTTGTATCCCAGTCTAGGGAACAGTACTCATCCCTGTTTACAGTCAAAATGCCAACACTGTCTGCATCTGCAGATGTTTCCATAGTCATGTGGTAGGCATGACTAGACACCAAAGCACACAGAACACTGTTACTTTTCCTGTAGAAGCAGTACCTCTTTATCTACTTGCAGTCTTTTGCTTTTGAACTGCTAGGTTGGCAGGAGCTGGGGAAGAGACAGGAGCTCACTACACTAGCTGTTTTCTGTAGCCTCCATCCAGGCAGAAGAAGCATCTTACAAGTTCCATCTGCTTGAAGTAGACCCTTCATCCAAGCACCTTCCCCTGTTGACTTCCACAATAGCTTGAGGAGAAGCCATTTTAGAGCTGTGGCAAACCTGCTTGCTTTCAAGAGCGGTCAAAAAGGGAAAGAATTCTCATTGCTCACCACTTTGAGGTCTCATTGACATGCTGTCAGGATCAGGCATGAAGACAGACTGTGACAGAGCCTGCATTGTGATAGTGTCCACATGTTGAACTGCCTTGAGATCACACAGTGATTGTGACCCTTGGTACTCTAGGTGTTCTTGGACTTCAATTTCCAGAAGCCCAAGTCAGCACTCCTGCTGATCAGGGCTTCTGGAAATTGAAGTTTGAGAATGCCTGGAGTGCCAAGGTTCACCATCATTGACCTAGGAGATGGCTACTAGGAATTGAAGTCCAAAAACACCTGGGGGCCCAAGTTTGGGAAACCTTGTAGTAGAAGCAGCAGCAGCTGGATTTGCATTTTTAAGTCTACATCTGGCTCCATGCACTGATTTCCAAACTGATAGCGTATTGGTTCATCCTAATCTAGTCTGGCTATAAATGCTTCAAACAGGTCTGAGATATTTTCAGTGATGATCAGATTGGAGCTTTACTGCTGTAGTTCTACAGTCCGGTTCTGGATGGTTTCTCCTCTGATCAGACTCTTTGGCTATCAGCTTTCCCATATGCTGCCAGGATTTCTTCAAGGACCAGCTTCAGGCCAAATGCCAGTATAGGATCCACTGTGAATCCCTCAGCCTTCTAAATTCCCTTTCCTGCCATCATTGGTCTTTTCCAAGCAAGCAAGCCAAGATAAGAAGGCTTCTATCCACCTGCCTTGTCTCTATTTTCTGGCTGCATGTTGGTCCCAAAGGAAGAAGAGGCATACAAATAGACACTGGAAGAAAAGAGGAGGAAGTGAACTATTTATGGGCAGTGGCGGCATGAAATGCATCTGATTGGGCTTTGCCAATCTGAAAGTGGCACTGCCTTGACTGTCCCTCTTGCAGGTTTGCTAATCACTCCGGCTTTTAATAGTCCAGGTTTGCTTAGATGCATCTGTATCCTTGGCTGCCTCTAGCTCACACAAAGAATGGCTGAATACCAGGAATACGGTACCTTTCTGGGTAGACAGTATATCTTGGCAAGCAACCAATCAGCCTGCAATTATTTTAAAGTGCACCTCGTGGGATGACTCTCCCCATTTGCAAAGCAGTTAGTCTCACTGTTTCTTGCTTCTGGGCATGATGGGAGTGGCAGTCTGGCACATTAAGTGTGTGACTTGTTGGAAAAGGTTGATTTCCATCATTGCAACAAGTCAGTCCATTCAAAAGATGGTGGGAGTTGTAGTCTGCTGTCTCTAACAGGTGCCCCATTGGGAAAAGCTGAGCTAGACCCCTGACCTATGCCATGAAATTGCCCCTAGCATGCCATAAGGAATAATTATAATAATTTCATATCAGAAATTGTTCTGGGTTGAAAGGATTTTTGCTGGAGGAACTCAGCTCAGGGAGTGCCCGAATCAAGCTCCTTTCATGTCCCCAAGATCTTTTCCCACTGAAGTGGTCCCTATTTATCTACTTCCAATTTCTTGCTTTTGAACTGCTAGGTTGGCAAGAGCTGGGACAGAGATGGGAGCTCAATCCGTCATGCAGTACCTGGGTCTTGAACTACCGACTTGCCAGCCTTCCAGCTAACAAGGTGAGCTTTTTAACCACAGCCCCCCTGCCATGAGCAAAGAGGTAAGGCAAGGATGTAAAAGGATCACGGAGCTTTTAAGGCCAGTACATTTTTGTTTGACACTCTGTTGTGTTCACATCCCTATTTTTGGCTGAGATGAAGAGGAAGGCATATGCTTTTGATATCAAGGCAAAAGATGGGAAGACGTTGACCTCCGTCATGGTGACGCACCTCCCATGGGTTTGGTTTTCCACAAAGGGTAGTCAGGTCCCGCCTGATATCTTTGCAAAGTTGTATAACCAATGGCATTTATTTTTGGCCTCCTCTCCATCCTTCCCACAGGATTCACAGAACAGGTGCCAACATTGGCACCTTGTCAGTTTTCGCGAGAAAATTTGCGAAATGGAAATGCAGAGAGAGGAGAGGGTTGCAAGTTAAGGAAAGTAGATCTTTCTTCCCTCAAAGACAGCGTCCCCCACTGAATGCTTCCTACCCTTGCCTTCCTGAACGGTGCCCTTAGATGTTTTGTTCCTTGAACTGGGAAAGGCACAACTATATACATGGCCATAGCCAGGATTCTAGGTTTTTTTTTATTGGGGGGGGGTGTTTCAGGAGGGGCAACAATGTCTCTCACACACATATGTAACATTGGCATCCTGAGATGTTTTTTTTTTTTGGGGGGGGGGCTGTTAGCTCAGGAGCCCCCTCCCCAGCATCCCTCTGGCTATGGCCCTGACTATATATTAGCTCAACCAAGCCCCTGATGGTTGTGAGAAATCGCCAAGTGTCTGTGTATGATATTGCTGGCATCAGATAACAAGGCAAGAGAGAACATATAGAGGTAGATTTAAAGCCACTGCCTCCTCCTCCCCTTTCCCCATGTCACCTTGTTCATAAAATATGCAGCAAGGAAGCCAAGAATAAAATGTACATACATAAGGTGTACAAACACACACACATTCCCCTGTAGAAGCATTTTGCCCATGAGCTGTCAAGGACAGACGTTTTGCACGCACTTGCACAAGTGCTTCATGCAATTTAAGCATATGGACCAACTGTTGTGCATAGTGTCGCTGGGTAGCGGCAAGAGAAAGCTGCTCTACTGAGCACAAGACACATGGAATTATTTTTATTCTGTACAAGGTCTTATGGCAATACCTTTCTTAGACCAGCCTGAAAGGGACAGAAATCTGTGCAATTTTTCAGGATCACAGATGTCTTTTTTCAGTCTGGATATAAAGGAAAAAGACAGGCAGGAGGCCAATAAAACTTATGCAGTCCACAAGCTGTATAAAATTGTTGTCTCAGGGAAAGATTTATGAATTTGCATACAGATAGAGAGGGTGCTGAGGCAAGAAAAGCAAACTTAAGGTCTAAAACATGGAATAAAATCAAAACTGCCTGCCCAAAGGTGTTGTCCATACTTAGTTTAATGCATAAGTTCTCAACATTTTTAAGCGGGGGGCTGGGTCATGCTCCTTCAGACAGCTTCAGGTGCCGGAGAGCCATGTTGTCCTGCCTCCACCACATGGCATTCCGGGTGTTGTGGAGGCGGGGGGGGGGGCACATGAAACGGCGCCGTGGGCTGCAGGTTGAGAATCCCTAGTTTAATGGAATCAGGGCAAAGCACTGGGACTTGTTGACTAGGGCAGTCATCTGTCAGCCTTGCCATTAAACTTCCCTCTGAACATAGTCTCTATTTTAACATTTACTATGATGTATACCCTGTTATAAAGGCCACAATGGCTTAGTGGTTAAGATGCTGAGCTTGCCCTCCCCCCCAGCTACGGCCCTGCTTTCAAGCAAGGGCAGTCTTTACCTGAAGCAGTTGGAATGTACCTGAACATCCCATGGCCATCTCTACTGGCTAATCAATGAATAAGGTTTTAGAGCCGTGGTTCTCAATGTAGGGGACATTCCCCACAGGGGAGGAATTTGATTTTTAAGAGGGACAATTTGAGAATGAGTTATTAACAATGAATGGCCTTTTAGGCTTCCTCCACGTGAACAGGAGTTTCTCCACGTGAATAGGCTGTAGAGGTCTGAATGGGGGACAAGTTACAATGGGGTACAACTGGATCCTGGCAAGACTGAGTGGCTGTGGGTTAGCGGGCCTGCATTGTCCCGGGAACTACCATCTTTGGTTCTGGATGTGGCTCTTTTGCCTCAGACAGACCTGGTATGTAATTTGGGGTTTCTCCTGGACTCACAACTCCTGCTCAAAGAGCAGTTTTAATTTAATTTAATTTTTAGATTTGTATGCCACCCCATTCGCGAAAGCGACTCTGGGCAGCTTACAGAATATACAGTAATACAATACAGTTGTACCTCGCTTGTACCTTGTTAAGCGAGTTTTTGGTTGGTTTTATTTGTTAAACGAAGCAAACATTCAGAGAAAATTCTGCTCTTTAAGCGGGTTACTCTTTAAGCAAGCCGCTCTTTATGCGAGATTTGACTATATGCACAAAAATTGTACAATACACATCCTACAAAAACAACGCATAACAATAATAATAATACACAGCCAATATCCAATATATAGTAATACAATATGCACAAAAATTATACAGTACACATCCTACAAAAACGGCCCACAACAATAATAATGATATACAACCCTATAGCACAACAAAGGGTCGGAATCAACTGTGCGACTGAACAACAACAAAAGCACAAGAATTCAATACGGCAGTGGCCTCTCTGCCCTGGCTGAAGGCAAGTCCAGGGGGTGGGGGCGGTGAAGTCCTGCCGCCTGCTGCCATAGTGTCCTTTTAAGCCAGCCCAGGGCAGGGTGGTGGTGGTGGCAGTCATGACCAGGAAGGCTTTTGCACAACTTCGCATTATTCACCAATTACGCCCGTTCCTGGACCTAGACTCCTTACTAATGATCACACATGCTCTAGTCACCTCCAGACTAGATTATTGTAAAATACTCTACATGGGGCTGCTCTTAATGACCATTCGAAAGCTACAACTGGTGCAAAATGCGGCTGCCCACATGGTGATGGGGTGTGGTCACTATGACCATGCCTCACCCCTATTGCAGGAGTTGCATTGGCTGCCAGTGTGCCTCCAGGTGCAATTCAAGGTGCTGGTAATGACCTTTAAAGCCCTTCATGGTAGTGGACCAGGATACTTAAGAGACTACATCACTCCAAGATCATCTCCCGGTCCTACAAGATCAGACCAGAGGGGCTCCCTAGTTGTTCAATCTGTCAGAGAGGCCTTTTGGAACCTCTTGCCTACTGAGTTGCGCCTCCAGGCAGAGCTGCCGGCCTTCAGAAAGGGCCTTAGAACGTGGTTAGCACAGTGGGTGTGGGACACTGCTGGTGTGGTGCCCCCCCTTTCCTGGCTTATATAAGGCCGTCTGGGTTTTTCAATTTTATAGGGAGGGTGTTTTAATCTGGTTTCAATGGTTTTTAAAGTTTTAATTGTTTAGTTCTGTATTATGGGGACGTTTTGTATCTTGAACTTTTGATAATATTGTGAGCCTCCTGGCGTCGCTTCGGCGAGGGAGGTAGCAATACAAATATAGTAATAAATAAATAAATAAATAAATAAATAAATAAATAATAAGGATTATGTGTTGGGGGGGGGGGACAGCATCAGGATTTTAGAAATGCTTAAATGGTGCATGGCCAAAACATGGTTGGCAACCACTGCTTTAGAGTTCTGGGTGGTTCATAGGCATGAAAGGATTACATATATTAGTCCTTTAATGATAATATTTCTTTCCTCAAAGGCAACAATCCTTTTATTTTCATTTATTTTCAGAGCAAGCTTGATGCATTAAAGAGGACTGACTTTCATCAAGGTGCAGTAATGTGGCGAGTTTGTGATGCAATTGCTTTGCCCTGCGATCTTTCCTGTCATGCTGAGCAACAAAGGTGGGAGAGACAACAGGAATGCTGCTTGTGTAGGATGCCTTTTAAACCTGCTCCTGGCCTTCTTGAATAATGCATGTCCCCTAGCACTAAATGCTTCCTCCTTCATCTGTATTTCATGCAATTAAACTTTGCTTGAGCTTTTATTTCTTGCTCCTGCTTCTCTCTCTCTCTCTCTCCCCCCTTTTTTGAAATTGCAATGTGTTTAAGCCTCTTGCATTCTTCTCAGCATGAGGACTAGTGTCTTAGAGCTAGTGGTGACAGAACAAGAGGGGAAATCTCTCCATATAGCCCTATTTTATACATCTCATTTATTTATTTATTTATTTATTTATTTACTTACTTACTTACTTACTTACTTACTTACTTACTTACTTACTTACTTACTTACTTACTTACTTACTCAATTTGTATAGCCACCCCAATCGACATGCAACTCTGGGCAGTGTACATAAAATCCCCACGTTTAAACTATAGAGACCCTTAAAATTCCTAAAAACACTGAAAAACTTCCTCCCACTCACACCAATTAAAATCTAGTTTAAAACTATTAAAAGCATGAGAGATCCTCCTCTAAATGAGCTGGGGGGTTGCTCCCTCTCCACCTCCCCACACTTGCCCTGCCAGCCAGGTTTTCAGCTCTTTCCTGAAAGGCAGCAGCTCTGTCTGGAGATGCAGTTCAACTGGCAGGAGGTTCCATAGGACCGGAGTGGGTATCGAAAAGGCTGTTCTTCTAGTTCTCATGAGTTGGCCTCATTTGTTGCCATGGCTACTTGTTATCCAGTCAGCTGAACTTTTTATTATTATTATTATTATTATTATTATTATTATTATTATTATTATTATTATTATTATTATTATTATTATTATTATTATTATTATTATTATTATTATTATTATTATTATTATTATTATTATTATTATTAAAGAAAAGATTGCAAATATTGAGTAACAGCATCAAAGTGGCAATCATGGCATTAGTTTACAATTCCAGACCATCTGAGTACAAAGTCTTGGAGGTGGGGGGGAGCAGAGGAAAAATACCCCCAAATCTACTGTAATCATAGTTGTATGAAATAGACATGTTTCTCTTCATATTCTCCACCATAGACCAAGCCAAAGCTGCAATGATTCATTCATTTGTGGCACAATTAAACGGAAATAATTGTAATTGCCTTTCCTCCAAAATAAATAAATAAATAAATCCCAGGAGCAATAGTTTTGGGAGGTAATTAATGCCTCTAGAGCAGGGGTGCCCTAAGATTTGGGACTTCAGGTGGGTCACTCACGTGGTCGAGCACGCCAGTCACGTGGTTCCTCCCTTCTAGAAGCAGAAGTAAAATGTGCATGTGTTTACGGCAGCCGTGGGTCATTTACGGCAGTGTCTTGTGCATGCATGGGCATGTTCAGCACCCATGTTTGCACTTTTTACATCCGCTTCCAGGAGCGGCAAGGCAGCAAGGGCCAGATTAATTGGCGCCATGAGGCAGCTCTGGCCAGTGGGCCATAGTTTGAACAACCCTGTTCTAGAGATAGGAAACTCCAGAGCTTGGAAATGTTACTATTTCGGACTCCAGTTCCTAGAAACTGCCAGCCATAGATCATCTTGTCATATTTTGAGAAAATCTGTTTCAATTTCCCCTTCTTCTTCTTCCTCCTCTGTGTCTAGGCCAGACATGAAAGTGCCAAAATGAAGGCACCTTTTGGTAAGTTTATTCTGCAGTTCCTTTCACCTTACCTAGTGTGAGACTTGACGAGACTCTTTTCATCAGCTGTAATAGTGTTTGAAAAGAGATTCATCACCATTAGTTGTTGTAATACTGTATTGTAAAAATAATTAGGAGCATTGTTTGTTCATCTGCTCATCACATTTTTGTTATCAATATTATCCCAATGTTATGCTTCAAACAGTATCTAGATCTAGATCAACTCAGCCATTGACATAGTCCCATCTGGCCTGATGTCACCTCCACCACACCCGGAAGTGGAAGTGTTTATGTCAGCCGTAACATGCACCCGCGCATGTGCAAACACACCCACAGCTATCATAAACGTGCCCACAACTGTCATAAACACGGAAATGTTTATGTCAGCTGTAAATGAGCCCGTTTCCCCTTCTTCTTGAAGGGGGGGGGGGGAGCCAGTGGTGGGATGTCAAAAATTTTACTACCCCACCGTGATGTCATCAGTGTGGGCGGAGCTGATGTCATGATGTCATGGGCGGGGCCAAAGAAAAAATAATAAAATAATAATAATAAAATAAAATAAAAATAAAGACACACACACACCTCAACCCACAACACAAACCCATAAATAAATAAATAAATAAATAAATAAATAAATAAATAAATAAAAATAAAAATTACATTAAAATACACCCACCCACCCCAAACATAAATCAACCCACCCACCTACCCCAAACACGTTAAAATACACGCAGACACACCACATCCAAAGCTGAGTCACTTACCCTGGGGAGCAGGCTATAGGGAGCTTCAGGCTAGCACCATCTCTTCCTCCTCCCCACTTAGAAGGACAGCAAGGAGGCTGTGCATACGTGCCAAGCACTGTAGGCATGCATGCACACCAAGTGCTTGGCTGCCTGCGCAGTGGGGGAACAAGTGAAAAGGTAAGCCCCGAAGGTGGTTCCCCCCAAAAGCTGCTACTGGTTCTCCGGGACACTGGGAAAAGTTACTACCGGTTCTGGTGAACTGGTGCGAACCTGTTACATCCCATCACTGGGGGCAGCCCAGCCTGCTCAGCTATCCAGGGCCGTGGTCAGACCCGCGACGTAAAAAGGTTGGCCACCCAGATATAGATGGTCACGGTTATCCCTTCGACTTTGATCTGTGTTAGAATAACCCACAATTTTATATGAAGGTTGGATCTAGTCGTAGAACTGCCCAGAGCAGAACTCTTGAAATTCATGGGGCTTGACACAGTCATTTGTAGCTCAATGCCTGGTTATCTCCACATGTCTTCTATCTTAAAGATGACTGAGGATGCAATCAGATGGTAAGAAAGGCTCATGTTCAATGCTACCAGGAGAAGGTAGTTTTTCTGCTAGATTGGCCAGGATAAATCAGACAGATATGGCAAGAATGAACTGCTAGATTTTCCATAATCCTTTTTTTTAGGGTGGGGTGGGGTGGGGGTCATCTTTAAGTTTAGATAAGGTTCAGAGGGAGGTGAGTTTCCATGCCCAGTCAGAACACTTCTGATTAGGTTAGATGGGTCTGGCAAAAGCTGAGCTGCTAGGCTACACAAATCCACTATTGTTTCAACAGCTGCTCAGCAAGTTAATTGAAACAAGCCTAGATCTGATTGGCACCCAGCCAATTTCATGTCAATTAAGAGGAAAACTCACCAACAGCAAGAGACAAAAGGAGCCTTTGGATTGACTGTTAGCCATCAACAGATGGCAAGACCATGTGTTAATGGTTTTGCTTTCTCAAAACCCGAGTCTTTAGGAATGTGCCCTGCCCATATTAAAACACCCACACTGGCTTTATTAGCCTAGTGTAGTCCTCTGGTTGAATGCAATGGTCTGGTCTGCGCTAGAGATAAGGACCTTAAGTGGGACACATAAAAGAAATTACAGTTGTACCTCGCTTAAAAAGCATAATGTGTTCCACAGGATTGCTCTTTCAGCGAAACACCATTGTTAGTGACCAATTGTGACTTCTGGTGGGTGGGGGGATTGCAAACTCCGATTTATTTGTTAAGCGAGTTTTTGGTTGGTTTTATTTGTTAAGTGAAGTGAACATTCGGAGAAAATTCTGCTCTTTAAGCGAGTTACTCTTTAAATGAAGCGCTCTTTATGCGAGGTTTGACTGTACTCACACCACTAATGCTTATGAAAAAACAATGAAGGAAGCAGGATAGATTCAGACAGGGTACAGCTACCGTGTTTCCCCGAAAATAAGACATTGTCTTATATTTATTTTTCCTCAATAAGACACACTATGGCTTATTTTCAGGAGATGTCTTATTTTTATTAAGTCTTCTTTACCGCTCTGCGCCAGTACGCTGCATAGCCACGCCTATCACTATGTCTTATTTTCGGGGTATGTCTTATATTGCGCAAATTCTTAGAAATCCTGCTACAGCTTATTTTATGGGTATGTCTTATTTTCGGGGAAACAGGGTAATAGATTTTGAGGCCACGAAGAGACAATAATTTAAAGCAGGGGTACACAACCTAAGGCCTGTGGGCCAGATCTGGCCTACAGTGCCATTTCATGTGGCCCTGACCCCTCAAAGGGCATTCAGGAAACAAAATGGCCACATCCTTTGAAGCTGTTGGGACAAAAATGCCACCCCATCGTGAAGGTGGGGCAAAATGGCCGTCTGGCCCTCCAAGCTGACTGAGAGAGTGTGACCCATCCCTTAGCTTGAAAAGGTAGGGAACCCTTCATTTAAAGAGCAAGATGGGAGCCTGGCCTGGCCTCAAACATGTTTCTGCCTGGGGCAAAGAACCAGTCCCCTTCCTCGCAATTCCATGTGTAAAATAAACTTGTGGCTGAATTATTATTATTATTATTATTATTATTTATTTATTACATTTGCTACCCCGCCCCAATCGGGTGAACCCGACTCTGAGCGGCTTACATCAAGGTTAAAACATAGAACAATCTACATCAATGCCATTTAAAATTAAAACTTAATATCAACTCTTAAAAAAGCATAAAAAGTTAAAACAGTGTACAAGCTGCACACAGAATTATATAAAAATTCAGACTCAAAAGGGTGGCAGTCCATTAAATGAATGTTACCACAACACCACTATTGCTATTATTTCTTCCATAGCAGCTAAGAGCTGTGTTTTAGGCATAATAAAGTTCAAGAGGAACAGCTAGGCATGCTTCCGTCAGACAGTCCTCTCATTCTACCTGACGATAGAGTCAACCCTAATGATATTGCTTCCTCTTTACGGTGGCTCTAGCCTGTCCCATTGTTAAGAGTGAAAAAATAACAGATTATGGAAAATAGGAGAAAATCCCGCCTCTAGAGATGTAGTATGTCAGAAGTCCCTTAAAGAACTACAGTACTGTACAGTACTGTATATCTATTTTCTGTGGGCATCCTAAACATACAACAGAAGGCTTTGTGAAATTGACAGATGGAACATAACACATGTACCTTCTTGTATAGTCAATATCAAACAGGAACCAGGAAGTCATAGAGCCCCCCCACCCCGTTTCCTCTCTTTTTCTTCACTGTCTAGGTGCTATGGGTGGGTGGTGATGTTTCTGGTGTTACCCAAAATTTATCATCAAGTAGGGACTGTGGTGGCTTAGTGGTTAAGATGCTGATCTTGATGACTGGAAGGTCGGCAAGTTAGCAGTTTGAGACCTGAGTGCTGCATGACAGGCTGAGTACCTGTCTCTGACTCAGCTCCTGCCAACCTAGCAGTTCAAAATAAAAAAAATTGCAAGTAGATAAATTGGTTCCACTTCAATGGGGAAGGTAACAGCGTTCCATGGCCTCCGGCGTCTGGTCAAGTTTGCTACATGATCATGGAAAAGTTTGCAGACATAGACAACGTTGGCTCTTTGGCTGTAAACGGAGATGAGCACTGGGCCTTAGAGTTGGATATGACTTGCTTTTGAGCAAGAGCAACCTTTACTTTTTACAAGGGATATGGAGAAGTCTCAAAAGTCGGATGATGAGATTCTAGCTAAGACCAGCCATCTCAGTACAGTAAAAGCTAAACAATAACCCATTGTTAGAGCTGAAATAAGATCAGTGTTCCAAAAGCATGATTTAGGTAGACTGTCATGAGAAGCTGATTCTGTATCTAGAAGCAGTGCACCCTTAAAAGAAGAAGTCTGCTTGTACTAACAAAAGCTTGCCTTCATCTGTTATGTGGGAAATTAGTTTGCTCTTGTTTTGTAGTTGACTGGTTGGAAAGTAGCACTGCTACTTCCAATGACTTTAAATTTTGCCTTAAAGTGTGGCCTTACCCAGAGAAATCAAAATTACTAACAAAGCCCTTACATGCTTCCCAAAGGCCTATCATAAAACAAAGTAAGCTAACCTGCAAGTGTTAAAAGCTAGTGTAATAATCACATATCATTTAGTGAGCCAGATCCGGCCTGTTGCACCTCGTTCCAGCTGCAGCCACCAGAATAGGCAGTGGACTCATTTATGGCTGTGTAAACGCATTTGCAACAGACGTAAATGAGTCTGTAGCTGACGCAAATGCGTTTACTACAGCCACAGAGTCATTTTATGGCACCAGTCAGGCGTGCTCAGCTATCTGAAGAGGCGTGGTCTGGCCTACGGCTGAAAAATGTTGCGAACCCCTGATTTAGCGCATAAGAAATTCTCTCTTCTAATTAGGGTTATCCTTAAGATGTAGTTCAGCCCTGAAACAACACCTTGAGAATTCTCTAATCCTCACAAGGAATCTGAGGACCCCCAGGAACAGGTTTTATGGGTCACATCTTTCCCATTTTCACAAAACATAATACACATAAAGCACCTGCTGGCACAAAATTAGTATATTTCCTCCTTGTGAAGCTAGCACACATACATGCACATGTACACAGAACATACAGATAATGCACAACGATGCAAACAACTCATTCTACTACGTGCAGTTCAACAGTATCATAGTATTTACTGGTTCAAAGAGTGCCGGGTATTGTGTCACTGGTAGGAATGTGCATACAGTACACACACCAGAAAAATCCCTAACCCAAGCGCACACACCCACACACTCTTGAAAATGCACAAGTTGTCTCTGAGACCCCCATTCCCATCTACGGTCTCAGACTGGCTTGAGTTTCGGAGAATTTTTTAAAAATAGTTTCACATTTACTCATCAAGGACAAATCAGGCCAGGATTTACATCCCTATCCATATGTGTGATTAAATACATATTTAATCCCAATTGCAGCATTCATTCTGTTTATAAACCATCAGCAAGTGGTGGAAATTCAGAGCAATAACTGATTTTGAAGTGGGATCCCATTTCTGCAAAATTCTAGCTGTTTTTAATTATTTCTTTTTCTGTCACTCAAGGCTCTGTCAGATTCTCCCATTCAAGGCAAACGGTTGTTGTTACATGCCATGAGGTCACCTCCAGTTTATGGCGACCTTATGAATGAGAGATTCCCAAAATATCCTGTACAAACAGGCTTACTCTAAACTCAGTGCTGTGGTTTCTTTAAAGCAGGGCCTCCTAACTCTTCAAGCCGGGGGCCAGGTCACACTCTCTCTAAATCAGTGGTCCCCAAATTAAGGCCCGGGGGCCGGGTGCGGCCCCTGACACCAATTCATCCAGCCCACGAAGCCCTCATCGCTCCTGGAAGCGGAAGTAAAACGCTCCTGTACGGGCATGAATTGGCATCGTGGGCCACACCCGGCCCCCGGGCCATAGTGATGGGCTCCCTGAACCACATGATCGGCCCATGGCCCAAAATGTTTGGGCACCCCTGCTCTAAATGGATGGTCATTTTGCCCTGCCTGCACGATGGGGGTGGTGGTGGACATTTTGTCCCAACAGCTTCAAAGGGGGGCAGCCACTGGTGGGCAGCAACAGGTTCACACACACCCAAGGAGGGGGGATAGCAAAATTGAATGGTCTCAGGGCAGGGGGTGGCAAAATTGGGTGGCATTCGGGCGGGGGGGGGGAAGCGAAATTGGGTGGCCACACCCACCTCCCTACCCTGCCCCATCAGGTTTTGTCCCTGCAAGTAGTTCAAGGTTTCCCTTGCTCAAAAGCCAGCCATATCCGACTCTAGGGTGCAGTGCTCATCTTCATTTACAGCCAAAGAGCCAGTGCTGCCTGTGTTTGCAGATGTATACATGGCCATATGGCAGGGCATGATTAGATCGCCCACGGCATAGGCTACCATGGTGTGGTAGTGGAATTTTTTGCAGTCCACCACTGTGGGCAGCTATTTTGTTTCTAGAATGCCTTTGGGGGGTGGGGGCCACATGAAATTGCACTGTGGGCCAGATCCAGCCCGTGGGCCTTAGGTTGGGTACCCCTGCTTCAAGGAGTCAGCCCATTTCTTATTTGGTCTTCTTCTTTTCTTGATGCCTTCAACCTTTCCCAGCATTGTCTTTTCCAGAGAATCTTGCCTTCTCATGAAAAGCAGGAGAGTTTCAACTTCATCATTTTTGTCTCCAGTTCAAGCTTGACTTGTCCTAAGACTCAATTGTTCGTCTTTCTGGCAATCCAGGGCATCAACAGCCATAAATGAGTCTGTGGCTATCGTAAATGCATTTACTACAGTGGTGGGATTCAAATCTTTTTACTACCTACTCTGTGGATGTGGTATGGAGGGTGTGGCCAGTGGGAAAGCCCTGTGTTCACCTGAATTACGACTGCTTTATTTCAAAACTTGGATGGGCAGGGCCAGCAAGAATTTCTGCTACTGGTTCTGGCGAACTGGTGCAAACCTGCTGATGCCCACCACTGATTTACTACAGCCGTAAATGAGTCCGCGGCCATAATAAACGTGTTTACTACAGCCACTGATGCATTTTATGGCACCAGTCCAGCCTGCTCAGCTGTCTGAGGGGGTGTGGTCCAGCCCGCAGCTGAAAAACATTGAGAACTCCTGGTTTATATGATTTTATATTTTTAAAACATATTTACTTGACCTTAACGGTTTTATTGTAGCATTGGTTTATATGACTTTATATTTTTTACATAAATGTGTTTTTATCTTTTATTCTTTTTAAAAGGTTGTAAGCTTGAACTCTACCTTTTAGTGAAAAACAGGTTAGGAAAGAAGGAAGGAAGAGGAAGGAGTACAGTCAAAGAATCTATCACACCATTATAACTTAGCTCAGCAACAGTAACTTTCCAGAGCTTAGGAAAATTTCATTTGTGGACAACAGCTCCAGGAATCTTGCAGACAGTGCACATGGCTATGAGACTCCTAGGAGATAAAATCCAAAAATGTGTATTCCCCCCCCCCCTTCAAGTTCTATTTCTCTTTTCTTCCTATGACACATACCAATGAGCACAGAATAGACTAATCCAGATTGTGTGCTGAAAAACATATTTCATACCCCTGCCAAGATTTCTCACATTCCATGCCAAGAAAAACGGGGCTGCGCAAGCTGTTACAAGCTAAGCAAATTCAGCAAAGTGGCATAGTAGGTCCTGATTTTACTTGTCATGATAAGCCCAGGTCAGAAAGGTTGTGATGTAAAACCTTTGCTAAACTGAACAAGCCTGATTGAGTTAACACAGAAGATAGCCCACATGGGAATGCCCATATACACCAAGGACTGTAACCATCCATAACTGTTATACACTTTAAAAGGAAATTTAATGATGCAATGCTATAGTCTACTGGGGTGTATGGATTCAAACCAAGACAGAGATTCCCGGACTCTTGTACCTCTGTAGTGGAAGAAATTTCAGCACTTGCAACCAAGCCTAAAACTTAAAACTAATGAAACCCCATTTTATAGCCATGATTAAAGGAGAAGGAGAGCCTTGCCTCATCTTCTGTATCACTAACTTGATGTCTCCACAGGAACAAGACCCTCTACATCTCTTAGTCTTTACTCTGTAATACAGGTATGGTGAACTACAACTCCCATCTGCCCAAGCCAGGAATGGGAAGGACACTGCTCTAGCAAGTATATCTAGCTGCATATGGGAAAAGTTTCAGAGTCCATATTAAACCATGAAGGAAATTGTATTCTTCTTCACATGCTCCTTTCTCCAATGAGTCACAAACACTATTTGATGCCCTAATAATAGCTATTGTTTTCAGTCCATCTAGCAAAGACAAATGGTCTGTACATATATTTCCAAAAAGGTCTAGGCAGGGGTTTCCAACTTTTTTTCGGCCATGCCCCAACTAGGCATCTAAAGTCTTGATGCCCTCTCCCTCACTGTGACATATAATTCTTATTATTCCAAAAGTGAACTCCTAATCATGTGGAGGAAGCCTAAAAGACCAAATTTGGTCTAACTCATTTTCAAATTGCCCCACTTAAAAATCAAATTGCCCCCCCCATGGGTCATGTGCCCCACATTCGGAATCACGGGTCTAGAGCTTTCTCATACGCTAAAATTTCTCATGGATAAGGTGATGGAATGATTGTCATGTGAATTTTTTAAATCCAGGGTTTTTTCCAGGTGAAACTCTGGGAAAGCTGTACTTACTATACATACAATCTTTCTCTCTCTCTCTCTCTCTCTCTCTCTCTCTCTCTCTCACACACACACACACACACACACACACACACACACACACACACACACAAGTATCCAGAGACAGACACATTATATAAGGGATAGGGTATTGGGGGCGGACAAGCCAAACAGCATCTATGAAAAGATTTTATGCCGGATGCTAGGCAGAGGATTAGCTCTTGGGCCAGCTGTCATTATTCTCAGCAACTACGCACAAAATGTTATAAATGCCGGCCGGTGAGAGATAGAGATAGAGACTGTAAGAAAGACAATGAGGGAAAGAGAGACAAGATCCTAGCTGTTTGACAAATGGGGATAGATCCTCAAACCGTTGGTAAACTATTGTAGATGCTGCAATACACATTTGCCTGATGATGGAGATAAACTGCTTTGAAGCACTGTTTAATTGTATGGGAGCAAGAACTGTAGGTTGAATGAGTGGAAAGCAAAAAAGAGAAGCGATAGGAAGCGATAGGTGAATCAGTGGATGGACTGATGAGTGCAGAATTCTCAGTCTATCTCCTCCCAAAACTACATTTCCCAGAGTTTTTTGAGAATGAGTGCTAGATTTATAAGAATTCTCACAGGGCTGATGTAACATATGTTGCTGCCTGAGGCAAAGAATGAAGTAGAGCCCCATTTTGCTATACTGTACCTTCATCATCAAGCTGGCCAGAGGATCCAAGATCAAAAAGGGATAAAGTTCCTTTTTTTGGATTGCAATGCTTGGAATCCCACAGATAACATGTTTATTGTGGGAACTGAGGTGTTTGATTCCAAAAACAGGGGGCAACTTTTCTTGTCTTTGCTTTGGCACAAATGATTAGAGAAGTATCTCTGATGACCTCAGTATCTCCTGCCAAAGCGGTTGTGTTCTCTGGCCCTGTTATGTTTTGAAGGGAACTGAAGAAGATGTTAACCAGGGGCAACTAAATTGGGAGAGAAGGTTTGTGAAAAGGGCTAGTCACTGTAGCTGAGTCTAACACAGTGGTGCCCAAACGAAGGCCCGGGGGCCGGGTAAGGCCTCCGACGCCAATTCATCCGGCCCACGAAGCTCTTGTCACTCCTGGAAGCGGAAGTAAAACGCGCCCGTACGGAGCTGGGACAGAGACGGGTGCTCAAACTGTCGCGCAGTACCTGGGTCTTGAACTGCTGACTTGCTGGCCTTCCAGCTAACAAGATGAGCTTCTTAATCAAGGAGCCATCACAGCCCCTTTCTGGCTAGGAGAGATTATTTATTTGTGCATTATTTATATTTGTACTTCACCTTTTCTTCAATGGGATCAAGGCAACATACATTCCTTTCTGTTTTATCTTTACAATAACCTGTACAAGGTAGGAAAAGCTCAGGGAGAATGACTGGAGCTTATGTCTTCATTGAAGAACCTGGACAAGTTACTTGTTTGGATACAACTTCCACAAACTCCAGCCAGCAGGGCCAGGCTGGTGGCAATATTAGCAGGGAGATACTGGGAGTTGTTTTCCAAAGAAGTAACTTTGGTAAGCTTTGGCTCAATAAGAGACTTGAACTTGCCTCTCCCAATTTCTAGTCCAATATTCTAAGCACTACACCTCATTGTCTCCTAATTATCCCCTTTTGATGCTATCATATTTAATTTTTAAATAGTTTCTATGTCTATACCAGGATTCTTCAAATTTGGCTCAGGTGTGCTGACTTGGGCTCCTGGGAATTGAAGTCCAAGAACACCTGAAGAGCGAAGTTTGAAGAACCCTGGTTTATACAACTGGCTTAAAACTGATTTAATGTTAATTCCAACTTCTCTCAAGGCATTATGTTACCTGAAGTCTTATGAAGGGAAGGGAGTAGGTAATTTTTGTTAGTCAATTTTTATAATCAGACTATGGTTCCTAGAATACTCTGGGTGGGGAGGAACCCTGGTCGTTCAATTGGTCTAAAGCCACTTTTAAGTATGTAACGTAGATATCTGTAATATATCTGTAATAAACAGGTCGACCTGTATATCCTCAGGGTATACAGTTCCAAGACCTACCACAGATACCTGAAACATCAGATATAGTAATAGTGAATCCTCTGTTTTACTGCAGACAGTGCCTACTAGTAGCCAACTATGATAATGCTCCGTAGAAATACATATGTATTATATATTTCAAGATTTTTATTGAATTTTGTTGACCTGCAAATAACTGAAACCATGGATACTGAATCCATGGAAATGGGGGACAACTTTTATCACAATGTAGATAGATAGTAAACACATATCATTTACTGCCAATAGGAAAAAACTGATCTGAACCACCTTTGCTCTCAAACCATTGACAGTCTTGGGGACAAGTCTGGTTTTTTATTGCTATGGCATGAAACATGGACTATATCATTTCGGTTTTTTCATAGCTGTTCTGCTCAATAGTAAAGTTGTCATCACTTGGAAATGTTTTTTAAAACCTTCAGTCACTTATTTTTAAATACTGTAGCTCTATTTTCCTGCTCTTTCTGTTACTACAGAAGCTTTGGGCAGTTTAAAAATTAATTAATTATTATTTTTTGTTCAGTTGCACAGTCTGGTCTGACCCTTTGTGACCCCATGAAACACCACATGCCAGGCTCCTCTGTCATCTGCCATCCTCCATAGCCTAGCCTGATCTACGCCCACAGCATCAACGATGCCATCTAGCCATCTCATCCTCTGTGGCCCCCTTCTCCCTTTGCCTTCGATCTTTCCCAGCATCAGGGCCTTCTCAAGTGAGTCCTCTCTTCTCATTTGGTGGTCAAAGTACTTGAGCTTCAGCTTCAGTATTTGTCCTTCCAAGGAGCAGTCAGGGTTGATGTACTTCAGGATTGACGGATTTGATCTCCTTGCAGTCTAGGGGAATTTCAAGAGCCTCCTCCAGTTCTTCTGCGCTCAACCTTCCTTATGGTCCAGCTCTCACAGCCATACATTACATTACATACATTACTACTGGGAAGAATTATTATAGGTACTAATTGATGACACCCTACTTTTTCTCAAGTGAGATCAACTCACTTCCTACTATACCAGTACAATGATCCTGTGAGGTTGGCCAGGTTGAGAGAAAATGATTCACTCAAAGTCACTCAAAGAATGTCATGGCTCAGTGAGGATTAAAACGTACACCCTGAAGTTTCCTGACTGACAGTGTGATCTCTCTACCATACAGGCAGTTTACAGTAATATCTGTCAAAAAGTGCTGGAGTTGGAAAGTAACTTATAAAAAGTATTTAGTTACACTTATACTGCCTCAAGCTCACAAATAGTTACCATTATAATTGCATTTTAAAGGGCAACACTTTCTCATTTCGCAAAATAAAATAAAATCTGATTGCTTCTTTGGAGTGGTGGGATTTGAATCCACAGCACAAAGAACAATGCAACACTAGAACAATCTGACATCCTTCTGCTGCCATTTAGTGAAACTACACTTAAAAATAATGTAAAGAGTAATTTAAAAAGTTATATTTACAGTTCAAAAAGTGTGAGACTGTCTCTCATAACACACATAATGTAAAATGTTTACTTTTCTTATTGGAGAAAGGGCTCATTACAAGTAATTCAATGATTATTGCAAATTACTTTAGGGTTACTAAACCAGAAGAAAGAAAGCATTTGATGCCATAGCATAATGGTGTCAAAATATTTAAAATATTTAAAAATATTTTCCTTTGCTACCTCACCTAGTTAGCTATGTGCTGTCAAGTTGGAATTGACTCATGGTGAATCTAATAGGGCTTCCAAGGTAACTGAGATATTTATTCTCCCCCATGAGTTTCTATGGCCAAGTGGGATTCAAACTCTGGTCTCCAAAGTCCTAGTCCAGTAATGGCTAACCTTGGCACTCTAGGTGTTCCTGGACTTCAATTACCAGAAGCCCAAGTCAGCACTCCTGCTGGTAAGGGCTTCTGGGAATTGAAGTTCAAGAACACCTGGAGTGCCAAGGTTAGCTATCACGGTCCTAGTCCATCATGCTATCCAGTACACCAATGCTGAGTGCCTTCTTCAGCTTATCATGGTTTATTATAATCAATGATTTCAAAAGTTCTGCTCAAAGCACAACTAGTCTAGCTCATGGTTTCACTGTGCTTTTCATTTTTCATTTTCAATAAAACTGAGATAAAATGGTTCTAAAAGTTTGGAAATTTTACTGCCTGTAAAATCCTGTGAGTCATAGTCAATAGAAGGCATATTTACAAGCTCTGACCAGCTGATCACCTATGGCCAGTGACCCCAGTTTCAGCAGTCCTGTGAATGTGTTCCAGAATTTAGTCTTAACTTTACAGAAGCTATCAGAGACTCTGACTATATCCCCAAAATAGGTTCAGCACCTTGTAAAACATAGAGTAAAAACTGGCATGGAATCACAGCCTCCTTAAAATTGGAGTTCCAAGTTGCCATTGGATCATGCTAATTTTCCCACTCAAATTAATCTATTAAAAATATTAGACCAACACAGCTGTCTATTGAAAAATTCCTAGGGATTTCAGATGCCATGTCTCCCTTCTATGGCTATCTTTTCCAGTGTGCCATCACTCCTTTTACAAAGGTATCCATTCCATGCCAACCTTTTTCTGGTAGCCTTCTCCCATCCACTTCCATGGTTTCTCAACCTTCTGTCCCTAGATGTTCTTGGACTTCAGTTCCCAGGAGCCCTGATCAACAGGTGTGCTGACATGGGTGCCTGGAAATTAAAGTCCAAGAACACCTGGGAGTTCAAAGTTAAGAAACCTGCACTAGCCTTCAGGGATAGTAGACTAAAGTCCCCATAATCTCCAAACCAAGTGGCAGAAAATGTCCCTTAGCAATGAACCCCATTGCAAAAATCCCAGAAGTAGAAATTAGTCTGCGGGTTCCAAACCTTTTCAGGCTGGGAGCTGGATCATGCTCTTTCGGTCAGCTTCGAGGGCCAGATGGCCATTTTGCCCTGCCTATACAAAGGGGTTGGTCATTTTGTCCCAACAGCTTCAAAGAGGTGGCCATTTTGTTTCTTGAATGACCTTGGAGGGGTTGGGGGCTTAGGTTGGGAATCCCTGAGTTAGTCTGTTACAACAGAAAGCAATAATCTTATGACACCTTGGAAGTTTAACAAAAGTCCTTTATGGAGTCCAACTCTCTTTAAGATGGAAGAAGATTCTCTAATTAATTCCATAGAGATACATTTAAGGAAGGTAAGATGGCCAACAGAGGTGCATTAGCTTCAGTTATTAAAGGCAGAATGCTTTTCAATGCCAGTTTTTGGGGAGGGGGGGGGGAATGATCATGACTAACTCCTAGTTCTGGAGTTTTTGCAATGGGCTCTTCCATTCACTACCTGCAGGTGAACTTCCCAAAAGCATTTGATTGCTCACTATGGAAAAGGAATCATTGACCAGACAGGCTCTTTATGTTCTTACACCTTAACTGTGCATCAAATAATATACGCTTTAGAATGAATCCTACCAAAAAATTGATAACTTGTTGTGAGTAAGCAGTTGCCACTCTGGATGTCTGTTAAACCTTTGACCAAAGCTAAGGTTGTCTCCCAATTTTTGAGCTGCAAAAGTGGAGAAGGGTGTTCAAGGATTAAGAAGGTGAAGAGAGAACTCTCAGCCACTGCTTGTCTGTCTCGTGATAACTAGTGTCAGTTGCCATTCATCCCACAAGAAAAGCCTCCAGAGGGATCCTTTATTATACCTTAACCTCATTCTTCCAAGAGCTTCTGGATTCAGACTGAAGTCACCATCACCAATGGAGAACATTACTATTCCTAATTTCCAGGAAATTGTTCAGACACTTTCCTTTGGACAGCCCTTGAGCTGAGAGATGAGAGAGCTAATGTAGTATGCTGGTTTATGTTGGCCAAGACTCAGAACCAGGTTCTAATTCCCACTGAATCATGACATGGATCGGGTGAGTTAGGGTCAAGCCACTCTCTCATAAACTGACATAGCTCACCCAGGATGGTTGTGAGGATGAGTTGTGTGTAAGGGGGGATGCTACGCATTTTGCTTTCATCTCATTAAGACAGGTTATGTATGTGAGCTGGTCCCCCACTGTTCCTGAAAACTGATGGGCTCTTCTGCCCCACCCTACATTTCCCAATAATTGAGCTGAATGTTCACTTAGGAAAAACTCTGGCTTAGCCCTATATGGTCAATTTTATCGGAGGGTTTTAAGCTGTGCATTTTAGTTGTGGGTAGCAATAAGGCCTATCACAGAGTGTGTGATGACTCACACTGGCACCCGTTCTGTAGTGGCTCTAGCCTCCACCCTAAGCACTTACTTATCTACCGTGTGGTTCACAGATTAGCCTATAAAGGACTAGTCATAAATGGATTCTGTGTAGTGTTTATGTAGCAATGAAGACTTAAAAGCATCTAGAAGAGGCAACCTGAATTTCTGCTTGAGGAAAAATAAGATTCTACAACTTCAACAAATTAAAACACAAGACAAACCCACTTGCAGAACTTTCGCACAATTAAACCTGCTGCTGCCAGTAAGGGACGTGACCTACCCTTTCTGCTTAGTCAGTTTTGAACATCTTATCCATGCATTATTCAAGCCCACTTTCCTTAGCCATGAGGTCCAGAAACGTGGCTTCTGTTTTTCTTTTTCTTAAGGATTGAAAAAGTTAAACTATGTTGCATTCTGCACATAAGATGAAATTCTGTCTTTGCCCAGGGTGACCTTGCAATACAAAGCATAGACCTGGTTGTGTATCTCCCTTTTAGTTAAGTGGGAGCTCTCGAATCCTTATACATCCTTAGAGACATGCCTTCTGTATTTCACAGGCTTCTATGGTGCTGGGGTGGGTGAAGTTGGGGGTCTATATCTACTATCTGTGCAGCAATCTATCTCAGCGAAATAAATCAAGAATCACAGAAAATATATACACATCCGTTTGGTTTAAATATATACTTTTAGAAAGAGAGAGAGAGAGAGCGGAAAGTGGGAAGGAGAATGTGTGAGGGGAAAAGATGTCAGCATAGCCACTTATAACTCTAGTAAATATTTTATGAAGGTCTTCCATGACAGTGCACTTTTCGAACGGGAATAAATGCCAGTTATGTAAAGCAATTTCCAATGGCTGCCAATCCCAACCCCCTCTGGAAGGTGGGCTGGGATTTTATTTTTAGGTTTATTTTTGCTTGGTTTTTTTAAGGTTTATTTTTGCTTGGTTGGGTTTTTTTTAGTTTGTTTTTAGGACAGCCTCCATCTTCATGCCCCATCCACCAGAACATTGTGTGACCTCCTGGATCTTTATAGAGCCTTCATATGACAAGGTGTGGGGTATAAGAAAAGACCCATCTAAATGTAGGGATTTCCCCAAGCTCTATATTCTGCTGGCTTGGATCTTGTCCTCTTTGATTGTGTCCAAGTATATGGACCCAAGTGCTTTCTTTTAGGGCTTTCTTAGAGCACTAAGAATCTGGTTATCAAAATCTTTAATGTTCAGAAGCCCCTGTCTTCTCTCCTTCTTGCCTGCTCAGTCTCCCAGTTTGAGAGTTGGGAACCACTTTGAATCCAGACATTTGGCCTACAGGCTTAAGGAGATAATATGGGTTTGATCGGACTACCCACATTGCTTCACCCACCCATACCCTGATCTCACTGGTTAGTGCCTCATTATTATAAAATAAAAATAAAAATTTATCATTAGATTCACAGTTGAAGACTAGTAGTATAAAATTAACAGTTCAAGACCTAAGCAAGGATCTAAGAACTGTGAAGGCAATGTCTAACTATATAAGCAGTTCTTTGTAAAGTTGTTTTTTGTAGCATTAGGATGTTCAAGTCCAATAAATCCAACATTTCCAAATATATAAGAAGGCCTTTAAGTGTTTTTCCAAGAGCTTTAATCACAACAAATTTCTTCCTCCAAAGACGTTCAACTTCAATTTACAAATCATGATATTTTGTGATTTTCTCCTGTGGTTTGTCTTCAATTTGTGCATCTCCTGGTATAGCAATGTCTATAAACCAGACCTTCTTTTCCACAACAGTTATGTCAGGTATGTGTTGGTGGTGATGGTGGTGATGATGATGATGGGATACAAATCAATCATTTGATTCACAGTTCAGGACTGGAATAAAATTAACAGTTCAAGCCCTAATCAAGGACCTAAGAACTGTTGTCATTGTTGTTGTTGTTGATGATGATGATGATGATGATGATGATGACGATAACTACAATGACAATGGCTGTGGTGGCTTATCATCATCATCATCACCACCACCACCACCACCACCACCACCACCACCACCACCACCACCACCACCACCACCACCACCACCACCACCATTATTATTATTATTATTATTATTATTATTATTATTATTATTATTATTATTATTATTATTATTATTATTATTATTATTATTATTATTATTATTATTATTATTATTATTATTATTATTATTATTATTATTATTATTATTATTATTATTATTATTATTATTATTATTATTATTATTATTATTAATTCAGGGAACCCACTTCCCTGAAACACTTTTATTTTTGCTGTGCTTGTGGAGGAAATTTAATCAAGGGAAAGAACATGTATTTAGCATTCAGACTGACAAGACATTTAAGAGGAGTTTTGTCTGTGTGTGTGCGTGCTTTGTTGTGGGGGGTAGGGAAAGATTACTGTCTGGGCAGAGGGCAGGATGAATGAATGAAGGTTAAAAATAGAAATATTCTCTCCTCTTGTTCTTATAGCATCCACCTCTTTCCCCCCCTTGCCTGCTATCTCACCATTTATTTTGATGACCTAACATCTAATGTGCAGTAACTGCTAGCATGATAAAACCCAAAGCATAGTTTAGTAGAATGGAAAGGATGTTTTAAGCATGATTTTGTAAAAATAACAAGTTTTTTTTAAAAAAGTTTTCATGTGTGTTTCTAGCAAACAAATAGAACACAGTGATACAAAAACATAGCAAAGCCCAGGTTTGTGGCTAAGAGACTGCATCTGATCAAAGAAGGCGAGAAAGAAAGATTGAGAGAGCGAGTAAATTAAAAATAAACTGGATAGAAGGCATGACTAGGGCTGTCCTAGAGATAATATACAAAAAAAAGGAAGGAAGGAAGGTGTTTCTTGTGATTTTGAGTTGCCTGGTGGAAAAGTGTTCAAAAAGTCTAGAAAAATTCTGCTTGTGACCATGTGTACAGACCTTGGACCCTGAGTGCACATGTTTCGAGGGGAGGGGATGTTACACAACATTTTTATCCCTCAATTCCTCCAGAGAGCTCAAGGTAGCAAAAGAATGACTTCCCCATTTTCCGTTCAGTTCCCATACAACAATCCTATAAAGTTGGTTAAAAGAAGGGACAGTGATTACTCTTAGAAACCTAGCGGCTGCATAGAAACCCTGTTCTAACTCAGCTGTTCAACCATCACATTACCCATTTCTTAGGGCTGCACAAATAAATCAATTAACAATGCTATTTTGAGACCAGGCACCTTTAGGCGAGCCAGTTGTGGTGATTGTGAGAAGCACAAGCACTGGTGTTAGTGCATAAAGGAAAGGGTACTTTTGAGTGTCCCACCATGTGTGTGTCAGGTCACAGTAGTTAAGTAAGAATATGTGTGTCTGCGCACGCATATCCTTATTCAACTGCTGTGACCTGACACATGCATGGTGGCACACTCACAAGTACCCCACTATCTCAAACAGAGTAAAAACACCCCTGTGTAAGGAATGCACAGAAAGAATACACAAATCCCTATCCCTCTCAAGGGAAATTGCCCTTCAATTTAAGTAATATTAACCCAAACCCATTTTAATATTGGTGATCAAAACTAAACCCACAAACACACACACACACAGTCTCGTGTCCCATCCTTGCCTGTTCAAGTGTCCCAGGGTCCTGGCCGTCAACTTCTTAAACTCTTCTTTGCGGAACTCCATGGCGCTGGTCTTCTTTTTGCTCCAAGACAAGAAGAGGCAAGGTGTCCCCCCTGGGCGAAGGAGGTCCCAGGATCACCTTGGGAGACACAGAGAGGTGACAAAATATATACTATATTAAAGACTCCGCCAGTACATCACGAAGCCTTGCTTGAGCTCAGGACTGCCGGGGAGGTGATGGCTGGACGGATCTCCCACTTCTCCTCCGTTGTGTCTTTTTCTCGCTTTTCTCTGTTGTTCTTCCTTCTTTTCTTCTTCTTCTTTTCCCTTTCCCCTCGTTCCCGGCTTTTTCCCACCAGCTCCTTCAACTTGAGGAAGACGCTCCAACCCTCGCCGGCTCGCCTCGCCTCGCCTCGCCTGGCCCCGTGCCCGTCCCCACCAACACGGGCGGAAACGTCATCGGGGCATGCAGTGATGCCCGTGCCCTGCGTGGGACGCTGCGGAGACATCGTGCCAGCCTCTTGCCTCTTCTCCCTCTCCCCCCTCCCCTCCCCTCCCGGTCCCGCCCCTCCTCTCTCTCTCTCTCTCTCTCTCGAGGACACCTGCCCACCGGGGGCTCCCTCGGGATCCGGGATCCCAGGAAGAGGAGGAAGGGGACCGAGGCGCGAGGTCTCGCCCGGGACGGGCCTGCCAACTTTCCGCCTCCCCGCAGGAACGGGCGCCGCCCCGGGCTGGGATTCAGCACCACGGAGAGCGACCTGGGCCTGGGATTATGGAAGGGAAGCCACGTGTGCCCGGGGCGGGGAGGTCGAGTGCGCGGGGCGTGCGGAGGCCGGAGGGGAGATTAGAGGGGTGGGGGCTTGGGAAGATCGCAGCTACGATCCGACGGCAAGGGTGGCTGGGTCCGAGTCAACGGGGCAGTCAAGACGATGCTAGTTTAGGGTGGCGACCCTTTCCAGGATTTCGTAGGGAGAGTAAAGCAATTATCCTTATATCCTCGGCTTTTCTCGCAGAAGGCATGTTGATGAATCGAACTCCCAACTTCTGGCTCCGCACCCGCACCCAGACCCAGACCCAGACCCAGACCCAGACCCAGACCCAGACCCACACACACACACACACACACACACACACACACACACACACACACACACACACACACACACACACACACACACACACACACACACACACACACACCGCCACTGAGCTATCCAGACGGCTTTATGAGATGGCTCTGGACAAGGACCTCAGGTTTCGTTAACTCCGCTTTCCTGCTTGGACTAGGGATAGGAAGCTTGGAAGTTGGAAGGAAGGAAGGGGAAATTTTGGAGAAAGGGTGGAATGGGTGAGAGGAAGGGAAAAGGGAAGAAGGAAGGGGGGAAGCGACGAGAGAGGGGGGAGAGAGAGAAAAGAGGAAGGGGGAAGGAGAGGGGAAGAGAAGAGAAGAAGGGGGAGAGAAAGGTAGAGAGCAAGGAAGGAAGCAGGAGCGTTAAAAAGGGAGAAGAAAAGGAGGAAAGAACGAGCGCTAAAGAGGGAAGAAAAAAGAAGAAAAGAAAGCAAGAGCACATAGAGAAGAAGGGAGAGAAAGGCAGAAAGAAAAAAGAGGAAGGAAAACAAGAAAGAGAGAAGGAAGGAAAGAAAGAAAGAAAGAAAGTGCATTAACGAGGGAATGAGGAAAGAAAGAAAGAAAGAGCGCTAAAGAAGGAAGGAAGGAAGGAGAGAAAAGCAGAGAGCAAGAGGGAAGGAAAGCAGAGGCGCGGGGAAAAGGAAAGAGAAAGAGAGAGGACTGGAGGAGAAAAAGAAACGAGCCAAAAGGAACAGATACAGAAGGAGGATGTGTGCTAAAAATGTTTGGAACAGGAATGACCCGCCTTTATTTAGAAAGTGCATCAGGGTGGTTTGATGGAGAGAGATCGGCCAGGGTCCTCGTGGGAGAAACGCACCGAGCGCGGCTCCCATCTCCCAGTCTCTCGCTCTCGCTCTCTCGCTCTCTCTGGAGCAGAGCAGAGTGAAAAGACGCACCGGCGAGTTCCCTCCGAAGTCCCGGCTGCTTCCCAAGAGCAGATAAGAGGCGAATCGCTCCGTCATTCCCCTTTTAAAAAATGTAGTGATTAACTTTTTCATTATTGTTAGGGGTGTTTTTTCCCTGACAAAAAGTCGAGTTTGGGAGATTGTGGTTCCAGGGCACTTGACTTCAAGGCAAGGTGCTATTGGTTACTCTGATTCAGGCGGCAAAATTATTTGATGCGGCCCTACTCTCTTTCTTTCTTTCTCTCTCTCTTTCTTTCTTTCTTTCTCACACACTCTCTCGTCGCGCTTTCTCTTCCCTCCTCAAAGACGAGGGTCAGGGATGGGTCCCATTCTCACGAAACACCAGGTGCCCGTGTGTGTTCGAGTGTTAGGCAATGACGGGGTAATTAGCCTGATGGCTTGGCCTTCTGCCAACATCTTTTCTCTGGCTCATCCAGGTGAACTTCAAAGTGATCTCTTAGCTGATACTTTCAAGGGAAGGAGGAAGGGGTTTGGGGTGATGCGTCCCCTGCATCCATGGTCCTTGTCCATAGAGAAGATACTTGTAATGTTAGAATCGTCAAGGATCCCATTCCCAAGACCATTCCACGAAAAATCCCTGGCTAAACCATTCTGACATACCTTTCTAGCTGACCTGCATTCGTTGCAGAAGGAGGGAGAGAGAGAGGAGAGAGAACAGTAGATTTGCAAATTGCTGGTACAAATGTATGCATTTGGCAATATGGCCCTAGTGCAGGACACACTATGGGTTAATGGAATAAACCCTGCCAGTTAGAGTAGATCTATGAAACATAGGGGGCTAGTAAAATCTAATTTATGTGAAGACCTGTTGGCTGAAATCCTTCTGTTTAGCAGAACAGAGAATTAATTCAATGGAACTTACTCACAAACTCTAGTGTGACTTTCTACACTTAGAGGCAGGAAGAGATAGGCAGCTGAATAGGCTACATGGAAAGTGTGTGTGTGCGTGTGTGTGTGTGTGTGTGTGTGCGTGTGCGTGTGCACATGTGCGTGCGTGTGTGCATGCACATGTGTGCTCGTGTGCATGTCTTTTTAAAACATGGAATGCTGCACTTTTCTTTTCAAAATGCAGCTTAATACACATTTTAAAAACATTTTTAAATATGAATGCAATTGTCTTTTAATCTATCTGGTTATCATCTTTTTCATATTACAGTAATACCTCATATAACATTAGTATCGAATAACACGAAAATCGCATAACATCAAGGAATCTGGGGGGAAGAATTGCATCAGATAACATTAAGATCCTATGGGATGCTTCAGATAACAACCGCGAAAGCCTGTGTGGTTACAATGTATCTCTATGGATCCCATAGAGGATCAGATAACACGAAAAATCATATAACACGAAGACTTGTGGAACCAGGTTTTAGTGTTATATGAAGTTTTACTGTATTATTATTATTATTATTATTGTCATTCCTGTGATTCTTTCCAATCTCTTCATTAAACCCAGTTTTTTTAAAAAAGCCTCCTTGGTTCCCTGAACTGGGAGAAAGTTGGAATATCAATGAAATAAATACATAACCAGGATCTTTTACTTCCCAGTGCAACACTTGGAGTACTACACAGCATTAGATATAGGAAGCACTGTGTACGTGATCAAAGCATAGCTTTCAACACAGAGTTTATTTGGAAACAGAAGCAGTTAATCCTGTTTCTTACAGAGTAACCACAGGGAAGCTAAGCACTAGTCCCAGTGAGACCAATAGAATTTTATTGTAGGCCAGAGTTGAGAGAATTGGAGCTCAAGTCTTGCTATCAACTGCATTTTCCTCCTACCATTTCTGTTCAGTTTAAGAATCACATTTTTTGGCAATGGAGTCACTAGTGTTCACATAACACTGCATCACCAAAAAAAATAATTGTCTACTACTTGGTGTAATCCATGAGTCCTATACTAAATCAGGTGTGCTGAATTCAAATCTGAAGTCCGTTTCTGCCTAGGACTGTGATGGTGAACCTTGACACTCCAGCTGTTCTTGTACTTCAATTCCCAGAAGTCTAAGTCCATGTGAATCCACATGAATAGGTTTACTGCATGTATAAACCCATTTGTGTGAATTCACAGGGACTTGGGCTTTTGGGAATTGAGGTCCAAGAACAGCTGGAGTGCCAAGGTTCACCATCACTGACCTAGGATGTCAGAATCTCAAGTTAGCAAATCTCACCCTCTTGGTTAGGTTCTTGCATTGATCTACTAACCTTTTGCAATTCAACAGGGCAAAGCTTCACAACTAATCTGAATAACAGGTATTACCTGTTGTAAAAAAACACATTGATTTGTATACTTATCTGTTATGCTAACCAACCATTCTGTATCTCTGTACCTGATGTGTATAAATCAGGAGTTCCCAACCTAAGGTCTGTGGGCTGGATCTGGTTCCTGGCACCATTTCATGTGCCCCATACCCCTTCAAAGGCATTTGAAAAACAAGATGCCTGCCCCTTTCAAGCTGTTGGGACAAAATGGCTGCCCCCATCGTGCAGGCAGAGCAAAATGGCTGTCTGGCCCTCAACTGAGAGAGCATGACCCAGCCCTCAGCTCGAAAAGTTTGGGAACCCCTGGTATAAATGGATGCCATGAAGTCTTACTCTTATGTCTGACAAAATGGACTTGACGAATGAATGCTAAATTAGTCTTTAAAATGCCAAAATGTTTTTCTCTTTTTGTCTTGTTTTGTTTACTCTCTGATATGCTTGATATCTTCAGTATGTTATGCATATATAAAGTACATAAAAGTACAAGAACCCACACGTTTTTGATCCTAAAATGTCTCCTTCTAACACATCCCACATTTCACCCCAATCAAGAGAAACGCCCTTTGCCTACAACACGTCAATGCACAGGCTTTCTAGAAGCAAATTTCAAAGGGAACACCCATCATCTCCTCTGATGATGCTAACCCTTCATATGTCTCCCTCTTAGTCACCCAGCAGCCTGAGCTTTTGGAGCCAAGGGGCTGAAATTCTCCCTTAGGAAGGGTGGTGTGGTCTTTTGAGAACTCAGCATTTTGGGGGGAGATTGGTAATTGCCCATAAACTGTCCAGAGAGTGCACTAAGCATGATGGGATGGTATAAGTGGGATTGCTATTACTATCTTGAGTTACAGTGGTACCTCAGTTAACATAATTAATGCGTTCTCTAGGATGTTTCTTACAGCGAAAATAACTTTAACTGGATTTCCCATAGGAATGCATTGAATGCAATTTACCATAGGAATGCATTGAAAACTAAAATACATTAACTGAAACACTGTTTCCCATAGGAATGCATTGAAAACCAATTAATCCATTCGGGGGGGGGAGGGATTCCGTAAACCGAGCCACTATTTTCTATGGACTTCCTTTTGTTATGTGCTTTTTTGGTTAACTGAGTTGTTGTTAACCGACGTTCAACTGTGCTTGGTGTTCTGGGGGAAGGGGATTAGACAGGTTACAGTTTTTGTTCTTGTTGATATTTATAATTTATTCAATTTGTTTAATTTTTATTGTAAAGATTTTTTTAAAAAAATGTTCTAAGCTGCTCAGAGTGGGAAAATATCCCAGATGGGCAGGATATAAATGTAATAAATAAATAAGAAGAGCTGGGCTTCAGACAACTTCTCATCCGTTAGACTGGAATTGTCTCTATACAGGCACAAAGTGGTTAAAAACTCTGTATTGTCGAGATCTCTGTAATGAGATCAGCTCATAATTCCAATGGCAGGGGGGCGGATTTAGCCCATGTCCAGAAAGCAGCAGGAGGGGAGGAAGAGAAAACCTGCCACAGCAAATGTCATGAATTCAGCTTGTGAGTGCCCTTTTCCCTGTCTAGTTTGCCCTCTAGCTCACTAGAACATTTTCCTCCCTCAAACCACAAGAGTTCTGGTGGCCAGAAGCCACCTGATTTTCACCATTCGCAGCTTCAGTTCAACCAGGCTTTCCCCTGCTCTTTGTTGCTTTTGGTGATTCATTTGTCTGATTGGGCAAATGGTTTGACGGACAAACTATGATAACCTCCTGCTTTTGGAAAAGGATTGGCTTAAAATGACACACCTTTGGTGTTTCCAGCCTGACACAGGATGGTCTACAATGCCGTGTAGACCATCCTGTGTCACGCTGGAAGCACCAAGGCTGTGTCATTTTAAGCCAGGGGTGCCCAAACTTTTGGGGCCGTGGGCCGATCATGTGGTTCAGGGAGCCTGTCATTAAGGCCCGGGGGCCGGGTGCGGTCCCCGATGCCAATTCATCCAGCCCACAAAGCTCACATCGCTCCTGGAAGCGGAAGTAAAGTGCGCCTGTACGGGCATGTTTTACTTCCACTTCCAGGAGTGACGAGGGCTTCGTGGGCTGGATGAATTGGCGTTGGGGGCCGCACCTAGCCCCGGGGCCTTAGTTTAGGCACCACTGTTTTAAGCCATCATCATGGTAATAGTCTTCCTGCTTTTAACTCCTTGGAAGAGTTCTTTGGAGGACATTCCACACCAGTCTCTCAGGTTCTTCAGCCATGAAGTCCGTCAACATCCAGAGCTTCTCTTCCCAGGGATCTTCTTTTGCAAAATGAGTTGGCATATTCTATACTTTATGTTGTTCCAAAGTATTGGCACTTTCTTTGTTTAATGGTCTTAAACAGTTCTTGTTCTTCATCCATCCAGCACAACACTTCTACATTAGTCACATGGTCAACCCGTGATATCCCTATCAGCTGTCTGTAGATCCACATTTCAAAAGCTTCAATTTTCTTTTCAGATGCTTTATTCAATGTCCAAACTTTGACTCCATAGAGAAACATTGGAAATACATAATATCTTACTATTCAGTTCTTTGTAGTGACAGTTAAATCTCTACTGCATAACAAATGTTGCATTTTTTATGAAGTGCATTTTTATGCATTTTTTATCTTGCTTTTTCTATTTGCATTTTAATCTCTACCTCGGGATCCCATAATTCATTTAAAATACTTCCCAAATAGACAATTTTACCCACTTTTTCAATTTCTTGTGTTCCTCCCATTTGCTTGCCGTGAGTTGGTGCTCGGCTTATAACAAGATATCTAGTCCTCTTGGTGTTGGGATTGAAACCATATTCTACATTTGAAGCTGTAACTCAATCCAGCATCAACTGAAGATCTGCAAGGTTTGTGGCCAACAATATGCTGTCATCAGCATATCATATGTTATTCAGGTATTCCCCATTAATTCTAATTCCAATTCATAATTAGCAGAATAAAATATTACAAAAATTGGGCAGGGGGCAGTGGAGAGAAAGAAAAATTATACATTCTGGACTCAATTCAAGGAATGTGAGGTTTTAAAATTGAATTTGTTGGCTTCTGCTGTACTTGACTCAAATACCTGAGGTGGCATCTCCATCTAGGTGTAGCGGTACCTCATACAATGATTTTAATCTGTTCCATGGGGCTCGTTGTTGTATGAAACAATGCTATACAATGCATGCATCGTATAGTGATTTTCCCTATGGGAAGCATTGTACGATTTATTTATTTTTTGCTAAGTGGTTTTTCCCACTGAAAAATTGTACGATTTTTTTTCCATAGGGAAAATTGTTATGTGAGACGTCATTTCCCCGCAAAACCTAATTGATATGTGATTTTGTTGCTATATGGGACGATCATTGTATGAGGTTCCACTGTATATCCATATGCGTGTTATACACATGTACAGTACATTCATTCATTCATTCATTCATTGTGTGTTTACCTTGTTGTTGAGAAAATTATTTCACTGTGAAAAGATTTGCTCTTGGGTAAACATGGGGGGTAAGACAGCAGTGGCTTAGTGGTTATGATGCTGATCTTGACAACCAAAAGGTCAGCAGTTTGAGACCCAAGCGCTGTAAAACGGAGTGAGCTCCGGTTGTCTTTCCCAGCTCCTGCCAACCTAGCAGTTTGAAAGCAAGAAATTGCAAGTAGATGAATAGATACCACTTTGGTGGGAAAGGTAACAGCATTTTGTGCACTCTGGTGTCTAATCATGCCTGCCACATGACCACAGAAGTGTATGTAGACGTAGACAGCACTGTTTTTTTGGCTGTAAATGGAGATGAGCACTGAACCCTAGAGTCAGACATGACTGGCTTTCGAGGAAGGGAGATCTTTATCTTCACCTACGCATGGGAGGGGGAAGCTAAGTGTTACAACCCCTGCTTGTGCAAAGCTGGGCTCAATATGGGCCCTGTCAGACAGACCTACTAACATCAAGAGCTCTGAGTCACAGGTAAGGAGGCAGGCTGAGGTAACACAGAGGGAGAAGGAGGAAGAGAAATACAGGCACAACATGGCTGGGACTTGTCCCAGGCTGGATCTTGGTTCTCTTTCTGCCTCTTGACTCTGGGGACAGGCCAGCTGCCAGCTGAGTCACAGCCGGTGAGGGAGTTGGCTGTGTCGTCTGAGAAGTGTGGCTTTGGAAGAGGAGGGGGACCCAGTGGGGCACAGATGGTGCTGTACAGGGACAAAGGAAGGACCGATGTACAGGGATGGAAAGAGCAGCACTCAGGACAACGTGTAAAAATGCTGAAGGCAGGATGCTGTTTTGCAGGTAAAATAATTCATCCATCAAGCCCAGTATTTGATGCTCTAACTTTAACCGGCTCTCAGTTTATTGTTTTCCAAGGATCACAGAAATGTTATGTATAGAGGAGAAAATAAAGCTATTATTTTATCCAGCAATATGTTCACAGACAGGTTTAGGTTTGGCAAAAATTAATTTTTATAAGACCTGCCTGTGGAATCCAGAGTTTAGAAAAGTTGCTCTCTTTTTTTAGAGCAGGAATGCTCAACATTTTTAAGCTGGGGGCCGGGTCACGCTCTCTCAGACAGCTGCGAGGGGCTGGACGGCCATTTTGCCCTTCATCCACCACATGGCACTTCCTGGTGTGGGAGAGGCGGTGAGGAGGTACATGAAATGGTGCTCCAGACTGCATCCAGCCCATGGGCCGAAGGTTGAGAATCCATGTTTTAGAGTATAGTTTCCAGTAGTAGAAGATTTGGGGATTTATAGTCCAAAAAATTGCACTTTCCTGGAATCTATTTACCATGAGCGGTGGTTAGTGGTTAAGATGCTGAGCTTGATGACCATAAGGTCAGCAGGTCAGTAGTTTGAGACCCAAGTGCTGCACAATGGAGTGAGCACCTGTCATCTGTCCCAGCTCCTGCCAACTTAGCATTCGAAGGCAAGAAATTGCAAGTAGATAAATAGGTACAACTTCAGCAGGAAAGGTAATAGAGTTCCGTGAACTCTACTGGTCTGCCACATGACTGTGGAAACATGGTATTTGGCTGTAAACTCTTTGGCTGTAAATGGAGATGAGCACCACATCCTAGAGTCAAACACAACTGGCTTTCAAGCAAGGGAGACCTTACTCTGAGACTAATGACAAAACTGCACTTAGAAACAGTGACTTATAAAAGATTAAACTATTTGTTTGTCTCATAACTTAGATGTTAGATGTAGGCAGAAGACCAGTGGAGGGTTGTAAATTCAATCCTGACCAGGGCTCAAGGTTGACTCAGCCTTCCAAGGTTGATAAAATGAGGACCCAGCATGTTGGAGGCAAAATGCTAGTTAGCTTGTGAACCCCCCAGAGAATGCACTGAGCTTTATAGGGAGGTATATAAGTGTGATTGCTTTGCTTTACTACAATTCCCAGAATCCCCCAGCCATCACAGAAAATGGACCCACAAGCTGGGGATTTGGAGACCTGTAGTCCAAAAAGAAACTTTAATGAACGGGTTGGTAGACCTTGTGGTAGATCTCTAGGTAAGCTGCAGTTTACTGAGAAGAAGTTCCAATGCGTAATGGGTCAAGTGTAGAAATGAGAGAAGACATTTCCATCTTCCTAAATTAGGATTCGAAAGCTAAGAGGGTCCAGGTTATGAGGCAAAAAAATAAAAAATAATAATAAATAAATAAATTGTAAACATACAAAGATGTTGGACCTAGAAATATTTGAAGGGTCTGCTAAACCAAGTCCATGCCTGGCAGGATCTTTATTCCCGTGTCCCTTCTTGCTCACCTAGTGTTTCAGAAACCATCAGGAAATGGAGATTAGAGGCTGTGGAAGTGGCAGGGCCAGCATGATTTCCCCGGGAGAGGAAAGTCCAGAAATCAGCTTCTGGCTGGATAAAGTACAGACACAGATATATTTGAGGAAATTGACAAAATACCCTGCTGTCTTTTGAGGTGGGTTGGAGGAAAGAGGTGGCGAAGACTCCATGAGCTGAGAATATTTAGCAGCCTGGTTTCACAGCACTAAAATTAGCCCAAAGATAACTCACCTTTCCAGATAGGCTTGGTGTGTGGTGTAAAAACACATTTAGCTTTCAAATGCGTGCATAATTGATATAGACCTCAGCTCAGATTGGAAATTTGTCGAGCTGGTTGTTTGTGCCCTCCTCCCCTCCAGTGTCAAATAATATTGTTTCACCTCTTGGGGACACAAAAGGAGCCTCATTTGGGCGTTCCCTGAGTGGAGTTCCTCCCGCCAAAAAAATCCTTTCAACCCAGAATAATATCTGACACGAAATTAGTATTACCCTCTCTTTCACTCTTCACCATTTCAGAAAGTTCTCAGCAGTCCTTGTTGAAATTACTGCTTAAAGAATACCCCCACTTGTATTTTCATTGCCATGGCCTTTATTTTCCCACACTGATGTCAGTTTGATTCCCATGGATTTACACTGCATTGATCAATAGTGGGTGATAACCTCTCTGATATAGTGTTGAGATGCTAGCCCATTTCTTATGAGGACAAAACCCCGTGTCTTGAATGTTGCATGTAACAGAAAAGCAGTGCACACATATGTATGGATCAGGCCGATGGAAAGGTGGAAGGGACAGACCCAACGAACAGAACAATGACTTGGCATATAAATGATCTTGAATTCTTCATCTTGCGTTTCCCATTCAAAGGCTCAGGCACCAGAGATTGGGAAAGATGATGTGAAAGAAGCCACAGCTAAGGAGAACCTTTGGACCTCCAGATCGCCCTTGCTTAAAAGCCAGTCGTATCTGACTCTGGGATATGGTGCTCATTTCCATTTACAACCAAAGAGCCAGTGCTGTCTGCATCTGCAGAAGTTTCCATGGTCATGTGCCAAGCATGACTAGATATCAGAATGCTGTTACCTTTCCTGCCACAGCAGTACCTATTTATCTACTTACAATTTCTTGCTTTTGAACTGCTAGGCTGTTACAAGTTGGAACAGAGATGGGAGTTCACTCAGTCATCCATCACTCTGGTCTCCAACTGCTGACTTCCTGACCTTCCAGTGATCAAGTTTAGTGTCTTAACCACTAAGCCACCATAGTCCCAGGGAGACTACAATTCCCTTAAAACCTGAGAGCTTAAATCCCAAAACAGTTGGTGACCCAAAGGTTGCCCTACCCCAGAGGAAACAATATCTGTCTAGGTGGAAATCATGCACCATTCCAGCCAGAGACAACTGGAATTATCCTGACTGCAAGGCAAACTATAATCATGGATGAATTTCTGCTGTAGCATTTGCTCTCCCTAGGGACAAGGCAGTGATCCTTGCAAAACACCAAATAGGGTGTGTTGATCGAGGACTGGAACAGAACCTGCCTCCTTCTCTCCATGCTGACGCTGCATCCACTGTGAATATATCCACATCTTATATGCATGCATTCACACACACACACATCCCAGTAGGGCCTGTTTCCTTTACCCTGCTGTGTGAGATCTGTTGTTTGTTGCCTGGCAATGCATCCCAGGATCTTTAGAAAGAACAAGGTTAGGCAGTTAAGGAAATTGGATTGCATTCCATTTTTCTGTCTCTCCAAGAAAGGATTTAGCGAGGAAGAGCCAAAGAGGAGAAAGAGCATCTGGTGTATTGGCTCCTAAGTACTGTATAAGGTGGGAGGAAGAGGGATAGGAACTCCCCATTTCTATCCCTGCCATTCCAATCAATGTCTTCTTAATGGAGAGAAGAGGTAGACTGGCAACCACCGTATTCTGGTAGGTTTTGTGCTGTGGTGGCGAACCCATGGCACGCCTGCCAGAGAGGGCACCCAGAGTCCTCTCTGTGGGGATACATGCCATCACCTCAGCACAGACCTCGCCCCATCCTTCTGCACAGCAGCCCAATGGGAGCACTTCTTCCTTCCTCCCCCCAGCACAGGACTTGCTCCATCCCTCTGCCCAGCAGCCCAATCAGAGTGCTTCCTCCCTCCCCCCAGCACAGTTTGCCCTGGCCCTCTGTGGCACAGACAGCAGCTTGTTGAGTTTGGACATTTGGTCTCTAAAAGGTTCGTCATCACTGGTATATTGCTACACTGCAAGGTTAGGTAGGTTGATCTGGGTTTGCTGGTAGATCACGAAGTGATTTGCTATCAAAAGGAATTACTGCCTCTCAGATATGCAGTAATGGAATTCGAGGGCTGGCAAGGTTAAACTTCTCAGACTTTTTGGGTGTCATTTTTCATGTCTTTCAGGCTTTTCTGATCTTTCCACTGGAAAGGCTTTTTCCAGTAACATTCTTAGGATAACTAGTCTTGTAGTGTTAGGTATGTGGGGATTGACCTTAAATGTGGTGAAGATCCTTTAGCTTTACAAAAGAGATGTTCCAGTGGTGATAGAACGAGCTTGCTGCCTATAGATGTAGGCTTTCCGGATATGCTTCAATGTTTGTGACTATATCACTGCACAAAATGACCCCCTAATCATAGTGCTAGGATTATCATGAATATGATTGTTTTGCATGGAATGACCGTGATCACTGATCGGTCTTGATGCTGAAAATCAGAGCTTGGAACAATTTTAAATATATATATATATACAGGACTGTACAAAAGTCTTAAGCCACCACCAGATATTTTGAGGGATATACAATGATTAATTAGGGGGCGGCATAACTCAGCCCCAAACCTACCTAGACACACAAAAATTGGAGTCTTCTTCTGACTCTCTTCTCATCTCTAAATTTGGTAAGGATTTGATTTAGGGTGTCTGAGTAAGATTCTGCAAGTCCCAAACTGTGCTCAAAATAAATTCCTCTGCTCCATTTTTTTTCATTCTACAGGCACATAATTTGCACCTGCCTCCGATTGGTAGATCTCAGGATACTAGTAAGAAATATTACCGACCTTGCAAGGTTGACATCCACTCATGGTGGCTGTAGTGGAAACTAAGTTCTCTACCTTTTTTATCCACCGTCATTCACAAGAGTTCTGCCTCCATGGTGTGTTCCCTTGAGGGGGAGTAGGGCAAGGCAAAATATACTCAGCTTATACCAAATGTTCACTGTAATAGGCTCAGTTTGGCCCAGTTGTTTCACTTGATAACCATCAACTCAAGCCAAGATAGTCTTTGAGTGAAGAATGATGGGAGTTGTAGTCCAATTACAGATGTAGAGCGGAAGGTTGCCTAATCTGAAATGATAGGAATGCAAGAATAGGTGTTTGATACGCAGAGCTTCAAAATGTTGTTTTTTGGGGGTTGCAGCTCCCAGATTCCCCTAGACAGCACTAGAAAAGGAGTGGTCAGAAGCCTGGATCAAAGCCACGGCACCCACATATTGTGGAGTTTCCAGTCTGTATGTGGCAGTCATCTTCTGGGGGTTTTCATGGACAACCAAGGGAAGTCTTTACTCCTGGTGTTAAATAGCATCCAGGGGCTTCACAATTACCATGTCTTTTTGGCAAGGAGGTAAAGGTCTCCCTTGCTCAAAAGCTAGTTGTATCCAATTCTAGGGTTCAGCGCTCATCTCTGTTTGCAGCCAAAGAGCCAGCACTGTCTGTGTCTGTAGATGTTTCCTTGGACACGTGGCAGGCATGCCTCAACACCAGAGTGCACGGAACACACTGTTTACCTTCCCACCAAAGTGGTCCCTATTTATCTACTTGCAATTTCTTGCTTTCGAACTGCTAGGTTGGCAGGAGCTGGGACAGAGATGGGAGCTCACTCTGTCGTGCAGTACTTGGGAATTGAACTCCGACCTTGCAGTCATTGAGGGGATGTAAAAATACTCATGTAGGTCTGCAGGTCACCTCAAGAGCCCACTTTCCCTCCATGCTGACCTAAGCTTAGGAAAGAGGTTCTCCCACAGCCTTGGTGCCTCATCCACCTTCAACTGACGAAGCATCTTGCTACAGTCAACTCTACATCTCCTCCAGGTCATTCCAGTCCTTTCATTCTCCTCCATCAAAAAGGGATGTAAGAGAAAGAGAGAACAGGTTGTATGAAGAAGAAGAAACGGAGACAGAAGGAGCGAGGAGGGAGCTGGCGGGGGTGGCAGTGACGGACATGTGCTGGTGGAACAGGCTGTACATCAGGGGGAGGGGAGCATTTGGTGGAGGCTGGGAACAGAGGAAGGAGAGCAGGGACATGTTATATGCAAAAGAGTGGAAACACAGGGGAAGGCATATTGCAAATAAGAAGGAAATGTCAGAAGGGCAGTTATGTAGCTGCAATGGAAGGCAATCCTTCGCGTGTTGAAATCTGTAGGTTCAAGACGCACCCAGCCAGCCAGCCACCGATCTCTCATTAGAAGTATCCCAAGCAACAGGAAGAGTGAGCTGAGGTCTGAGATCATCACCCACCAAAGAAGATGGGACTGGATAGTAGGGACAAGAAACTGGACGTGAGGATGCTTAGAAAGGTTACCTTTCTGGTCTACAACAGAGTCCTGGTGGCACAGTGGTTAAACTGCTATACTGCAGCCAAAATCTTGTGTGTTCGATTCTGATGGAGGGCCAAGTTTGACTTGGCCTTCCATCCTTCCAAGGCTGGTAAACTGAGTACCCAGCATGTTGGGGGTAAAGTGCTGACTACCTTGTAAACCACCCAGAGGGTGCATTAAGCACTATGGGGCAGTATATAAGTGTAATTGCTGTTGCTAGAACACTCAAAATCCCACCAGCAGCCATGCTAGGAGAGAATTCTGGGAGATGTAGTTGAGAATGGTAACTCTGATCTGTAGGGAGAGAAGCAGAAAAGCAGAGGTGGGAAAGTGACAGAGATCCAATTGTGGACATTAAGGGCTCCCCAGGTTAAAATATTGGGATTTAATATGGAAGATCCCCTATCTTTCAATTTCAATTTTTTGTTTTATTTTTTTAGTTGTTTCCTGGGAATGGGGAAGTGCAATTCTCAGACACGTTCAGCAAGAGTAGACACAGAGGTCACAAAGAACAGCCTTGGTAGGCTCCCATTGTCCAACCCTGTTGTGAGCGGAAATGAAGTCAACACCACAAATTGTCCCACAGACTTTACCATAGACATTTGGGTACAAAAACTAAATGGAGTGAAGACTGCCATCCTTGACTATGTCCTTGTAAGCTCACCACCCCATTCTATCAGGGTTGGATTTCCCGTCTCCTGCCCCTTGCTGGGTCTCCATTTCTGGTCCTGTGGTCTCCTTGATGGATGTGTGATCGTGAGGGCTAGGTAACAGCAGGGCCACCCCAGCCATAATACACAGTATTCCATTCTGCTTCGACTTCATGGCAACAGCAATGGCCGTTGGATCGGCATCATGATGGTGAGAATCTGGAAAGCAGGGAGAAGGAAGCAAGACAGGTTAAATCTAGAGCAGGTGTTCCCAACCTAAGGCCTGTGAGCCAGATCTGGCATGCGGTGCCATTTCATGTGGGGTCCCCACCCCTACAAGGGCATTCGAGAAACAAAATGGCAGTCCCTTTTGAAGCTGTTGGGACAAAATGGCCACCCCCATTGTGCAGGCAGGGCAAAATGACCATCCAGCCCGCAAAGCTGACTGAGAGAGCGTGGCCTGGCCCCTGGCTTGAAAAGGTCGGGAACCCCTGGTCTAGAGAACTGCTTGCTAGATAGGGGGCTTTACTGTAAACTTAAGAAAAACTGGCCAAGCCCATGTTTGGACAAGATGTGGGCTGGAGGAGTTTTTGCTAAGAGAACAGATCACAATTCCTACCAATGGCAGCAGATATGGTTTGAGTTTCCAGCCTTCCTCAACCTGGTATCTTCAAATGTGCTAGCATGGGATAGAGATTTTGGGAACTGAAGCCCCTATGTTGGTACAGACCCGCCTTCATCACTCACCTTGGTTCCTCTGTGGAACTGAGCTCGGCCTTCTTCGGGGATGATGGTGTAGGGAATGAAGATGTCCAAATGGTAGAGTCCAGGGTTACCCTGTAATACAATCCGATCTTCTCCCAGGTCCAGCTCAAGCGATTGCACAGAGTCCTGAGGAAAGGATAGAAAGCAGCCACTGATGGGGGAAAAAAATTCAACATTTTACAACATCCCCTTCCAGGCATAGAATATGTAGGATTGCTCCCTATCAACGAGTTGCAAAGTTACCATTTTAGGCAGGGAAATTTTCGCAACTAGTTGGTCAGGCTGACTGACGGACGGTTCAGCAACTATGGTGAATTCGGGAACTGTGGCAGAGCTGGGGAGAAAGCAGAAGTAGTCAAACCAAACTAAGGTCCACATTAATATCAAAGTCCTACATAAGAACACCCAGGAAGAAAAAACAGTAAGTAGGAGTTTCTGACGAGGAGACAACAGTGTTCATCTATTGCAGGGGTTCCCAACCTTTTTACACTGCAGGCCTGACCATGCCCCCCCCCCCACGAGGTGGGAGCAGACACATTTATTACAACCGTAAATGTGCCCACTTCCGCGTTTACGACAGCCACATGTTGACACATGTGCGGGTGCGTTTTACGGCTGATGTAAACGTTTCCGTTTCCACTTTCGGGTGTGGCGGTTGTGGCGGGCCACATGAAATGGTTCCATGGGCCATGTCTGGCCCACGGGCCGTAGGTTGGGAACCCCTGATCTATTGCAACAAAATCTAGAAAAATTATCATTTGATACAAACTTTTTGTGAAATGCGGCATACTTTGAAGAGGATTGGAGTCCACAAAGCCTTTTGCAAAAGAAAATTTCTTAGGTTTTTTAAAGGTGGAACTAAAGCTACGTACTTCCTTTTTCCCCCCCTCAGAGGGAGGTATCCCCCCTATTCAACAGTCTAGACCAGGGGTCAGCAAATTTGGTTCTCCAGATGTTCTTGAACTTCAATTACCAGAGGCCCTGATCAGCAGGTGTGCTGACTTAGGCTTCTGGGTACTGAAGTCCAAGAACACCTGGAGAGCAAATTTTTGTGACCCCTGCTCTAGACTAAGCTTGACCAATAGCAATGGATGCAGACTGTTTGAGGAAGGGGAAATCCTGAACACCTAGCACTTCACACTGCAACACTTTGCTCCAGCTTCCATCCATCCTGTACACAGCATCAATTTTTGGCTATCCTTCAGTGGCAGTCCTTGAGTAACCAGCATTGTAATAATCCTATTTTAGATTACTGTATATCCTTTCCTTCCTCGTCATGATCAAAAAACACCTGCACGCTCTTTCTAGGTTACCCTGACCCTTCCCCTCGGTAAGTGCCTCCTCGCATCATACCTCTGTGACACAGACAGTTGTTCAAGGTTGCTGGTTTTCTCCTTGATTTGGCTGCAGAAAAAGAAAGACACAACTCCTTTTAAAAAATGGACAGTTACAATACTGATGTATTGCTAGTCACTCCACAAAGACACCAAAACCCTGGCTCCATTAGAGAGAAGACTGTATGTTATACTCCTGTCTCAGGCCAGGATAAACTGTCTGGCAGGCTGAGGTTTAATAGAATAAAACCACTGTAACACTTGTTTCCTCAGATTGGGGAAGATGCCCTATGAAAACTTTCACCGTGACCTCAAGATCACAGCTAGCCATCTTCTGGCTTAACATCCACTCAGACATAAAAGGAAGCACACCATCTATGGCCCTGGTGCCTCCCCCACCGGGGGTTATCAGTTATTTGTAATTATTATGTTTGAAGTGGTAACTGTGAGTAGTCTGTCCAAGCACATCTAAGAATTAAATTAAACGGAACAGCAAAACACACAAAAAAGGACACAAAATGTTGTGGCACCTTAGAGACTAACTCAGGAGTCAGCAACCTATGGCCCACGGGGCCAAATCATTCAACCCACACCCTCGCTCCAGCTGCTGCCGCAATTGCAGACTCATTTACGGCAGCTGTAAACGGCGGGGGGACCACCAGTCCAGCCCCCTCAACTGCCTGAAGGAATGTGGCCTGACTCCCGGATTAAAAAGGGTGGCGACCCGTGGACTAACTCCTGTTTAGATGTGGAAGTGGACTTTGTTCACGAAAGCTCACATTTAAACACAGGAGTTAGTCTTTAAGGTGCCACAACATTTTTCTTTTTTTCTTTTTTTTTCTTTTGTGTTTTGCTTAATCTCAGTTATAATTATTATAATCAGTTATTAATTTTCCCCCAGGACAGGAAATTAACCTAAACAGAAATTGGTATCTGATTTGTTTAAGGCTCACTTAATTATATAGCAGAGAAGATACATGGCTCTTAAGCAAGGATTTAAAAAGAGAAATGTGGGCCTCATGTAATCTACTATCGCAAGATGGGGATACAGAAGAAAGGAAAACTCTGGATGCCAGACAAAATGCACCTGTTATCCATCTCCTGGATGATGGGTCTGGATTTGGTGCGGATGGTCTGCTCTGAGATCGAGCCCATGAATTTCCTGTTCTTCAGAATCCGCCACTCTGGAACAAGAGACAAGAAGCATCTTGTTGTGAGTTGCAAAAGCACTGAATTGTTACAAGACCCAGAAGGACAGAAGCACTCAACAAGAGTTGACAGGCACCATACAGAGAAAGAGAGAGAGAGAGAGAGATGTTGTTGTTGTTCAGTCGCACAGTCAATTCCGACCCTCTGTGACCCCATGGATCACTGTCTGCCAGGCACTTCTGTCCTCCACCATCCCCCTCAACTTGCTCAGCTTTGTGCCCATTGTGTCTACAATACCATCTAGCCATCTCCTTTTTGGCCGCCCCCTTCTTCTTTTGCCCTCCACCCTTCCCAGCATCAAGGCTTTCTCAAGTGAATCCTCTCTTCTCATTTGATGTCCAAAGAACTTTGGCTTCATCTATTTGACCTTCTAAGAAGCAGTCAGGTTTGATTTCTTCTAAGATTGACCTATTTGTTCTCCTCACTGTCTATGTCTGTCTGTCCGTCTGTCTATCAATCTATCTGTGTGTGTGTGTGTGTGTCTGTGTGTGTTAAAGGTGCTCTTTTTGCATTCAGACAGGATTAGCCCCTCACAGAGAAATAAATCACTTTCCAATAATGATGCTGATTTTCCATACCTTGGTTGCTAAGGTCCATCTTATATTTCTCTGACAAGCCTTCCAAGGCAATTGTGATGAAGAATTCTTTGAGGAATTGGTTGCCCTGGGGCAGAGAAAAGAGGGAGACACCAGTGTCAGTGTTAACACCTATAGTTACACTAGTACTATTAAATCACAGTCTTCAATGCTTCCTAATTCCTCAGTTATTTGCCCTTAAAACTTAAGACAGAAATCTTGCCAGACTTCTAAAACCGTAAGTAACATGAGATGCATTTACATTGTTCCATTTTTCACAATTTCGCTACTATGTTTTAAAATGTTTACACACGCGCACACACATATTTGTGGGACTGTGGTGGCTCAGTGGTTAAGATGCTGAACTTAATGACTGGAAGGTCAGCAGTTCGAGTCCCGAGTTCTGCATAATGGAGTGAGCTTCTGTCTCTATCCCAGCTCCTACCAACCTAGCAGTTCAAAAGCCAGAAATTGCAAGGAGATCAATAGGTACCACTTCGGTGGGAAGGTAAACAGTGTTCCATGCACTCCAGTGTCCAGTCACGCCTGCCACATATCCACAGAACTGTCTGCAGACGCGGACAGTGTTGGCTCTTTGGCTATAAACCCTAAAGTCAGATATGTCTGGCTTTTGAGCAAGGGTGACATTTACCTTTACCTGCATATACTCAACTAAAGCAGATGACATGCTTACACACTTTCCCACTTCCATGTTTAGGCAACAGGATATTGGCCATGGCTTTAAACTGCATTTTTCCTATTTATTCAGTTAACCATTAGAAAGGCCCCTGCACCCATAGACAACCAAAGTCAGCTTTCTAAGATTTGCTCTTCCCTTATTTCTTTGTAGCACATATTCATCATCATCAGTTTTGGACAAAATATCACAAGTTACAGTAAGGATTTAGGGAAATATATTACAGCTCCATGAATATTCTAGTCCAGAGCCAATAGCTGAAGGATTTAGGGCGCTATACTCGTACATGACAATGACAGCCCTTTCCTCAAGATCTGAATGGTATCACTCCAACATTAAAGCTGAGGAATGTGTGGCCTTCCCAAAATTACCAGGGTAAATCTAGAAGGGCAAACAGGCCCAGCCAGCCCTGGGGGATCAGGGACTCCCATTAAAAAATGCACTCACCTCCATCTTGTTGAAGAAGCTGGTGCTGATGGTGACATCATAGGCAGTGCAACCATGACCACCTGAAATTGAGACAATGGGGTTAGACTGATCCCAAAAACTGTAGTGGTAAAGCCTGCAATTAATCTTGAATTTACAACTCTATTTAGAAGAGGAAACCAAAACATTAACATCTAGCACTAATAAAAATAATGTATTTGTACACCGGAGCACATGGAACATTGTTACCTTTCTCGCCAAAGTGTTACCTATTGATCTACTTGCAATTTCTTGCTTTCCAACTGCTAGGCTGGCAGGAGCTGGGACAGATAATGGAAGGTCATTCCATCATGCAGCACCCGGGTCTTAAACTGCTGACCTGCCAACCTTCCAACTGTCAAACGCAATCTTAACCACTAACCCACAGAGGCCCTTAAAAGTGTGGTTACAATGGTGTTAATAACACCAGCAAATGGCAACTAATTAAGAAGCGAACACTTGTATTCCTCATTACATTATTCACACAACCACTGCACAATAAGAAATATAAACGGCAACTCCTGTAATTTACACTATTGCACTTTATACCTGTGTACATAAGCAACGAGATTCTGGCTTACACGCTTAAATGGGAAAAAACCCAGAGACCTCAGCCTACAGTCTGTGTGTTTTCTTTAACCTTCAACCATGATGACTAGAAGCCTTGAAAGGGCAGGTTTTTAATGCAAATATGTTTTAAAAGGCTGCTCCAACTTGAGACATCAGAGGGCATTTATGCTAGCCCACTACCACACTTCTGCAGTTCTTGAGGGAAAGTTTAAAATGACACCAATGTCAGAGAGACAGTGCCCCTATGGCATTGGAGGAATTGAAACCACAGAACACGTTATCTGCATTTGCCCTTTTTATAGAGACATCCGGAACAAGTTTATATCTCCGCTGCTTTGCAAGTATCCTGGCCAGACAAACAGGCACATACACTCACTGGCTGCTATCTGATGAAAGCCCCAGCTTCACCCACAATACTTCCAGGTTCTGTGCCGCAGCGTATAAGATCAGAAGAACAATCCTGGCAGGACCTTCAACCAAATAAATTACTAGTACCACAGCATAGGCTAAGTAATAGCTGTAACATTATTGATCTATGTACTAAGTTTACTACTCCTTAACTCTGAGCAGAAATGCTCCTTTCTAAGCACCTTGATTTTAATTTTTGTCACTTGATCCATTTTAAGTACCCTCACTTAACTTCTGTCCCTTTTGCTGTTCTGTGCTGATCTTGGACCATAATAAAGATCTGATTTGATTTTAAAGGCTTCATTCACCTGCAGGTTTTCATTTCTTTGTAGGATAGGATTAGCAGCAAAAAAAAATTTGCCTGGGCAAATCTACAACCATTCCTGTCTCTAATTGCCAATTTCTGTAAAGTGCCAGAAGGCATGAACCAGAGGTAATAATCCCTGGGGGTCCAGATGCCTTATTTCTGTGTCACTGAAGAAAATCGCAGTCGGGAGGCATGTTCGCCAGTCTCTGCTGAACTGCAGTGCCAAGCCTAGAGTGGCAACAGATGGTACAGCCTGCTTATCAGTCCACCTGACCTTGAAGAACCAATAGAAGCAATGCTGGCTCTATATAAACTGCGACCTGACTTTAGTTCTTTATGTCTGCATCTCCTCTCACCACGAGCCCATTCCTTCCCCACCCATAAACACTCACCTTTGTCCACTTCTGCGTGAGGCTCCCCCAGACTCATGGGAATCCGGAAATTGGAGGCACTCTCCGACTCAATGAGACAAGCCAACTCTTCGTTGGACAAGTCAGGAGGTGGAGGGATATGTGGGGAACGGCAAACGTTGACAAAGACTTTCTCACCGGAAGCTGTGTGAGTCTTAAGACAAAATCCTGTGAACAGAAAAAGATATAGAGTTCATATTTGGTACATTTCGAGTAGAATCCTACTAGCAACTCATAAGGGAAATCATGAAGTTTTGCAGCTTGTTAATGAGGTGCTGGAGGCAATTCCTAGGAATGCAACCAGCCGTAATTTGTCACCAAGAAATTATGGACCTTTCCTTAATAACAGTGTGCAATGACAAGTCAATGTTGACTTAAAGTGGCCCTTTCCAGGGTTTTCTAGGTATAGGGAGTTCAGAAACAGTTTACCATTCCCTTCTTCTGGGGAGCGACCTGGGATTCTGCAGCTTGCCCAAGACTATATAGCTGGGGCCCTCAACCTTTTTAAGCCAGGGGCCTGGTCACACTCCCTCAGACTGTTGAGGGGTTGGACTGGTGGTGACCCCACTGCCATCCCAAACCCACCACACACACTCCACTCCCCTGCTTACTGGCCTGGAGGAGCTGCATCACATGAGTGAAGGAAATGCACTTGTGGCTGACGAAAACATGCCTGTAAGACTTACAACATCCACCCTGCTACGGAGCGCTCTTAGGGACACGCCAAGCCAAATGGAGGAGACAAGGATTGAAGCGGAACCAGCAGCAGTGGCTGAAGCATGGATGATTTGGTGCTATGGGCCAGATATGGCCCATGGGTCATAGGTTGAGGATCTCTGCTATATAGGCTGGCTATTTTCCTGGAATATATGGTGGGGAATCAAACGCTTAACCATTTCACATGGTTTTCTATTTGCTGGGGTAGAGATGTAAAATTTTTGGAAATTTTGAAGCCATGGAAATGAACCAGTTTGTTCTTTTATTTTTTTAAAAAATAAAAAAATTCAGAAAAATTGAAAAACTGCAACATTAGCACTTTTAAAAACAGATTAAAAGCCATGCTGTTACTTTAGGAACATAAAATATAACTATGTACAATTTGATTTGGCATAAAATTATCACAATAGGTATAGTAAAAATAAAGTGTAGTTAAACAATTATTACAAACGGAATTTACTTTTTTTGTAATTTTTATTTGTAATTGTAACAAACGGAGCGAGAATCCCCTGAATTGTACGGAGAAAACCTCTTTTTTTGCTAATTTATGTGGAGCAGGGAAATTTTAAAAAACACAGAAAAAACCAATCAACATTAGTAAGAAAGAAAATTATTTATATTCCCTCTCCATTGTATCCAATAGACATAAAGCACCCATTCTCATAAAACAAATTGAGGGGGGGGGGAGTGTGTGGAAGGCTCAAAAATCCAATGAATAGGCATAAAATTAATCAGACTCATTTTCTAAGCTACACTGTACGTGGTTTTAGAAATGATTTGGAGAAGATATGAACATTTTGTTTTCAATCTTTTATTCCTCGTGTGAAAATAAAGCATTCCACAATTGATTTTCTTCTTCTTCTTTTTTTTGAACAAAACAAAGGTTTCAGGGGGAAAAATGAGGGGAAAATGGTTTTATAAAAATAATTCTGTGTTTTTTCCAGGCCTTTTCACATCTCAGAGCTGGGGGACTTATGTCAGACTACAAGCTCCACTATTCCCTGCCAGTCTCTACCCTAGGGACAGTAGGTATTGTAGTCCAAGAAATGTAGAGCGTCCTAAGATGGAGAAAGCTTATTCTAAGCATCACCCCAGATGCTTTGTAACTCTGCCATGTTCCTTTGTATCATAAGTCATTACGTCTGTTCAGAAATTTTTACCTGGGAGTGGACGGATGGGCTTGGACTCCGCTGAAAAGGGAATGGAACTCTGGATTTTCTGGGTTGCCTATGGACAGAGATTTAATGCATTTAGGCTTTAAAATAAAATTCCTAGCTATACTGACTACAGTGAAAAATCAGTTAACGTAATTAATGCATTCTCTGGGACATTTCTCACAGCAAAAAATTACTTTCATGCATTGAATGCAATTTCCCATAGGAATGCACTGAAAAGCAAGGCAGAGAGCCTATGTGTATGCATACAATAAAGCCATTCTCTCTCTACTTTTGGTTCATGTATTCCTTTTGGTATCCACAACCACACGAGCTGTAATTTGCCCATTTCCAACAACAAATGTTTAACCAGCTCTGACACTTAAGATTTTTGGAGATTAACAAAAACACCCACAGTGGCCGTTTGATTTTAAACAGGTAATGCAAGCCATTTCAACTATCTGAATAAACAATCTTGGGTCTGGGATATTCCAGCTAGAAGAGTCCATCTTCAACATACCTGAAGCAAAAGACGCTGGAATTCTTCCTCCTCCTCTTCCTCCTTCAGCTCAGCAGATAACAGGGATCTGTCTGTCACTGACGCCATAATGTTAACAGCAGAACTCTAGAAAGGCTGTGAGACGAAAGTCAAAGTTAAAAACTAGGCCCTAAAATAATGAGCCGATTCTGAAGCCTTTTACCACAGAACAACAGAAACAAGGAAGAAACCAGCTCTAACAGCAATCCTAACTCTTATAAACAAAAATTACACGGCCTCTTTGCTACACAAAAGCAAGTTCTGCTATGTTCAGCAGGGCTCACACTAAGGGAGAGGCAAGTTATTGGCAATGAGTACAGTACTGAACTGGGACTTGGGAGATCTAGATTGAAGACCCCACTAAATCATGAAACTCTGATTGATGGAGGCCAGCCATTCCGTCCTAATTTAACCAGCCTCACATGGTGGTTCAAAGGACAGCGAAGAAGGAAAGCCTTGTACATCACCTTGAACTCATTAGAAGATATACAAAATGTTGTTGTTGTTCAGTCACAGCGCCGATTCAGACTCCTTGTGACCCCATTGACCATTGCATGCCAGGCACCTCTCTCCTCCACCATCCTCCTCAACCTGCCCAACTCTGTGTTCATTGCACCCACAATACCATCTAGCCATCTCATCATTGACCGCCCCCTTCTCTTGCCCTCGACCTTTCTCAGCATCAAGTCTTTCTCGTGTGAATCCTCTCTTCTCATTTGATGTCCAAAGTACTTTTGCTTCTTCTTTACTATTTGACCTTCCAAGCAGCAGTCAGGATTGATTTCTTCGAAGATTGACCTATTTGTTCTCCTCGTTGTCCAGGGGACTCTCAAGACTCTCCTCCAAAATCACATTTCAAAGGCATCTATTCTTCTGTGTTTCACTTTCCTTATGGTCCGGCTCTCACAACCATACATTGCCAACGGGAATACCATTGCTTTGACTATGCAAAGTTTTGTTTGCAAGGTGATGTCCCTACTTTTCACTATGTTCCCCAGGTTCCTCATAGCTTGTCTACCAAGAATCAGTCGTCTTTTTATCTAATGGCTGCAATCACCATCTGCAGTGATCTTAGATCATAAAAAAGTAAAGTCTGTCACTGCTTCTAATTCTTCTCCATCTATTTCCCAGGAACTGATAGGGCCCTGTTGCTATTATCTTGGTTTTCTTGATGTTGAGTCTCAAGTATAATTGATATGAATATACAACATACTGTATAGGTAAAGGTCACTCTTGCTAGAAAACCAATTGTGTCAGGCTCTAGGGGACAGTGTTCATCTGATTCTACAGCCAAAGAGCCAATGCTGTCTGCATCTGCGGAACTTTTTGTGGTCATGTGGCAGACACAACTAAGTGCAAGGAATGCTGTTACCTTTCCCGTCAAGGCAGTACCTGTTGTTGTTGTTTTTTGTTCAGTCGCACAGTCGATTACGACCCTCCGCGACCCCATGGACCACTGCCCTCCAGGCACCTCTGTCCTCCACCATCCTCCTCAGCCCACCCAGCTCTGTTCCCACTGCATCCACAATACCATCTAGCCATCTCATCTTTGGCCGCCCCCGTTTATCTGCTTGCAATTTCTTGCTCTCGAACTGCAAGGACTGGGACAGATAACCGGGGCGCTCACTCCGTCACACTTGAGTCTCAAACTGCTAACCTTCCGACTTTCCAGTCGTCAAATTCAGCGTCTTAACCACTAAACCACCATCCTTGGGACTTCAGTTTCCATAATCCCCCAAAGAGCAGGACCATGGGATCTGTGGCCACATTTCTAATGCCCTTCCTTTCCTCTCCACTAAAGACCATCCATGATAGAAGCTTTGGGGGTTCAGTGTGGTCGTAGTTTTAATTTCGGTTTTTACCTCGATTATCGGTGCTGGTTTCCAGGGTTTGAAAAGGAGCGACAACAGACGCGATTACGTCCTGCCCTATTAGTTAGTGTGGGGAAATGGGACCGGAAGTGGCGATCATTCCACTTTATTACAGGCTTCCTATCTCTATCCTCCCTGCTTAGAACACAGCTGGAGACTCCCTAGAGTTGAGGCCAGCCGGAGTAGTGGAACTGAGTGGTGACTTACATTTCCGGCTCTGTTTGGAGCGGCGTGAGGCGCACGTGGGATCCTAGAGACGACGTTGACTGGGAACTCCGATTTCCCATCAGTACCAAAGACAAGGCTGCATTTTATCACCCTGCTTATTCAATTTATACACAGAGCACATAATGCGCAATGCAGGAATGGAGGAATCACAATTTGGGATCAAAATTGCTGGGAGAAACATCAACAATTTGAGATATGCAGATGACACCACCCTCATGGCAGAAAGTGAGGAGGACCTAAAGAAGCTCCTAGGACCTAATTAGGTTGAAAGAAGAAAGTGAAAAAGCTGGCTTGAGACTCAATATCAAGAAAACCAAGATCATGGCAACAGGCCCTATCAGTCCCTGGAAAATAGATGGGGAAGAAGTAGAAGCAGTGACAGATTTTACTTTCTTAGGATCAAAGCTCACTGCAGATGGGGATTGCAGCCATGAAATTAAAAAGGTGACTGATTCATGGGAGACAAGCGATGAGAAACCTGGGGAGCATAGTGAAAAGTAGAGATATCACATTGCAAACAAAGATTTGCATAGTCAAAGTAATGGTATTCCCTGTGGCAATGTATGGTTGTGAGAGCTGGACCATTAGGAAAGCTGAGCGCAGAAAAATAGACGCCTTTGAGATGTGGTGTTGGAGGAGAGTTTTGAGAGTCCCCTGGATAGCGAGGAGAACAAATAGGTCAATCTTAGAAGAAATTAACCCTGACTGCTCCTTAGAAGGTCAAATAGTAAAGATGAAGCTAAAGTACTTTTTGGAAATCAAAGTGAGAAGAGAGGATTCACTTGAGAAAGCCTTGATGCTTGGAAGGGTCGAGGGCAAAAGAAGAAGGGGACGGCCCAAGATGAGATGGCTAGATGGTATTGTAGAGATAATGGGCAAAGAGCTGGGCGAGTTGAGGGGGATGGTGGAGGACAGGAGTGTCTGGCGGACAGTGGTCCATGGGGTCGCAGAGGGTCGGAATCGACTGTGCGACTGAACAACAACAAAACCAAAGATGAAAGATATAAAAAGTACTCATTCCCAGCCTACAATTGTCCTTTATACAAATTGACAATCTTGGTGGAGCAAAAACGCAATGCTCCACGACTAAGAGAAAGGTCTTGGGAGCAGTAAAGTTTGCAGAATCATAAAACAGATTATCTGAGAGTAAACAAAAGAACAACAAAAAGAATACAGAAATTAGTCTTTACAACGGTTTTTGTAGTTTTGTTTACTCTGTGATATGTCATTGGTAAATAACCTGACTCCCTAAAGCAGGAGTTCTCAACCTTTTTAAACAGCGGGCTGGGTCACGCTCCCTAAGACAGCTTTGGGGGCTGGATGGCCATTTCGTCCTTCCTCGCGACATGACACTTACTTTTGTGGTGGAGGTGGTGGAGGCCATACGAAATAGTGCCATGGGCTGTGCCTGGCCCACGGGCCGCAGGTTGAGAATCCCTGCCCTAAAGGGGTCAACGGCTACAGGCAGATGAGCCCCTTTAGGTGGGGTGATGGTCCCCTCAGTGGAGGAAATTCCACTAGAAACCATCATACTAGGTTCAACGGCAAAATAAGCAGAGGAGAAACTCTTGATTCCCAATAGCTATGGAGGCAGAAGAGGCCATGCCAGATGGACTGGCTGTGAAGGCGTACCTTGTTCATATCTTCAAGGCTGTGGCAGTACAATGCAGTCCTGGTGTTAAAACCTGCATGTTGCGTTTCATATGTGCCACAGGAGATGTCTCCGTGATCATAGTGTGTGGGTCACTTCTTGGCAAGCTGGGATCCACTTTAAACAAATTCACTCCAATGGCTTTTTTCCTGCTTGCCTCAGCGGGCAAAGGTGGCCCAGAATCAACTGGCTTCCAAGACCAGGCCTCCTGGCGCCCAAGGGCAGGGTAGAAAGTATACTCAGACTGAGTTGTGACCGACGACAATAGTTTGCACAGAGTAACACAAATACCAGTTCAAAAATTTCAACGAAATAGATTGATATCCTAAGCAGGAGGGAGAAAAGCAAAGGGAGACACATAGTTAGTTAGCATAAGTCAGTGATGGCTAATCTTGGCACTCCAGCTGTTCTTAAACTTCTATTCCCAGAAGCCTGAATCAGCAGGAGTACTGACTTGGCCTTCTGGTAATTGAAGTCCAAAAACACCTGGAGTGCTAAAGTTAGGCATCACTGGCATAAGTGAAAAGAATGCTGGACATTGCTGGTTCTAACATGAGAGGTCAAATATTTCAAAACAGGGAAGTTTTCCTTTCCATATGTCAATTGGAGGAGAATGTATGCTGGCCATAACATTGCTTCCAGCATCTTTGCTAATATACCCATCACATGATATAGTGTTATGTTTTTCAGATATTCTGAGGCCACCTGGTTTTGTTTCTTGTGGTTTTATTGGTTATCACTGGATGGTTTTATTCTACTCTTTTATATATAAGAGACCCTAGTACTGTACTGCACGACAGAGTGAGCTCACATCAATGCCCCAGCTCCTGTCAACTTAGCAGTTCAAAAGCAAGAAATTGCAGGTAGATCAATAGGTACAACTTTGGCAGGAAAGGTAACAGCATTCTGTGCACTCTGGTGCCTAGGCATGCCAGCCATATGTGTACGGAAATGTCGGCAGACGCAGACAGTGCTGACTCTTTGGCTATAAACAGAGATGAGCACCAAAACCTAGAGTCAGATACAACTGGCTTTCGAGCCAGTAATGGGATGTAACAGGTTCTCACCAGTTCGCCAGAACCGGTAGTAACTTTTCCCAGTGTCCCAGAGAACAGGTAGTAGCTTTTGGGGGGAACCACCTTCCGGGCTTACCTTTTCACTGGTTCCCCCACTGCGCATGTGCACCAAGCACTTGGTCTGCATGCATGTCTACAGTGCTTGGCGTGTATGCACGGCCTCCTTGCTGTCCTCCTTACTGTTCTTGTGTTGTGGGTGGGTGGGTGGGTTGAGGTGTGTGTGTGTGCGTGCTTATTTTTATTTTATTATTATTATTATTATTTATTTTTTCTTTGGCTCCACCCACAATGTCATGATGTCAGCTCCACCCACACTGATGACATCATGGTGGGGTAGTAAAAAAATTGACATCCCACCACTGTTACCTATATATGTACAGAGGGTGCTATATATGGGTATGTAGTGTATGTATTTGTAGTTGTAGTAATCTGCCCTGCCAGGTGCTCACATCAAAAGGGTGGGGTATAAATGTGAATAAATCAATATAGATAATGTATGAAGTGGTCGTGTTAGTCTGTGCAAGCATATCTGAGAGTAAATAAAACAGAACAATAAATAAATAAATAAATAAATATTGCAACTAAAAGGACGCAGCCTGCTCTGGAGACAGCAATTTTTTTAAAAGAAGCATGATGCAACTAAAAAAACCAAGCTGGTCTGAAGAAGTGGACTTGATCCACGAAAGCTCACAGTAAAAATATAGCAGTTAAGTTTTTAAACTGCTGCAGTGTTTTTGTTTATTTTTGTTTTCTGATGTGCCTGAACCACAGACTAACATGGCTACTATTCCAAAAAAAAATTCAAACTGGGATTATGACAGATGCTAAAATGAGCTATACCACCAGTTTCCTAACTCCATAGTAAAACTATTCTTGTCAACACTCCTTATCTCTATGATTCCAGCGTGTCCCTCTTCTCTCTAGCCCCTTAGTCTCTATTGTACCCCGGAGGCCGGAAGTGCCTCTCTATGCGGAGAAGAAGTGGAGATTTAAAGGGCCAGCTGTAAGCATGCCAGGTGTTGAAGAGGAACAAGGGGACAACTACGGTTCTATGGCTGGATTAGCAGCAGGAGCAGCGCCAGGAGTTTCTGAACCCCCATCTGTGCGCGATATCTTCAAATCCATGGAGTATGGGCCTGTCCTGGAGGGGACTGGGATAGCTCAGGTAAGGGCAGCAGCCCCAGACACCTGGATCCACCAGGAGGAACATTTGGGGATCTAGAGCAGGGGTTTCTCAACCTTGAGCCCCCCAAGGTTGATTTTGGACTTCAATGCCAGAAGCCCAAGTCAGGACACCTGCTGATCAGGGCTTCTGGAAATTGAAGTCCAAGAACAGGGGGTAAGATTGTGAAAGCCAGGGCTAAAGAGGCTGCCATGGCTCAGTGATTAAGAAGCTCGTCTTGCTAGCTGGAAGACCGGCAAGTTGGCAGTTCGAGACCCGGGTACTGCATGATGGTTTGAGTGCCCGTGTCTGTCCCAGCTCCTGTTCCAGAGCAAGAAGTTGCAAGTAGATAAATAGGGAACACTTTGGTGCAGAAAAGATCTTGGAGACGTGAAAGGAGCCTCATTTTGGGCGTCCCTTGAGCGGAGATTCTCCAGCAAAAATCCTTTTAACCCAGAATAATTTCTGACACGCAAATTATTATTATAGGGGCTAAAAAATGGGGAGGTCAAAAATCTTTTAGAATTGGACCGCGAGTGGGGTTATAAGGCAAAAGATGTATACTGTACTGTACTTCAAGATGTGTTTCAAACAGGGAGCGGGGAGAGGACTTTCTTGCTACCCCCCCCCCCCCTTCAAGGGTAGATCGAAACCCCATTGATTTCTCTTTGGTTAACTTCTAAAGACTTTCCCAACTCCCCTCTGGCTGCCTTGCTTTGTCCCTGACCTTCGCTCCCATGCTGAGGCAGCAAGTTTTAACTGGCTAGACGAGACTGTGTTTGTCATGGTTCGTGAGCATTCTAGTTTTGTGGGTCCAATCCAAAACCTCAGTTGCATCAAAGCAATCACACTTTTATACCGCCCCATCCATAGCGCTAAGTGCACTTTCTGGGCGGCTCACAAGTTAATTAGCATGTTGCCCCAAACTTGCTGGGTACTCATATTACTGACCTCGGAGAGATGGGAGGCTGAGTCAACCTTTACTCCTGTCCAGGATCGAACTCTCAACCTTTTGGTTGCAGTACAGCAGCTTAACCACTGTGCCATCAGGACACCCATTCTGAATTCTTTTGTGTCCAGATCAAATTTTGGATTGCCAAAATGAAGCCACCATCTTGGCTTTGTTGTTGGCCAAAATCAAATCCTAATTGGTACATGTTTCTGGAAGCAAATGGCAGACCAGCAGATGAGCTGTATTCTGTATCTCTCCACATTCTCACAGCATGTTGTTGTCCTACAGCAGTCTCCACATGAACACATTGGTCTTACATTTAGGGGCTTCGACACTCAGCCTGTTCACAAAGGAACTTGCCTGGTAACTTCCTAATCACTGAGCAGTTACTCTTTTATGCCTTAATATAGAATACCCTGTATGTCCTTGGTAGGGAAATCTGGAGTCAGGACTCCTTAGTGTGTTGATGGGGCAGAAGTGACTTGGGTCTGGGTTTGTGCCCCTTGTGGCAGCCTCATGGAAAGACACATGTGTGTTTTCTAAACAGGGAGGTGGTGCCCTCCAAGCGAAAACTTGTTGCTTGACAAAAGTTTTTTCAGGCTGCAGTCTATGACTTCAGGGTGTCAGAAGACACGGGCTACAAACACCACCCCCCCCCCCCAAAGCTCGTACCAAGCAAAACAAAGTTTAATATCAGTATTAGGTGAGCCGCGTGAGATATGCAGAGCTTGGAAACCTTAACCTACCCCCCATACACACACATTACAACTTCCAGAATCTGCCTGCCAGCACGGCCAGAATAAGAAAATGTAACTTTTTTTGAGTCCTGGTGAAACCAACACTCGCATTGAGATTTCTGAATCTTCTCTTCTCCTGATCTTATTCCTCTTCTGTTCACACCTTGGTGCCCTTCATCGTTGATTTGTGTGTGTGAAGGGGTAGACATGTTAGTCTGTGCAAGCAGACCAGAGAGGAAATTAAATAAATAAATAAATAAAAAGACCAAAGAAAGTTTGTGGCACCTTAAAGACTAACTACTGTATGTTATCTTTCATGGAAGTGCACTTGCTTCCCGAAAGCTATTTAAATACAGTAGTTAGTCTTTAAGGTGCCACAAACCTTCTTTTCTTTACTCTCTGATCTGCTTGCGCAGTTTAACTATGAAGGGCATCTTCTTTCTTAAAAAGATAACCAGGAGTTTTGTTTTGTTTTGTGGGAAGAGGAGGAATCGGAGTAGAAGAAGTGTGCTTGATACTTACGGGTTCCTTGGGAGGTAAGAGGTTTGCAGGAGGGAAACTTTAAACTTTCCTCTTCTATGAACCCTATAAAAAAGTCATACCTGCAACAAGTTAATTGGTCAGTTTTGAGCTAGCTTGCGTTTAGATATTTGTTTTCTCGTTTATTTCATTTTATCCAGTGGTGGGCAGCAAAAATTTTCACTACCACACTGTGGGCGGAGCCTATGTCATGGGCAGAGCCTACATCATGGGTGGAGCCTATGAGTCGCTCCTGTGGGCGATCTAGTCATGCCTGCCATATGGCCATGTGTACATCTGCAAACACAGGCAACACTGACTCTTTGGCTGTAAATGGAGATGAGCACTGCACCCTAGAGTTAGATATGACTGGCTTTTGAGCAAGGGAGAACTTGAACCACTTGCAAGGACAAAACCTGATGGGGCAGGGCAGGAAGGTAGTCGTGGCCACCCAATTTTGCTACCTCCCCTGCCCAGAGCACACCCAATTTTGCTACCCCCCTCCTGGGGTGTGTGAGAACCTGTTGCTGCCCACCACTGATTTTATTGTTTGTTTTTATTCTGCTGCTGCTGTTTATTTGCCTGCACACCACCAAGAGTGGGTGATATGGAATGAATGAATGAATACATACATACATACAGAGTAGCCTGAAAGTCCCTAACCATCCATATCCAGCAAAGGTAAAAGTTTCCCTTGCTCGAAAGTCAGTCATATCCGACTCTAGGGTTCAGCGCTCATCTGTTTCAAAGCCGAAGAGCCAGCGCTGTCTGCTTCTGCAGACGTTTCCATGGTCATGTGGCAGGCATGACTAGACACAGGAGTGCACGGAACGCTGTTACCTTCCCACCGAAGTGGTCCTTATTTATCTACTTGCAATTTCTTGCTTTCGAACTGCAAGGTTGGCAGGAGCTGGGACAAAGACGGGAGCTCATTCCGTCCTGCAGTACTTGGGAATCAAACTGCTGACCTTCTACCTCCCAGTCAGCATCTTAGCCACTGCAGTCCCTCATCCATATCTATTGTAAATAGGTTCTTCCCCCCCTCAGACCTATGGCTGATTTAAGCCCATGTACCCTTGAAGAGTGTATTGTGACAAGTACATGAGCAAGAATACTGGTGACACCCCCTAGATCCTGGGTGCCCAAACTTTTTAAGCCATGTGGTTCAGGAAGGTGGTCACTAAGGTCCAGGGGCCGGGTGCAGCCCCCGACGGCAATTCATCCGGCCCGCGAAGCCCTCGTCGCTCCTGGAAGCGGAAGTAAAATGCGCCCGTATGGGCGCATTTTACTTCCGCTTCCAGGAGCGACGAGGGCTTCGCGGGCCGGATGAATTGCCGTCGGGGGCGGCCCCCGGACCTTACTTTGGGCACCACTGCCCTATATACATTAAGTGTCAAATTTAGAGAAAGATTCAATAGAGACTTACAGGCCACCCTGTACCTACAGTCGAGGAGGATAGGAATCAGGCTCCCCCACTTCATGGGGCTGTAACAATAGCGAAGTTCCTTAAATCGGAGTCATGTGGCTGACCAATGGATGCGCAAGTCAGTCCCACCTCGGGATGCGTCTTACCTCGGAGATACCCACCCCTTCTCTTACTCCACTTCGCTTAGTCGTCTGGGTTAAGCCAGAGGAGGGGGTGTCTCGTGTATCCCAGCGGAGTGAGGGTCTCAAATTAGAGGTGGGCATCCCTCTATTATTATTAGTCCTTGCTACTTCTTGGGTACCCATCTCACCCACCCGTGCCATGTCCACCCTTTTGCCATTGCCGGTCCCCAAGCTGCCCGATCGCCCCTCCAAAGGGTCCCGGGCTCGGGCGGCCACCTGGAGCCACCGGGAGACCCTGGATTTCCTGGCTCTCTGGGGCGAGGCCGGGGTCCCCGGGGTGGCCGCCTCCCGGCTGCGGCTGCCCCGCCTTCGTGGTGCCAGGTGGTGGTCAAAGAGGAGCGCGATCCGGAGTTGGATCCGGATCAAGAGCTCCGGGATGGAGAGTGCGCCTGGACCCAGGTGCCGGTCACCGACGCGGATGCGCATGGCCAGCCTTCTCCCGCCTCTCCCTCCCCAGCGGTCGGGGTCTTACACAGCCACATGGATCCCCCCCAGCCTCACCTGTCAAGGGGCAACGTCGAGGAAGAGGAGGAGAGCCCAGCCCGGGAAGAAGCGGGTCTCCCCGGAGTCGGAAGATCGGGACCTTACCTTTACTCCCAAGAGAGCGCACTCGGGGAGACCCCCGCTGGAGACCCCTTGGGGCCCCCCAGGCTGGAAGAACCTGCCCTTCGCCCACCTGGGAAGCCCTGGCTAAGTCGGAGAGGTGAGTGATGGGGGGGGAAGAGTTATCCTAAAATTCCAGCAGCCCCCATCCTAGTTCCGAAAACTGAGGAGCTTCTATAGCTTTCCTCTTTGGATGGTACAAGGGGGGTACCTGTTGCCTCCTCCAGAAGTAAACTATTGAATGGCTTCCAGCCAGTGATGGGATGTAACAGGTTCTCACCAGTTCGCCAGAACCGGTAGTAACGTTTCCCAGTGTCCTGGACAACCGGTAGCAGCTTTTGGGGGGAACCACCTTCGGGGCTTACCTTTTCACTGGTTCCCCCACTGCGCATGCACACCAAGCACTTGGTGTGCATGCCCGCCTACAGTGCTTGACACTGATGATGTCACGGTGGGGTAGTAAAAATTTTGACATCCCACCACTGCTTCCAGCTAGACACATGGTTTTTAAGACCCTAAATAGCTTCCTTGCTTTAGGTGAGGAGTTCTCAAACTTTTTAAGCTGGAGGGGGGGACCAGGTCACGCTCCTTCAGACAGCTTCAGGGGCCAGACGGCCATTTTGCCCTCCCTCCTCCCAGGGCCATAGCCAGGATTCTAGATGTGGGTGGGTGAATATTTTTTTCAGGATGGGCAACAATGTCATATATAAGAAGCTGGGAGTTTGAAGGTGGGCAGACTACTAACTCAGGGTGGGCAGTGGCCACTCTGGCCACCCCCTGGCTATGGCACTGCCTTCTCCACCACATGACACTTCCTGTTGTGGTGGAGGCAGTAGGGGGGCACATGAAATGATGCTACAGTCCACATCCGGCCCATGGGCTGCAGTTTGAGAATCCCTGCTTCAAGACTCTGTCATCCTGACTTCTAAAAAACAACCTTCTCCACCTGTTTTCTTTCTTGCTGGAGTCCTGAATTCCAGTCCCTTTCCTGGCATCTCTGTCTGACATCTTCCAGATAATCTTTCCCCCTTATTTTCTGTACAAGAGGCACAAGCGTTTTCTCCACAAGTCCTTGGTGCCAGATTCTTCTTTGCTAAATTCCTTTCCAGTCCAGTTTTGACAGTGTTTTCTCCCAGCCACTTCCCCCTAAATAGAAAATCTGGGAGTCCTGATTCTCAGTTTCACACACTCTTAGGTATAATTTGACACAGATTAATACTTGAATTGCTCATTGCATACTGGTCACATGAGTTTAGCTGTGATGATGCAAGTGGCAACTTGTTAATCAGCAGTAATTCACTGCTGTGGTTTATGTTAGTGCATTTACACCAGTGTAAATAACCAATAGGATTCTGCCAATTAAACAAGTTAAGATACATTTAAAAAGCAATTTTAAAATGCATCAATTAAAACACTCACCTGTTAGACGTCCTTTCTTAGCAGTAAATCAGCTTCCCAATGTCTGCTTGAATAAGAAGTTTCTCTGTAGATAGAAAAACATTAAATAAATTTTGTGACAGAAATTACTCTGGGTTGAAAGGCTTTTTGCTGGAGAAACTCCACTCAGGGGATGCCCAAATGAGGCTCCTTTAATGTCCTCATGGAGTACTCTGGTATCAAACCCGACCTTCCAGTCTTCAAGCCCAGCATCTTAACCACTAAGCCACCGCAGTGCTGCTAGAAAAACATTAAGGAAGAGGCTATTCCAAACATTCATACAAGGAAAGTTCACAAACAGGAAGCAACTACCAAGAAGGCACTGTTGTCCTGTAACAAATAAGAAGCTGCACAGATTCTCGTTTCTGATTTGCAGAATGGGAAGCGGTGAATCTCCAACTTAATTCTGAGTAGATATTCGTTGTTTTGAATTTTTTTTTGCATGCTTGGTGGAAGTAAATATGTCTTTTACTTTAGCCTGCATCTTTGACCTAGTCTTCTTCTGCTGTATTTGAATCTGAATATAGGCAATCATTATGGTGATCAGCCATGATCACTGTCCTGTGAATATAATGTGTCCTTTAATCTGCCTTCCACATCACAGAATGACCCCCGTACCACTGATCCAGTTCCACGAGTCACTTTCTGGTCCTGAGTCCTATTGATGACCACTAGTCCTCAGGGTTGTTAGGTCAGTTAACCACCGCACACAAAGTCCTCCTCAATCCCAGGCCAGGATTGATGAAGTTGCTGCCCCCCATTAAAATGGATTCAAGTGGGATTTAATCCACTTGGGGACCATCACCCTTCCCTGTGGACTTCGGCACCCAAGGCCATTAGTCCCCAGGGTTGTCAGGTTAGTTAACCACCGCCTGACACTTGGTGTTGAGTCGCTGGCAGTATGGTCTACTTAATTACCATAGCAGGATAACCTGGCCAGACTTAGTCTACTGTTAAAAAAGCTGCACAAGTTGGGATTTTGAGTAGCACATTATCTGTCTTGTTCTCCAGCTTTTTCCAGACCTCAGAGTTTGCTGGGACCGCGGGAGAAATTGGCACAGCTCCGAAACAGAAGGAAGAGAGCCCGGGAGGACAGATTTGCTGAGCTCATCCGTGACCTCCGGATGCATTTCCAGGAGAGAGAGAAGCTCTTCCAGAGACTATGGGAAGAAGAGAAAGCCCAGCGGGAGAAGGACAGGAAGCTTTGGACGGCTGAGATAGAATGGATGCGGGAAATGTGGGCCAAGAGTCAGAAGGAAAAGGAAGCAGCCATGGGAGAAAACAAAGACATCAATGGACTTCGGCATATAAAGGATGAGACCTGGAACCAGGATCTGAGCAAGGATGTTGAAGGGGATCTTCTGAAAGACACCTGTATTCAAGAACCACTTCTGTTAAAGGTTGACTGTGTGAGGGGCAGGCCCATGGGCCCTGGAAGTCTTCCACTGTGGCAGTCAGCCAGTTTTCAAATGTGGAAGTCAGACAGCCTTCCACATGTTTTGGCTTACAACTCCCATCAGCCCCAAATAACTGAGACTGGTGAAAGTTTGGGGAAGATAGGAGTCATGGGGAGAAAAGTTTCATAAAGCTCAGATTGTGGAAGGCTATTTGACTTCCCTGGGTTCTCATCCTGCACCCCCAACCTATTCTTCTTCCGTTTCTAGGCCAGATGTGAAACTGAAAATGAAGGCACCTTTTGGGAGTTCATTCTGCAGTTCCTTTTTGCCTGACCTAGTGTGAGAAAGATTAGCCAGCAACACAAGGTTGCTGTTACCAGGGTATGCTTGATTATGGTTCAAAAACAGCACAATCTTCAAGGAAGCTGTTTAGGGTTGCTCTTTTTTGGCAGGCTGTGAAGTCTTCTTTCTCAATACCCTCTATAACCATTCTTCTTGTTCTGCTATATCCGAATCCAAATATTGGTGACCCTTATGCCAGTTAGTCATGAAGACTTATTACCATAGCAGGATAACCTGGCCAGACACTTCTATAACCATTTTTCTTCTTGTGCTGTACCCGATTCTCTCAGCGTTGAGTCACTGGAAGTATGGTGTACTGTGATGGTGAACCTTGGCACTCTAGGAGTTCTTGGACTTCAGTTACCAGAAGCCCAAGTCAGCACTCCTGCTGATCAGAAGTTCTGGGAATTGAAGTTTAAAAACAGCTGGAGAGCCAAGTTTCATCATCACTGGTCTACTCTATTACCATAGCAGGATAACCTGTCCAGACTTTGTCTATAACCATTAGCTTAAAATAACCTGTTTTTCATAATGCTGCAGCCTTAAAATCCTTATAATAATTTCATGTCAGAGATTACTCTGGATTGAAAGGATTTTTAGGGAATGCTGGAATAAGGCTCTTTTCATGTCCCCAAGTGCGGCTCTCGGGTATCGAAACCCGACCTTCCAGTCTCCAGCTCAGTGTCTTAACCATTAAGCCACCGGGGGAGCTGCCTTAAAATCTTCGAATGTTTAGGACTCCACTTCCCAAATTGTCATCCTGGTCCTGGGCTGAATTGCAGTCCCACTCAAAATCAATCTTGCCCTTGCCACCCATGGATGATTGAATGTGTTACCAACAACAGATGACCTAAGGCTGATGGAATTTTCTTTTCTTTTTTTTAATAGGAGGGGAAGTAAAAACTAATCACTGGTGGAAGCAGAGTTTGAGAAAGTTTAATTTTTAGAAGTACAGCTTCTAGAATTGCCTCAGCTAAGATGGCAAACAATTTTGGGAATTGTTGTCTCAAATCATCTTATCTTAAATCTGCAGTCTTAATACAGCACTACAAGCATGGCCTGAATGCAAAAGAACTCAAAAACTTTCAGCCTGTAGGGGTATCTCTCTCACTATCACCCACGTTTGAATTATTTTAAATCTCAAATTATCCCTGCCATGTTTGTGAAGAAATTTGGGGATTTTGAAAACCAACTAAAAATCTCACCCAGTTCTGCATTCTCGTGATGTGTCATGTGGAGGTTGATTATTGACTCATACTTGCTGTTGCCAAAAACAGGGTGATACGTGACAAATGAATCTGTTGTGTAGTAAAGCTGTGGATTGCTCTGTCTGGAACTTAACATCTGCAGGAGATTTAAGAGGCTGTGTAGTCTAATCATTACCATGAAATGGAATCTGCTTTTACCACTCTGCTATCAGGGAGCAGTTCTCCAACATCTCAGGGTGAGAACTCATTCCACACCTTCTTCCCTGAGAGCTTTTCAGCTGGACAGTCAGAAATTTACTCATTCATTTATGGGTACTGTATTTATAATTTCCTTAACTGGAAGGTCAGCAGTTCAGCAGTTTGAGACCCGAGTGCTGCATGATGGAGTGAGTTTCTGTCTCTGTCCCAGTTCCTGCCAACCTAGCAGTTCAAAAGCAAGAAATTGCAAGTAAATAAACAAGCACCACTTTGGTGGGAAGATAAAAAGCATCCCGTGCACTCCAGTGTCTAGTCATGCCTGCTGTATGTCCACGGAAACGTCTGCAGACGCAGACAGTGCTGGCTCTTTGGCTGTAAACAGAGATGAGCACTGAACCCTAGAGTTGGATATGACTGGCTTTCGAGCAAGGACAACCCTTACATAGCTCTAAATAATGAAAAGTTGAATACAACGATAGTGAAACATTTAATATACCAGTGGTGGGCAGCAAAAAATTTCACTACCACACTGTGGGCGGAGCCTACGTAATGGGCGGAGCCTATGCCATGGGCGATCTAGTCATGTCTGCCATATGGCCATGTGTACATCTGCAAACACAGGCAGCACTGGCTCTTTGGCTGTAAATGTCGGTGAGCAGTTCACCCTAGAGTCATATATGACTGGCTTTTGAGCAAGGGAGACCTTGAACCACTTGCAGGGACAAAACCTGACGTCAAATTTGAATACCAATCAGGGATCTTCTGTTATTAGATAAAGGTTGCCCTTACTCAAAAACCAGTCGTTACCAACTCTAGGTTTCAGTGCTCATCTTTGTTTATAGCCAAAGAGCCAGTGGACTTGATCCACAAAAGCTCACATTAAAATACAGCAGTTAGTCTTTAAGGTGCCACAACGTTTTAAACACTTGCTGTGTTAGTCTGGGCAGGGCAGGGAGGTGGGCATCACCACCCAATTTTGTCCCCGCCCCACCCAAAAGGCCACCCAATTTCGCCACCCCCCTGCCCAAAGGCCACCCAATTTTTCTACCTCCCCTGCTGGTGTGTGCTTGCGAACTTGTTACTGCCCACCACTGTAATATACCCAATACACCTGAGGTGGGCAAACTTTCACCTTGGAGGTACATCCTCTCCTCAAAGATATATTTTTGTTGTAACATCCAATCTTGGATATTTTTTCTGCACCAAAAATGAATTGGAGCCAGTAGCTTTGTGTGCGTGTGTGGGGTGGCACTTTTTGGGCGTATGGGTGTTCTTGGACTACAATTCCCAGAAGCCTAGCAGAAGTGGGCACCAGCATCCTAGGCCCCGCGCAGGGGGCGGAAAATTTGGCTTACGCCCCGGTGGCTGAAACCTACATTATGCTACTGATTGGAGCTCCTGGAAGCCTCCAGAAATGAAATGGCTTACAAGATGCTTCATCTGCACTGTTTAACACATCCAAGAACCTAATTTCCAAGGCCACTTATCCTCCTCTCCAGTTCTTTCTTCCGTTGCATTTTGGAGGCATTTAGGGACAAAATTGCTCACCTTTGAGAACACAAATTTCTTGCCACCCGTGAGAAAGATGAATTGAGAGGAAAATGGCAGAGAAAATTGGCTTCAGAATATAATAGTAGTATGATTTTAAAAAAAAATTGGACATGACATTGCATGGTCTTCAATTCCTATTTTGTTGCTGCTGTGGTTGGTTCTTGAGAAGCTTAGTGTGGTTGTGCTGGCCTGATCCATACCCAGTGACTAGTAAACTTTGGGGCTTGGCAGCGCCTCCCTCTTCTCATCATGCTTTCCAGGCAATGATAGTTGGTAGGTTCCGTGTGTCCTAGAGCATTTATAGGACTTGTCCAATTGTTGTAAAAGGTGGTAGCTTAAAATAATTGTGCCTAACAATTTTAAAGTTAGAACATTTCATACAGATCAGAAGCATGGAACTCAGGAGCCTTTGAATATTGTAGAATTGCATCATCCTAGACCAGTGGTGCCCAAACTAAGGCCCGCAGGCCGGGTGCGGCCCCCACACCGATTCATCCGGCCCACAAAGCCCTTGTCGGTCTTGGAAGCGGAAGTAAAATGCACCCGTACAGGCGCGTTTTACTTCCGCTTCCAAGAGCGACAAGGGCTTTGTGGGCCGGATGAATTGGTGTCGGGGGCCGCACCCGGCCCCCGGGCCTTAGTGACCAGCTCCCTGAACCACATGATCGGTCCATGGCCCAAAATGTTTGGGCACCACTGTCCTAGACTTTGGCTTTTATTGGCTGGGGCAGATTGGAATTAAAGTCTGCCAGTCTTTGGTGAGGGCACAGCTTCACCACCCCAACCTAAATTTTCCTCCTGTCTATTAGATAATATTTGCCACCCTGATTATTGTGTAAAATGGGTTTTGATTTCTATTCAATTGAGTAAGGCTTACTTGCCTCCACCTGTTATATCCCCCCATCTTTCCTCCTTTATCTTTCCAGTCCTGGCTAGAGTCTCATGGCAGGAGCTTTGGTCATTTTGTTGATGGCAAATGGCTGAAGCCGGAGGGAAGAGAGACGTATGACTCCAGGAACCCCACCACAGGTACAAAGTTTAATTTATGCATTAATGGTTTTATGATGTTACAGTGTAGACTCAAGCAGAATACAAAAAACCAATATTCTTGAGAATCCTGGGATTATTTGTTTTTAAATAAATTCATAACCTTTGCAATTGCAAAAATAGCTTGGAGAAAATGCGAGCAACACATCATTGTGACCAAAATCAGGGCTGTATTGTCAGAAAGCTTTGGAGGCGACAGTATTCCAGATGACCCTACCGTTGGACGGAGTGGGCCAGTCGCCTCAGATAGTAGCTTCTGGTGTGACAGGATCGCAAAAGCACTGCCAGACTGCTGGCGATAGGATCTTTTGCTATGCTTTCTTAGTTAAATTGCTGCCTCAGAAAGCTCCTGCCAACCTAGCAGTTCGAAAGCAAGAAACTGTAAGTAGATAAATAGGTACAAATTTGGTGGGAAAGGTGACAATGTTCTGCACACTCCGGTGTTTAGGCATGCCTTCCACATGTCTACGGAAACATCTGCAGATGCTGACATCGCTGGCTCTTTGGCTGTAAACAAATGAGCACTGAACCCTAGAGTCGGATACAACTGGCTTTTGCGCAAGGGCAACTTTTACCTTTAATACATTGAAGGTGGCTGCATCATGATCAGTCTGCAAGAGAGATTTAAGCATTCACTTCCTTGGTTGGTTGGTTGGTTGGTAGGCAAGGTAACCATCTAGGACTAGCCCTTATGTAGGTCTTTTTAGTGTTCTGGTTGATTCTTTGCTCCTCTGCCTTGACTTCATGAAATATAACAGAATATAGATCTGCCTTATGACCTCCACATTGTCCTTTCTGTTGGCAGTCCTTTGATTTGGAGTCAAATTCTGCTTTCTCTTTGAAAGGAAACCTCAGACTGATTAGGAAAAAAACCCCTGTTAATTTGTTCTGTTATATCATTGTTAACCAATATTGAAGCCTGGTTCTTTGAATATAATTGTTTTATTACTTGCTGAAACCTATCTCCAAATCCCATAACTTGAATTAACTTTTTTTTAAAAATGCTGGCCACTCCACCAAATCAAAGGCTTTAAAAAATATCTAAAGCGACAGCGTCCGCTTTCAATTTCTCCTTATTTATGTTGTTAATCATATTTAATGCTCTACGTGTTCAGCCTGTCATTTGCCTTCCTTTCATGAAACCGCTTTGATCAGTTAAAAACTGTTACAGTGATATTTTCAAAGGTTCTGTAGCCTTTGCTCCTTGAAAAGCCCTGGGGGGCGCAGGGATTAAACTACTGTACTGCAAGCAAAAAGTTGTGAGTTTGATCCTGACCAGGTCACAAGGTTGACTCAGCCTTCCATTTTTTGGAGATTGGTAAAATGAATACCTAGCATGTTGGGGGCGAAATGCTAATTAACTTGTAAATCGCCCGGAGAGTGCACTAAGCACTCTGGGGCAGTATATAAGTTTGATTGCTTAGCTTTGCTTTACCATAGTTCAGATTTATTTTCAAATGATCCCGTTTCCTTCTGTTTCAACACCCCCAGGCGACCTCCTAGCCATTACCCTCCAGGGAAGTGGAGAAGATGCGAGTACAGCTGTTGACGCTGCCACCAAAGCCTTTGAAAGCTGGAGCCAGCTGCCTGGCCATGCCCGAGCCCGGCACCTATACAAGTATGTGGCAGGCACAAGGGGTCATTCTTCTAAGCTGGTAAAGTTAAAGGTCACCCTTGCTCGAAAGCCAGTTGTATCCGACTCTAGAGTTCAGTGCTCATCTCCTTACAGCCAAAGAGCCAGCACTGTCTTCGTCTGCAGACTTTTCCGTGGTCATGTGGCAAGGACGACTAGACACTGAAGTACATGGAACACTGTTTATCTTCCCACCAAAGTGGTACTTATTTATCTACTTGCAATTTCTTGCTTTCGAATGGCTAGGTTGGCAGGAGCTGGGATAGAGACTGGAACTCACTCCATCATGCAGTACTCGAGTCTCGGACTGCTGACCTGCCAAACCTCCAGTTGTCAAGTTCAGTGTTTTAACCACTAAGCCACCATATCCCCTACCAAAAGGCAATAGGAGGCAGACCCCATAGTTAGCAGATGCTGGAGGATAATCTGATGTACCTAACTTTGGGTGTCAGGGAGTTTGCTCTGCTGTTCCCTGGCTTGTTAGAGAAGTTCTCAACCTTTTCCAGCCGGGATCCTGGGTCACTCTCCCTCAGACAGCTTCGGGGGCCGGACAGTCATTTTGCCCTTCCTCCACCACATGGTACTTCCTGCTGTGGTGGAGGCAGTGTGTGTGTGGGGGCACATGAAACGGTGCCATGGGGGCCACAGGTTGAGAATCCCTGTGTTAAACGATCCTTTCCTGTCAGCTAACTTGAAATGGCCATTCTTTTTTTTTTTTTCTTTATTTTTTTTAATTTTTTATTAGGTATATAAAGTGATACAAAACAAGACACATACATAAAACAAAATGAATTACATATCTAAAAAATATAAACAGAGAATTCAAAAAAGAAAATAAAATCTCTCATATATAAGAATACTACATTGTTAACATCCATCAAAAATTATTACCTCATTATAAAACACTATTTACTACATCAATCTCCAAACTATATTTCCATCTGTCACCTCATAACCAATATATGTTATTCTCTATCTCAATTTTTGTTCTTATCTTTAAAACCACCCTTGTGATATATACAATGTCCGGGGATTTATGTTTACTTATGTTTTCCAAAAGTCATTTTGCTCAGATACAGGGGGTATGCCCTGATTCTTAACTGTTACATAATCAATAAAAGGTTTCCAAATCCTCCAGAAATTGTCACCAGTTACTTTGCCCTTTTTAAAATTTATCTCCCAAGTGAGCTTTTCGTTGAGTGCCAAATCCCACATTTCGTTATACCAATTCCTTCTTTGTAAATTTTCATTATTTTTCCAATTTCTAGCTATACATTGTCTGGCCGCTGATAACATTATCGCCATCAATTCATTTTTATCCTCATTCATTTTATATTTATCCATCTCAGTTAACAAAATTGTATTTGGGCCCAGTTCAATCTGCGAATCCAATATGTTTTTAATTTCAACCTCTATTTTTCCCCAAAAGTCCTTCAAAGCCTCACAAGACCACCACATGTGTTCATATGTGCCTCGATCTTTTTTACATCTCCAACATTTCTCACTCACATCTTTGTACATTAGATGCAGTTTTACTGGGGTTCTATACCATCTCCAAATTAATTTATAATTATGTTCCTTCACTCTTACCGACATAGATCTCATAATACGTCTTCTCCACATTTTCCCCCAAGTCTTCTCATTGATTGTTATGTTCAGTTCTTGCTCCCAGCTATCTTTCAATACTTGTTGAGCCTTCCCTCCTTTATTTAAAATTTTATATATTTGACTGACTATCCCTTTTAAACCTATGTCTCCTTTTCTCAATTTGACCAGCAATGTTTCAAATTCTGTAAGCTCCCTGTCAGATCCCATTACAAAAAGAAATTTCTTGTTCCAGTTATTTATCTGGAGGACTTTAAACCAATCCAACTCCAGTTGCAGATAGAGCTCCTTTCTCCTCTCCGAATCCCTACAAATTTTGATCCAATCCTTCAACAGAGAGACCCCATTTTTTAATAAGATATCCTTAATCCTACCTTCTATTTTTATCGGAAAATTGTTAAAATCTTCTAATTCTGTAACCATTGAGATCCCTGGAATAAGTTCCTTTCTTACTTTGTTCCATTCTTCTATTGTTGCTCTTATCATCTTGCCCTGAATCCTCATTTTTTTATCCTTGTCATCACATAAAAAGAATGCCTTCCCTTTCCTAGAAAACTCTTTTGATTCTAATTTTCCCCATATCGGCTCTTCTCTATTTAATAATTTAATAACACTTCGTAATTGAAAAGCTCTGTAATACTTGCTAATATTTGGAATACCCAGTCCCCCTTCTTTTTGTGGTATATACCATAAAATCTTAGGTATCCTTGCTTTTCTTTTCCCATTGCAGAATCTATTTATAATATTTTGATATTTTTCCAATTCTTTTTCTGTATGTTTTATTGGCAGAGCATCAAATAAGAAATTTAATTTAGGTAACAACATCATTTTACACATTGCTACCCTGCCAAACCACGATAAATTCAGCTTATTGTATTGTAATATCTTTTTATCTATCTCTTTCATTTGTTTTCCATAGTTCAATTCCTTAAGTTCCCCAGTTTTTCTAGCAAGTATTACCCCTAAGTATCTCACTTTATCCGGAATTTGAATATTAAATTTTTGCTTTATTTCTTCTTCATCCTTCTTACTCCCATTGACTAGAATCATCTCGGACTTATCCCAGTTCACCCTTAAACCTGTCATTTCCTCAAAAGTTTTCAGGTGTTTATTAATCCTTAATATTCCTTGTATTGGTTGTTTAATTGTGATTAGTGTGTCATCGGCATACAAACTTATTTTATTTCCTTCAATTCCAATTATTTCTTTATCTTGCCGTATTAAATTCGCCAATAGTTCCATAGCCAAAACAAATAATGTGGGCGACAATGGGCAACCCTGCCTAGTTCCAGCCTCCAGTTTTATTTCTCCTGTATAGTTATCATTAAATTTCACTATTGCTGTTCCCTGTTTATATAAGTTCTTGATTACTTTTTGGAATTTGTCCCCAAATCCATATTGTTTAATTACCTCATGTATTGTTGCCCATTGCAGAGAATCAAATGCTTTAAAAATATCCAGGGCTAAGAAACCTACCCTATCCTTTTGTCTTTCAGCTATATCCAATAGATCCACTACCCTCCTTGTAAGATCTGACATGTACCTACCCTTTATAAACCCTGCTTGATCGTCTTTTATGTATTTGGCTATGAAACTATTTAGCCTGGTCACCATTATTGTGGAAAAAATTTTGGCGTCTTGGTTAATTAAGGATATCGGCCTATATGATTCTATTTTATGTAAATCTTTCCCTGGCTTAGGAATCAGTGCGATAATAGATCTATTCCAAGATTTGGGTGTTGATTCTCCCTCTAAGATCCCATTAAATAATTTGTGTAATCTCGGAACAACCCAAGGCTTAAAGTCCTTATAAAATTCAGCGGGAAGCCCATCCTCTCCTGGAGCTTTATCCAATTTTAATTTATTAATTACATTCTCAATTTCTTTTGCGGATATTGGTTCCTCCATCATATTTCTATGTTCTTCTGATATTAAGAAAGTATTATATTTTTTGAAGTGATCCTCCAATTTGTTCAAATTTACCTGCTTCTTTGAGTATAGCTCCTTATAGAAAGCCTCTATTATTTCCGCTTTCTCTTTCCTTTTATTGCATCTCTTCCCCTTCTCATCTACCAATACTCCTACCTGGCCTTTGTTCTTTTTATCCCTCGCTGCTTTTGCTGATAACTTTGAATTTCTATTACTGTGCTCATAGTATTCTCTTTTTAAAAATATCAAATCCTTTTTTACCCTTTCCATGTCTTGGGCTTCCAATTCTTTCTTTGTTTTCTGTATCTGAGGTAATACCCTCTGATCATTACCCTTTATGTATTCCCGATGAAGTTGTTTTAGATGTATTTCCAATTCCTGAGTTCTATTGATGTTCCGTTTCTTTTTCCAACTGCTCAATTTTATTGACTCTCCTCTAAAGATCGCTTTCATTGTGTCCCATACCCCTCCTGAGCTGACCTCGTTATTATCATTCCATATCCAATATTCATCCCATTTCTCCATAATTTGTTTTTTCATGCTGTCCTCTTTATATAATTTTGAGTCATATCTCCAAACATATCTTTTCCCGTCACCTTCATCCAGTTTTATATCTATACTTATCTTAGCATGATCTGATTCTCTAAATGTCCCTATTTTAATATCCTCTATACTTTTCAATAACCCTTGTGTTACAAATATATAATCAATCCTTGAATACATATTATAAACTTGAGAATAGTAAGTATAGTCCCTTTCCTGTCCTTTAAGTTCCCTCCATACATCTTTTATATTCATTAGTTTTGCCCAATCGCTTAGAATGTATTTATTACTTCTCTTCTTAATACTTGTAGTGTCAATCTCAGAACTTAACAAATTAAAATCCCCCCCTATAATCATATTCCTCGTTCCTTCTTTCTGTAGAATTATTCTTAATTTTTCTAAAAATTCTGCCTGATTGGTATTCGGGGCATATATGTTTGCAAGAGTTATCTCTTCATCTTCTATCCTCCCCTTAATTATTAGATATCTCCCCTCTGGGTCAGCTATAGATTTTATTAGACTAAAACCCAATTTTTCCGAGATGAGAGTTGCAACACCTCTCGCTTTTGATGTCCCATAAGCCATTTCATAAATGTCAATTCCTCTCACAAATAATTTATTAGTGTCTGCCGATTTTTGATGGGTCTCCTGTAGAAAGATGATATCAGATTTAGATTTGTTGAGCGCTATCTGCAACCTCCTCCTCTTCACGGCATTCCCTGTCCCTTTCACATTCCATGTTAACAACCTTAAGTTCTTAACCATTTATATTTACTAATCCCTCCCCTCCTTTACATTCCTCCCCGGACGTGTTATCCCCATCCCCTACTACAAATCTAAAAAAAAAACTAAGAAAAATTACAAAAAAATGCATACAATATAGTGACAAAAAAGACATTTGTACGATCTCAGTACAAACTAACTCAGTAAAATAAAATACTTGAGAAAAATTATATATTACTACTACAAAAAAGAAAAGAAAAAAAACTTACCTACTCTTCCATTTTCTGCTACCCTCCCCACACCTTGTTCCAAGATGTCGCCTCTAACCTTCAAAGAGGGGAGGGGGGGACCGGGGGAAAAAAGCATTGTGTTCTTCTAAAGCCCCCCCTCCCTCCACCATTATAATTTGTTCTGCAAGTTATTTATTCAAAAAGCTCCGCACTCGATGTTCCTGATACTTCCGCTCCTCCCGCTGCACCCTCCACCTCCCCCTCCTTATTCAGAACCGGGCCCATCACCCCAACTGCATACAAATCAGTTCTCATAGCAATCCATTCTGAACTAGCCACCTTCATGAACCCAAGTTGAGTCAAGTACTCCAAGACATCTGTTCTATCGTCCAAAATATGCCATCTTTTTTCATAAAAAAATCTCAACTGTTGTGGAAATCTCCAATTATACTTAATGTCTTTTGAGGCCAAAAATTTCGTCACAGGTTTCATCATGTATTTCCATTTTCTTTCCTCTGGTGCTATGTCATTGTAGATTTCCACATCAGCCCCCTCAATCTTTAGAACGCCAGACCCCGCTTGTTTGATGTAAGCCATCACTTTTAATTTATCCGCCCAATTTGCAAACTTAACCAAAACATTCCTTGGTGATCTCCTGTCTCGCCTTCCCCCCACTCTATACACATTTCCAATATCTTCTGCCGCGAAATCTTTTCCCATTTTCAAAGAGTTCAGCCAATCCACTACTCTATCTCTAAGCTTGTCTGGCGTGCGTTCAACCATTTTACGTATGACAATGTTTTGTTTCCTCTGCCCCTCCTCCACCATCATCATCCTTTTCTCTTGAACAGATACTCTTGAAACAATCACATGCTCTTGAATCAACATCTCATTCATAGAAATCTTTGCTTGCTCTAAATCCTTTTGCATTGTGTCAGTAATCATATTAATTTTTTTTGTATTCTGAGTAACCTCCTTCTGCAAATCAGTCAGAGTCCTGGCCAGGCTCTCATGTTGTAGCCTGGCCAGTTCTCTGTCTTTTTTCATTTCTTCACAATTGTTTTCCACCATTTTATTCAATTTTTGCATTGCAACCTGATTATCATTTGCATTTTTAACCAATTGTTGTAAGATAGCACACATATTGTCCATTCTTTCCGGTAATTCCTCTAGTCGTCGTCCAGTGCCAGCTTGAGAATCCGTTGCTTCTGTTGCTGCCTCCATCTTTGGTGACGGTGTACGCCTTTCCCTATCTTTCTGTTCTTTTTCTAATCTCTCTCTCCTCGTCTTTGGCTTAACTGCTTCCTCCCCTCCCTGCATGGCCTATCTCTTTAGTTCTGCCCTTTAAGTTTATAACTTTATTTGCCCCCTCAGAATAGCTCAAACCCAATTGTATCTACCTTCAATTGTATTCAAAATTAAAATATCTAAATGGTTAAATCAGCATTTACATTAATCAGTAAATTAATATCAAAAAAATCAGAGATGCAATAACCCAAAACCAAAACCTGTAAGAATAAATCCAAAATAGACACTTAATGCTTTCTACATGTGAGCCAAAGAACAAGGAGAGGGAGAAAAGGAGGAACAGGAAGGGAGAAGCAATTTATAACACTGTTGGGACCGCTGCAATTTTCCTTCTTCAAAAAGGCAAAATAATTTTCCCTTCTTTCATAGAAGATAGAGACGGAGGGTCTATAATCCCTAATCAGTCAAGGGCTGGTCAAGGTCCTTCTTCTCTTCTTCGTTTCGCTGCCACTCTTAAACTCGTTGCCACCCCCTAAATTAAGTTTCAATTGTCCCAGACCCGGCAGCCAGTAACAGTTTTTCTTTTTCCTCTCACAAAATCACAGTCCAGAAACCTTTGTTAAAAAATGTTATAATCTGACCATCCCATCCATTATAAGTTCTTGGGGGGAGATCAATTGTTTCCTTTACCCTCAAATCAAATAATTATCCACTCTGTCCACTCTGACTGCCCTCCGATCTTTTCTCTTTGTGCCAAGTCCTCTTTGTCCCAAGTCTGAATCGAATAAGTTTCGTTTCTGGTTTAGGTTTCGCTATTCGCCGCCATCTTTACATTCGCTTTCTACACAACTTTAACAACCCATATAAACATCCAGTTTTAGCAAAAAAGAAAAAAAAAATGTATCTTCCAAGAGTTTGCTATTATTAAAGTATTTCCCCTTCAAGCTCTTCTATGCAAAACCACCAGAAACGCTGTATTTACCGTCTCTCTCCCCCTCTGTCTTTCTCCAATCTCTGCTCCTCTCTTGCCTTCTCTCCCCAAAGACCAATTCAATAGTCTGCCGTTGTTTCCTTTCTGTGGTCCCCCGTCTGCCCCCTCGATCCTCCTCCAACTTACAATACTTCAAAACATCAAGACAGGGCAGACTCCGGAACCGCTGATCTCCACCTCTGCAATCGAGCCGGCTCTCCTCTTCTTGCCGCGGCGCCCCGTCTCTGCGAGATTTACACCCAGCTCCTCTCGCAACAACCGAACTTCGGCGCCGCTCCCACGATCCTCGTTTTACCGTATGGCTCCCGTTCCGGGGCTCCGCTTCGGCTCCCGGGTCGGCTCAACGGGCCGCTAGCAGAACCGAAGACCCTTTCGAGGCTCGGGTCCTCCGCGGCCCGGAGCTCAACCACCTCGCACCAGCTTGCCCCTCTTATCGCCACTTTCCGCCGTTTTTTTTTCCGCCGCTTTTTTTGCTCTCTTTGCAATCCAGGCAGACCCTCCTCTTACCAGCCTCCAACCTCCACGAAAATCACCAAGTTTTTTTTTCTTTTTTTATACTTTAAAACTCATTAATACCCCATTTAATGGCGGAGGAAGGAAAAGCAGCTGCTTCTCCTACTCCATCCAAACCACGCCCCTGAAATGGCCATTCTGAGCACCTGCAGGAATGTAGGGGAGGTAGGGTGCCATCTTTTTTGTATGTGCCTCAGGCAGCAAAATGTTTTGGACAGGTCCTGACAAATGTCTGTTTCTAAGAAAAGGAAGTAAATTTCTTTCAGGCCCCAAACAAACAAACCTTAGATCATTTTAAAGGCCATATGGCTGGGTTTTTATGGGAAGAGAAGAGAAGTAGATTGAATCCACACATTCTCTTCAAGATAACTGCAATTCCTAACTGATGATGTCCCCAACTGTCAGTGAAGGTACGCCTGAGCTATCCCCACACATTTAGCTGCCTGAGGTAAAGGGCATGACAGTGCATTTTCCCATCCCTTGTACAAAAGCTGTCCATCCGGCTGATTCGTGAAAACATTTCCTAGAACGGGGGCCCTCAGTCTATGGCCTGTGGGCTGGACCTTTCCCATGACACCATTTCATGTGGCCCATGTTGCTACTACCACCCCCAGAAGCAGATGCATTTACAACAGCTGTAAATATGCCTGTGCGTTTACGGCAGCCATGGAGACAATTTACAGCACCATTTACCCTAAAGCCTCTGGTTGTTCCAGAGCTATAACACCTCTTTTATTGGGCATATAATTTTCCCTGTAAAGAATCCGTGGCTTTGGTTTGACATAAGTTCCTTCTTCCTAATAACTCTCAGGAAAAGGGGGTCCTGATAAAATTTTCAGCTGCTTCATCATCCTGTATTTATTTATTTTTCCTTCAAATTTCTATTGCTGCCCAACTCGGTAATGACGCTGGGCGGCTAACAGCAATTAAAAGTAACATCAAAAACTAACTAAAAGCCCTTAAAAACCCCATTAAAAATTCTAATAATTTACCCACTCACCCCATCCATTAAAAGAGAGAGAGAAATCTTAATTATATAACCCAGCAGGCTGGGGTCACCCCTGCATTGGTGCCCCACACCTGCCCTGCCAGCCAGCTTTTCAGTTCTTTCCTAAAGGGCACCAATTCCATCTGCAGCCATAACTCTATTGGCAGGAGGTTCCATAGGGCTGGTGTGGGCACAGAGAAGGCCCTCCTTTTTGTGCTAGAGAGAAGAGCCCATCTAGCAGGTGGTACAATTAGAGAGCCCCTCCAGTCTGCTTTGGTTGGATGGACATTGTATAATCTCAATAAATAATAATACAATATAACAGCACATGATCCAACAATATCAGGCCTCTCACCCTGGCCACAAGCAGGCTCCATGAAGCGGCAGCCACGGCTCATCGGAACGGCCCTTTGATGACTGGAAGGTCAGCAGGTCAGCAGTTCTAGACTCAAGTGCTTCACGACAGAGTGAGCTTCTGTCTCTGTCCCAGTTGCTGCCAACCTAGCAGTTCAAAAACAAGAAATTGCAAACTTTGGTGGGAAGGCAAATAGTATTCCATGCACTCCGGTGTCTAGTCATGCCTGCCACATGTCCACGGAAAGGTCTGCAGACACAGCACTAGCTCTTTGACTATAAACAGAGATGAGCACTGAACCCTAGAGTCAGATACGACTGGCTTTTGAGCAAGGGCAACCTTTACCTATAGCTTGCCACCACTGACTTGATCCATCTCTTCCCTCAGCGTTGTCCGGACCATCCAGAAGCACCAACGGTTATTTACCCTTCTGGAGAGCTTGGATAGTGGGAAATTAATCCAGGAAGTCCGAAACACAGATATCCCTTTGGTCATCCGACATTTCTACCACCATGCAGGCTGGGCTCAGCTGATGGAGGTGGAGATGAAGAGCTGGAAGCCCCTCGGTGAGTTGGGTTGAGCCGCAGGCCAATCCTGGAGAGCTCCTTTTGGCCATTACTCTGGGCCACCACTTTTCTGATCAGTGTTGTATGTTGTCGACCCCAAGAGTAGCAGGTAAAGTTTTACAGTAGTGCTTGAGGGAGGGGCACATTGACCTCGTAGGGCCCAAACAACCAGGGACTCAAGACTGTGGGTGGCTGTCTCTTAGGTTTACGTTGCAAGGTACGATTACAGCTTCCTCTGCCTTGCGGCCGTTGCTTGGAGAACCAGTGACTCCAACCCTGCTCTCGTCCCATGTTTCATAGCCAGGTGGGAATTGGAGCCATAAAACTTACATTACTCTCAATAAGATCTCCAAAAGAGAGACCTTAGTGAGGCAATTATGCTTTTAGAAAGGAGGAACACCATACCCTCCATATGCTTTACCTGCCTTTATTTAAAGAGATTTTAATGGAGTATACAGTAAAACCCTGGTTTATGATTTTAGTCCATTCCAACAGTATCATCAGAGACCGCATCAATCATAAACCAAAGCACATTTCCCATAGGGATGCATTAAAAATAAAAAATAAAGGTTCCCAACCTCCCCCCAAAATAAAAACAAAAAATGCCTGACCCGAAATAAAGGGGTATATAAATGAGGGAGCTAAGCTCCCTACCTTTCCCTACCTTGCCTGGGCTCCGGTGCTTCTTCCTCAGGGCTGGTGTCGGGCAATGAACAGGAGTGGTTTGTCCGGCTACCAGGGCTGGCCACGTCCAGGGCTTCCCTGCTGAAGACGCCACAGCCGGACGATGTGAACCGCTTGCCTCCCCCCCTCCTTCTGTGCCCAGGTCGGTGCTGCAAAGGGGGGAGAGGCAATCGCAGTGGGGTGGCCTTGCCTTGCACGTTCACAGTGCCTCTTCCGGAGTGCTGCTAAAGCGCAGGATGTCTTTTAAATCCTGCGCCTCTGGAAGAGGTGCCGTGAACATGCAAGGTAAGGTCGCCCCACTGCAGTCGTGCCATCCACAGAGTCTGATGCTACGTTATTTAAAAAATTAAGATTAAAAAGCCACAACAGCTAAAGTCCTATTTGGGAGCCCTGATATCTAGGCTGGCCTTTCTGCTTGATGCTCTGGTTTGAGTTTTCCCATCTTGCCTGTGGGACACTGAGCGTTACAGCACAATGTATTTAGGACGCAAAAGTTGGGAGTTACTGTTGTTTTTTAAAAGAGAAAACTGCATAGATTCTACTTCCACCAGGTGAAAACTTGAATCTTGTTCCAACAGGTGTTGTGGCTGCTCTTATCCCTCAGAGTTTTCCGTTGCTGACCCTGGCGTGGAAAGTGTGTCCGGCGCTGGCTATGGGTGTGTAAAAGCCAAGAGTTCTCTTTCTTGATTCAAGCAGGCGGTGAAAACTGCTCTAGTATCATGTTTAGGCCAGTGATTGCAAACTTTGGCACTCCAGGTGTTCTGGAACTTCAATTCCCAGAAGCCCTGATCAGCAGGAGTGCTGACTTGGGCTTCTGGGAATTAAAGTCTAAGAACACCTGGAGTGCCAAGGTTCGCCATCACTGGTTTAGGCTGTCAGGCTAAGACTGGTGAGGCTCATCCCAGGTCATGCTTAGCTGCAAAGTTCAGCAAGAAGCCCTGAATTGCCAGGGTTAGCCGTGCTGTTCAACATGCGCCTCCTCAGCATCAGATTTTGGTGCCCTGAAAGGGCAAACAATTATTTTTCTTTTTGTTCCCTCGCTTACTGATGGTTGGATATTAATTACACCTCTTGATTTTGAGTCTACAGTATTTTGTTTTTATAAATGGCCCGAATCTAGTAGCTAATGCTGGTTTAAAGGCAGTGTCCCCACCCCACCCCGAGATTTCTTTAACCTCTGTCCACAGCTGGCTGCTTTCCCCACATCTTGCAGTTAGTTCCACATGTTAATCATGTGTTATGAGCAGAATAATATTCTTTTATATACAGTATCCTGCTTTGTGGTGCCTCAGTTTCATTATGTCCAGACAGAGGGTTTTTTTTATTTTGAGGAGTTCTCCATACAATCCATCCTTTTATAAACTTTCTAGCAAGATCATTCTTAAGTCATCTTTGACCCACAAACATCTAGTGCCATTTTTATCTCCATGTGGCACTGTTACATTTACATCTTTGGCTTCTGCATTTTGTTGGGAAGTGAACAGGGAGCTATATGAAGTTAGAAAATAGTCCCACCATGTATTGTAAGTCCTTGTGGCACAATGGTTAAATTGTTCTACTGTAGCCCAAAACTGCTGCTGATGTTGTGAGTTCGATCCTGATGGGACACAAGGTTGACTCAGCCTTCCAAGGTCAGTAAAATGAGTACCCAGATATTGGGGGCAAATGGAAATTAACTTCTGAACCACCCAGAGAGTGGACTAAGTGCTATGGAATGGTATGTAAGTGGAATTGCTTATATACCACCAACTACCCTACTCTCTGGGTGGTTGACAAGTTAATTAACATTCTCCCCCCAATATGCTGGGTACTCATTTTATCGATCTTGGAAGGATGAGTCAAACTTGAGCCCTGGTCAGGATAGAACTCACAACATTTTGGTTGCAGGACAGCAGTTTAACCACTGCACCACCAGGGGGTGCCCTCTCAGTCAGGTAAAGGTGTGCCCTCTCAGGTGAGCCTCCTCCTGTGCTACACAGCAACCCCCATTATTCCTTATCTCTACCTGAGGATTATGGTTATTGTATTCCATCACACCTGTGGGATGGGCTCTGTTTGGGAGACAACCGCTGGGTGGTTTCGCCATAGATGGAAAGGAGAGGATCTTACTGCCATGGTTTTTAGAGCTCAACTCTCACAGCCCTCTCTGCTTGCCTTTTGCCTTGCCAAATAGGAAACGCCGTGGTTGTAAAACCAGCCAGTTCTACCCGGCTGACCGCTCTGCTCCTGGCCGAGGTCTGTGCCCAGGCTGGGCTGCCTCCTGGGGTGCTCAATGTTGTCACAGGCAATCGGAGGCTGGGAGATGCCCTGGCTGCCCACCCTGGCATTGCCAAAGTGGCTTTTGCGGGCAGTACTGAGGTAAATGCTGTTCACAATTCATTGATGTTAGAAAGAGGCTTAGAGTAGAGTGGCTTTTATTTTTCAGGCCCCCTCCACAACAGGGAGGGTGCTCATTTTGGGGAAAGCAAGTGGGACCCAAGCTTAGGCCTGGGTCCAACCAGAAATAATATTTTGTCTGAGGGGTTTTACATGATTTTTGGAGCAATCTTATTCCTTTGAGAAAGGTGTTCCTTGTTCAAAAGCTCATCTCCATTTACAGCCAAAGAACCAGTGTTTCCGTGATCATGTGGCAGGCATGACTAGATGCTGGAATGCTGTTACCTTCCCACTGTGGTGGTACCAATTTATCTACTTGCAATTTCTTGCTTTCAAACCGCTAGGTTGGCAGGAGTTGGGACAGAGATGGGAACTCGCTCCGTCATACATAGGGTTACCATATCTCAGGATTTGTCCTGAGATTTCCTGCTCTAAAGAGCAGGAAATATCAGGACAAATCTTGAGATATGGTAACCCTAGTCATACAGCACTCGGGTCTTGAACTGCTGACCTTCCAGTCCTCAAGTTCAGCATCTTAACCACTAAGCCACTGCAGTCCTGTCATTTGGGAAAGAGGAATGAGGAATGAATTGCTCTCTAAATACGTCCCTTCTCAATGATGAAGGAGTGATGTCATTACTACAGGTGGGCCGCACCCTGCGCCATGCCACAGCTGGGACCGGCAAGAAGCTTTCCCTCCAACTTGGTGGGAAGTCACCCTTCATCGTCTTTGACTCAGCAGACCTGGATAGCGCTGTTGATGAGCTGGTAAACTCCGTCTGGCTGAACCAGGGGCCGGTACGTTATATCAGGGGTGGGTGTTGTGGAAGTGTCTGGGCTGAGGGTTTCAGAAGGTGCTTGTGGAGTGATATTTCTCCCCTGTGTTTCCCTTTTTTATGGCAGTGTTAGCAACTGGAAGCCTGTTAGGAAAATGCAGCCCTTACATATTACCTGATTCACATCTTTCGAATGTTCCTTGTGGTCTAATGTAGGTTTTCTCAACCTTGGGCCTCCAGGTGTTCTTGGACTTCAGTTCCCAGAAGCTCAAGTCATCACACCTGCTGATCAGGAATTCTGGGAATTGAAGTCCAAATATATCTGAGGTCCCAAGGTTGAGAAACCCCATGCTAGACCATGGTGGAAATTGTGGAGCCAGCAAGATTGAATGTGAACCTTACTACCAAGATAAGTCTTGTGGGCTCACTTTGAAAACTCCCAATACACCCTGAAAACCTGAGGTATGTTTCCAGAAGCTTCTAGGGTATGTGATTTTTGACCAAAGGAAGATACTCCTCAAACCACCTTTTCTGAAACTGTCACTTCTGGTTTTGTTGGAAGACAAAAGTGTGTGGCTTTATGGGAGTCTCAAGGTGAAGATTAGAAAAACAGGCTGTCCTTTTAATCCAGGGGTGCCCAAACTTTTTGGGCAGTGGGCCGATTATGTGGTTCAGGGAGCCGGTCACTAAGGCCCAGGGGCCAGATGTGGGCCCCCATGCCAATTCATCCGGCCCATGAAGCCCTCGTCGCTCCTGGAAGCGAAAGTAAAGCGCGCCCATACGGGCGCGTTTTACTTCCGCTTCCAGGAGCGACAAGGTCTTCACGGGATGGATGAATTGGTGTTGGGGGCCGCACCCAGCCCCCGGGCCTTAGTTTGGGCACCACTGGGGTAGAGTCTCCCCATTGCAAGAACTGAAGTATTAATTGTTCATGGAATAGCCGCCCTGAGTTGGTTTTCACCAAGTAGGGCGGCATATAAATCAAAATAATAAATAAATAAATAAACAGAAGGCATTAATTAACATTTTTGGTGTCCCCCACCCTACCCCCGAATTCAGATCTACAGTGCAGGGTCTCAGCTGCTCCTGCAAGAATCTATTGCCAATGATTTTGTTCAAAGTCTGAAACACCGAATGCAGAAGCTTCGCTTGGGAAATGCTCTGGACAAAGCTGTGGACGTAGGAGCCTTGGTTAGCGAGCAGCAGCGAGATGCTATTGAGAGTCTAGTGGAAGAGGCTCGGTCTGAAGGGGCGAAGGTAAAGAAGAGGGGCTGCCATAACTCATGGCCTTTGGGAAGATTTGGGTAGTTTTTAAAGAAGAAGATCTTCATGATGACTGCAGGATTCTGGGAGTTGAAACAAAATTTAATTTATTTCTGAACTTGAGAATTCTGGTTGTGAGGGAAGTGCTAAGGATTCTGTTTGAGATCTTTACCCTTGCACAATTATAATCGCGAGGGAAGAGTTACATCTGTAGAGACTGTGAAGTAGATGAGGCCTTGCTACTTTAATTTTGGGAACAAGTAGAATCTGAGAATACTGGAGAAAGTTACTTGAGAACGTTTTTATTGTCTATTTGTTGGCAGCGTGGTAGTTAAACTCTTGTAATGCAGCCCAAACATTGTGGGTTTGATCCTGAAAGGGATCAAGGTTGACTCAGTCTCTTCCATCCTTTTGAGGTTGGTAAAATGAATACCCAGCATGTTGGGGGCAAAATGCTAATTAACTTGTGAACTGTCCAGAAAGTGCGCTAAATGTTATGGGGTAGTATATAAGTGAAATTGCTATTGCTGTTTTCTTAATGCTAATCTAATCTAATTTATTGTTTAGGAAGGGAAAGTAGCAATAGCTATTGCAATTGCACTTATACTCTGCCCCATAGTGCTTAGTGCAGTGATGGTAAACCTTGGCACTCCAGGTGTTCTTGGACTTCAATTCGCAGAAGCCCAAGTCCCTGTGAATCCACACAAATGGGTTTACCGTGTGTATGCACAGTAAGCCCATTTGTGTGGATTCACAGAGACTTGGGCCTCTGGGAAATGAAATCCAATAACAGCTGGAGTGTCAAGGTTTGGCATCATGGGCTTAGTGCACTTTCTGGGTGGTATAACGGGTAATTAGCATTTTGCCCCCAACATGCTGGGTACTCATTTTACCAACCTTGTGAGGATGGAAGAGGCTGATTCAACCTCGATCACTGTCAGAATCAAACCCACAATGTTTTGGCTACAACAGCAGTTTAACCACTGCACTGCAGAGGTTTTAATTGTTCAAAGCAGTTCAAAAGCATGAAGTTGCAAGTAGATAAATAGGGACCACTTTGGTGGGATGGGAAACAGCGCTCTGGGTGCTCTGGTGTTTAGTCATGGCTGCCACATGTCCACAAAAATGTCTGCAGACACAGACAGCACTGGCTGTTTGGCTATAAACAGAGATGAGCACTGAACCTTAAGAGTCGGATATGACTGGCTTTCAAGCAAGGGTGACCTTTTTACTTATGTTACCTGAGGCAGACAAGATGTGAAAAAAAATACAAGATATAAGTACAGTATTTGAAAACAATTTTATTTTCTTCCCTGTTCAGATCTTCCAGGCCTGGGCGAAGTGTCCGTCAAGCGGGCTGTTCTACCCACCCACCTTAATCACTGATGTGTATACTACCTCCCGTTGTGTGAGGGAAGAGGTAGGAGGATGTGATGGCCAGCTTGGGCCAGTGATTTAGCCACCCAGTGTGGTCATGTTAGTAAGTGGAGAGGTGGTATCATATCTCTGAGCATTTGAAGACAATGTTTTCGCCCAAAAAACTACAGGTCTACCCATATAATTAGGCTATAAAGTGGGGGAGAGGGTGACTTTTATCAGTCTGGGGTTTAGTTTTCTATCCACAGGATCTTCCACAGAGAATCAAAAATCCCTCAGAAAATAAAGAATTAATAATTTTGTGTCAGAAATTATTCTGGGTTGAAAGGATTTTTGCAGGAGAAATTCCACTCAGGGAAAACCTAAATGAGTTTCTGTTCATGTCCCCAAGAGCTGGGACAGAGACAGGCACTCAATCCGTCATGCAGTACCCGGGTTTCAAACTCCCAATTTGCTGGCCTTCCAGCTGTCAAGGCGAGCTTCTTAACCACTGAGCCACCGCAGCCCCTGACAATAAAGTGATGTACCAGGAGAGAACTGGTCTCTGCCAAACCCCGCTCCAAAACCTTTGGGGAGGTGTCAACATGTGGCTTTATGTCCACATGTTGTCTTAAATGGCTCAAAAAGTTGAATGACAAACTGGGATGGCAAATCTTGGCACTCCAGGTCTTCTTGAACTTCAGTGTCCAGAAGCCTTGATCAGCAGGAGTTCTGCCTTGGGCTTCTGATAATTGAAGTCCAAGAACAGCTGGAGTGTCAAGGTTTGCCACCACAACTAGGCTTTCAAGTTGGTATGAATTTCATTCTTTTTAGATATTCAGCAAGGAGAGCTATGCAAAATAGTTGTCCGCCAACAGCATTACTTTAGAATGACAACTTCCAGAATTACTTTTCCACTGAAATGTCTGCAAATGCAGATAGCACTGGCTCTTTGGCTATAAACAGAGATGAGCACTGAACCCTACAGTTGGATACGACTGGCTTTTGAACAAGGGTGTCCTTTACCTTTGCTAATGGGGGAAAAGGATCCCTCCCATGGTGGGGAAAAGAACTGCAATATAAATTTTCTAATGAACTCAAAGGAATCAGCATTTGTTCCTAAGAAAAATTCTGAAAGAAGATACCAATTGTTTTTACAACTAACCAGTTGGTACACGTCAGCAACCAAACTTTAGGTTTTCCATAGTTCTTAAACAAGTTGGATGTTAAGCAAACATGATGGTGAAAATGGTGAGATTTCTCTTTTTAGTTATAGTTGAAAGATGGATTATTGTATGAGATGTTGTTGTTCAGTCACACAGTCAATTCCAACCCTTTGCAACCCTATGGACCATTGTCCTCCAGGCATCTCAGTCCTCCACCATCCTCCTCAACCAGCCCAGCTCTGTGCCATTGCATCTACAATACCATCTAGCCATCTCATTTTGGGCTGCCCCCTTCTTCTTTTGCCCTCCACCTTTCCCAGCATCAAGGCTTTCTCAAGTGAATCCTCTCTTCTCATTTGATGTCCAAAGTTGTATGAGATAGCAGATCTAATTGGATCGGGCTCTACTGGGTGGGTCTTTTTTACATTTCATGTTACTCATAGTTTGTAAGATGAGGAAAACACGTTTTCATTAGCTTTTCCCATGTGAACAATCATGAAGCTGTACATTTTGATTCAGATTCTGGGAAACACTATCAGGAGATCTCTTAATTAGTAAACAACAGTTATGTTCTTATGGGGCTGTGGTGGCCCAGTGGTTAAGAAGCTCGTCTTGTTAGCTGGAAGGCCGGCAAGTCGGCAGTTCAAGACTGAGTACTGCATGATAGTTTGAGCACCCGTCTCTGTCCCAGCTCCTGCTCACTGAGCAGTTTGAAAGCAAGAAATTGCAAGTAGATAAATAGGGACCACTTCAGTTGGAAAAGATCTTGGGGACATGAAAGGAGCCTCATTCGGGCGTCTCAAGCAGAGTTTCTCCAGCAAAAATCCTTTCAACCCAGAATAATTTCTGACACAAAATTATTATTATTAGTGATGTTCCTTTGACTTTTAATTTGCTTTATTGGACCCTTTTTAAGAGCAATAAAGCAAGCAGAAGGTTAAGCTTGAGCAAAGGTCAATAGGTTTATTTAAAAAAAAAGACTGGTAGGGGGAAAATCCTATCCTGAACTAGATAGAAGATTGTGTCTCAAGGCGTGAGCATTTGGTCCACACACACACACACACACACACAAAGCATTTAACCCACTCTCAATAAAGAGATGAGAATGTGAGGATTTCGAAATGACTGAAGAGGAAGAGAATGCTCAACTTTTTAGGAGGGGCAGTAAAGCCTCCTGGAAAATTGTGGCATTTTAAACCACAATCAGGCATACCTGGTTACGGCAACCTTGCAGTTGCCAGCTAATATTTCTCGCACTAGGTGAGTTGAAAGGAACTGTGGCATGAATTCACCAAAAGGTGCCTTCATTTTGGCAGTTTCACGTCTGGCCTAGACATGGAAGAAGAGGAAGTAGGACAATAAAAGATAGCCAGTAGAAAGAATAGTTTAACTCTTACTTCTAGAATGCTTCTGTGGGCTAGCAAAAGAGAGAAGCAAAAGAGGTGAAATTCTGGAATCTTTCAACAGAAGTGAGTAAAGAGAACATGACCAGAAATTACTAGGAAATTTGTTGAGTCTTTGATTTTTAAATGGACACCCTTCGCTAGATACTGTTTTATTGCCAGATTTTACCTTTGGAATATGATTTTTTGAAAGTATCTACAGATGATTTTGGCAATTTCTTTCCCTCTCTATGTGTGTCTGTCCCTTCATTGTTCAAAATCTGTTTAACAGATCTTTGGGCCCGTGGTGGTCATGCTGACTTTTCGGACTGCAAAGGAAGCAATCACTTTGGCGAATAACACTCCTCATGGGCTGGTTGCCAGTGTGTGGACAGAAACCCTTTCCTTGGCTCTCGAAGTGGCTCACAGGTAATACTTTAATTCTGGACTATAACTCTTTCTTACAGCATAAAGCAGGGGTTCCCAACCTTTTTAAGCCGGGGGCTGGGTCATGCTCTTTCAGTCAGCTTCAAGGGCCAGAAGGCCTGCACGATGGGGGTGGCCATTTTGTCCCAACAGCTTCAAATGAGTGGCCATTTTGTTTCTCGAATGCCCTTGGAAGGGGAGACATGAAATGGTTTCTTTCTTTTCTGGATTTTTTCTTCCTGCCATTCTCTGTTTCTAGCATTCCTGATCAATCCTTCAGAAATCTAATCAAGATATTTCCCAGGAGCTTTGGTCTTTGGTGAAGCTAAACTATTTCATCCCTAAGTTGCAGTGACATAGATCTAGACCAGTGGTTCCTAACCTTTTTTTTTGGCCATGCCTCACCCAAGCAGCTGTAAAATCCCCCCACCCCCTGGTGACATATAATTCTTATTGTTCAAAAAGTGAACTCTTCTTGACGTGCAGTTGGTGTAAAAGATCATTAACTTGGTCTAAACAAGAAATGCAAAAAAAAATCACTATTAATAACTCATTCTCAAATTGCCCCCCTGTGGGTGGGTGTGCCCCACATTGGGATCTAGAAGTCTGAACAGGAAACATGCCGTCAAAGTCAGATCATAGCTAAAAATGCAATATATCAGGGATGGGAAGATGCGGTCTTCCTAGTATTCTTGAGCTGCATCTGCCCTCTTGATAGGGTTGCCAATCGGTTTTAATGGACAGTGTATCTCATTAACATCTGGCTTAGTGGTTAAGATGCTGAACTTGAGGACTGGAAGGTCAGTAGGTCGGCGGTTTAAGACCCGAGTGCTGAATGTTGGAGTGAACTTCTGTCTCTGTCCCAGCTCCTGCCAAACTAGCAGTTCCAAAGCAAGACATTGTAAGTAGATAAATAGGTGCCACTTCGGTGGGAAGGTAAACAGCATTCTGCGCACTCTGGTGTCTAGTCATGCCTGCCACATGTCCAAGGAAATGTATGCAAACGCAGACAGCGCTGGCTCTTTGGCTATAAAGAGAGATGAGCATTGAACCCTAGAGTCGAATACGACTGGCTTGCAACCAAGGGTGACCTTTACCTTTCCCCTTACTATTTGAGTGACCTTATTGGTGTGATGTTTTGCACACTTATCCCCTTTTTCTTCTCAGTTTGCAGGTTGGCACTGTGTGGATCAATGGCCACAGTATGTTAGATGCTGCATCGGCCTTTGGGGGCTACAAAGAAAGTGGCTATGGCCGGAATGGAGGTAAAGAGGTTAGTGGAAACCATCTTGCTCCAGAGACTTGGACCAAAGATGAAAATTATGGACGACACCTGCTAGAATTCCATAGCCAGTGGCCATGGGGCCAGTGAAATTCTGGGTTGTGTAGTTCAAAACATAAATCTTTCCTATCTCTGGCTTGTCTAATCTTTATTGGCCGAGAGGGAGAGGGAGTGGTTTCATGATACAAAGTGTGCATGACGTCAACATGAATCCTCCCAATTGATTCACGCCTGTTGCTACTTAACTGAAACCTGTGGATTACATTCTGTATGATTGGCACCTAAATTTGTAAAGGATGTAGCAGTTAGCATGCTGGATCAGTGTGTGGGGAATTCAGGCCCCAGCCTTTAGTTCAGTGTTAACCAACGTGGGGCCCACACCCCACCTGGGGACTTCAATTTCCAGAAGACTAAGTCAGTACATTGGCTGATCAGTGCTTTGGGGAATTGACTTAGGCTTCTGGGAATTGAAGTCCAAAAACCAAAGGTTAGGAAACACTGCTCTGGTTGGTCATGAAACTAATAGGAGTCAACCTCTCTTGCCTTCTTCCAGATCTACTTCACAAGGTTGTTGTAACTTTAAATTGGAAGGAGGCAAGTGGTGTCTGGTTTTTTTGGAGGAAAGGCTGGATTGAAGTGTAACTAATAGATAAAAACAAATCTTGAATTTCAGTTGTTTGTTTGTTTGTTCAGGGTCTGTATGAATACGTGAGACCAAATTGGGAGATTTGCCCTTGTCCTGGCACTGTGAACCTGGACTATAAAACTTTTGCTACCTCACAGGGGGCTGAGCTCTCTCTTGTTTATGGGGAAGAAAAAAACCCAAATGTGTCTGAAGCAGATAGAAAAATCTCAAGGTAAATATTCTTGATTGCTTTAACTGCTTTTCTCCAGGTCAAGCAATTCCGTCATGCCTTGTTTATTTTACATAGTGACATGGAGATGGGAAGGAGCCAGCATTTAAGAAACATAGTCATTGCCTATTTTGAGTCTAAACAGCCAGTCAGCAGGCTAAATGTTTCTTTCTGCCAAAAGTAACTGCTTTCCACTTCGTACTTAGCTATATGTTGTACTTGGAGTAGTTTAGTCTGTTTCTGAATCAAAATGTGCTAGTTTCAGAAAACTAGTATCACACTACACCGGGGTGGCCAATCTTTTCGTGCCGTGGGCCTGACCATGCCCCTGGAACACCTGAGTGGACTAGACGACACCCTTGGAAGCAGGCACATTTACAGCTGTCATAAATGCACTCACTTCTGCATTTGTGTCAGCCGCAGGTGCATTTGCACATGCATGGGTGTGTTTTACGGCTGACATAAATGCACCCGCTTCCACTTCCAGGTGTGGGAGAGAAAATGACGGGCTGGATTGAGTGGTGTCAGGGACTGGATCCAGCCCACAGGCTGTAGGTTGTCAACCCCTGCACTACACTCTTGCAACCATCATTTGCTTAAGAGATTTTCTTCCTCCTTTTACTGGAACTGCTAAACTCTATTATATTTTTTCCACCTACCTGACAACTTCATTAGAATACAAGCCTTGCAAGTAAGCATTCTTTTTCTTTATGCTAAAGCCGTGCCTGAGCACTTGTATGATAGGAAGTAAGTAGAAAAGATAAAGGGGGAATTGAAGAGGGTTTGCATTTCAAAGTATTCAGCCTTAATCCTTTGGGACACACTTGCTGTACCATTCTGCAAAGAGTATCTTACAAAATCTGCCCATTCCTGTCCTATAGAGACAAGATTGTTTCCATAGTGGCAATGCAGAGCCACAACAACTATAATAATAATTGCTGTGCCATCAAGTCAATCCTGACTTATGGTGACCCTCTCCAGTGTTTTCTAGGGAGAGAATACTCAAAAGTGGGTTATCATTCCCTTTTCTTGGGGCACCCTGTGATTGTGCCATGACTACACAACCTGGCGCTTCTCCCAGGAGACACAGTGGGGCACTGAACTCTCAATCTCTGACTCCACAGCCATGTACCTAAACCACTGAGCTATCCAGCCAGCTACCACAAAAATGTACCATTCTCCAAATGCTAATTTATTAGAAGGGGAAATTGTTGATTAAATTGCTTGGCCGGGAACAGAAGGAACCATATGTCTTTACTGACTGAAATGATGATACTAATGTAACCGTTGGATAGAGGAATGGAAGGGGCAGCTTTTATAGCCATATATTTTTTCTCTTAAACCACTTTCAGACAAGCTTGTTGTAACTGAATGAAGGGATGGGAGATCTCATCACCATGATGTCTCAGTGCTCTTGTTATTATGAAGTGTCAGGTTATTTCCGACTTATAGTGACCTTAATAAGATAAGTCTAGCCAGGTTATCCTGCTATAGTAATAAGTAGACCATTTTGCCAGTGACTCAATGCCGAATGTCAGTGACTCAATGCCGAATGTCAGGTGGCGGTTAACTGACCTGACAACCCTGAAGACTAATGGCCTTGGGTGCCAAAGTCCAAAGGAAAGGGTGATGGTACACAAGTGGATGAAATCCCACTTGAATCCATCTTGGTGAAGGGCAGCAGCTTTGTGTGCCAAAAGGGCTCAGGACCAGAAAGTGACCCATGGAGCTGGATCAGTGGTACGGGTGTCACACTGTGACGTGGAAGGCCACAGCATTATATTCACAGGATAGTGATCATGGCTGATTGGCATGATGATTGCCAATATTTGGAATCAGATACGGTAAAAAAAGATAAGTGAGATGTTCAAGAGGTGGGTTACCATTGCTACCTTGTAATGAACTTCCATGGCTGAATGGAAATTGGAGTCTCATCTCCTCTGTTCTAACACTCTTATCTGTATAGCTCACTGGCTTTCTCCAGCACTTTTGCAAAATGGCATTATCCAAAGTTCTTTCCAGGAACCCACTGAAACATTTTACATTTCTGCTTGAAAGGTTTCAGAATGTATCATGTGACAAACATGGGGTGGTGGTGGTCAAGCATCCATCCATTCATCTTTATTCTTTTCCTGTCTGCCTGCAGCATGGACCAAACGTACAAGCTATACTATGGCGGTGCTCAGAAGAGACCAGATGGCATGAGTTCCCGGGCTGTTGTTAACCATGCTGGCAAGATTGTGGCTTACGTGGCAGATGGGAGCGTCAAAGACATCCGTAACGCTGTGGAAGCAGCCCGTAAGGCAACTGCAGGGTGAGTCTGGACAGGAGAGGTCCAGTATCTCAATGGGAAGGGAGAACGGGTTCTGGTAAACCAGTTGGGTAGTTTATGGAAATAAAATAGTTAAAAACACAAGGCAGCCATGAGAGGGATGAGACCCTCACAGTGTTGTTTGACTATAACTCCCATCGTCCTTCACCACTGGCGGTCCTAGCAGGTGCTGATAGAAATTGTGGCCCACCAACCTCTATGTTCTCTATCCTTGATCTAAAACAGGGGTGCCCAAACTATGACCCGTGGGCCAGATCCAGCCCCCAATGCCAATTCATTCGGTGGGAGGAACCACGTGACCGGCCCACTGAACCATGTGACCAGCCTGAGGCCCAAAAAGTATGGGCATCCCTGATCTAAAGTCAGATGAGCCTTCCCGGGAAAGGGTTAATCATGGGAGCTGAGGAATATTTCTGTCCTTCTCCTGCAACTTGCAGAGGACGCCCCAGAGAATTTTGGGAGCTGCCGTCTAAAGGGTAATTTCCCCCCAGCTCTATAAAATGTTCTTTTTGTTTATTTATATATTTATTACATTTATATCCTGCTCATCTGGGATTGGGCTGCGGTAGCTTAGTGGTTAAGACGCTGAGCTTGACAACTGGAAGGTCGGCAGGTCAGTAGTTTGAGACCCAAATGCTGCATGATGGATGGACTCCAGTTATCTGTCCCAGCTCCCGCCAACCTAGCAGTCTGAAAGCAAGAAATTGCAAGTACTGTAGATAAATAGGTACTGTTTCAGTGGGATGGTAACAGTGTTCCGTATGCTCCGGTGTCTAGTCATGCCTGCCAAATGCCCCAAAGACAACACACACTGGCGATGGTAAAGTATAAATTAGTTAATCCTATTGTTCAGCAATTGGTATACATAATACATCATGTACAATACTTTACGTATTGGTTTATAAATAAATGGGGCTGCCGTGGCTCAGTGATTAAGAAGTTCATCTTGTTAGCTGGAAGGCTGGCCTGGCAAGTTGGCAGTTCGAGACCCGGCTACTGCATGACAGATTGAGCGCCCATCTCTGTCCCAGTTCTTGGGAACATGAAAAGAGCCTTATTTGGGCGTTCCCTGAGCAGAGTTTCTTCCGCAAAAATCCTTTCAACCCAGAATAATTTCTGACGTGAAATAATTATTATAAATTGTGGGGATGAGTCTTATAAACCTTCTAGTCCAGTCGCCTTTTCCATGTATCCAGAAGGTTTGACCAGGAGGGAAGGGATTAGCTCCCATAAAATCCAATCGTCACAAACATCTGGATATCATTCCCGTACAGCTGTGCCTCTGGTGGAATGCAGGGTGATATGCTTTACATTAAGTTAAAATGATTTTCAGTTGCACTCACACTAATATTAAAAATCATGAATCTGGTTAATGAAGTGCTTTTCACAAAAGTTCAGAATGTTGAGTTCATTAACTAACCCAAGAGTGACTTGACTGAGTCATGGCCCTTACGTAGAGGGAGTTCTGAAATATCTTGTTCAGTTTACAAAAACATTTTTCTAAACTTGGCAGAGAAAACATCAATTAGAATAACATTGACGCTTCCAGTAAAGGCAGGTCAGGACAGAGTTGTGCAAAATTCTCTGATGATTTAGTTGGTCTATTTATTTATTTTTTATTTTTTATTTTTTTGTGAATGAGTAATAGGAGATGAGGCTGCAGTGGCTCAAGTGGCTAAGACGCTGCCTGGAAGGGGGGAGGTCAGCAGTTCGATTCCCGAGTATTGCAGGACGGAATGAGCTCCCGTCTTTGTCCCAGCTCCTGCCAACCTAGCAGTTTGAAAGCAAGGAATTGCAAGTAGATAAATAGGGACCACTTTTGTGGGAAGGTAAACACCACTCCATGCGCTCCAGTGTCTAGTCATGCCTTCCACATGACCACGGAAACATCTGCAGAAGCAGACAGCGCTGGCTCTTTGGGTTTGAAACAGAGATGAACACTGAACCCTAGAGTCGGATACAACTGCCTTTCGAGCAAGGGAAACCCCTACCTTTTAATAGGAGATGCTTTAATTCTTGTTTGACCAGATGTTTGCAATTATTGCTGATTTCCTCCCCTTAAAGTACAGTCAAACCTCGCGTAAAGAGCGTCTCGCTTAAAGAGTAACTCGCTTAAAGAGCAGAATTTTCTCTGAATGTTCCCTTCACTTAACAAATAAAACCATCCAAAAACTCGCTTAACAAATAAATTGGGGTTTGCAATCCCCCACCCACCAGAAGTCACAGTTGGTCACTTACAATGGTGTTTCGCTTAAAGAGCAATCCTGTGGAACACATTATGCTCTTTATGTGAGGTACAACTGTATTATAATTACTTTTTACACATCTCAAGAACACTAACTTTTGTCACAAATGCTTTATCTTCCCCCACTCACATTCTGAATCCTACATATATGACTGTGTATATGTGTAGGAGACTCCACAAGGTATAATCTGGTCACCTATAGGCGCCTATGGTGATAGACCAGTGCGCTGTTGTCGTTTGGTAACTACTCTTCCCAGGAAGCAGAAGCACACAGAAACATGGCAATCCCCTTGTCAGAAAACCTTTATAGTGTCCTGAATTCCTCAGCCTCTACCTCGGCTAACTTTTTAACACTAGCTTGTCCTCAACTCTCTAAGCCAGGGATTCTCAACCTGTGGCCCTCAGCACCTTTCATGTGCACCCCCCCACACACACACACACACACTGCCTCCACCACACCAGGAATTGCCATGTGGTGGAGAAAGGGCAAAATGGCTGTCTGGTCCCCAAACCTAAGCCCATGATGGCAAACCTTGGCACTCCATGTGTTCTTGGATTTCAATTCCCAGAAACCCAAGTCTCTGTGAATCCACACAAATGGGTTTACTGCACATATGCAGGTTTGGATTCGACTGTGCAGCTGAACAACAAGCTCTTCTCTCGAATTCTATATGGAGTTTGGAAAATCTCCTATAGCTTGTGTTGCAGCCTTGCAGAATCCCACTCGAACTAAAATTGGTGGCAGGGGGGCAGAATGACGGTGCAGAAGCCTCAAAGAGACACAATTCTTCCTTAAACGATATGTCACCAACTTTTTTTTAAGAAATAAAAAAGTATTTCTAGCTGGAGATGACTTTCTGTTAATCCCCAGGTTTTTTGGGATGGTGACATAAACCCCCCAGGGTCAGTGGGAAATGGCCCCTAGACTCTAAAATTACTTACTTCAAAGAAACTTGCATTTATTGCAACCCATTTGTTAGCGAAATTAGGGCATGGTGTGTGTGAAGACACTCTGAAATGTTTAGGAATTTTAAAAAAAGTTACGTGATCTAAGTTTTACTAGAATTTGAGTTTCTCAATAAAAAAACCTATGTGTTCTTATTCCTAGTTTAGAATAACTCTGTGCTTGTTTTTAAATTTAAATTGTCAGATTACATTTTCTGTTAAAAAGGGGAGTTAGCTGAAGGTGAGAGATGATGGACTGCAATGGTTAAAATGCTGAACTTGAGGACTGGAAGGTTGGCAGATCAGCAGTTTGAGACCCAAGTACTGCATGACGGAGTGAGCTCCTGTCTCTGTCTCAGCTCCTGCCAATCTATCAGTTTGAATGCAAGAAATTGCAAGTAGATAAATAGGTACCACTTCAGTGGGAAGGTAGCAGCATTCCGTGTCATCCCTGTCACATGTCCACAGAAACGTCTGCAGACGCAGACAGCACTGCCACTTTGGATATAAACAGAGATGAGTACTGAACCTTAGAGTTGGATATGACCGGCTTTTGAGCGAGGGCGACCTTTACCTAAGGATTGATGGGGAAGTGTGAGAGATTCTTAAAAATGAAAAAGTAAGTTTTATTGCCAGAAAGTTTGGAAATGCTGTCCTAAACTGATGACTAAGAGTCCTTGTGAGTTAAAGGACGCAACTGTCTCTAGAAGACAGGGAAAGATTTTCCTTTAATTTGCAAGCAACAGGCACACCTTTTACCGGTAAAGCGTTGTCACTGCGGGAAACAGACATGCTAAGTCATTCCAAAATGGGTGATGCTGATGTTACATTTGTTACTCTGTCTCGGGGGTTCTAACAGCTGCTTGTTGTTGTTCAGTCGCACAGTCGATTCCGACCCTCTGCGACCCCATGGACCACTGTCCGCCAGGCACTTCTGTCCTTCACCATCCTCCTCAACTCGCTCAGCTCTGTGCCCATTGTGTCTACAATACCATCTAGCCATCTCATTTTGGGCTGCCCCCTTCTTCTTTTGCCCTCCACCCTTCCCAGCATCAAGGCTTTCTCAAGTGAATCCTCTCTTCTCATTTGATGTCCAAAGTACTTTAGCTTCATCTTTGCTATTTGACCTTCTAAGGAGCAGTCAGGATTGATTTCTTCTAAGATTGACCTTTTTGTTCTCCTCGCTGTCCAGGGGACTCTCAAAACTCTCCTCCAACACCACATCTCAAAGGCATCTATTCTTCTGCGCTCAGCTTTCCTAATGGTCCAGCTCTCACAACCATACATTGCCACCGGAAATACCGTTGCTTTGACTATACGAATTTTTGTTTGCAATGTGATGTCTCTACTTTTCACTATGTTCCCCAGGTTTCTCATCGCTTGCCTCCCAAGAATCAGTCGCCTTTTTATTTCATGGCTGCAATCCCCATCTGCAGTGAGCTTTGATCCTAGGAAAGTAAAATCTGTCACTGCTTCTACTTCTTCCCCATCTATTTTCCAGGGACTGATAGGGCCTGTTGCCATTATCTTGGTTTTCTTGATATTGAGTCTCAAGCCAGCTTTTGCACTTTCTTCTTTCAACCTAATCAGGAGCTTTTTAAAGTCCTCCTCACTTTCTGCCATTAGGGCAAGTTATTTACTTTACAGAAGCTCATTTTGTTTGTCTGCTTAAAAAGTCAAGATGCTGAAATTTGTCTTGGTTGTATTAACAGCATACCAGGGTTGTTTTTTTTCAATGTGATATAAATTTAACAGAGACAAGTGCAGTTTTACACCTTGGGAACAAAAACCAGATGCGGTTACAAGATGGGGGATAGTTCTTCTTTCATGTCCCGATCAAATCCTTAACTGTCAAAATAAAGCAACTTTCTTCGCTTTGTCGCTGCCCAAACTCAAGTCCATGTCAGTGTTGCCCAAACTAAGGCCCGGGTGCCGGGTGCGGCCCCTGATGCCAATTCATCCAGCCCGCAAAGCCCTCGTCGCTCCTGGAAGCGGAAGTAAAACACGCCTGTACAGGCACGTTTTACTTGCGCTTCCAGGAGCGACTAAGGCTTCGCGGGCTGGATGAATTGGCGTCAGGGGCCGCACCCGGCCGCCAGCCCTTAGTGACCGGCTTCCTGAACCACATGATTGGCCCACGGCCCAAAATACCCCTGGTGTATGTCTTTGGAAGCAATTACTTGGCTTAGTAATACTACAACCGAGAAGGATCTTGGAATTATTGTAGACCACAGGCTAAATATGAGTCGGCACTGTGATGTGGCCACAAAAAAGGCCAATGCTATTTTAGGCTACCTTAACAGAAGTATAACCTCCAAAAACTGTGAGGTACGAGTCCCCCTCTATTCAGCACTAGTTAGACCACATCTAGAGTACTGAGCCCAATTCTGGGAGCCTCACTTTAAAAAAGATGCAAATAAATTAGAGCAAGTACAGAGAAGGGCAAAAAGGATGATCATGTATGTATGTTTTTGCCTTGCAAAAATTACCGTATTTGCTGGCGTATAAAGCACATTGGAGTATAAGATGCACACGATAGGGGACATGAAAGGAGTCTCATTCGCCCATCCCCTGCAAAAATCCTTTCAACCCAGAGTAATCTCTGACACGAAAACACACACACGGTTATTACCAAAATAGCCCAGTACAAGACACACTCCATTTTTCCAGTGTATTTTAAGGAGGAAAAAGTGGGTTTTATATGCCAGCAAATATGGTAATCCTCTTTGGTTATGCATTAACAGCCACTCTAGCACTGCTAGAAAGTCACCAGGGAGAAGGGCCTCTACATATTTTTGTGGGGTGGAGAGCAACATGGGGAAGGGGACACACTGGAAGACCCCTTGCCATGGGCCCATTCAAATGTAGAACAGATTTGAATAAGTTACTTCTGGACTTCAATACCCATACACCACTTTGGCAGGGAGATTATGGAATCTATCAAAAAGAAAAGTAACTTCTCAAAGCTTTAGAAAAGAGGTACATATGTTCTGATCAAGCATGGGGAAGCTTACATTTCAGAGAGGATGGATGAAGAATTCTGGGTTTCTGGCAAATATCCAATGGAGGAGATGTGAGCAAGATCTTAACTTCCTTTTTCTGATCTTATCTGCTGTTGATTTTTTATTAAAGGTGGGCAAAGCAAACAGCTCATGTCCGGGCACAGATCTTGTACTATCTGGCTGAAAATCTGGAACTCCGCCGAGATGAATTTACATCGCAGCTGCAGGTGTTGACTGGTGCACAGAAGGAAGCCGCTTTGGAGGAGGTGGACCTCAGCGTGCAGCGGCTTTTCTACTGGGCAGCGTACTCGGATAAATATGGTGGATCCGTGCAGGTCAGAACTAGCAAGGCTGTGTTTTGGGGTTTAAATGATAGAAGTCTCTGTTCTGCAGTCGTCGTCCCCGTCCCCCCCGGAAGAGATTGGCTGTGAGCCTGGAAGAGTTTGGGGAGGGTCTGTAGATCAGAGCAGATGCTGTACTTTGAATTGGAATGTGTAACAAAAAACAGCTTTCTTATGCTGTCAGATTGTTGATCCATCTAGCCCAATAATTGCTGTCAGTAGAATTCAATCAGGATCATTTCCTACCCTTACCTGGAGTTCTCTGGTACCCTCTGATGGTCTCCTATCCAAGTTGTACCCAGGCCTGAAACCTGAAAATCAGGTGAGGTTGGGTGTTTTTTTGGTGGGGCATTGGAGAGAATCAGGAACCAGATAAAAGAAGGAGATAAAGAAAACTTTGGACAGGTGTTTGAGAGTAAGAGCCAGTCTGGCCAGTCTTCATGCTGGAAGAATATTTCTGGGACCTATAATTTAATTTCCAAAGCTAGACAACATGGATAATCTGACGGTAAGATCTTTTTGATCCTTTTCTATATTTTGCAGCTTGGAAAAGTTTCATTCTGGACTATAGATCCCAGAATTCCCCAACTCCTGGCTATGCTGACTGGGAATTTCTATGAGTTGGTTTTCAAAGGTGTAACTTTTCCAAGCTTTTCCAGTAATGTAGCCCTCTCTGAGGGTAAACTGTGACTCCTTTTCCATGTACTTCAAGAAATATAACTAATTTAGTAGAACTGTTTTGCCATAATTTGATTTGCCCTGATTTATAGTCTTGTATCTTCATTAGTATAGTACAGCCGTGGTGGCTCAGTGATTAAGAAGCTCACCTTGTTAGCTGGAAGGCTGGCAAGTTGGGAGTTCAAAACCCAGATACTGCATGACAGATTGAGCGCTCGTCTTTGTCCCAGCTCTTGGGGACATGAAAGGAGACTCATTTGGGCATTCCCTGAGCGGAATTTCTTTTGCAAAAATTCTTTCAACCCAGAATAACCTCTGACACAACATTATTATTATTATTAGCATAGCGGAAGGTCTACTTTCTTGCAGTCGGAGGGGGTTGATTTGGGGAACAGGGAGAGTAAGAAGGTTCAGCAAGTATTTATTTATTAATTTATTCAGATTTATTATCCCGCCCCAATCAGGCAAACCCGACTCTAGGCTGCTTACAGAAAAAAGAGAAAGATTATACATAATGAATAGAATACAAACCAAACAATCCCATCATACCCCTACTAATTCAAAAATTAAAACCCAAAGGATCAAAATTAATTTTAAAAAATTAAAACTATAAATTTACAAAAAACTCAAAAATTTAAAAGATTTAAAAAGTTTAAAAGAGAGAGGGGGGTGGCTATCCAATCAGATCAGCCACCCAACATGGGGCCCTGTATTACTAGAGCCCCATACCTGCTCTGCAGAAGAGTAGCGTGCCTTGGCGGGGCCCCATATAAAAATTTGTTTGGGGGCCCTTAGGAAGGGTAAAGATTTGTTTTGTTTACGCACGTTGGGGGCCCCCATGGCCCGGGGGCCCCGTATAATTGATACGGCAGATACGGCGGTAGCTACGCCTCTGCTGCTCTGCCAGCCAGGTTTTTAGGCCCTTCCGAAAGGTCAATAGCTCTGTCTGTAGGCGTAACTCAGTTGGCAGGAGGTTCCAAAGGGCGAAGGCCCTCCTTCTGGTGCTAGAGAGATGCGCTTATCTAGCTGATAGAATGATAAGAGAGCCTCTCCGATCTGCCCTGGTGGGACGGACAGATGTTCTCGGGGTGACGCGGTCTCTTAAATATCCTGGCCCACTACCATGTAGTGCCTTAAAGGTAATGAGTACCACCTTGAATTGTACCCGGAGACATACTGGCAACCAGTGCAGCTCCCAAAGGAGCGGTGAGGCATGAGCATAGATAAATCTTAGGAGCTCACATTTGAGTGGGTCTGTACAACCTCAGAGGTCCCTCTCTTATGCCTTCTGCTTCTCTGTTACAGGAAACCTCTTTCTACGGTGCCTCCCTCCTCTTCAGAGAACCTCTTGGCATAGTGGGAATTGCTTGCCCTGATGAGCGGCCCCTCCTTGCCTTTGTCAGCCTCTTGGCTCCAGCTGTTATCCGTGGCAACTGTGTGGTGATGGTACCCAGTGAGCGGTATCCCCTCCTCGCCTTGGATTTTTACCAGGTATCATTCTTCTTCCTTTTGGTTCTATCTTGAGCAAGTGTCTTTCCAATCCAGATGTTTTCAGCTACCAATCCGGGAAACCCCATTCATAATGCCCAGTGGAAACTGAAGCCTGATCCCTTCAAAAATCTCCTTAAGTCCCAGTGTTTCCCTATCTCCCTTCATTTTCCCCAGTGTATGTTGTTCCTACACTATCAGACAGTCCAGAGGCAATGGGAAAGCTTCATTTCCCAGGAGTCCTGAGTGCAAGGACAGCTGCAGTCCTAGCACTACACCCACATCACCGGTGCCTGAGTCAGGCATGGTTAAAAGAGGGAATCTGGTCTGTTGTCATTTGTATCGTCCTAGAAGCCAAATATCATTATATTTCAGACTGTGATATTGGATGTGACACAGAATTTAACTGGGCTCGTATCTGGCCTTGAAATAAACTAAGCAAGAACGCATGGCTGGTGGTGAGAAATCGTGGAAGTTTTCATTGAGGAACATTTATTTATTTATTTATTTATTTATTTATTTATTTATTACTCACATTTTTACCGCTGCCACCTCGCCAAGGTGACTCCAGGCGGCTTACACATAAAACATGACAAATAAAAACTTTACAAAACTATTAAAAATTAGATTTGTTTAAATTTTAATTTTTTTTAAAATGCCCTCCCAATGCTGCATCCACAAGACATCAGTGTTCTCCAGCTAGAAACCATTGTGGATTTTATTTTATTCAGAAAAATAGACCCAGAAATAGATGGCAAGAGTAGGGCTGTAGACTTTACAGCAGGACTTCTCAACCTTTTAAAGCCGGGGGCTGGGTCATGCTCCCTCAGACAGCTTTGGGTGCTGGACGGCCATTTTGCCCTTCACCACATGGCACTATGGATGGGGTGGAAGCAGTGGGTGCCCACATGAAATGGAGCCATGAGCCACATCTGGCCCACAGACCGCAGGATGAGAATCCCTGCTTTACAGTTTTGATGGCGAACATGTTGTTGAACTTCACTTTCTGACTACATACTTGTTTATGGCTCGTGCAAAACCACAGTGAGGAATTTTGAGAGTTGTTCTCTGACAACATTTGGATCAAACCTTCCCCGTTATAAACTAAGGTATTGAGGAAAATCCCCCGTTTTTGGGGCCTTGTTACAAACCCAGAGGGTGAGGGATGGGATTCCTCTATTGCTAATTTGGAATCAAGACACAAAATATCAGGAAAGACTTCTTAACTGTTTATTTATTTATTTATTTTATTTACTTATATTTACTATCCCGCCCCAATCGGGTAAACCCGACTCTGGGCAGCTTACAGCATGGATTAAAATCACAGGTTAAAACTAGTATAATAGTTATGTTTAAAACCATAAAAATTCATAAGAAAAATTAAAACAGCACAGAGGTAAAAAACTGTTAGAGCGCTAAGACAATGGAATCCATTACCTCAGGAGGTGGTGAGTGCTCCAACATTGGAGGCATTCAAGAGAAAATTAGACAGCCATCTGTCAGACCAGCTTTAATTTGGATTCCTGCATTGAGCGGGGGAACAGGTTAGACTTCATAGCATTATAGGCCCCTTCCAACTCAATTATTCTATAATTATCTAGTACAGCATTGGCCAAACTATGGCCTGGGGGCTGGATCTGGGCCCTAGGTCATAGTGACCGGCCCCTGAACCACATGACTAGCCCTTGGCCCAAAGGTTTGGGCACCCCTGGTCTAGTAACTTGAGTACAGGACATCTAAATCTAAGTTTTAAATTATACAAAGATTTAGTTGTATACTGTAATAGTTTTAATTGGTTTTAATTATAGATTTTAAGAACTTTCAAAATTTTAATCTATATTGTTCCAATGTTTTTATGATGTGTTAAACCGTCCTGGGTCGTCTTCGGTGAGGAGGGCAGTATAGAAATGTAAATAAATAAATAAATAAATAGTTCTTTGTACCATAACTGTTGGTATTCTGAAATGTTGGGACTTGTAAACAGAAAAGATAATTCATCCCAAGCTTTGCTTTCCCGATTGCTCACTTCCCTTTTAGAATAAAGAAGTAGGCGTTGGTTCTGTCCTCTATGATCAAATTATATTTTCTCCATAATATTAATCTTCTTCCTCTCTTTCCCTGTTTCCTCTGCTGTTCCTTGGGGAAACGTGTGGGAGAAAGTACAGCTGTTAGGGCTGAATTTTTGGAGATATGACAGGAAGACATTTCCTCCCAGGTTCCTGGTCTCCTCATTCTCTCAGCTGTGGGTGATAACAAAACCAAAAGGGATTTAAGTTTTTACTGTTTAAATTGATCAGAGGAATTTTGCACTATGATTTGTGGCTTCTGTGGTGTACATGAAAAATGCAAATACCCTCACTTGGGGAAAACTTAGATTCTGCATTCAGTCAGTTGCATAATAGTTTATGGTTGTATATACACTCTTCAGTCTGGCATGTCGTTATTTGAGTTCTCTGATACTAATTTTATAGTCCCATTCTGTTCCCACACAAGTGCAAATAAAAAATAGAAGCAAGGAAATAAAAGTATATTAAGTAAGAAGCACACACCCAACTTAAGGCGAAAACAAAGATTTCCTCTTCCAGGTTTTGTTTTGTTTTTGGTCCGTATACCACTAATTTTATCAATTCATTAATGCTTTAATAATGAGGAACAGATACAGGAGTCTTTTGGAAGGAAACCCCTCTCCTTTCCTCCCTGTTTCCTCACTAGAATATGCATAATTGGTTAAGATGGAGAACAAGACTTCCCAGAGTTATTCATGTTCTTACTTCTTAAGTGGTTTTTGTGTTCTAGCTTTCTTTTCTTTGGTTTTCCATGAGCCATAAAGTTACATGTGTGTGTTTTTAATAAGTTTAGTTCAGAGGACAGGGTTCTTTTTCCATTATCTTATTCTGTATCATTCTGTCTACTGGCTGTACATTTTTAAAATAAGGGTTGTCACTTGATTTTGAAGAAACATCAATCAGCTCATCACTACTAATGTCACTTGAAGGAACCCAACAGAAATTTATAACACTGGGACTGTTGGCCAGTTGGTTGCTTCCCTTTATACCAAGTAGCAAATCTAGGAAATCAACTATTCTCCAGAGGTTTAGATGACTTAGGGCCTGCCTGCAGTGGCTTAGTGGTTAAGACACTGAGCTTGATGACTAGAAGGTCAGCAGTTCAAGACCCGAATACTGCATGACAGAGTGAGCTCCCGTCTCTGTCCCAGCTCCTGCCAACCTAGCAGTTTAAAAGCAAGAAATTGCAAGTAGAGAAAAGGGAATCACTTAGGTGGGAAGGTAAACAGCGTTCCATGCACTTGCCTGTTAACCTGTGTGCCTCAGACAGCAAAATGTATTTTTGTGAGCTCATGGGTGATCTTAAAAATGTATTTTGATGGTACTGGCAGGCTTACTCTTGCAAATGAACCTGAAAGTCTTTGCTTGTTTGTATTTAGTGACTTCATCCTCCGGTGCATGTTAAATGTTATAATAAGGTTCTATCAGATTGATGATCACTCAGATACAGCTGATATCATACAAACAGTTACTGGAATCAAACAGCAAGTTGGAACAGAAAAAAAGAGGAGGAGAAAACCAGTTAGGCTAGATTTCAATGAACAATAGTGCCCTACATAAGCACCTTCAGTGTGTGATCAAGCAATAATTCCATGCTTTAATTTCAGAAGGTCACAACCTGTAAATACCAAGGTACTAAATTTAATCCCATTGAAGTCAGTGGGACTTGAATCATGATGAACTAATCCCAATGATTATGAATTCAGTAGCCCAATAGTCTTCAGATGAGCTGGGCTACGGAACAGAGTAAATTGTTGTCACATGCATGAATGAGAAACTGTAGAAAATTATTTTTGTCTGACAGGTTACAAGTTATTTTCCATTAGTATGAGCAATAGGAACTGCAGTGGCTCAGTGGTTAAGAATCTCATTTTGTTAGCTAGAAGGATGACAAGTCGGGAGTTCAAGACCTGAGTACTGCATGACAGAATGAGCACCCATCTCTGTCCAAGCTCCTGCCTACCTAGCAGTTTGAAAGCAAGAAATTGCAAGTAGATAAATAGGGACCACTTTGGAGTGAAACGATATTGGGGACATGAAAGGAACCTCATTCGGCATCCCTGGAGCGGAGTTCCTCCAGGAAAAATCCTTTCAGCCCAGAAAGCACCTTTGTGTGCTTCTGACACAGAAAAAAGTATAAGCAACACTTGTTGCCTTTGCAAGATCTGTTTTTGTATAAATTGTTTTGCTATTGTCTTGTTAGAAGCATTCAGTTGGTTGGTTGTGGCTTACTCATCCATCAGCCTGTTTGATATATGTAGGTATGTGTGTTGAAGAAGTGACTAATTTTGCATAGAGGTATTTTGTCTTTATTGCAGTAAGCTTGACAGAAAAAAAGATGTTCTTGTATTGGAGACAAGAAATCTTGTCTGTGTCAACAAATTCTCAGATTGCTTTCACAAAGTTTGACATGACTTGTCTCTTCAATAATGAGTAATTCATTAGGATTCATTCACATCTGCAGGCTTTTGTAATCCACAGTCACAACTTACATCATCCACAACCAGTATGGAAGATTAATACTATATACTGTATTTGCTGGCATATAAGATGCATCAGAGTATAAGTGTATTTTAAGGGGGGAGATGGAGTGCGCTTGTACGCTGGCAAATACGGCATTTGCTGGCATATAAAACACACTCCGGTCTCCTGGTATATTTTTTATTTTATTTTTTATTATTATTATCATCCAAAAATAAGAAACAGTATAAAACAAAAACAAAGTTCAAACAAAATAAGAAATCTGAATATTAACATATTTGTGATGAGTATAAGTCTGTTCTAATACAACAATGCGCTCCGGTGTCTAGTCATGCCTGCCACATGACCATGGAAACATGTGCAGAAGCAGACAACGCTGGCTCTTTAGCTTTGAAACAGAGATGAGCACTGAACCCTAGAGTCAGGTACAACTGGCTTTCGAACAAGGGAAACCTTAAAAGTTTAACCTTATTATTTATTATTACTTCCTTGACTAATTTGTTAAACTTCAATGAGCATGTTTTTAAGTCTTGTAATTCCGTTATTGGGGAAATTCCGGGAGCCATTTTCTGTTTAAGTGTTTTTCATACATTCAACATAATCTTTGTGATCTTAATTTTAGTCCTGATATGACTAGTTATGTTCTCTAAAAAGATTCATTTACCAACTTGTTTAAACTCTTTAAGTTCAACCTCTTTCCAAATTATTTTATCCATTGTTAATATTTGTGTCATGCCTCTCAAGTTGAAAAGCTTTGTAATAGGTTTTTAGATTCGAGATTCCCCTGCCCACCTCAGGCTGCAGAAAGTACAAAAGGGATTTTGGAATTCTGGGCATTTTACCTCCGTTACACTAGTTATTCACTATACCTTGCACCAATAGTGTTACAAAGCCTTTGAGCCTTGTCCTTCAAGTTAATTGATGTGCCTTTGAGTGCCTTTCTGTCAGAAAAAGCACTCAAGCAACTAAACCTCTTCAACATGCTTTCTTGGTGAAGATTTGCCTGAATAGAAAGCCAGAAGTGAGGCATACCAGGAGTACAGTAAATGGTGTGAATATAATCGACACGGCCACAAACACAGAAAGGCACCAGGCCATGGGAGCAATTACTGCAAGAGTAGCGAAAGAGTGGTCTGCAGATTTTCTGACCTTAGTTGAAATGGTCACGTCTGGTTTCAGAAGGGCCTTTGGGAATCTAAATAAGGTGCCCCCCCCCCCACTCCAGATAACATTTCAGCTCATTTTGAAAACATTTTTTAAGACAAGAGAGGGTCACAGAGAATGCTCATGGAAAATTGACTGCAGTGGCTCAAGTCACTAAGATGCTGACTGGGAGGCGGAAGGTCAGCAGTTCGATTCCCGAGTACTGTAGGACGGAATGAGCTCCCGTCTCTGTCCCAGCTCCTGCCAACCTAGCAGTTTGAAAGCAAGAAATTGCAAGTAGATAAATAGGGATCACTTTGGTGGGAAGGTAACAGCGTTCCACGCGCTCCGGTGTCTAGTCATGCCTGCCACATGACCATGGAAACGTCTGCAGAAGCAGACAGCGCTGGCTCTTCGGCTTAGAAACAGAGATGAGCACTGACCCCTAGAGTCGGATACAACTGGCTTTTGAGCAAGGGAAACCTTTACCTTTACTAGTTTACTGTAAAGAGCTTAGCATGGTTAAGATGTTGAATTTGATGACCAGATGGTCAGCAGTTCAAGACCCGAGTGCTACATGATGGCGTGAGCTCTATTATCTGTCCCAGTTTCTGTCTAGTCATGCCTGCCACATGACCACAGAAACATCTGCAGACAATGCAGACAGCATTGGCCCTTTGGCTGTAAAAGGAGATGAGCACTGTATCCTTGAATCAGATACGAATGGCTTTTGAATAAGGGACACCTTTACCTCTATCACACCCAGGTGAGCAATGTTGTGAACCTCTCTATACAGGCTGACAAGGAGCAATGTTGAATCCAAAAGAAAATTCCCAACTGATGTTCGCTCCCTTTGTTAGGAATGTGGCCTCTGGCTGTAATTGGATTCTGTAACCATTGACCTTGCTTGCTGAGGCTGGGGGGTCCTCAAAATTTGGGCTTTCTGATGAGAAGGAGAATTTGGAGATATACGTGCATACGGCTGTGGTCTAGCCAAGCTATCCTGCCATGGTAATAGAGTAGAATGGGGTTTCTCAGTCTTTAGCCTTCAGGTGTTTTTGGACTTCAATTACCAGAAACGCAAGTCAGCACACCTGCATTATTCATTCACCTTTGAACAATATATTTCAGTGTGTTTTTAGCTCCGAGGAGGTGTGATTTGGGATTCTTGCCTGTCAGCCAAGCATATCCTGCTCCCAATAACTTATAAGTAGTAAGGAATCAGGGCAGGGCTTCTCATTTCCTAGAAATCCCACAGGTTTTCTGTCATCGTCCCCACCCATCCTGGTATATTTGCTAGAAATACATGACTGCTTTTAATGTGTAAGTTTTCTGTTGTTAGCTGCCCAGAGTAGGAATATCTCTTAAATGGGTGGGGTATAAATACAGTAGAACTCCTACTTACATAAAATAAGTCTGTTCCTTAGGCTTTTATGTAAATCAGGTTTTTACTTAACTTGAAGCAAACCCATAGGAAAAATGAATTTTTTACTTAACTCAAAGCAAAACAATAGGAAAATGATATTTATGTAAATTGAAGCAACCCCATAGGAAAAATGATTTTTTTATGTAACTCAAAACAAACCCATAAGAAATTGTGTTATGTAAATCTGAACATTTATGTAAATCAGGACATGGTTTTAATGCAGAAATCATTATGTATGTCAAATTTTATGTAATTTGAGGCATATGTAAGTCGGGGTTTTACTGTATAATATATAAAAAAATAATAAAAAATATTCTGCCAACTTAGGCTCATTATTATTATTTTTTACTATGAAACATGCATATTTAATACTGGGTCTTTGGAAGGTGTTAGAATTTCCCTTATGGTTTTCTCCTTTTGGGGTGGGTGGGTGAGATATATATTTTGTATTTCTGTGAACTTTGAGGGTTTTCCCCTCCAAAAATGCTGATATTTTCTGGCTTCTTCATCAAAGTCTGTATTTTGCTTTTATTTATTTTGGCAGTCACCCATCTGGCTTTGCTTTTGGAGGGAGTGATAAGTGTGGAGAAGGGGGTTCAGAGAGACAGATCATTGACATGGGAATTTAAGAATGACAGTGAAATAATCCAGGTTGATGGATTACCCTATTCAGACAGCCCTTTTAATGCTAATTACCTTGTGAACTGCCCAGAGCAGGGGTGCCCAAACTATGGTTCATGGGCCGGATCTGGCCCCAATGCCAATTCATCCAGTCCGGGGTATCCATGTGACCGGCCCATGGCCCGAAAAGTTAGGGCACCCTGACCCAGAAATTACACTAAATGCTATAGGGCAGTATATAACTGCAATTGCTATTATCTTAACAGAAGATACTGTACAAGATAATTTAATTATTAGCTGTACAGCTCTCCACAATTTTCATTTGGCATAGCTCTCATTCCAAGATAATTGACAAGACAAATCTTGAAATATATTACATTGGCAGTATGCAAGCAGAGGTGTTAAACACTATCAAGAAAACTTGCTTATATATCTCATTTTTCTGTTCTGGTCTGTTCCACCAACAATTTTGGATAACCTGCAGGGCAGTACTGTACTGGCAATTATACTTATCAGCGGTAACTTTGAAGAGATTGTGGCTGGAATCCTGTTGCATAACCTACACCTGTGGAAGGGTGATGACATCAACAAGGGTTAATTTAGGGGAAATAAAAAAAACTTCCTACTGTTGTCTCATGTAATCTCTTTCATCCATTTCCATGTACAGTACTCCTTTTCGTTGCATGGAAATGGTGGGAGCCATGGGATGGAAAGAGAAGGTGTTTCCTGAAAAGTGGTGCTACCAGACAGCATTATCAGAAGGGGGAGATTTTCCATGATAACGACTTTCTCTTCCTGTCCCAGGGCTTCCGTGCAATTAAACCAGGGGTCCCCAACCTAAGGCCCGTGGGCGGATCTGGCACCATTTTATGTGGGCCCCCCAATCCTCCAAGGGCATTCAAGAAACAAAATGGACACCCCTTTGAAGCTGTTGGGACAAAGTGGCCACCCCCACATGAAGGCAGGGCAAAATGGCCGCCTGGCCCTCAAAGCTGACTGAGAGAGTGTGACCCGGCCCCCGGCTTGAATAGGTTGGGAACCCCTGAATTAAACAACTGGCCCCAGAGTCAGAAAAAACACAAGTAGAAAATTTTTGATTACTAAATAAACACATTGTTTCCTTGCTGATGATAATTTTATATATCTAAGCGAATTTTTTCTGACATTGTGTCAAGTCAGTGATAGTATCTCATTGTGGTGCAGTATTCCCCTTCTTCTGCTTGGTTTTTCTTTGGAATATGCTGTTCCATATAAGAATCGGAAATAACCATTAATGGCTGAAATCTCCTGCTGTTAAATTACATTGTGTAATGATGATGGTATCATGAGCTTTACACAAATTAACTGCAGAAAGAGGATAATCAACCAATTTATTCTTTATCAACTGGTTTGAGTACTGTATCTTCTTTTTACAAATTCCATTGAGGCCTACTTTAAGGTTCCAAATTCCAGAAAATCTTATTGACTGTCTCAGAAGCTAGAATAGAATTCAGACTTGCACTTGGCAGACTTTGTACATATTATCTTCCTCAAAGTTATTATTTCTAGAATTGCAAAATATCCTGCAGCCAGGGTTTCTTAAACATTTGTCCTAGTTTAGCAGGATCCTTTCTGCAGGAATCCACAAAAATACTGCAACATGAGGAGAAGGACAGAAAATACTGATGGCTTACTATTTGGTTGTTCTCTGGAATCCCATGACTTACAACTGACCATGACTTACACTGTAGTTCTCTGGAATCCCATGACTTACAACGGTGATGGCGAATCTTGGCACTCCAGATGTTCTTGGACTTCATTTCCCAGCAGCCCAAGCATCCTGTGAATCCACACGAATGGGTTTACTGCAATTCATCTGCCCTCACCACTCCTGGAAGCAGAAGCAAAACGCGCCCGTACACCTTCCAAATGTTTTGGAGAACAATTTCCATTTTTCTGATAATTTGCTCTTATGGTTGGGGCGATTGGGAATTTAAATCCAAAACATATGGTGGGAACAAACCTTGAATGGGGAATGCCACTCTGCTGTTTTTCTCCATGGCAGACTAAAGACTGTAAGCTCCATGGGGCAAGGCCTATCAGCTTGTACTCCATAAAATACTATGCATACTTTATGCACTATGAAAATAAAGAGATTGAAAAATTAAACATGTTCAGGTACTGAAGTTGCTAAAATATAAAATAACTGAAGGCTGCTTCCTGTTGTTTTGATTATCCTGCATGTATTTTCTTTTCCTTCTCTAGTGCTACGGATGCATTTTTGTTTAGGTTGGTAATAATATCCCATCTCTTGCATCAGGTACTAGAAACCTCGGATGTCCCTGGTGGAGTGGTGAACATAATCTCTGGCAACCGAAATCATCTGAGCCGGTGCTTAGCTGAGCATCAAGATGTACAAGCCATGTGGTATTTTGGTTCTAAGGAGGTAAGGTTGCTTTGTTAATGCATTGGAGAATTGCAGTGGGCAAAGAAGGTGCAGATATGAGCTTTTCAAGAATCTTCCTTGTTATTTAAAAATGAAACAATTTTTTTAGTTCTTATGGCTCCAAAATTTATCTCTGTCAAGATCATATCTGTAGTAAGCTGCCTGTATCTCATACTTAGGAGGACTGCTGCGTAACAGAGTGAGCTCATGACTCTATCCCAGCTCCTGCCAACCTAGCATTTTGAAAGCAAGAAATTGCAAGTAGATAAATAGGTACCACTTCAATGGGGAAGTTAATAGCATTCCATGCACTCCCGTGTCTAGTCATGCCTGCCACATGTCCACAGAAGAGACAGACCACGCTGGCTCTTTGGCTGTAAATGGAGATAAGTACAATACCCTTGAGCGGCGGTGGCAAACCTTGGCACGTCAGGTGTTCTTGGACTTCAATTCCCAGAAGCCCTGATCAGCAGGTGTACTGACTGGTAGTTGAAATTCAAGAAGACCTGGAGTGCCAAGGTTCACCATTACGGCTCTAGAGTCAGATACAACTGGCTTTCAAGCAAAGGCAACCTTTACCTTCTCTCCATACTTAAAAACAATCAATTAATCACTGAAAAATTAATACTTAGTTGAATTCAGTGCCAAAACATACCTCCCAACCTCCATCTCCACTGCCATATACCTAACTCTCTGAACCATCCAACCAAGCCACACAAACCATATATTCTCTGCCTTGATGTTGTGCTAAGCACTTATCTATCGGCCTCAGTGATTCTCTATGAAAATGAAAATAATAACGGATATCAATTTTCCTATGCCCTAACCTCCACTACTCTAATATTGTTTCCTTGGCAGAGAAGCACATGTAAAAGATTTAACTCTGAAGATCCTAAACATGTGTTGTTGTATTAGGACTAAACTAAAGTCCAGCAGGGACTGTAGTGGTTAAGACACTGAACTTGATAACTGGAAGGTCAGCAGTTTGAGACTCAAGTGCTGCATGACAGAGTGAGCTTCTGTCTCTGTCCCAGCTCCTGCCAACCTAGCAGTTCAAAAGCAAAAAATTGCAAGAAGATAAATCAGTACCACTTCAGTGAGAAGGTAAACAGCATTCTGTGTCTAGTCATGCCTGCCACATATCTATGGAAACATCTGCAGATGCAGACAGTGGTGGCTCTTTGGCTATAAACAGAGATGAGCACTGAACCCTAGAGTCAGATACGACTGGCTTTCGAGCAAAGGCAACCTAGAGGTCAGCAACTGGTCCAAGTCAGATCTTCAAGCAGTTTTCTTTGGGCATCAGTGCCCCTGTTTTAGTAAAGCTGGGGCAGAATGAATAAATACAGAAAACCCAGAAAAATTTGAAGCTGTAATTATTTTCAGTTGCGTATGTGGGAGTACTATGCTCTTGGAGTTGCACTACAGTATTTGGTTTTCTTATGCAATACTCAAGAGTATATATTAGTTATTTTTTGAGGCCCTAACTGGGAGACTCTACTTTTACTATTTAAGTCTTGGCTATTGGAGAACTTTCTTCTTCACATGCTGTGGTGGTAGTTTATTCACTAAATCATGTACATTTCTGTTTTTAAAAGCTAGTAGTGATGTTGGTTAGTATTTTTTTAAATGAGTATTTCTTCACACGCAGGGATCGGCACTTGTGGAATGGGCCTCTGCTGGGAACCTGAAGAGAACGTGGGTCAACTATGGATCAGAACAGCGTCGCTGGCCTGATCCAGAGCAAGGGGCTGGGGAGGAATTCCTCTACCAGGCCACCCAATGTAAAAGTGTCTGGATGCCCATGGGTGATATATTTGCCAACTGAAGCCTTAGGCTAGAGTGCAAGGCAGGCAGATGTGATAAATGACCTCCAAGGGCTTGAATGTGAGAAATAAAGATTATGTGATAAGTAACTTTTTTTAATAAAAACAAAACAAAACACTGTCGTGTGCTGTTTTGTCATCAAATAATTGCTTCATTTGATTGTGTAGAGACCCTAAGTGCAGCCCTGGCTGGTGCAGGGGTTAAACTGCTGTCCTGCAACCAAAAGGTTGTGAGTTTGATCCTGACCAGGGCTCAAAGTTGATGCAGCCTTCCATCCTTCCGAGGTTGGTAAAATAACTATCCAGCATGTTGGGGGCAAAATGTGAATTAACTTGTGAACTGTCCAGAGGGTGTACTAAGCACCATGGAGCAGTAAAACTCTGTGGCTTGCCAGAAAAGATCACACACATCCTATGTGTCAGTTCACAGGGGTGAAAACATCTGCTTTATAATATAGAGAAAATAGTAGGTTTATTGTCAACAGATCCAGAACTTGCTTACAATTCCAGTATCCCCAAACCAGCTGGCTAAAGGATTCTAGGAGATAAGAGTTTTAGAATAATATTTTTCAAAGCTCTGCATCTAAAGGGTTGCCCACAGGAATGACTTTGGTGCCAGCATCAAATGGTTTACTATTCCCTCCTTAGGAGTTGCTCTGGAACCTTGCAAATGTGCCCAAGGCTACACAAGCTGGTTCTAGTATGTAATAATTGTATGCTGTCAAGTCAATACTGTCTTATAGCAATCTTTTTCAGGATTTTCTAGGCCAGGAGTTCTCAACCTTTTTGAAGTTGGGGGCCGGGTCATGCTCCCTCAGACTGCTTTGGGGGCCAGGCAGCCATTTTGCCCTTCCTCCAGCACATGGCGCTTCCTGGTGTGGTGGAGGTGGTGGGCCCCCCACATGAAATGGTACCATGGGCTACAGGTTGAGAATCCCTGTTCTAGGCAAACAGTACTTAGAAATGGTTTACTATTCCCTCCTTGGGAGTTGCTCTGGGACCTTGCAAACGTGCCCAAGGCTGCACAAGCTGGTTCTTCTCTCAGCGGGCACGTTGGGGAATCAAACTCCCAACATCTGGCTTTGTAGCCAGATATCTAACTTACTAAGCTATCCACCAGCCCCTCCCCTGTATATTCCTTATTTTAATAGCATTGTGTGCTACAATGCCAATCTTAGCTGGTTCAATTTCTGGCCTCTGCAGGTAGAGGCAGGAAGGATTCTAGTGTGGAAATCTAGAATGCTACTGCCAAGCGATGTAGACAACATGGTTTATGGCTATTTTAGATGGTAACGGAGGCGTTTTGGCTTTGCATATTTCCAGTTTTCATGCCCATTCTAGTCATCTTTATATCAAGATGATAAATAGTGGAACACTCTTGGAAAGCCCCCATATCTAATGTTATCAAGGTTTGACACTGTTTCCTTTATGTGGCTACCAGGAAGGTTGATACAATAAAGGCATTCATGATTGTGGTCTTTGAAGACTCGTGCTACAAGATACAAAGGTCAGAAGGTAGGTGGGTTCAAGCAGAGTAGGAAAAACCAATTCTGAGGTTAAGTCCAAAGTTCTTTATAACTCAACTAGGAAAGTAACCGCTCTTGCAGCGGTTACCATGCGGTGGACCTCAAAAGCTACATGCAAATTAACCTTTGCGGTCAGACGCAAGTGAATTTGGCAGGGGACAATGACTAGCGCAAGGTGGAGTACTAAAGGTTAGACACTACCTACACTTGACCGATCATTGCTCACAATGGAAATCTTGAGTTCAACAAACTTCCTGAGCTGGATTATTAGATTTATATCTCACTCAACCACAAACCTCATGCGAGCTACTCACTCTTAGCCTCTCTTTCCCTTACAGCCCAACCCACTAAACAGAGTACATAGTTGTAAAGAGGAAATGCTGATCTCCAGGTAGATTAACAATGTCCGTGCTGCCTTAATCTTAGTGAAGTGTCAGATTTTAAAAAGGCAATTGATTGCACCTGACACAACCATAAAAAGAAAATCTAGAATGTTTTAAATTACAAAAGTATCCATGTACTTAGGAAACCTCTGCTAATCATATATTCAACACACAACTTTATTCCCAGATTCAGTCCCCGTTCCAGTAATAGAATAGATCTCGCCGTGATCAGATGTTGAAGGCCATGATAACCAAAATCTGTTTCCCATAAAACAAGCTCTCTATTTGGAAGACTAGGGGGAAATCTACCATCCTATGAGAATTCTGAGCCAAAATATAAAACCAGGTTATAACCTCTTTGGTTGTCGTCAGTGGCTGCCGCAACTCGTATCCGATAATGCATTTTTTCCCTGAAGCAGAAAAAATGCCATTGACATGAATCTGGTCTATGCGCTTTAACACTGCAGTTCCTACCTGAAAGTTATTTGTGGCCTACCTTACACTAGTTTCTATTTTTTGGAATGTAGATATAACAGCTTGTATCTGGGAATGCATTTTTTCCTAAAGCAGGAAAAATGCCACTGGTGTGAATTTGTTTAAGGTGGATCCCAGCTTGTCATGAAGTGACCCACACACTATGAACATGGAGCCATCTCCCGCAGCACACATGAAATGAGACATGCAGGATTTAACACTGGGACTGCAATGGAGTGCCACAGCTTTTGGGATATTAACAAGGTGTGTCTTCACAGCCAGTCCATCTGACATGGCCTCTTCTGCCTCCATGACCATTGGGAATCAGAGTTCCTCCTCCTCTCATTTTTCCGTTTGGCCCAATATGATGGTTTACAGTGGCATTTCCTACACTGAGGGGGACCATCACCCCTGCCCACAGCTAGTGGCCCCTTTAGGGAGTCAGGTTATTTACCGCCGCCCAACACTCCATGTTGAGTCGCTGGCTGTACGATCTACTCCATTACCGTAGTGGGATGGCAGGCCAGACTGGTAATAAATGCAAAATTAAATATGTGGCAAACAGAGACTGATAATGGGGATTTTTTGCTCTGTTTCCTAAAGAAGTACAGTAATACCTCGGATAACGCTAAGACTTAGCTCCACAAGTCTTGGTGTTATCCGATTTTTAGTGTTATCCGATGCATGTTAAAATCCTATGGGATGGATTGGATAACGTTAAAGCTCCATAGAGATACACTGTAACTGCACAGGCTTTAGCGGTTGTTATCCGATCCATCCCATAGGACCTTAACGTTATTCGATCCCATTCTCCTCTCCAGATTACTTAACATTATGCGATTTTAGCGTTATCCGAGATAAACGTTATCCGAAGTATTACTGTATATACACCTACACAAACATACTAATCCTGAACTTGACAGCAGCTGTTTGTGGAGCAAAAGTGGGCATCCTGGCATTAAGGTCACCAGACCAATAAAGTTCGAACTTTGCTTTCAGCACCATTGACGGGGCACAAAGAAAGAGCCTCCTTACAGATTGCGGTATTTTTGAAGCACAAACAGGTGTACCCTGGTAACAGCCGAAAAATCTCACACTAGGTCAGGCAAAAGGAACTGCAGAATGAACTTGTCAAAAGGTGCCTTCATTTTGGCAGTTTCACATCTAACTGAGAAATGGAAGAAGAAGAACAACCACCATTGACTCTGGCATATCAGAAAACAAAATAAAATAAACAAAACAAAATAAAAAACACTAGCACTTTAAAGAGTAACTGCTTTATTTTTATGTATGTTAACGTGTGGTGCAAATGTTTGCCTCAAATTCCCCGATGTTACCCAATTTTACCATTGTCTGGGACAAACACTAACTGGGGTATTACTGTAGTAGGATTTTCTAGTGGCAGTAGGTTTCAGGCAGCCAGTAATAATCATGCATAATTCATTAACAGCTACATCCACTTGTTTGGCTTGTACTGATTTATACCATAAGGTACTAGCATATTCTGTTGTGGAGTAGCACAGAGACAGAGCTGTTATTCTTTGTGGATGTACACTGGGATGCCCAACTTTTCGGGCCATGGGCCAGTCATGTGGTCCAGCAGGATGGTCATGTGGTTCCTCCCAACAAAAGCAGAAATAAAACATGCCCACGCATGCACAAAATGTTGTAAATGCACCTATGGCTGTCATAAACATGTTTATGACAGCCACGAGTACGTTTACGGTAGTGTTTTGTGCATGCATGTGCATGTTTTACTTCCACTTCTGGGAGCAGCGTGGGCTGATTTGGTGCTGTGGGCCGGATCCAGCCATAGTTTGGGCACCCCTGATGTACACCCTAGTTTGAGCCCACTAATTTCCTAAGTATGCTATTTCTGTTTGGTATTTAGACATTGCTTTTGTAGGCCAGGGTTCAATACAAAATGATGCCTAAATATTTTGAGATATGGAAATGTTCCAAAATCTTGCCTTCTCAGCTAACTCAGAGTTTTCTCTCTGCTTCTCTGTTGTTTAAATGGAAAACACAGAACTGCATTTTTAAAAAGTTTGGTTTCAACTGGTTGCTTTGACAATTTAAGTAAAGATCTTCCAATGCAGAGGTTAGCTAGTGGTCAATGGATTCAAAGGTTTCTTCCTGAACTGTCAAGACAAGATTATCAGCATAACTGAAACTCTTGACATATGGGAAAACAGGCTAATCATTTATACAAATGTTAAAAAGTAATGGTGCCATGTAGTAAAACAATTTGTAAATGGTATATGACTTTGGTGCAGTTAAACGATTATGATTCAAAATATAAGAAGGATTGTGGGAAATGTAAGAAAGAGATTGGGACATATCTTTATTTATGGTGGGATTGAATTTATTTATTATATTTATTTATTAAATTTCTATACCGGTCATCTGGGTGTATCCCATTCTGGGTAGTGAAAGAACAGAAAACAATTAACAACAATACCCACAATATATCAGCACCCATCATTAACAAATACATCATAAACTAAACTAAACTAAAGTATGTCAAGAATATTTAGAAAAGAGCTTTTATTTAAAATTAGTCAATTACTGTCTATAAAATTAGAGGATGTGTCCTAGAGTAGCATTATTAATGGGTTTTTGGAAATAAATATAAATAGAAAAAGAATGAGTATTGTAGCAGTAACAACTTTGAGATTACTTATTGTTTAAAAAAAGGAAAATAGATATAAATTCAACCTGGATGACTGATTTTAAGAGTTATGGATTATAGCAATAAACAATAGATTGACATGTTAATTAATATTAAAGAAGAGATTATCAAAAATGAATTGTTTTAAAAGGTTTTGGAGAGAATGTATTCAGTATGTTCTAATGAAAGTAGTAAGACCAGGACAAGAATATGCATCTTTTTGGAAAGAGGAGACAAATATATAAATGTTATAAAACAATTAGTTGAAGGTATATAGTGTGTCCCATTAATTTATTTTTTAAAATGTTGTTAATTTTATTATTTGTTTGTTCATTTTATACTTTATATTTTTATGTTGTAAAATTATTATTTTAAGTAATGCTGTCGGGACACTATTCCTGCAATTTCTCCAACATCTGTATCTCCCTTGAAATTCAACAAGGAATCTTCGGTTTTGAAGTAGAATGACAATCATTTCTATTTGTTCATGATGACAATCAACAGGTCAGTCTTACTGAATAACAATCGATGGTGGATAAGTGTCAATAAATACTGCTCCAGTTATTTTATGTGTTTCAAAACCATCTTCTATATGCTGGGTTAGATTTAAGGTTTGAGCCATACAGCTCTTGACGGGTCTAAAGCCTGCCTCTACTGGAATTAGAAGAGGTTCGCTTTTAAGAGCTGGACAATTTAATATCATTTGCTCAAACACATTTTATAGCTGGCACAGTAGGAAGATTAGTCTGTAACTATTGGGTTCTAATGGTTCTTTGCTTAGTTTCAGTATAGTAATTACTTTTGTCTTCCACCTATCCAGAAGCACTGCACTGTAAACAAATGTACAGTAAAACACCAGATAACGCTAAAACTTGGTTCCACAAGTCTTGGTGTTATCCGATTTTTAGTGTTATCCAATCCATGTTAAAATCCTATGGGATGGATTGGATAACGTTAAAGCTCCATAGAGATACATTGTAACCGCACAGGCTTTAGCGGTTGTTATCCGATCCATCCCATAGGACCTTAACGTTATTCGATCCAATTCTCCTCCCCAGATTACTTAACGTTATGCGATTTTAGTGTTATCCGATCCAATCGTTATCCGGTGTTTTACTGTATAACAAATGACATTATCCATTTCTTCAGTTGTAGGAGATTTTAGACTGATGTTATGTGCCATCAAGTTGTACGTAATGTTTGGTGACCTTAGGAATCAATGGCTTCCAAAAAGCTTCTTCAACCATTAGCTCAGGTCTTGCAGCCTAAATCTATGGCTTTCTTTCTTTATTTATTTTATTTTTCTGATTGATATTGCCGCCCAACTCCAAAGACTGGGCAGCTCACAGAAAATAGAACCAATCACATTTATGGCAGGGGTTCCCGACCTTTTCAAGCCAAGGGCCAGGTTACGCTCTCTAAGTCAGCTTGGAGGGCTGGAGGGTCATTTTGCCCTGTCTGCATGATGTGGGAGGCCATTTTGTCCCAACAGCTTCAAAGAGGCAGCCATTTTGTTTCTTGAATGACTTTGGAGGTGGGAGCCACATGAAGTGGTTTTATGGAGTCAGTCTACCTCATATGTCATTTGAGCTTCATCCACTCTTTAACACTGAGTGGAACATAGGAACATAACTTCTCACACATTTTTAAAAATGATGATGTACTCAGCTACATAACCTCATATTGTTATTTTCCAGGTTTGTCAAAATATGTAATAGTTCAGAAGGGCAGCCACATTAGCTTTTTGCAACAAAACAAAACAAGACATACATGTTACTGTACTGTTGCTGTTTTAACTGTAAGCCGCTCTGAGTTGCCTCGGTGAGTGGGTGGCAATATAAATCTGAATAAATAAATAAATAAATACACAAAGAAGATGGGGTTGTGGAAAATTATATTTTAAAAGTACAGTTGGTGTTATTTCTATTGACATGTATGTGTGCACACAATCAGTCTCAGGGGTTTTCCATTCCTTCCGTTACTGTAAGGGATTTTCAGTTTTTCGTCATCATTAGCGTCAGCCAACCCCAAATTTCACCCACCTCTTTTCACCTCCTGTCTCCCAACTTAAGAATTGTTCAAAAGGCAGCCAGGAAAGAATTCCTGCCACAGGAAGTGATTGTACAAGTCAACTTATATGCAGAAAGACAAATTTATTTGCATGGTGGTCCAACAATCCCTTTTAGGTAAAGGTAAAGGTTGGTCTTGCTCAAAAGCCAGTCATATCCAACTCTAGGGTTCAGTGCTCATCTCTCTTTATAGCCAAAGAGCCAGCACTATCTGCATCTGCAGACGTTTCCATGAACATGTGGGAGGCATGCTTCAACACCATAGTGCATGGAACACTGTTTACCTTTCCACCGAAGTGGCCCCTATTTATCTTCTTGCTTTCAAACTTCTAGGTTGGCAGGAGCTGGGACAGAGACAGGAGCTCACTCCATCATACAGTACCCGGGAATTGAACTCCAACCTTCCAGTCAGTGAGTTCAGTGTCTTAACCACTTAAGCCACTGCAGTCCCCTTTTACCAGGCCCATAGAAATAGACCCTCAGAGTGTCATTTGTAAAATGGTTTCCATTGCCTTTGTTTTCGGAGGTTTATATATCTTTTCCCAAGCACAGAAATATATCCTGTAGTAGACAAACTCACAACTGGTGTTTTGGTTCTGCATACTGTACTTCTAGTAATTATTGACTTCTTTTTGTCCTTCTTTCCACATATGCCTTGCAGGGTATGGAATTCCAACAAATTCTCTTCAAGTGAGCAAACGCTATTTTTTGTCTCTGTATGTAGTTTAAGATTGGTTCTATTCCAATTCTTTCCCTCAGTACAGTCAAACCTCGCATAAAGAGCACCTCGGTTAAAGAGCAGGATTTTCTCTGAATGTTTGCTTCACTTAACAAATAAACCCAACCAAAAACTCACTTAACAAATAAATCGGGGTTCGCAATCCCCACCACCACCAGAAGTCACAATTGGTTACTTACAATGGTGTTTCGCTTAACGAGCAAACTCACTTAAAGAGCAATCCTGTGGAACGCATTATGCTCTTTAAGCGAGGTACAACTGTATCTCATTCCTGGTCTATTGGCATTTTAATTAATTTCTCCCCTCCAGTCATTTCTAAACTGCTGAAGTAAGAGCCAAGTTTTATTAATCATGTATCTGAAGATCTCACTTCAGCGCGGATAACATTGTTATCTCAAAGCCAGACTGTGCCTCAGATGACCTCCGGAATTTAATACATACATGTTTAACTCAGCATTGCACAATGGTTCCCAACTTTGGGTCCCAGAAATCCTGGCCAGCAAAAACAAGGCATCTGGGAATCTTAGCCCCTGAGCCACCGAAACACACCAAAATCGGAGAGAATCTTCTGCTGACTCTCCTCTCAACCCTCTCCATGTTTGGTGAAGTTAGAGTATCAGAGTTGTGCCCCCACCAAATCACTCGTTGGTTTCCCCCCCTAACCAGCAGGTGGTGCAACACCCACTAGAGCAGGGGTGCCCAAACTAAGGCCTGAGGGCCGAAAGCGGCCCCCAACACCAATTCATCAGGCCCGCGAAGCCCTCATAGCTTCTGGGAGCAGAAGTAAAACGCGCCCATATGGGTGCGTTTTACTTCCACTTCCAGGAGTGATGAGGGCTTTGTGAGCCAGATGAATTGGCATTGGGGCTGCATCTGGCCCCCGGGCCTTAGTGACTGGTTCCCTGAACCACGTGATCGGCCCACGGCCCGAAAAGTTTGGGCACCCCTGCACTAAGAATTTTACACCAGGGTTTCCCAACCTTTCATGCAGGGGGCCGAGTCATACTCTCTCAGTTTCAAGGGCCAGACAGCCATTTTGCCCTGCCTGCACAATGGGGATGGCCATTTTGTCTCAACAGCTTCAAAAGGGTGGCTATTTTGTTTCTCAAATGCCCTTGGAGGGGTGGAAGGGGCCATATGAAATGGTGCCATGAGCCAGATCTGGCCCATGGGCCTTAGGTTGGGAACCCCTGTTTTACACAGTCGAGTGACTATCAAGGCTAATTACCCACATGTTATCTATTTATCAATGTCAGTCAGAATTTTCTGAGGCTTGATTAGCACTGAGAGTGGAATTATTTCAGCCTGAAGTCAAAACATATTTATTAATGCCCTTGATCACTGAGGATCACAATATGTGGATAGGACCTTTGTCTATTGCCTGTAACACCATCTAGTCAGGGGACCAGGTATAAATATAACAGTCATATAACCTCACTCTTATGTCTGAGGAAGAGGACTTGATCCACAAAAGCTCACATTAAAATATAGCAGTTACTTTAAGGCGCCAGTGTTTCTGTCTCTTGTTTCTTTGTCTAATATGCTTGCCCAGAATAACATGGCTACACCTTCCAAAAATACAACTCACAAAGCTTTATTTGTTGATTTTCTAAAATGACATTTAAATCCCAACTTTATTTAATCAGAATTCCAGCTACTGAACAATGGATATGCGTCACACAGAGTTAATTGTTTTTAAACCGGAGCTGCTTGTTGTTGTTGTTCAGTCGCACAGTCGATTCTGATCATCCGCAACCCCATGGACCATCACCCGCCAGGCACTTCTCTCCTCCACCATCCCCAGGCATTTCTGTCCTCCACCATCCTCCTCAACTCACTCAGCTTTGTGCCCATTGTGTCTACAATACCATCTAGCCATCTCATCTTTGGCCGCCCCCTTTTTCTTTTGCCCCCCACCTTTTCCAGCATCAAGGCCTTCTCAAGTGAATCCTCTCTTCTCATTTGATGTCCAAAGTACCTCAGCTTCATCTTTATAATTTGACCTTCTAGGGAGCAGTCAAGTTTGATTTCTTCTAAGATTGATCTGTTTGTTCTCCTCGCTGTCCATGGGACTCTCAAAACTCTCCTCCAACACCACATCTCAAAGGCATCTATTCTGCGCTCAGCTTTCCTAATGGTCCAGCTCTCACAGCCATACATTGCCACCGGGAACACCATTGCTTTGACTATACGAATTTTTGTTTGCAATGTGATGTCTCTACTTTTCACTATGCTTCCCAGATTTCCCATCGCTTGCCTCCCAAGAATCAGTCGCCTTTTTATTTCATGGCTGCAATCCCCATCTGCAGTGAGCTTTGATCCCAAGAAAGTAAAATCTGTCACTACCTCTACTTCTTCTCCATCTATTTTCCAGGTACTGATAGGGCCTGTTGCCATGATTTTTGTTTTCTTTATATTGAGTCTCAAGCCATCACAAAATCATTTCCCCCCTAGGTTTGAATTTAATTACCCTTCAGAAAAAATTCAGGCTTTTCCATCATGCGTGATCTGCTTTTTCTGTGGACCATTTTGTCCCCATGTGTATCAGTCTTTGCGGTTTGGTTTCCCTTTAGAGCTGCGAGTTTCCAGCACTAAATGGAAGAAATCTTTTCCCTCAACTGATAAGATGCTAACATTTAATTAAGTAGCTATGTGTTGTTTCTGGTTGCCAAAATGTACTTAGAGCAAGAGAAATGTGGTTAAATGTGGTTAATTTCTAAGAAGGAATGTGGGTTGTAGTATACCAAGAAAAGAAAACATATTCTATGGTTATACTAAAAACTCTCTCCTGTGACCTTATTTCTACAAGCAGTAGCTATGGAGCCTCATTTAAAAGCTGGTTGGCTTTTAGAAAGAATAACTTTGAAACGACACCCTCGAAATATGGCAAAGAACTTTCATGACAGGTTTAAAGACTCTGAAAATTACATGTGAACATGTCCAAGACTGAAACCACAGGAGACCCTTTGCTGTCCAACTTGCTACATAGTATGGGAGGGTCTAAGTCTAAGACAGGAGTGCCCAAACTATGCCATGTGGGCCAGATCCAGCCCGATGCCAATTCATCCGGCCTACATTACCCACACCACTCCCAGAAGTGGAAGTAAAACATGCATTATGTGCCAGTGCAATCGTGTTTTACTTCCACTTCCAGTGGGAGGAAACACGTGACTGGCATGCTCAACCATGTCACCGGCCTGTGGCCCAAAAAGTTTGGGCACCCCGGGTCTAAGACAACAAAGTCTACTAGCAAAGTAAGAAATGGCAATCCTTTGTATGAAATGCCCTCATATGTAATGCCAATAACTAAGAGGAGTGGGCCAATGGTGGTTTAGTGATTAAGATCCTGAACTTGAAGACCAGAAGATCAACAGTTCAGCAGTTTGAGACCTGAGCACTGCGCAACAGAGTGAGCTGCCGTCATCTGTCCCAACTCCTGCCAACCTAGCAATTCGAAAGCAAGAAATTGCAAATAGATAAATAGATACTTCTTTGGCAGGAAAGGTAACATTGTTCCATTTGCTTTGGCGTCTAGTCCTGCCTGCCACATGACCACAGAAACGTCTGCAGATGCAGACAGTGCTGACTCTTTGGCTGTAAACAGAAATCAGCACCAACCACTAGAGTCAGACACGACTGGCATTTGAGCAAAGGAAACCTTTGCCTTTACTAACTAGGAGGATCATACTGTGGCCCTCAGCAGCACTGCTCCTGGCACCCGAGTTGTCTCTTAGGCTTCGTATGTGCTCCAGCCATGGGAAAATCTGTCCATCCCTTCCGCTTTCCCCTCCTTGCCTGGAGCACGTCCTCCAAAAGGAAGGACTCACCGGCTAGGTCTGATACACACCTACCCTTCCTTTCAGTAGTCAACCCAAACAACGGCTGTTCTCCATCTGTTCTCTGAGACCTTTGAGCTAAAACCTGGGACTATGCATCCTGGAACACACAGCGAACTTGGCAGTTCTCAAATTGACTTTGAAATGAAAACTGTATCAGAAAAAGATACACAAAAAAGAGCAACAGGGTAAAAACAAGGGCCACACACAAACCTCCTAAAAAAGGACCCTCACTCACACACGCAACTCTAGGGTGGAAAGTAAAACGATGCTAATCTGAGCAAAAAATAAAGAGAGTACAGTATAAAGCAAACCTTTTTTTTTGTTCAGTCGCACAGTCGATTCCAACCCTCTGCGACCCCATGGACCACTGTCCGCCAGGCACTTCTGTCCTCCACCATCCTCCTCAACTCACTCAGCTTTGTGCCCATTGTGTCTACAATACCATCTAGCCATCTCATTTTTGGCCGCCTTCTTCTTCTTTTGCCCTCCATCCTTCCCAGCATCAAGGCTTTCTCAAGCGAATCCTCTCTTCTCATTTGATGTCCAAAGTACTTAAGCTTCATCTTTACTATTTGACCTTCTAAGGAGCAGTCAGGGTTAATTTCTTCTAAGATTGACCAATTTGTTCTCCTCGCTGTCCAGGGGACTCTCAAAACTCTCCTCCAACACCACATCTCAAAGGCATCTATTCTTCTGCGCTCAGCTTTCCTAATGGTCCAGCTCTCACCACCATACATTGCCACCGGGAATAGAATTGCTTTGACTATACGAATTTTTGTTTGCAATGTGATGTCTCTACTTTTCACTATGTTCCCCAGGTTTCTCATCGCTTGCCTCCTAAGAATCAGTCGCCTTTTTATTTCATGGCTGCAATCTCCATCTGCAGTGAGCTTTGATCCTAAGAAAGTAAAATCTGTCACTGCTTCTACTTCTTCCCCATCTATTTTCCAGGGGCTGATAGGGCCTGTTGGCATTATCTTGGTTTTCTTTATATTGAGTCTCAAGCCAGCTTTTGCACTTTCTTCTTTCAACCTAATCAGGAGCTTTTTTAAGTCCTCCTCACTTTCTGCCATTAGGGTGGTATCATCTGCATATCTCAAGTTGTTGATGTTTCTCCAAGCAATTTTGATCCCAAATTGTGATTCCTCCATCCCTGTATTGCACATTATGTGCTCTGTGTATAAGTTGAATAAGCAGGGTGACAAAATGCAGCCTTGCATTACTCCTTTTCCTATCCCAAACCACTCTGTCATTCCGTATTCTGTCCTAACTGTTGCTTCTTGATTCATGTACAGGTTTCTCATGAGGCATATAAGGTGTTCTGGTATTCCCATCTCTTTAATTACTTGTCACATTTTGTTGTGGTCGACACAGTCAAAGGCCTTAGTGTAGTCAATAAAACAGAAGTAGACTTGTTTCTGATATTCCTTTGTTTTTTCCATGATCCAACGTATTCACAAAATTCTCCCCAAACTCCAAAGGAATCAAATGAGTGGAATCATTCAGCCCTTGGTGGCTAATTGCAAGCAGGACTAGCACGTCTTTCCCCTTGCTAATTCTGTTAGAAACTATCCTGAGCTCAATGGGAGGAATACTCAAATGAAGCACCACGGCAGCTGGGACCAGTCTGTTGACAACTCAACAACAGCCAAACCCTAACCACCACCACCACATTCTTCCTAAACAACTCTCACATCTTACTTTGGCCAATGGGGCATGAGGTGCCAAGGTCAATTTCCCCCCAGATACAACCTTCCCAACGTCCAGCTTATCCTGGGCCAAAACTTTTTAACATCTTGGCAAGAACAATAGGTAAAGATAAATGTCACCCTTGCTCAAAAGCGATTTGTATCCGATTCTAGAGTTCAGTGCTCATCTCTGTTTATAGCCAAAGAGCATCTGCAGACATTTCTCTGGTCATGTGGCAGGCATGACTAACCACCAGAGCACAGAAAACTGTTTACCTTCCCACCAAAGTGGTCCGTATTTATCTACTCGCAATTTCTTGCTTTTGAACTGCACGGTTGTTAGGAAATGGGACAGAGACGGGAGCTCACTCCATTGTGTAGTACTCAGGTCTTAAACTGCTGACCTTCTAGCTGTCAAGTTCAGCAACTTAATCACGGCAGCCCTGGGCAGGAATAATACTCTTACACAAGTACCCTCTTTGTGGCTGTTTATTTATTTATTTATTTATTATTTCGATTTATATGCCGCCCTACTTGGTGAAAACCAACTCAGGGCAGCTTACAACATAAAATCGAATACAATACAATATAACAGATCAACAATACAAAATCACAGCATCCCAAAATGCAGTGCAACAACATAAATATAAACACAATATAATCAAGATACAGTCCATAAACAATATACAATACCAAATGGACAATAAACAATATACTGTATTCACAATACAATTCATATCTAATACAAAGAAAATAACCATACAGTAATCGATTCAGTAATGTATAATACAAAACAGCGTCCCGCTGCCCATACACCTCCCCCCCAACACACTTGCCATCCAGTCCCGGTACGGCTGCGGCGAACACCCACCCCCTATCCCCAGGTAGTCTCTGGGTGCCGGCGGAGCAAAGTCAACTCCCCCGGACAGGTGTTTCAAGTACGGGGGAGGTCGAGACGTCTGCGCGGGCTGGCGGCGTTTCGGCTGTGGCTCCTGCGGGCGGCCCTTTTTCAACTCCCCCAGATAGGTGTTTCGAGTCCGGGGGAGGTCGAGACATCTGTGCGGGTTGGTGGCGTTTTTCAGCCATGGCTCCGAAGGGCAGGGCTCCGGGGCCAGGTGGAGTGGGTCCCCGGGCTGGACGCCAAGTCGGCTGCTCCACCCCCACCCCAGATGTTTCTAGCGAGGGCGGCGGCGGCGCGTGGAGTCCCGGAATCAGTGTCTCTTTTAAAGTCTCCACAGGGCAGGCTCCGGGGCCAGGTGGAGTGGGTCCCCGGGCTGGACGCCGAGTCAGCTGCTCCACCCCTGCTGCAGATGTTTCTAGCGAGAGCGGCGGTGGCGCGTGGAGTCCCGGCATCGGCGTCTCTTTTTAAAGTCTCCGCAGGGCAGGGCTCCGGGGCCAGGATTACGGAGTTTGTAGATCATTATAGTGGCAACAGATATAATCTAAGAAAACATATCATCTGTTAACACCAGTTCGGTAATATATGCCAACAAGCTTCAGATAAGAAAAAGCATCTGGCATGCTTAAAGTATGTATATGGGTTTCCTGATTGGGCGGCATACAAGTTTGAGAATTAAATTAAATTAAATCAGCCCTGCTGGCTCATATAAAGAAGGCAGATCCTGCTCTTTAGCTATAATTTTAACTGGCGGGGTGGGGGTGGGCGGGCATTTTTTGTGTTTTTAATGGTTTTTAATGTTTTTAGATGGTAATTTTATGTATGAATGGCTTTTGATGTTGTGAGCTGCCCAGAGTTGATTGCCGAGTGGGCGGCAATATAAATTTAACCTAATTAATTAATTGATTGATTGATTAATTGATTGATGGAAAGAAAGCATTCTGTAAGCAGGGGCTACAGTATAACACTGGGTGGAAAAGACCTGGCCACCAAGAATCAGTTTGACACCTGGTGACAAGAACATTACGAATGAGCCTCTGGTTGATAGGAATAAAATTGTATTACCTCCACTGCACATAAAACTTGGGTTAATGAAGCAATTCGTCAAAGCCCTGAATCACACTGGAAACTGCTTCAGCTATATATGTACAACCTTTCCAGGTCTCAGCATGGAGAAGAAAAAAGCAGGAATATTTGATGGCACTCAAATTAGAACTCTCATCTAGGATCCACACTTTCTTCCAACAATGACAGCGGCAGAGGCTAAAGCTTGGAATGCATTCACTGATGTTGTTCAGAATTTCCTTGGCAACAAGAAAGCGGACAACTATTGAGAGATTGTGGAGGAGCTACTCTTGAGTTTCCAAGCACTTGGGTGTAGAATGAGCATCAAGATTCACTATTTACATACCGTAGTCACTTGGCCAATTTTCCAGAGAACTTGGGTGACGTGTGCGAAGAGCACGGTGAACGTTTTCATCAAGACATTAAAGTAATGGAAGAGCTTTACCAAGGCCGATGGAACACCAACATGATGGCAGATTACTGTTGGTCCTTGATGAGAGACATTACGCACGTTGAACGTCGTAGAGCATCCAAGAAAAGGTCGTTCATGGCGATGTAAGGTTGATATTGTCAATTTACCTTTTTGTACATATTTTCATATCTTAACTTTTCAATTCTTACATGTTAATATGCTTTCACTCTCAACTTTGTCCTTCAGTTCATAATTATATATGTTTGTTCAATAAAGTATTGCATATTGGATGTTATTTTATTAGGTCCATATGTCTGTTTAGCTTGACGAATATGACGATAAATTTGCTGTTCGTAGGTATATTGAAATATTTGAGATCTCAAAAACCTGATGTGCTAGAAAAAAAACAGATGCCAGATTCGGAATCAGCACCTCAAAATTACCTTAGAATCATTAGAGTACCTCTTGACAGAAAAATTGTGTTGACCAGTGTAAGCTTTCTTGATTCAAGACCACTTCATTAAGCCAAGCAGACTCTTTGGCTATAAGCAGAAATGAGCACTGCCCACTAGAGTCAGACACGACTGGCTTTTGAGCAAGGGAGACCTTTGGCTTTACTAATTAGGAGGATCATACTGTGGCCCTCAGCAGCATTGCTTGACTGGGGTTAGTGTAGAAAATTAATATGAACAAGAGTCCCAAAAACCATAGTGGATGGTATTTTTGGCTAGGCATTCTTCTTAAAAGATGAGTCAGGAAAAGGCAGGTTTCATTGGAAGTATAGTTTTCAAACTATACCCTTGGTAACTGCTAGCTGGATTTTTCCTCCCAACTTTTGCCATGACCTTTGGGACTATTAATTAATTTTCTTCCCCTGGTTTTGCATTTGTATTTTGTAAGGACCACGCGGTTCTCTTTGTTTTTGTGAAATACTTAGGATATCCATAAACAGGGGATTTTCCTCCTATTGTGTCATGAATGCTGTACTCTAGTTTAGTGTAGCCAAGAAAAAAGAAAGAGATTTAATTTAGACCACAATTTAATGGCATGTATAGAAGATAACTGCTATATTTGACAAGTAATTGTGATTAATGACATGCTTGATGAATATTCCCATTGTGAGCAATGTATATTAAAGTTTCAGATGTTTATTACTGTATATGCATTACAGTGTAAAAAATGGTGACACACTATCCTTTTTGTTTTATTTTGTTTTCTTTGTACAGATCCTGAAGAGGGTTGTAAATTGTTCAAGCCAAAACATATTGGTCATTTTTAAATTGCAATAAATTGATATACAGTGGTACCTCATACAACAATTTTAATCCGTTCCAAGGGGGTTCGTTGTTGTACGAAACAATTGCTATACGATACATGCATCGTATAGCAATTTTCCCTATGGGATGCATTGTACAACTTTTTTTTTTTGCTAAGTAGTTTTTCCTACTGAAAAATTGTTGTATATTTTTTTCCACAGGGAAAGTTGATGCGGGACACCATCCCCCCCCCTCCAAAAAAAAAAAGGATTGTTATGAGATTTCATTGCTATATGGGGCAATTGTTGTATGAGATTCCACTGTATCTGTATACAGTACATCCTGAGAGACTAAAGCAGGGGTCCCCAAACTATGGTCTGTGGGCTGGATCCGGACTGGAGTGACAATTAATCTGTCCCGTGCCGCTCTCAGAAGTGGAAGTTAAACGCGCCTGCACATGCGCGTTTTACTTCCGCTTCCAGGAGTGGTGTGGGCGGCGCAGGTGGATTAATTGGCACCATGGGCTGGATTCGGCCTGTGGACCATTGTTTAGGGATGCCTGCTTTAGTCTCTCATTCATGACTGCCAATGCACAAGCAGTAGGAGAAAACGTAGGCTTAACTCTGCCTGCCCTATTACAGTGGCATGACATGGGCAAGATCTGTTCTCGGTCATCCCAGAGTGCAGGACACGTAATAACAGGCTTAAACTAAAACAAGCCAGATATAGGCTTCTTCTTCCTTGTCTAGGCCAGACACGAAACTGCCAAAATGAAGGCACCTTTTGGTGAGTTCATTCTGCAGTTCCTTTCACCTGACCTAGTGTGAGAAAGATTTGACAGCAATTCCTTTGGAAGTTCCAATGGACTGACTCTAACTGTGACCTACTTTAGCATAGTAAGTTCATTCAGTGCAATTTACTAGCCTAAGCAACCAGGTGTTGGCCAGTGAATCCTTTGTAGAGACAGCTCTTGCTGAAACCAAGAGTACCAGAGCCATACAACTCTATGACTTAGGTATCAGCTAGTAAACCATAGATCAAAGGATGTGTTTTCAGACCAGTGGGTTTCCAAATCCCTGCCCTGTGTTTTGTTTTAATTCACTCTATGTTCCTAAACAAAGCCATTTCCCCTTCGGATTAATGACAATCTGCCCCTAAAGCATTTCCTGATGTCCACTGTTGCTTTACCCAACACATAATGTAGGAGCACTTATGCAGTTTATCTGCCACCTTCTGACACAGCAATGGCCAGTGCAGCATAGTGCATTTATCTGTAAAATATCCTACTATACAGCAGCCCTGTGAAGAGGAATATTGTATAACAGAGGGTCAAAGTAAATGATACACTGGGCATGTTTTTAGAAGGGGTGTTCCCACAGGTGGGAAAAGGCTGTTGTTTGTCAGTGCATGTGATTTCCGCTTTGCTACATATCTTGAATTTACCTTGTCTGGTTTTGTGGGTTGATCACTGGAAAATAAACACAGTTTATAAGATTGATTCCAAAGATACTGTACATACCTTTTGGAGAAGCCTGTTGTCGGATAGCAAGTTACCAAATTTCTTAATCTTAAATTCAACACTGCGTATCCTTGTTTATACCTTAAGGCAGGGGTTCTCAACTTATGGCCAATGGGCCAGACCAGGCCTGCTGTACCATTTCATGTGGCCCACACTGCCGCCGCCGGAAGCAGATGTGTTTACGACAGCCAGGGACATGTTTTATGGCAGCATTTACAGTGGGGGAACCATCAGTCTAGCCCGTTCAACTGTCTGAGGGGACATGGTCCAGCCCATCATCTATCCCAGCTCCTGCCAACTCAGCAGTTCAAAAGCAAAAAAATTGCAAGTAGATAAATAGGTACTGCTTTGGTGGGAAAAGTAACAGTGTTCCATGTGTTCCAGTGTCTAGTCATGCTTGTCACATGACCATGGAAACAAATGCAGATGCGGACAGCGTTGGCTCTTTGCCTGTAAACAGAGATGAGCACCATGCCCTAGAGTCGGAAATGACTGGCTTCTGAGCAAGGAAGACCTTTATTCATTATATTTCTCGCAGGAACAGTCCAAGACATTTTGCTGCTTGAGGTAGAACAACAAATGTATGGTCACTACTACCAACAGATAGCTGAGAGTTACCAGTTCCTTAGTTTCATAGCATCTGGAAATGAACTGAATAAAGAAGACTTAGTAAGGAACTGAAGTTTATGTGCATTTGAACCCTAAAGTTCACTTGGGAACACAACATAGCACGCAACTCCATGAGAAGGTACTCAGGTACTGAGCCTGTAAGGAAAAATTTGAGTGTATTGGTCTTTCATGCACAAGTAACCTTGGATGAATAGGTATTTCGAACTTTGAGGGACTGCAGGATAAGGAACTGGGAATTAACAACTTAGTTACAGATTGCTCTTATCTGTTGAATACCATGCTTATCCCCATGTGTTAATTAAACAGTGTGTCAGACAAGTCGACTTGGACACAAGTTCTCAGAAAACATATTTAAAAATCCATCTTTGGACTCACCCAGGTAACAAGTGATTTGTCGGTGTCCTTACCAACTTCACAAGAAAATCTCCTCCTATTTGAACTCTCTCTACCACCTACGCAGAGTAAATATTGCCCTTGCAGATTCCTGCAGAGCTGGCAATGAAACAAATCTTGATGCTTTATCTCAGGTGTAAACCACTAACATTTCCTTTCTCTTGGGAACTCCAAGTGTTATTAAATCTTTTCAGTCCTGGATAAACTACTTTCCAAAGATGGTAACTACCTGTCCTTTGCTTGCTGAATTGATTAGGGATTCCAGATGTTCTATTCCCCAAAAGTAATATCAGCTATCAGCCTTAATTCAAAATACTGGACCAAAGGATACTAAAGGCACTTATATAGATAAAGATTCTTGGACATTTGCCAAGGTCCATGTTTTGGAAGAGAACCCACTATTGACAGTTTTGGGAGGGCTCTTTCTGCTCCATCTCCTTGCTTACCTACCATCCCTAGGCAAAGGAATAACTAGCAATAGGAGAAGAACCAATAACTGTTGGTTTGTGTTGTAGTATAGCATTAAAACATGACTGGGATTAAGAGAAAAGGATGTAAAATCAAGATTCCTTCTAGGTCCCCTGTGATTTTAGCTGCTGGTTCAGAGTCAGGCATCCTGAATTCAACAGTAGAGTTTAATGCTATGTGATCAACCAGTTATATAATCAAAACACATGTTTTCAAACTGGTAGTATTAAAGTCTCCTCTAATCAGCTCCAGTAATCTTGTTGCTTTCCATACCTATAGATGCAATTGAACACTATAGATTTAGCAAAATTGCTGGTAAATGTTTTCCTTTTATCATACAGCATTTAAGCAGTCATAAATCACTGGTTTTGGATCTCAACAGCAAGACGATGAAATATTTTGTTACAGGACGAGCATCAACTCATGGCAAGCTAATGGCAGGAACAAATGAAATCAAAATAGAGGATAAAATTGTCTATTTGAGGAGTATGTGAAATGAAATGTGTGATCTCGAGGTAAGAGATTAAAATTCCTTGATATCCCTATTAAGGGATAAGTTCTTGTTGGTTGCAACTCAAAATGTGACATTTGTTATGCAGTAGAGACCTAACTCTCGTTACAAAATTCTTAATAGTGAGATGTTACGTACAGTAAAACCTCATATAACACTAAAACCTGGTTCCACAAGTCTTCGTGTTATATGATTTTTAGTGTTATGGGATCCATAGAGATACATTGTAACCACACAGGCTTTCGCGGTTGTTATCTGAAGCATCCCATAGGATCTTAATGTTAGCTGATGCAATTCTTCCCCCCAGATTCCTTGATGTTATGCGATTTTAGTGTTATTTGATACTAATGTTATATGAGGTATTACTGTACTGCATTCCCAGTGCTGCTATATGGAATCAAAGCTTGGACATTGAATAAAGCATCTGAAAAGAAAATCAAAGCTCTGGAAATGTGGATCTACAGAAGGCTGTTAAAGGTTGACCATGTGACTAATGTAAACATATTGTGCCAGATGGATAAAGAACAAAAACTGTTTAAGAAGAGGAACGACATGAAGTATAGAATACTCCAACTTGTTATGCAAGGGAAGATCCCTGGGAAGAGAGGCTGAAGAACCTGAGAGACTGGTGTGGAATGTCCTTGGAAGAACCGTTCCAAGGAGTTGAGAACAGGAAGACTATCGCCATGGATAGCTAATATCCAGAATGGATACAGCACTTGACGAAGAAATCACGGAGAGGACCTGGTGCCAGCTGATCTCTCTCACACTTTCACATGACTTTCAGTCGTGCCCGCAGACCAAGATAGCTCTGGGACTCTGCAAGGCACAGAAGGGAACAATTACCCTCTGTGCATACTCAGGAGAACTCTGGCCAGCCTTCCTGACCCTCTGGGACAGGCAGACCTAAGTCCTCAAGCTCAGCTGAACCTGCATCGCCTTCCACCTTTCTGACATGCCATCCTTTACACTTTAAAAAAAGTTTTGGGATTTTTTTTCGTACCCCTCTTCCCAGACAAGGAGCCGGGGCTTCCCCCGTACTCAGAAACGGGGGCAGCAGATACCAAAGCAAAAACTTCAAAGCAAACCACCCTCGCCCAGATCTTGTTCCTTACCTGGGTTCACTCCAGGTTCGTGGCGCGACTTGTAAAGATACCAAACAGCAGGGGCGGGGGAGGCTAGTCAAAGCGGGGAATACCAACGCTGGTAAGTAAGTAGCCATGGGGTGGGGAGGGACGGTAAGAAGGTAAGGAGAAGAAGAGAGCCACCCACCCAAGGGCTTCACTCCGGATCCCATTTCCCTTACTCCCGAGAAGCGCCCGCGCCGCTGGCCCCTCCCTTTGCCCCCACCACCAGAACACTTTCATTTTCGTTCGCGCCAACAAAAGAGGCGCAAAGAAGCACCCTGAGCTCGACTCGGTTTTTGAAGCTCGCCTTGTTAGCTGGAAGGCTGGCAAGTCGGCACCTCGAGACCCGGGTACTGCATGGCGGATTGAGCGCCCGTCTCTGTCCCAGTTCTTGGGGACATGAAAAAGGACCCTCATCTGGGCGTTCCCTGAGCGGAGTGTCTTCTGCAAAAACTCCTTTCAATCCAGAATAATTTCTGAGACGAAATTATTTATTATTTTCTTGCCCCGGGGAGCATCTTTTTTTTTTAAAGGCGGCCAGGGAGAGCAACGGGGTGTGTGTAGATTCTTGTCCCCTTTTGGGCACACCCAGGCACTCGTCCTCCTCCGAAAGCCAGGGTGCGATCGTCCCAGGTAAGCGGCAGTTCGATCCCCTCGTGGGACATGGGGTGGCGGTGGGTTGTACACGGGGCAGGCGCAGCCTATTTGTTTAGTTTCTTCGGGAACAGGAAGGTGGCTAATGGAAGCCGGTGAGACTTAAGGTAAGGAGCGGAGGGGGATCGAACCCGCGAGGTTCGGCGCGCACGCGGAGAACGGAGCCTCTCTTCCGTATCGCCCCAGACACACCTGGGCTGACTTAGACCGGGGATCTGTCTCGTTTGAGCAGGAGGGCTCTTTCTCCAAACCAGGTGTGCGGCGCAGAAAGAGTCAAGAAAAGTAAAAGTTTGGAGACTGCTACCCACCCACCCACCTCCTTTAGTAAACTTCTGAGATCTCCCCCCACCATAAATTCTTTCCAAAACCAATTATCCTCCACCCCCATTTAGACCACTACCATCCGAAGCCAGCAGCACTGGCTGAGCATGATGGGAGATGTAGTTTGACTCACCTGGGAGGTACCCAGGTGGACAAGGCATCTTTTGTAGCTCAGTTCTAAAATCAGCTCTAGTTCAGTCCTCTTAGAGTGGACTAGGTCCGGCTCAAGGTTTCAAAAACAGCTTTACTAGGAACAGCCTATGTATGTTATCTTAACAGTTCTAATGCCTTAGTTATGTCTTGAACTGTTTTTTTTTTAAAATGCAATATACTTTAAGAAAAAATCAAAACACATAAAGAAATACACATAAATGGGGAGAGGGCAAAACAAAAACACATAAATATTTGTCTTATTACAAAATTTGAATTAATTATTCATCCTTGTGTATATTAGAGAAAATAATAAACAACAACAACATATATAACATTTAACAATTGACACATTCAACCCCCATCCTCGGGACCTCTTCTAATCCAGTTATCTGTTTTAACTTTTATACCTATCCCTATTTCCAAAAACTAATACTTTCTTGACCAGGCCTGAATCCTTTAAATTTATTTAACACATAACACTGCACCACAACGATTTTGCTACTGGGAATAACACACCTGATTTACGTGATATTGAGTGTGCTGATTCCAAATCTGAACTCAGAATTTGCCTATCATGTACAGATTTTAAGACATGCTATAGCTCAGTGATGGTGAACTATTTATTTATATATTTATTTATTTATCAAATGTATTCATCACCCTTCTCACAAAGTGACCAAGGGTGATTTACAACAAAAAGCATCAATAACAGTTAAAACCAATCTAAACAGTTATTAATCAAAAGTTTAACACTAGCTAAAACAAATTAAAAGATTAAAAGTTTATACTAAATTAGAGCTAAGGATAAGGGGGCTCAGATAAACCAACGGGCTGGGCTCGTTATACCGCCCATCCCCCAAACCCATCTCGCCAGCCAGGTTTTCACTCCTTTCCTAAAGGACAGCAACTCTGTCTGCATACGTAATTCAACTGGTAGGAGGTTCCATAGGGCTGGAGCAGTCACAGAGAAGGACCTCCTTCTAGTGCCGGAGAGGTATGCCTCTCTGGCTGATGGCACAACAAGAGAGCCTCTCTGGTCCTCTCTGGTGGAACGGACAGATGTCCTTGGGGTGATGCGGTCTCTTAAGTATCCTGGTCCACTACCATGTAGGGCTTTAAAGGTGATAACCAGCACCTTGACTTACACCTGGAGGCAAACTGGGAGCCAATGCAGCTCTCTGAGCAGCGGTGAGGCATGAGCATAACACCCGCATCCCATCACTACCTAAGCAGCTGCGTTCTGGACCAGCTGAAGCCTCCGGATGGTCACCAAGGGCAGCCCCATGTAGAGCGCATTACAGTAATCAAGTCTGGAGGTGACCAGAGCATGTATGAACATGAGCAAGGAGTCCCAATCTAGGAGCGGGCGTAACTGGCGAATAACACAAAGTTGTGCAAAGGCCATCCTAGCCACGACTGCCACCTGCTCTTTGAGCAGGAGTCGTGAGTCCAGGAGGACCCCCAGATAATACATCGGGTCTGTTTGGGGCAAAACCGCCCCATCCAGAACTAAAGATGGTAGCTCCCAAGATAACACAGGGCCCCTGACCCACAACCACTCAGTCTTGCCAGGATTCAATTGTAGCCCGTTGACCCCCATCCAGACCACAACAGCCTCCAGGCACCTGGAAAGGACTTCCACTGCATCACCAGGGTCCCCACAGGCCGAGATATACAGCTGGGCATCATCTGCGTATTGATGATACCTCACCCCGTGGGAACAGATGATATCACCCAGCAGTTTCATGTAGATGTTAAACAGGAGAGGCCTGAACCCTGAGGTACCCCATATTGGAGCAGCCTAGGGCTGGATTTCTCACTCTCCAACCACACCAACTGGGTCCAGCCCTTCAAAAATGAGGAAAACCAGGACCACACAGTACCCTGCATCCTCAATCCTCAGAGCCTTTCCAGAAGGATACTGTGGTTGACAGTATCCAAAGCCGCTTAGAGGTCAAGAAGAGCCAGGACAGACGGATATCCACCATCCCACTCTCTCCAGAGACCGAATGCCCAAACTGCAACACAAAACCCACTTATTTATCACAAAGTGCCAATACAGCAAAAGGGGAGGAAGGAAATGCTCCCATTGGGCTGAGGAGCAGGGTGAACTTTGTGCTGGGGGGAGGGAGGAAGTGTTCCCATTGGGCTGCTGGGCAAAGGGGAGGGGTGAACTCTGTGCTGGGGTTACTGCACAGGTGCCAACAGAGAGGGCTCCAAGTGCCACCTCTGGCACATGTGCCATAGGCTCGCCACTACTGCTATAGCTGTACAAATGGTCAGTAATTGGGTAATGTATTTTTACATGGGAACATTATAACAGTTGCAGTTACCACTATGCTTGTTGCCGCCTCAGCTGAATCACAGCCCCTGGTGGCATGCATGTTCCAGCATAATAATAATAATAATAATAATAATAATAATAATAATAATAATAATAATAATAATAATAATAATAATAATAATAATAATAATAATAATAATAATAATAATAATAATAATAATAATAATAATAATAATAATAATAATACAGCAGGGTTTGAATCATGGTCAGAGCTTAGGAAAATTATTTTTTATATGTCACCACCCAAAATCCACTAGCCACTTTGGTCTGAACCAGCAAAGCTACTCAAATGAAAGAACAACCGCATCAAAGCTGAACACGATCTGTGGGCTTGGAATGCTGGTTGAATGGTGTGGATGGGAGACGGCATGAAATGGAGTACAGTGTCCTAAAGGAGAGAAAAGTAGTGTTTGATCCTGATATTTCTAGAGGGAAAAGGTTGCTCATAGCCTATCATAGCCTCCCAACACAGGTTTGGTACAAAAGCAGTGAACTCTGAGCAAAATTTCCATGGCTGCAACAGTCTCTTTCTGTGTTCTTTAAAATAATAAATAAATTTTGGAGAGAAGGCATGCCCTTTTGCCCATTTCTTTACAAATGTGCATGTACTTTTGGAAAGTTTTTTTTAAAAGTAGAAACAGAGTTCATTTTAAGATAAAAATGATGGATGAATAAGAAATATGAAGCCTATTCAGCATAACTGGAATAAGTGGTACAGAGTGGTGGACTCCAAAACATCTTGCTACCACACTGTGAGCGTGGTATGGTGGGCATGGCCAGGGGCAAAGCCCTACATTGCACCCAAATTAGGTCTACTTTATTGCAAAATTTGGATGGGCAGAGGGGCCAGCTAGAATTTCTGCTACCGGTTCTGGTGAACTGGTGCGAACCTGCTGATGCCCACCACTGGTGGTACATCTTAACATTTCAGAGTAGCATAAACCAGCTCTAAAGTAGACTTCTGTGTTATCAGTGTAAAGCTGGGGTTCTCAACCTACAGCCCACGAGCCAGGCCAGGGTGAGTGGGTGGAGAAGCAACACTGCAGTTCAAGACCTGAGTTCTGCACGATGGAGTGAGCGCCCATCTCTGTCCCATTTCCGGCCAACCTTGCAGTTCAAAAGCAAGACATTGTGAGTAGATAAATAGGGACCACTTTGGTGGGAAAGTAAACGGCTTTCTGTGCTCCGGTGGCTAGTCATGCCTGCCACATGACCATGGAAATGTCTGCAGATGCAGGCAGCGCTGGCTCTTTGGCTATAAATTGAGATGAGCACTGAACCCTAGAGTTGGATACAGCTGGCTTCCGAGCAAGGGTGACCTCTACCTTTGCTATGTTACTATAACAAATTGTATTCAGATATTATTCTAATAATGCGCTATCAAATTGATGGCAATGGCACATGATTATTCATGATGACTATTTGCAGGTAGAGAATGCTCAGAAGTGGCTAACTATTCCCTTCTTCTGGGCTTGCCCTGAGACTGTGAAGTTTGCCCAAAGTTACACAGGTTGGCTCTCCATTCAGGAAACATGGCAGGGAGTTGAACTTCCAACCTCTGGGTCCACAGCCAGATACCTAAGCCACTGAGCTAACTAGCCAGCAACACATGTACTGCCAGGCAAACGAACATTGCCAGTCTCGTGTTTCCAAAATCATCCTTCTTCCCTCCTCCTAGTTTTCCTCTTGATTTGCCATCCACAGTCTAGCATTCCCAGCCATATCTATAATAACCATACCCAGTTCCTTACTACTCATTGGCCTATAGCTACAGTCACAGAGTGTCATAGAGTGACTCAGTGTGGTGCAGTGGCTAAAGCAGGGGTGCCCAAACTATGGCCCATGATGCCAATTCATCAGGCCCACTGCACCCACACCGCTCTCAGAGGTGGGTGGGGACGTGCCTGCCAATGCACATGCACATCTGGAACAATTTCCAGATGCAGCACAGGCACATTTGCGCATGTGTGGGATGTCAGGAACCGCTTATGGTAGGGGTGCGTTTGCACATGCACAAACGTGCCCGTGCCACACCCAGAAATGGTTCCAGATACGCAAACGTGCCCAATTCCAGGGGCATGGTCAGCCTCCCCCCCCCCCGGCACAAAAAGGTTGGGCACCCCTGGGCTAGACTCACTAAAACTGTAGAACTGGTAAAACCACTCCTTAAACATCTCGGGTATCTTGAAAGCCCTGCTAGGGTCACTACAAATCAGTTCTAAATTGAAGGCACTTATACTTTACTTTACTTTAGCAACCAATGTTTGCGTAAAGGTCACCGAAACCAGCTGGAATCTTATGGCAGAACATTTTGTGCCTCAAAAGCATTGTGGTTTAACAGTGTGGTGAATGTCAGGAAGGAATGTTGGTAGTTGATTACATTCAACATTAGCTATGGAAACCTCCAGAATTCCTCCATTCCACTCTCCTCTTCCATCTGGTTTACCATTAATGCCTACAGCTAGTTCATAATTCATGGCCACAGCATGCTCAGTCCTCACTGAATAAGGTGGATTCTTAGGATTCTCTCTTGAAAGGCTGTACATTTGCAAATTTAGTGATTTCCCTTGAGTCCACTGCTATCTTCTCTCTCTGGCTGGGGCTTTTTTGACCACATAAGCAACAGCATTCACACCTCTGCATCTGAAATGGAGAGTGATAGGTTTTTCTCAGGGACATTTGGGGGAGAGGTATCAGTATTACACTCTTCTACAGTCAAGGTTTTTAATCCTCCAGGTTTTTTTTTTAAATCTCACATTTGAAGATACTTGCAGTTTTGGCAGCTTCTTTAAAAACAATTGCAACTAATATCTCACATTGGTCCTGGACAGTGGTTGCAGCTATTCAAAGCATAGAGAAGTCCCTCTGACAATCCTCATTCAGCATTTCTGTAGCTGATTACTTGAGAATTAAATCTTAGGCTGTTACATGTTTAGTACTCGGGTCTTAGATGTTAATTTTCCTCCATTCCAGATATAAAGACGTGTGATTTTTCGTAAGTCTTTGTCAGAAACAAAATGTAATGAATATTTTTTCATCATTCCTCCACTTGCTGCTAATTGTTGCAGCATATCTACCTCCTGCTGCCAAAGTGAGGTGTTGTAGATGCTGGTCCTTGTGCTTTTAGCAGTGGAAAAGTGAGTGGTGGTTCCATCCCTGATAGGTTTCAGCATCCTGTGTGTTCTCTTGACCCCCTGGATATTGCTTTCTTACACCAAGCAAACATTTGCTCAGAAGGAGAGGGGAAGTACCATAGGTAAGACGGCTGTTCTTATCAACACTTGCCACATCCTGTTTAGATGAAATTATTGTCACAGTAGTTTCACTTGACTGTTTCACAGACTCTTGTATCAGCAGATTTTTCTCTTGCCCTCAATTATTTGGGTTTTCTTTCTTTTGCTATTCTGCTAATTTCACGATAAACCCTTTTCTCTGTTGTATAAATAACTTCTGTCTCTTATCTTGTTCCTGGATATGTATATTTTGTAAATTCTGCACCTGATATTCACTTTTCTCTTGTTTTTGTTCCCTTACATTATCCATGTAAAGGTCACCCATGCTCAAAAGCCAGTCGTATCTGAGTCTAGGGTTCAGTGCTCATCTTTGTTTCATCCCCGAAGAGCCAGCGCTGTCTGCTTCTGCAGAAGTTTCCATGGTCATGTGGCAGGCATGAGTAGACACCTGAGTGCATGGAATGCTTCCTCCCGAAGTGGTCCCTATTTATCTACTTGCAATTTCTTGGTTTCAAATTGAGACAAATCCATATCCTTCCTTGAAATTAAGAGTTACAGTACTATAGTTTTTCCTTTAAAGAATGTTTATATCTGAAAGGGTTAGAGTTAGGAGACTACAGATTAGCTATGCAGTTACGAAGTTTGTTTTGCAAATCAATAGGGACAGGTTTCCCAGTAGGGGATTTTCCATTATTGTCAGTTGTAAAGATCTGCAATGTTATTTTTCTGTTAAGCTGGCCAGCTGTTGTGTGCTTCTGTACCTACGTACAGTATAAATTGATTTGTTCTTATTTTTCCATACGTCCAGTATCTTGCCCATGAAAATAGAGACCTACTTGTAATATCCCAATTCTGGACCTAATTCTTCTACTACTAGAACACGGCTGAAAGCTCTCCATTACAAGTCTAAACATACATTTTATTATCAACTGAACTGAAATGATCCATAAAAAGTATTCAGAAGTGATGGGTTCCATTTTGTAAAATAAACAACCAGAATAATGTATGCAATGAATCCAGAAAAGTTCCTAGCCCACGTAAATTGGTCCTTTGATTATACATATGTAGGGGAAAGGTATAAATGATCATATTTAGATTTTTGTTGCTATTGGAACAAGCATCTAAGTCAGGGTGGCCAAACTTTTTACACCGTGGGCCTGACCACACCCCCAGACAGCTGAGTGGTCTGGACCACACACCCCGGAAGCGGGCGCATTTATGGCTGTCATAAATGCGCCCATTTCCATGTTTATGACAGACAAGGGTACGTTTGTGTATGCGCAGGCGCAATTTACGGCTGACGTAAATGTGTCCACTTCCGGGTGCAGCAGAGGTAGTGATGGGCTTCATGGGATGGTGTCTTAGGCTGGATCTGGCCCACAAGCCATTTGTCAGGTCTGCTTTGATTGGGATTCCTGCATTGAGCAGCAGGTTGGACTCAATTGCCTTAAAAGGCCTCTTCCGACTCTATGATTCTATGTCAGTGATGCGGAACTTTTTAGAGACCAAGTGCCCAAACTGCAACCCAAAACCTACTTATTTATTGCAAAGTGCCAACATGGCAGCAGGGGAAGGAGGAAATGTTCCCATTGGGCTGCTGGGCAGAGGGGCGGGGTGAACTCTGTGCTGGGGGAAGGGAGGAAGTGGTCCTATTGGGCTGCTGGGCAGAGGGGCGGAGCGAACTCTGTGCTGGGCCAACCGCACGGGTGCCCACAGAGAGGGCTCTGAGTGCCACCTCTTGCACACATGCCATAGGTTCGCCACCACTGTTCTATGTCAAGGTCTTGTGGAAGATTCTTTTTTTAAAAAAATGGATAAGAAGAGAAAAATGTCTTATTTCGACAGTCACAGCAGAAGAATGAGGGCTATGGTCATTCAGCAATAATTAAATAGGCAGTAACTCATCACCAAAAAGGAACAAAAAGGGAAAAAAAGACAAAGGAAAACAGAGATCTGTTTAAAATTACATATCCTAATTAATATGTGCAATACAAAATCACACATGTGCACACACATTTTGAACAGAATTAGAATATGTTACAGCCAGGACTGGAGGACCATGATTTCCTCTCCCATCCATGCAACTGAACTGATATTGCTGACTGTAGAAAAGGCATTTTCAGAATCCCAGATTTCCATCTTTATAATTTTTAACTGTATGTCAGACTTAGACTTGACAGCCCTTAAAATGGAGGAGACTTTCAAACACAAGATTGTTCTTGTGCAGCCTGACTGTGGCCCTTAAAGTCAAACATAATCTACGTATTTTGTTTTTTAATTTTTAATTTAATTGTGAGCCACCTTGAATCCCCCATCAGGAGAACTGCAGCCTATAAATGCAGCAAATAAATAACTAAATTAGTCAGTCTGATGCTCCTCTGTGATTTCCTTTCCCACCAGTTTTCTGATCTACAAAAATTTAATATTCCAAGTCAATTGAACATGCTCAATCCTCACTGGTGGGTTTTTTTTTGTTTCCTCCCCTCTTTCAGGATTATTTCTATAACAATTTTTTGTAAAAGCTCATGTGGTCTAGTGGATAGATTAACTAGAATTTAGGAGACCTGAGTTCAAATCCCCTCCTGGCTGTAGAAACTAGCTAGGGAGCAGTAGCGGTGAATCTGTGCTTTAACATCTTGTATACAGTACTTCAAAAACCTTCCATTGGAAACAATTTGACAGTACATTTTAACAATAAATATTTTTTATATACTTCTGCAGATTTTGGGGTTATCCCACACCTTCTAATACCCATTTTCTATGCAGGATTGATGCCAGTTTAGTTATACAGTATAAGCAAGACCACCCACACCTGAACATTTGAAAGTAAAATACAGTAATACCTCGGATAACATTTACCTCAGATAACGCTAAAATCGCATAACGTTAAGCAATCTGGGGAGGAGAATTGGATCGAATAATGCTAAGGTCCTATGGCAGTGGTCAGCAAACTTGGCTCTCCAGGTGTTCTTGGACTTCAGTTCCCAGAAGCCTTGATCAGCAGGAGTGCTGACTTGGGCTTCTGGGAATTGAAGTCCAAGAACACCTGGAGAGCCAAGTTTGCAGACCCCTGTCCTATGGGATGGATCGGATAACAACCGCTAAAGCCTGTGCGGTTACAGTGTATCTCTATGGAGCTTTAACGTTATCCGATCCATCCCATAGGATTTTAACATGCATTGGATAACACTAAAAATCAGATAACACCAAGACTTGTGGAACCAAGTCTTAGCGTTATCCAAGGTATTACTGTACAGGGGTTCTCAACCTGGGGGGCCCAGATGCTCTTGAACCATAACTCCCCAAAATCTTGGCCAGCACCACCAATGGTGAAGGCTTCTGGAAGCTAGAAGGCCAAGATTGAGAACCTCTGGATTAGTAGATGAAGAGAAAATCCATGATCCGAAACTATGCATATATTTGTACAGTTTAAAACACTTTCAGTATTTGAAAAACGTTTCTGTCCTTTAAAAAAAAATAGTATTGTATTGTATTGTATTGTTGGACTTTTATGCCGCCCCACTCGCCTATAGCGACTCTGGGCGGCTCACAGCAAAACAATGTTTCATAACTACAAGTATTACATCACAAAAATCACATATGAAAAGTACATCAAAAACATTACAAGAAATCCCCCGTCCCAATTACAAAATTAAAAATTCATAAACATTTCATTTCATTTCAAAAGCACATCAAAAACACTTTAAACAGTCCACAAAAATCTCAAACTCTCGAATTCCTAGACTTCCTCAGCCACAACAGACGCTGATAAAGCTTTGCAAAGAAGGAAGACATTAATCTCACTGCAAATGAAGGGGATTTCCCTGATTTCCATTGGACACTTGTACCACTGATCATAAGAGAAAGATTTGCTGATTTTCCAAGTTGAAACAGTGAGTCAGAGAATAGAGGGAGATCTCCCTTCTTGCAGTGCCAAAGAGTACAATACTGTATCTTATTTCAATGTCCCTTTGTTTGAATATGGGTGAGGAGGTGGTAAATATAAATCCATGAAAAGGACAGTACTGAAACCCCAGCTAACATGAATACTGTAGTGGGGTTTAATGTCCCCCCTCCCTACTCTTTGCCAGCCTGAGAAGGACTGTTAATTTTTCACAGAGATAAAGCACATGAGATAGAAAGAGTTCAGAGTTCTTGATCTTAATATTACAGTGAGAGAGAGGAAATTAAGATCACTAGTCTACTGTGGACAGTATATCAGCCAAGACAAAACAGCTCTTATTAGTCTCATTTTAAAAATCTATGCATGAATGAATTCCCTTATAACAGAGGTTCCCAACCTAAGGCCTATGTGCCAGACCCGGCCCCAGTGCCATTTCATGTGCCCCTCACCCCTCCAAAGACATTTGAGAAACAATGGCTGCCCCTTTGACACTGTTGGGATAAAATGGCCACCCCCATTGTGCAGACAGGGCAAAATGGCCATCCGGCCCGCGACACTGATTGAGAGAGTGCGATCTGGCTCCTTGCTTGAAAAGGTTGGGAACTCCTATAAGACTGAGGATCTCCCTTGGTAGGATCTTCCCACTACACACCTCCTAACTACCCAAAATAACAAACACTCACTCTTTGCTCTTACAACCCCTGCCTTATAACTTCGGGGGGGAATCATTAAGCGCACAGCAATTTCTAGTATTCATTCCAAAGTATTGTCTTCAGCTGCTCATAATTCTAAATTGTTCTCTGAAACTTATCTATGCAGAAACATAGGTGAAGTATTGATAGTGGCCCATGTGAAAGACCATTGTTAACTGGTCTGGTTAGGTCTGGTGTACTATAAATCAAATAAATAAATAAATACTCTGACCTGATTGTTTCTTTCTATTAATGTACCATTTCACTGTTGCTTCTTTGATGAGACATAAACCATGCATGTTGTGGGATGTTTATTGTTTTCTCGCTTTTTTACTTTGATACTTAACCTACCCACAAGATGTTGGAAGGATAACACCAGCTTTCTGCAGGCTGACTCTCAGTTGATCTTGGGTTCATCATTCTTATCAAAGATCTTGGGGATATGAAAGGAGCCTCATTCAGGTGCCCACTGAGTGGAGATTCTCCAGAATAAATCCTTTCAACCCAGAATAATTTCTGACATGAAATTATTATCAAAGTTTGAAAGGGGGGGGGTCGGTATCAATTTATCCTACATAAGTCCTAAAATATTCCCTTCTGACTGAACCTCAGGGAGTAATTATACCAGGAGTTTTCAACCTTTTAAAGCTGGGGCCAGCTGATGCTTCCACATAGCCATAAATGAGTCTGCAGCTGATTCCGGCAGCAGAGGGGGCTGGACTGAGGTTGGGGGCTGGATTATTTGGCCCCATGGGCCAAATCTGGCCTGTGGGCCATAGGTTACGAACCCCTATCGTAGTGCATTGTCATAACACCTTTCCCCAGTCCTCCAGCTGAGACGTTTTGAAAAGAAAGTTCCTTGTTGATGTCATTTATCTTGTGCTTCTTAATTCTTTGACGCCGCTTTGTTTTACCTGCTCAGCCCCTGCTTCTCTTGATAATCTTCAGCATGCTGGCCATCCATCAAGCCATTTGGAGATGACTTGGCATTATGGAATCCCAGATTTGTCTCTGGTAAGTTAGAAATCAATTGGTAGAATCATGCAAGGCAACACCGACCCATTTCATTTCTGGTTCCAGTACAGAGGTCTACCTTACCTTAGATACATTGGCGTCATTATTCAGCAAGGAGTCTGCACATTTGTAGGCATCTCTATGATGACATTCCACATATGCAAATAGACCTGAGAAATCAAGTCCAATTGCATGCAGTTTTTTAAGCCATTTGTATATTACGTCACCCACCAAACCAGAGATCGAAATCAAGGCATAGCTTCAGGGCCATAGCCAGGATTCTAGATTTTTTTGGGGGGGAGGGGGGTTGTCAGGAGGGGCAACAATGTCATACATATATAACATTGGCACTATGAGTTGGGTTGAGGGCAGGCTGTTAGCTCAGGAGGGTTTTCACCTCCTGGCTATGGTCTTGCATAGCTTCCTCAAAATTTCTGCCCCTCCGAACAACCAACCCCCACAGACCACCTTAGAACTATGGAAGGGGAGCAAGGAGCTACCACATAACTGGGCAGAACCACACAATTCTCTACTGCCTGGCCAAGAACAACCATGGCCTGTGTGAAAAGCTTTAAACAGACTGCATGCAGGGGTTGAGGGATCAAGGGCTAATCAGTGAAAGTGGGGTTTCCCTGTAGACGACAGCCTGTGTGAATGCGGAGAAGTACAAACTATCTCCCATATGATACAATGCACACAATGTCTCTCAACATGCACCGAGGAGGACCTTATGTTGGCATGAGGAAATGCTGTTGAAGTGGGCCAATATTAGGCAGATGTCATCTACCCTTTTTTAATTCTATTTTTTTTATATATGTTAATTTTAGCTTTGTATGTTGTTATATGCTGGTGGTTCATTTGACACTAATAAACAAAGAAAGCCTACAGTCCTCTCCCCATCTATAGTTTTTCTCTCCACCACTGGGGCTTCCCCTTTATTTAACAAGAAATCAATTTGCATCAATTCAGACATGTAATTTATTTATCTGATGCAGAAAAGCCACCATATCAGAACAATTCAGGAACAGCAAGCCAAGCCCCTCAGTTTTTGTTCCAGAGGTGCAGAGATTTCTGTTTTGCTATTTATTTATTTATTTTCATTCCGCCTTTCCTTCTATAAGCTCAAGTGAACATTAGTAGATCTCCCTCTTTTTATCCTGGGCATACACAGAAAGAGCCTCCTCAAAGATTGTAGTATTTTTGATCCACAATTGGGCGTACCCTGGTAATGGCAACCTTGTGTTGCTGGCTAATCTTTCTCACATTAGGTCAGGCAAAAGGAACTGCAGAGTGAACTCGCCAAAAGGTGCCTTCATTCTAGCAGTTTCATGTCTAGCTTAGACATGGAAGAAGAAGAAGAATTTTATCCTGAAAACGCTGTGAGGTAGACAGTCTGAGAGAGTATGACTTGCCCAAAGTAACCAATCAGTTTCATAGCTAAATAGGGTTTTGAACTCAGACCTCTGAAGTCTTAATCTAGCACTCTTAACAGCTATGCTACACTGGGTCTCTGGGGTATGAGTTGTGCGTTTCATATTACAGTATAAAGTGGAACTCTGCCCCCTTTTTTGGACTCCCAATTCCTAAGGCAGAATTCTGGGAGTTCCAGCACAAAGAACCACAACTGCACAAACCTATCTTTCATTCATCTGGACCAGGACCTGTTTTCAAAGCTGCATGCCTGTCATAGGCCTTGCTTCCAAAGAACTATGATTTCTTGCGAGTTGGAGTCCAAAAAACAAATGGCGTATCCATGCTTACTATCACTAGTAGGAAGCAACAAGGTGTTTCCAGGATTTAGAGATTGTTGAAGAGCCTGTGCTCAAGCATATGGGATAGGTTTTGTGTGTGTGTGGTTTCTGGACAATGTGCCAAAATACAACCAGCATGGGAGGAATGCTAGGGATATTAAGTGTTGTGAATCAGTGCATAGTGGGCTGGGAAAGTCTCAAAGGCATGTGAGTTGAGGCAGGGATGTGAAGAAACCACATTAATTTCCCTAATCTTTTTTATATAGGTTGCCTTGACATGATGAGATACCTTGCTGAGGAATTTTCATGTCCTGTCAGATTCTTTACTTCTAGCATAAAGGTAAGGCAAGGCTTTTTCTTTTTAAATCAAGGTCCAACCTCTAAAGGTTGCGTAAAATGTCTTTGTTCAAAATGAGTTGCCCTTAATTTTGGGGAGTAAAGCAGGCATATCAAATAGGTGCAGAAGGACTGAACATGCAAACATCCCATCTAATGCTCCTAATTTTATGAAACAAGACAACAGCTATTTTAATCTTAAACTGTTTGAAATTTTTGCCTTCTGTACACACACACACATACACAAATCTTTCTAGCATATGTGAAAACTCTGATCAAGACCAGTAGAAAATATATTGTCTTCCAGCAGGTTAAAAGAATGTTTTTTCCTCTTTCTCAGTCTTAGTCATAAAAACAAATAAAAAACCTATATCTGTAAGTCAAATCTCAGCCAAGCAACAGAAAATTTCAGTATAACTCACAGGCACAGAGTGCATAAGTGTGAAAAACATGCTATCTTGAAATAACTATCAAAAGCAGCATTTGCTTTGTGTGATGTTTCCACTGATCTGTAATGTTTTGAGGCAAGCTAGGCTTATAGAGTGGTAGGAATAAGTACTCTGTACTAGAATGAATTCATTGCAGGCTGCACTGTTAAGACCTTTGGATCTAAACTTGAGGTGAGAAGCCTGAGCTCCTCAGATGTTGTTGAACTACAGTACCCATCATTCTTGGCCATTGGCTTTGCATGTTAAGGGCTGGTAGGAATTGGAATCAACAGCATAGAGAGTGTAACAAGTTCCATACGGGTGCATTTTACTTCCATTTCCAGGAGCAAAGAAGGCAGCAGGGACCAGATGAATTGCCATTGGGGACTGGATCTGGCCTGTGGAAATCAGGGAAGTGATAAGGAGACTAAAGTTAGATAAGGCCCCTGTGGCGAGGATGGGCTTCCAGCAGAATTATATAAAGATTTCAAAGAGATGGTGGTAGTAAAATTACATAAATTATTTAATAAAATATTGGAGGAGGAGTCAATGCCAAATTCGATGCCAAATTTATTTCCACTTCCGGTGGGAGGAACCATGTGACTGGCCCGCTGAACCACATGACCGGCCCATAGCCTGAAAAGTTAGGGCACCCCTGGTATAATCCAAGAGATGACAATCATGGCTGATGGGTTACCTCTATTCTCACCAGGACAAGATGTTCCACCTACATTCCCCCACCATTCAGTTGGTCAGATTGGTGGCAGGAATAAACGCCATTGTTCTATCAAGCAGCACCAGAGGAGTGGACTTAGTTGAGGAAGGCACTGTTAACATTTTCCAAGTGCAGACAGTCTGGCTGTTGAAATTCCTGTACCTGTGTGGCAATATAATAATAATTTCATGTCAGAGATTACTCTGGGTTGAAAGGATTTTTGCTGGAGAAACTCCACTCAAGAGGCACCCGAATGAGGCTCCTTTCATGTTCCCAACTGCAGCCCATGGGTATCGAAACCCAAGTTTCCAGTCTCCAAGCTCGGCATCTTAACCACTATGCCACCGAATGGCCACTAGATCTCAGAGGACAGAAGAGGTATTTTGAACCACTCATGTGATACTGTACAAAACTTTCAGGACTGAGGAGGTTGCCTTAAACTCAAAATCTGATCAACAGATTGGAAAAGTTGGCTTCCAGGACCCTGCAGCCAGTGTGGGTGGTTCTGGGAATTGTAGTCCAAGAAGGTAACTTCCCAAAGCTCTTCTTTCATCAGTCAAATCCAATTGATAGCTGTGAACATATGGAAACTAGTTCCCGGAGTGTTTTTGAGTCTTGATTTGCAGTTAATCTACTCATATTTTCCTAGGTTTTCCTTCTGCTGCTATCATTTTCCACTCGGTCTGAGCCAAGCCAGGACTGCATCTTTGAGAATAATCCTCTCCAAACTGGAAACTTTACACAAGAAGTGGAAGATCTGGTGAGAGTGTTGCACACCTATGAGCAGAATATTGTTTATGTTGGGATTAGATCAGTGTTTCCCAATCTTTGCTTTTTGGACTTCAATCCCAGAAGCTTAAGTCAGTTCCCCTAGGCACTGATCAGCCAATGTACTGACTTAGGCGCCTGAGAATTGAAGTCTCCCTGTGGGGTGTTGGTTCCACGTTGGGAACCACTGGTCTAGATGTTGAATAGAGATGCCTGGGATGGGCCTTTTTAATCTATCGTTTGATCCAGATTTTTAACAAGAGGGAATTAAGCTGTTAAATGCTTAATCCAGTTGCCATCTGCAAGTAAAGCTGACCCACTTATTCTTCCATGTCTAGGCTAGATGTGAAACTGCCAAAATGAAGCCACCTTTGGGGAGTTCATTTGGTAGTTACTTACTTATTTATTTAATTTATTTAATTGAATTTATATTCCACCCTACTCACACATGCGACTCAGGGTGGATTACAACCAATCAACAAGCATACAAAACACAGTTAAAAACACTAAAAACAATTTAAAACCATTTAAAACAACTTTCATCTAACCTAGTGTGGAAAAGATTGGCTGGCACAATTTTTTATTATTATTATTTATTGGAGTTATACCTCGCCCATCTGGGATGGACTCTGCCTTTGCCCAGGGTACAACCAATTATGGTTCAGAAATACCACAGTCTTCAAAGAGGCACTTTCAGCAGACTCACTGAATTAATTAGACTTACATTAATGTCAGTTTTGGCATGAACCTGTGTGGTTTAAGAAACAAGTGTTAAACAAAGGATTGAGGAAGAGTGGGTTCAAATCCCTGGCTAGTCATGGAAACTCACTGGTTGGTCCCAATTCTAAACCAGTCACTTGAGCATTTCACATGTACGGCATCTGTAACAAAATTTTCAAGATACAGTATGAGCATTTCACATACTGTATCTTGAAAATTGTGTTATGGATGCCATAAATTAAAAGAGCTTGATAGCACATAATAACAGAAGTTTGGAAACTTTTGGGACTTGATAAATCATCACTAATATAATTCTCATTAATTCAATGGGTTTATTCCAGGTGGGATTAATGTCGTTTTATGATTTGGATCCAGATTGATTTACATCAGGAGTGCCCAAATTTTTGAGCCGTGGGCCGATCTTGTGGTTCAGGGAGCTGGTCACTAAGGCCCGGGGGCCAGATGCGGCCCCTGACGCCAATTCATCCGGCCCACGAAGCCCTCATTCCTGGAAGTGGAAGTTAAACACACACGTACGGGCACGTTCAACTTCCGCTTCCAGGAGCAACGAGGGCTTCGGGGGCCGGATGAATTGGCATTGGGGGCTGCACCTGGCCCCTGGGCCTTAGTTTGGGCACCAGTGATTTATATTTAAGGCAGACTCACTCAGGCCCGTGATAATTATGATTAACCTGAATCTGCAATATCCAGTGGGTTTTATAATTTTTGATGCCCTATATTCAACCTGTTACTCCTTCTTTTCAGAAACAGTATCTACTCTTCGATTACCCAGTATCAAAGCCATCCAACCTGAAACTGGTAATTTTTTTAAAAAAATGCCTATTAATTAAGGGGATAATAAGACATATATTACTCTTGGATAGGAATAAACCCAAATAAGCAAACAGTGTTGTAGTGTTTTAAAAAGATGATAAATAGCAACTGGTTTGTTTTAGGTAAATTTTCAAGTGAAAGCAAAAAACAAAAGACTACATCTTCTTTTATGAATATCCAAGGATCCATCAATAGATGATTTTACATCAGGCTTGCTTTCTTCTTCAAATAGTCTCCTCGTTCAAAACAAAATATTTTTGTGATGCTATTCAAATTGCATTAGGTATTTTGGAAGGGAAAATCTTGACAGCTTTGTAGCACTGTTATTACTAGGGTCCAGAAATAACTAGTAACATAATTTTATCCCAATCTACCACATGTACTTTCCTTCTAAGTAAGAGACCTGCTTTTAATAATGATTTTCAGTTCCCCTTCCATTCTCTCCCCCTGACCCAAGAAATTCATTTTTGCATTCCAATATGGACTTATATTCATTAATTTCTAGCATCTGTGAATGCTTTTAAAACAGAATCTTTAAACTGGCCTTTTTTTATTTTGATGGGGAAAGTAGCAGGATAGATCACATCAAAGAAGTCACACCTCTAGTGGTTCTTCCCACCAGAAGCAGAAGTAAAAAACGTGCCTTGAAATCTGTTTTGCAACAGATATATTTTGCAACAGGATGAGATAGATTTTAGGCTGCCATTTTCTCTGCTTAAACCAAGGGAACTCAAACGACAGCCCGTGGGCCAGATCCAGCCCCCAACACCAATTCATCCAGTCCATTCTGCCCTCATCGCTCCCGGAAACAGAAGTAAAACATTTTACTTCCCCTTCTGGGAGTGACGAGGGCTGCGTGGGCTGGATGAATTGGCATCGGCCAGATCTTGCCCATGGGCGGTAGTTTGAACACCCCTGTGGTAGATCATACCTATTTCCTGCCTCCTTTCAGGCTAGGTTTGTCCACACAGAGGCAAAAGCACCTGCATCAAAACTGTTTGGGTTATTTCCTACTCACCAGATTATGCAATGTTAAGTTTGATCAGATCCTTGTGTTTTGGCCTGCATTCCGTGTTTTTTCATCTCCCTGAGAAGCCAGTATTATTTTGAAACAAGTTTTGTTGTGGGAGGAAGGTGCACAGCTTAGCGCTACTGCATTTTCCATGAAGAATCCAGGCAGGAGCCTTTAATTAACATTTTGAGACCAGAGCGCTCCATGATGGAGTGAGCTCCCATCTCTGTCCCAGCTTCTGCCAACCTAGCAGTTTGAAAGCAAGAACTACAATTTGGCTGGGCTCCTTATACAGCAGAATGAATGTGGTAGAATCATGAGGTGGTGTGGATTACTTTACAGTAGTTAAAGATTGTGTATTTTAATGTTAGGGGCTTCAGTGACTTTGTAGTTAAGATGCTGAGCTTGACAACCAGAAGGTTGGCAGGTCATCAGTTCGAGACCCCAGTGCTGTGTGCAGAGTGAGTGCCCATTGTCTGTCCTAACTCTTGCCAACCTAGGAGTTTGAAACAAGAAATTGCAAGTAGATACTGTAAATAGTTGCCACTTCAGCAGGAAAGGTAATAGTGTTCCGTGCACTCCAGCATCTAATCATGACCATGGAAGCAGATGCAAGCAGTGCTGACTTTTTGGCTGCAAGTGGAGATGAGCACTGAAGCCTAGAGTCAGATACAACTGGTTTTCGAGTAAGGATGACCTTTACCTAGGGCTTTAAAATGGAGTGGGGAAGGGTTTAAAGTGCAATAATGGAGAGATTTATAAGAATTTTATTTCCTGGGAAATCTGAAATATTGTACTGATTTTCAAGTCTTTTCAAGGGCTTAGCTTTTGCAGTGCAGAGTAGATGTCCATACTGATAAATTCTAATCTCCTTTGGGATGAGCCATACCGACTTTTGCCCATCTTGACAAACCCTCTAAGAAGGGAAGATGGCCTTGACCATGCTTTGCACCAGGGGTGCCCAAACCTTTTGGGCCGTGGGCTGATCATTTGGTTCAAGAAGCTGGTCACTAAGGCCTGGGGGCCGAGTGCAGCCCCTGATGCCAATTCATCCGGCCCATGAAGCCCTCATCGCTCCTGGAAGCAGAAGTAAAACACGCCCATACTTCTGCTTCCAGGAGCAATGAGGGCTTCGTGGGCTGGATGAATTGGCATCAGGGGCCGCACCCGGCCCCTGGGCCTTAGTTTGGGCACCACTGATTTGCATGGAGTAGGATCCTGGTTCAACCTTTCATCTCTCTAATCAAGGTGGTTTTATAAAAGCCTATACAGGAACCCTGGAATATCACTGCTGGCCAGTATAGTTCCACCTTCCTTATCAATATGCCCTTTAGATATGGTGGGGCACAAATCCTATCATCGCTTACAGCAGGGATTCTAAACCTATGGCCTATGGCCCAGATGGAGCCCATGCCTCCTCCACACCAGGAAGTGCCATGTGGTAGAGAAAGGGCAAAATTGCCATCCGGCCCCCAAAGTTGTCTGAGGGAGTATGACCTGGCCCCCAGCTTTAAAAGGTTGAGAACTCCTACCTTACAGGCTGAGTGGAGTTGTAACCCCTCACCGTTGAAGGGCCTAATTCTGAAGACAGTAAAGGTAAATGTTACCCTTGCTCAAAAGCCAATCATGGCCATAGAGCCAGTGCTGTCTGTGTCTGCAGACATTTCCATGGACATATGGCAGGCATGACTAGACACCGGAGTGCACGGAATGTTGTTTACCTTCCCCACCAAAGTGGTCCCTATTTATCTACTTGCAATGTCTTGCTTTCGAACTGCTAGGTTGGTAGCAGCTGGGATAGAGATGGAAACTCACGACATCATGCAGCACTCAGGTCTTGAACTGCTGACCTTCTAGTCATCAAGTTCAGCATCTTAACCACTAAGCCAACACAGTGAAGACATAACAGAGCAAGAAAAAGCAGTAATCCAACTTAGTGGCTGGGATCTTGTTCAGGCAGCTACACATATGTACGGGTGATAATGTCAACAGCCTTATCTGCATGAGGATGCATGAACGAGATTGTGGCCAATGTTTTTTAAAATGGTCAATGGTTTTTGTGTTTTACAAGAACAACACAAACTGCCTCTTCCGCTCTGATCCTAGGACACATTCTGTCTGGAATTATGGAAAGTTCATCTCATCAACAGAAATCTCATTCATATGTTGAGTGTGTCTGGAAATAGCTTGAATAAATTGATCAAGAAGTTAAGACGTCACACAAAGTTTATTGAAAAATGCAACTTCACGGTAGGTCACAGGTAGATTTTCTTTATTCTTTAAGGCGGTTGCCTTGAAATATGCTTATATTTGACTGAGAATTCAAATGTCTGCATTTTTAAATCTCTTTCTTAAGCATCTACCATCTGTTGATGTATTTTGATGTGATTTTATTACCTTCTTTTTTTTCATTACTTTCTGTAAAATAGCCTAGGCTTCTGCCATTAAAATAACATTCCCCAACACAATCACCTGAGGATATATTTAACTGCAACTCCCACCCCTGGTGAGGATGGTGAGTTGCATTCCAACAGATCAGGAGTTCATCAAAGTTGTAGGAAGCTGTACTAAAAGAGTTATGAAAGAAATTGACTTAAGGTGTGGCTGTGCATTGAGGGAAATGCAAATTAACTTGCTTTCTCTTGCTGTGAAGGTGCATCAGGGGATTCCATTCTTTTAGATATAAGTGACTATGCAGACAGAGAAGAAAAGGTTAAGGTCACCCTTGCTCAAAAGCCAGTCATATCCAACTCTAGGGTTCAGTGCTCATCTCTGTTTATAACCGAAGAGACAGCACTGTCTGTGTTTGCAGACATTTCCATGGACGCGTGGCCGGCATGCCTAGACACCAAAGTGCACGGAACGCTGTTTACCATCCCACTTGCAATTTCTTGCTTTCGAACTGGTAGGTTGGCAGGAGCTGGGAGAAAGACAAGTGCTCATTCCATCATGCAGTACTCGGGTTTTGAATTGCTGACCTTTCGCCTCCCAGTTAATGTCTTAACCACTGCAGCCACTGCAGCCCCTTCTAATTACAGTTCTATTGAACCACCCACACATGGTGTGGTTCAAAAGAGCTGTCTTAAGAAGGCTTTCCTTCCTTAATTTGCTCATCTCCTCATCTTATAATGCCAACCATAAATTGCTCATTCGTGTGCAATCTCCTGGTCCTCCCTGTGAGACAAGAAGCAAGAGGGAAGGTGCTTTGCCAAAGCACCACTATGTGAAGGTGCTCAGTTAGTCTTTCCTTTCTGCTTAATTTCAGAGTGATCACATTTTAAGCTGAAGTGAAAGGATTCAGCTTTTCAAAAACAGAAAGGTCTCTGGTGGGGGGAGGAAAATTATAGACTGGAGCTGTGGAACTGTGAGCTGATTCTCATTTCCTATTGTGTCAGTGTGGTCAACAAGAGAGAAAATGTGAATCAGCCCAACTCAAACCAGCAGTATTTCCTGCGTTTTTTCTGTGTAGTCAGGCTCTTAGATGGGACACAATAGTTGTGTGCAATAATGGTATGTAGTCCTATGTGCTCTGTAGGTTTTATACTATAATGCAGGAGTTCTCAAGCGGGGGGGAGGGTCACACTTCCTCAGACAGCTTTAGGGGCCGGACAGCCATTTTGCTCTTCCTCCACCACATGGCACTTCCTGGTGTGGTGGAGGTGGGGGGAGGGCTCATGAAATGGTGCTCTAGGCTGCATCCAGCCCATGAGCCATAGGTTGAGAATCCCTGCTATAATACATATGCCCTCAGCTGGCATGGCCAGGAATCATTCAGGGTTAATGAGGCCTGTAGTCCAAAATTTGAGCTTTATTTACATCCTGCACTGTATTCCTGCGAGGTAGAGACTTTGTGTAAACATTCACAATTTCTCCCCTTGATTCCAGTCTTCCTTTTCCACATGCAATCTCTTTTTTAAAAAAACATGCATATACCTCCCTATTGGTCACTTTCCCACAGGTACTCTATCTATGGGATACCCAGTGTGGTGTAGTGGGTAGAGTGTCAGACTAGGAGGCCTGGTTCAAATCCCTATTCAGCCATGGAAATTCATTGGAGGTTGGAACTGATAAAACCATTCCTTCAATATCTCACTTACCTTGAAAGCCCTGTTAAGGTCGCTTGATAAGTAAGTTCCAACTTGACGCCACAGAAGAGTATGGACTCTGCCCATAGGTCAAATTTTACAAACTGTAATTTTTACTTTACAATTGGATTGCTCGATTTAATTTTTTTTATTACTATTTGGAAGGAAAGCTCTGGCAAAGTTTAGCCTTTGACTTTCATGCTTCTTTGATCTGGATAAATATTGCAACAAATTGCTGTGGCAGCGATAAAGAGCAACTGGGGAGAGAAAACAATTTTTAGCCAGAAATGTCTGTGCACCCACACTTGAGCCCCATGCAGATGTTTTTTTCCTTCAAAGTAAAAACCACCAATTGAGTTACCCAGTTGTAAAAACATAACACCCTATGTGTGGGATGGGTGGATTACAGCAAGGATGGAGAGAATGTGGATAAGGTCACACTGGTAAATCTCTGGGTGATTTGCAATAGACTGGCAAAGGTTTTCAAATTCAATGTGTACTATGTGCCAAGTTTTGGTTCTGGATTTCGGATGCAGTATATGTAGTCAGCCTAATGGATCTTGTGGCTTATTTCACTCCTTGCCCCTTATCAGGACAGTTGTGTCACCTTTGAGATGTCAAACATCTCTCACTTCCTCGAGCCCATTCCATCTATGCTTGCTACATTGAGCGACAAGATGAAGGATCTCATAGGAGACGAGTCGGTTGACTTCCATAATTGTACCATCATTCAGTGCCAACCAGGTACAGTTCATTCTTGGAATGGTAACCTTTGGGAGGGGGGTTACCAGAGGATCTTTCTGTTGAGTGGAAACTTGCTGTAGTATGCCTGAAATGATGTGGTTAAGTTGGTCCCATGAACTTAAAGCTAGATCAAAAAAATTGATGTATGGAAAGAGGTCAACATGGTGGGGAAATTACATTGCTTGGTGGGCTATTTCTGTAAAGCAAGGGTAGCCAACCTTTTTGTGCCACAGGCCGGACCACGCCCCCTCAGACAGATGTGTGGGCCATAGACATGGTTCTTGTTGTTTTTGCCACTTCCACCACTTCCTGTGGCGGCTGGAGCAAGGGCAACACATTTACACTGCATTTCTGCTGCTTTTTGTGCATTTAAGGTGCTTCTAGCGTGTTTTTTGCACTTCCGCCATGCTTTTGCCACATTTCCAGTGCTTCTGGTGGCAGCATTGGGATCCTCACTGTGGGCTGGATTAACTGGCACCACGAGCCGCTTCAAATATGGAGCTGGTCTTGCTTGAAATAAACATATTCTCATCTCTTTGTTGCAAAAAAAAGGTCCAGATTGGGAATTTGTGATAGTCTGGTTTGTGCATAAACTATTCTTATCTTTAGTGTGATCTGTTTTATCTCCTGCTTGAGCAGTCCTTCTGTTCACACTAATCAGTGGGTTTTTTCCTTCCATAAGAACAGGGGTTCCCAACCTAAGGCCGTGGGCCAAATCTGGCCCACAGTGCCATTTCATGTCCCCCCCACCCCTCCAAGGGCATTTGAGAAACAATGGCTGCCCTTTTGAAGCTGTTGGGACAAAATGGGGAAAAAACCCAATTGTGCAGGCAAGACAAAATGGCCATCCAGCCCTCAAAGCTGATTGAGAGAGTGTGATCTGGCCCCGAGCTTGAAAAGGCTTGGAACCCCTGTATAAGAAGAATCCAGGCAGGTCTTTGGATAACTGCTATTGGCTGTAGTGACTTTTTTGCTGTTGTTAAAGCATTCGATGTGCCCCATAGAGCTGTCTTTCTTTATACCACAGACCCTTTTGTCACTCTGTCCAGCAACATACAAGGAAGGACCCAGCCCTTCCAGGAAATTCCTACCGGAAGATATTACTGGGGACTGCTAATCATTCCAGTTCTTCTCCTTGCCGGTCTCTTTGCCATTGTGTGTTTTCCACGCAGGAAAAGATTCCAAGTAAGCAAAACAAGAAGACTTTCCAAAGAATGTTATCTTCTATTTTGGACGACCTTTACTTTTCCCTAATAAGTCTTTAAGGTGCCACGATGTCCCCCCCCCCTCTTGTTTTTACTATCTGATATCCTCTATTTTGACTGATAGTTGAATAATAAAGCATATATTTTGCAACTAGAATGTCCCAGATTTAAACCCCCACCATCTCAAACAAGAAATTTCATGTTAGGAGTCTGAGTAAAGTAATTTTTACATGCTTTGTACTTTGGCAAAGACTCTTCAAACCATGACACCAAAATAGGAATAGATGGGAAGAATTTGGTGTCAGTTCATTTCTTATAACAGTTTACAATTTTGGAAATGTCTTATTTAGGATGGAAAGAACTTGTGATTTATGTTTTTGTTTCTTTTATTTATTCATTTTTAATTAGGGCAATGATGACTGAGGAATTTCAGACATTCTATTTTTTTTAAAGGACAAGTCACTTCTGGTCCTACAAGGACTGAAACAGAAAAAAAACCCTGCTTTGATTTTTGACCGACCAGAGAGAGCCAAATTTTTAGTGATGTCTAATTCTGCAGCTTCATATCCTGTAAAAGTTGCTTTATTGGGGAGGGGGGAAGCACCTCTACTAGGTTTTAAAGTTTTGTGAGATATTTAAGGAGTAGCCCTCTAAATGAGTTTCCATGGCTAAGCAGGGATTTGAACCCAGATCTCCACAGTCTCAGTCCATCCCTCTATCTAGTACACCACACTGGCTCTCACTTGTGGCTTTAGAGCAGGGGCTCTCAACCTACGACCCATGGGCCAGACCACCATTTCATGTGGACAACGTCACCGGAAGCAGACGTGTTTACGACAGCCGTAAATGCTCCCACAGCTGTTGTAAACACGTTTATGACAGCCACATATGCATTTTACAGCAGCATTTATAGCATGGGGAACCGTCAGTCTGGTCTGCTGAGCTGTCTAAGGGGCTGTGGCCCATGGCTTTAAAAGGTTGAGAACCCCTGCTTTAGAATACATGAAAACAAGGATCAGACAGTCTGTCAATAGACTTTATATCTGCCATTCCTGGGCTAACAGCATCATCTGAGAGATCTGCTTTGATGTCCTCCTCTTCCCCAGCTTCTAAGATTTGAAAGCTTTCTAGAAAATAGCACCAATTGCCTCTTAATCAGCATTGAAGCAGTTCATTATTGTTTGTTCCCTCTTCCCCCTTTTTTCTTCTTCTGCCATATTCAAATCTGAATATTGGCAATCCTCATGGCGATCAGCCATGATTATTGTCCTGAGAATATAACACACTGGCCTTTCATCTGCCTTCCACATCACTGTGTGACACCCAAACCACTGATCGAGTTCTGTGAGTCACTTTCTTGTCCTGAGCCCTTGTGGCACGCAAAGTCCTCTTCAGTCCCAGGCCAGGATTGATGAAGCTGCTGCCCTCCATCAAGATGGATTCAAGTGGGATTTAATCCACTTGGGGACCATCACCTTTCCCTGTGGACTTCAGCACCCAAGCCGTTAGTCCTCAGGGTTGTCAGGTTAGTTAACCAACACCTGACACTTGGCATTGAGTCACTGGCAGTATGGTCTACTCCATTATCATAGCACTAATTGTCTCTTAGTCAGACATCCTCTTTCCTCTTTACCCACACCAACTATATGAGAAAGAGTAATCTATGTTTCATCCCTCAGACACTCCCAAGGTTTGAGGAAATAGAACTTTGAGCCTACAGAGAATTTATGTTCAGAAGAGAAAGGATACTGGTATGGTAAGTTATTGCTGCATGTTTGTAAGGTGAGATCCCAGGTGATCAGAAGGCTATAGCCATCAAGTTTATCTGCATGATTTCAAATATGATTCATAACTCAGGCTGTGATTTGCATGTTCAAATATGGCAGGCTTTTCTAAGGATATAGTTCAGATCAATTTGAAGTATTCCCTCCTGTGCATTCTTCCTTTCATCGTCCTCTGAATCGTTCTTATTTTTTACACATATGAAATTAGTGCTAGATCACTACCACAGGGATTCCCAAACTATGGCCATGGCCCGGGCCCAGCCCACAGCACCATTTCATCCGGCCCGTCGTACCCAGAATTGGGACACATTTACAACAGCTATAAAACGCTCCTGCACATGCATAAATGTGGAAGTGGGTTCATTTACAACTGTTGTAAACGTGCCCGCTTCCAGGGGGCGTGGTCAGGCCCGGAACATAAAAAGGTTTGGAATCCCTGCTTTAACACATTATCACTGGTATTTATATAATAGTTTAGTACTAGATCACCTCCAGATTAGAAACATATGTTTAAAGTTACAAACAAAACAGCAACCACACAGAAGAAATATGTGGTCTGTTCTTGTATTATTCCTCTACACATTAAGAACTTTTGAATGTTTCACCTTTTCTGGAATGCTATACAACTCTTTCAAAACCAAGTAGCTTGGCAGCAACCCATAAAAGGATTGGCAGAGGTGGGATTAGAGGAAGGAAGGAAAGACAGGGAACTGTAGGCTGAAATGCAAATTGCATCACATTGAGTGTGAATACAGAGCCTCCTAGAAGATTGTGGTGTTTTTAAACCACATTCGAGCGTACCCTGATACCAGAAACCTTGTGTCGCCAGCTAATGTTTCTCACACTAGGTCAGGCAAAAGGAACTGCAGAATGAACTCACCAAAAGGTGGCCTCATTTTGGCAGTTTCACATCTGGCCTAAACATGGAAGAAGAAGACGACTGAACTCCTGAATCAGTCTGCAGCCCCTGACTGTGAATTCAACTATTCACTAACTGCGAATTCAACCATAACACAGGCTGCCAGTCAAATCCAATCATATCATTGCAGCTTGCCAGTATAGTTGCAACCTCACAGTCAGAAAGACATAAGGGAAGGCTATGTTATGGGTGAGGCTGACATGGGCTGAAGTTGCTGCTCTGTTTAATCCTGCTCATTGCGGTGGCTTAGTGGTTAAGACGCTGAACTTGATGACTGGAAGATCGGCAGGCCAGCTATTAAAGACCTGAATGCAGTATGATGAAGTGAGCTTCCGTCTCTGTCCCAGTTCTTGCCATCCTAGCAGTTTGAATGCAAAAAATTGCAGATAGATAAAAATTTACCATTTCGGTGGGAAGGTCAACAGCGAAACAGCATTCCATGGACTCTGGTGTCTACGCATGACTGCCACATGTACGTGGAATCATCTGTAGATGCAGACAATGCTAGCTCTTTGGCTATAATTGCTCTGGCTCCGAGTGTGCCTCCAAGTGCAATTCAAGGTGCTGGTTATTACCTTTAAAGTCCTACATGCTAGTGGGCCAGGATACTTAAGAGACTGCGTCACCCCAAGAACATCTGTCCGTCCCACCAGGGCGGATCAGAGAGGCTCTCTTGTCATTCCATCAGCTAGAGAGGCGCATCTCTCTAGCACCAGGAGGAGGGCCTTCTCTGTGTTTGCCCCGGCCTTATGGAACCTCCTGCCAACTGACCTACGTCTCCAGACAGAGCTGCTGTCCTTTAGGAAGAGTGTAAAAACTTGGCTGGCGGGGCAGGCATGGGGTACTGCTGGCACAATGTCCCTTGCCTGCTGGTTAATTTGAGCTGCCTCTCACGTTTAATCTTTTAATTTGGAAACTTTTTAAATTGGTATTAACTTTTTCATCTTTTAAAATCTTGTAAAATTTTTAACCTGAATTGCTGTAGATGTTTTTATGTGATGTCAAACTGCCCTGAGACACCTCAGTGAGGAGGGTGGTGTAGAAATTCAAATAATAAATAAATAAATAAGCAGAGGTGAACACTGAACCCTAGAGTCGGATACAACTGGCTTTCAAACACAGGCGACCTTTACCTTACTTCTGCACATTGAAAATAAGCATATAAGAGAGATGGACAGACTTATCAATTTGGGATTCACATGACTAAGCAGAAAATATTCCTAAACACATAAAGAAGGCTTTCTCAACCTTTTTGGGGTGAGGGCCGGATAACTCCCCTCAGAATGGCTGCATGGGCCAGTCACATGTTTCCACACAAGTTCTCATGGAAAAACGCATACTTTTGGTGAATTCTCGCACAATTTTGGTGAGTTCCTGTGCAATTTTGGCAAAAACTCACCGAAAACATATGTTTTTGCTGGTTTTGGGCGCTTCCGGGTAAAAACAGGTGGGAACGAGGAGGGCATTGGGGGCCGGATGAAAAGGCTTCAGGGGCCGGGTCTGGCCTGCGGGCCGTAGGTTGAGAATGCCTGACATAAAGTATCATGTCAGTCAGAATGTTGGAATACAAGTCCATGCGATGCTTCTCTGCTGCTGCATCACCACCACCATCATCGTTATTTCCGCACATGAGAAACAATATATTGGAGAGAAGGATAGACCACTCGCCTCAAAGCAAAACAAAAATATAATCCATCTTCATTAGCATTTCATAAAAATGCCTATGAGGCTTACATGGTTGAGTGATCCTTTGCATGAAGAAACTATGCCCACAGGAAGCTAGTATGTCAGGACAGAAGGGAGAAGTCTGTGCTAGAAGTTATTTGTAATTACCTGTGTAATAATAAGACCATAGTACAAACTCCAGGGTGTTGTCCATCTAATGAGAAATACTGTAAAGATCAGAATAGTTTATTTTGTGCAATACTTTTATTTCCACACACTCTTTGTCTGCTCCACAATTCACATGTCCTCTCTCGCCTCTTCCCCACCCTCCCCCAACATCTCCTTTTCAGAAATGGGTAATCTTCCTCCAAATAAAGGAGAAAATATCCTTTTTGTACCACTGAGGTGGCAGCATCTGTGCAGTTCCGTTTCCTGGTTTGGTCCCTCAAGGACTGAATTTGCAGAGGACAAAGGCTTTCCCGGTTGTGGAAGGGGTAAAATGAAAAGGAGAACCTGCAGAATGTAAACAGAAGACTGTGGGGCTTCAGTTCTGGATTTTGCCACTGGGTGTTGCTGCATCATTATTTTTATACTGTATATAAGTGAGAATGTGACTGTGTGAGGGGTGGAGATGAGAGAGATTTTTAATATATAAAGATATATATATTATTTTGTATAAATAAACAAACTTAGTTGTTTAGCTTCCATGCAACTGTGTCCTTTGAGTGGTATTACATGAAAAGGGGACTGCGGTGGCACAAGTAGTTAAGATGCTGAACTTGAAGACTGGAAGGTCAGAGTTTGATTCCCGAGTACACAGTAAAACCTCTTATAAAGAGTGCCTTGCTTAGAGAGTAGCTCGCTTAAAGAGCAGAATTTTCTCTGAATGGTCGCCTTGTTTAACAACTAAAACAAACCAAAACTCACTTAACTAAATTGGGGTTCACAATCCCCCTGCCAGAAATCACAATTGATCACTTACAATGGTGTTTCGCTTAAAGAGCAATCCTGTGGGATGCATTATGCTCTTTAAGCAAGGTGCCACTGTACTGCACAATGGAGTGAGTTCCCATTGCTGTCCCAGCTATTGACAACCTAACACAGTGATGGCAGTTCAAAAGCAAGGAATTGCAAGTAGATAAATAGGGACCACATAAGTGGGAAGGTAAACAGTGTTCCGTGCACTCTGGTGTTGAGGCATGCCTCCCCTGTGTCCACGGAAACGTTTGCAGACACAGACAGCACTGGCTCTTGGCTTTAAACAGAGATGAGCACTGAACCCTAGAGTTGAATACGACTGTCTTTCGAGCAAGGGTGACCTTTACTTTACATGAAAAGGAACTACCTAGCAAGGCTGTTGTATGTAGTCAGCATCCTTGGTTCGGTCTCCTGGCGCAAACACCAGTGGTTTTATGGCTACCTGCCATCTTGAATTTCTCATTTTATTTATTATTTCTTTATTATATTTATATCTTACTCTGGGCAGCATACAACAGTTAATTTTCTTTACAGATAGTCATAGATCACAAATCCTGACCCAAAACATAAAGCCAGCTCAACACTAAGGAATCAAAAACCATATAAACTATGAAATTTAAATATAATACATTTTGCCACAGGATATTTGCGATACTGTTGCTCTGAAGCATTGAGGGAAAGTAAATTTAATTAAAAATTAAAATGGTGACCCTCTTTATCAGAAATTTAAAATGGCAGACAGGGGCCTACTGATTTAAGGACAGGTGCCCTTACAAGATCCCCTCAAGTTTACACAGCCTTGCTTCCCATAGAGAAAATGTTGCAGGATCTTTCAAATTGTGACATATATATTAGTGGGCTGTAGAACACTTCAGGAAATGTCAGGAGTGTTATTGCCTTCAAAAGTGCATGTTGGAATAAATGTGTTAAGTCTTTGGGATAACCACTTTTAAAGTTCTCTGTCAGGAAAAGAAGACATTGTTGCCCCTCTAGAATACCTCACAAGAGTCACTCATTCATTATAACAAATTGTTCCCTGAGGTTCTACTGTCCATAAAGTTTCCTTTTTACTACTACAACTTGCAATCCAAATAGGGAGAAGGGATACCTCACTCTGCCACTTTGGGGTGCAGTCCACCTGCCTCAGGCCATCTCTCCCATTCATCACTGGTGAGAGGCTGAATTTAATTTAGGTGAGATGGATCCAAAACTACTATCCACGTTGCTTCAGCGACTATCACCAAGTCATGAAAACTCAACTAGGTTCAAATCATGAACATTGCATATCTAAATGTGGGTCATGTTTATCTACAACAGGGGTTCTCGGCCTACGGCCCATGGGCCAGATCCAGCCTGCAGTGCCAAATAATCTGCCCTCCGCCCTCACTCCAGCTAGTGTTGCTGCCGGAATCATCCACAGCCATTGTAAACACATTTACAATGGCCATAAATGAGTCCACAGCCAATTCTGGCAGCGGCGGTGGCTGGAGCAGCAGCCCAGCCCATCCCACCAACTGAGGGCACATGTCCTGGCCCCCAACTCGAAAAGGTTGAGAATCCCTGACCTACAACATGCATCCTCTATTGGGTGATCTTGGTACACCCAACTTGGCAATAGAGATCCAGTTCATATCCCTCCTTAGCCATGAAGTTTACTAAGCCAGTGGCTCTTTCAGCCTCCCTCCCTCATAGAGCTTGTGCAAAATTAACATGAGCTGCAGTGGCTTAGTGGTTAAGACGCTGGACTTGATGGCTGGAAGGTCAGCAGTTCACATCTCAAGTGCTGCACGATGGAGTGAGCTCCCATCTCTGTCCCAGCTACTTCCAACCTAGCAGCTCGAAAACAAACAATTACAAGTAGATAAATAGGTACCACTTCGGAAGAGTGTTCCATGCACTCCAGGGCAGTAGCCAGAGGGAGCCCAGGGTAGGCTTGGCCCACTCTGAGTTAGCAGTTTGCCCGCCCTGGCAAGGTGTAGTTTCCCATAGGAATGCAGTGAAATGAAGCTTTGTTGCCCATCCGGAAAAATATTCGCTCACCTACATCTAGAATCCTGGCTACGGCCCTGGTGCACTCTGGTGTCTAGGCATTCCTGCCACATGTCCACAGAAACAGTGGTGTGCTGGCCTACAGGGATACAGAGACTCATCCCAGTGCGCCCCAGTGACTGGTGCCCCCTAGAGGTAGGCAGAGGTAATGGGAATGTATGGGATTTCTCTCACCCCGCCATAGGCGCCACCGTCACTCCTGTCCACTGCCTTCCCAAGGTGCCCAGCACACCCCTGCACAGAAACGTATGCAGAGGCAGACAGCACTGGTTCTTGGGCAATAAACAGAGATAAGCATTGAACCCTAGAGTCAGATACCACTGGCTTTCGAGCAAGGGTGACCTATACCTAAAGTTAACATGGAGCAAGAAAAACCCACATGTGCATATCTGAACCCTTTGGAGAAAGGGGGGGGGGTAAAAAGGCAATAAGCTGCTTTGTTTTCCAGAGCACCTTTTAAAAAATAATGTAATTATCAAACTGTGGTACCCAAGGTAGTATAGTGGACAGAGTGACGGTCTAGGATGCAGGAGGCCTAGGTTCAAATCTCCAAACAGCCATAGAAACTCACTGGAGGTGTGAGATGGGTAAAACCTTAAATATCTCACTGGTATTGAAAGTCTTACTCTGGTCATATAAAGCAAGACTGTAACTTAATTATCAGATCAATACTACATATTATCTTCTAGTTCAGGGGTTCCCAACCTTTTCAAGCCGGGGGGCCAGGTCATGCTCTCTCACTCAGCTTCAAAGGCTGGATGGCCGTTTTGCCCAACCTGCACAATGGGGGTGGCCATGTTGCCCCAACAGTTTCAAAGGGGTGGCCATTTTGTTTCTCAACTGTCCTTGGAGGGTGGGGAGCCACATGAAATGGTGCTGTAGGCCAGATCTGGCTTTAGTTTGGGAACCCCTGTTCTAGTTGGAAATCAGTTACCTTTCCATTTAACCTAGAACTAAATGGGCTATATGTCACTCTAAAAAGTTTGGTCCTTTTTATGCTAGTCGAACATACTAACTTCACTTTTTAGAATACCTGTGAAATTATTGCCATGTTCTGTTTACTACCAACTGTTTATTGTTCAGTCCTGCAATTGCACCTACTGCATTTTGTTTCTAGTTTTCATCAGTTTTATGCACATAAGTACTTGGAGATGACCAGGATACTGAATGCTCTGAACAGCAATATATTTCTCTGAACAGATGGCATTTGGTAAAAGATTTCCCCCAGGAATCCTGTGGATGGTCTGAGCTTGTCTCTTGCATTTCATAAAGAAATCCTCCATCATCACAGTGGCTGTCTCCACACTGTCACTTCCGATGACTTCCTGAACTTTATTCCTCTAATTTAGTCTCTTATCCCATGTGTCGTCCCCCCCCCCCCGCCCTTTAAAAAAGGCTGATGATGATTAAACACAGCTGTCTGCTCGGGCCCCACTTAGGGGCATTAACATCATGTTCATCTGCCTATTGCATGCCTCTGCTCCTTTTTTCCTGGTCTGTAATCTTTCTTTACCTCCCGCGTGCCCTCCCCGCAACTGCACTTGTTCTTTGACGTCGTCAAGTGACGGGGATGGTAAGCTGACGAAGTCTCCCCGTTGTCCACTGGGTATCTTCAGATTCCCCCCTTGCCTCTGCCTGAGACGCGCTGTCCCCCTTCCCTACTTGGGGTAAGGAGTAACTGATGGGAAGGGAAATGATGGGTGTGGGTTGAAGCAAAAGTGAAGGACTGTTTGGGGCAGACCACCTTGCCTAGTCTCTTCCAAGGCCAATCGCTTTGGGATAGGAAGATGGAGATTGTGGTGGTGGGTGTCAAAGGGAAAGTTCCCCTCTAGGGGGTGCTGCCTCCCTTTCAAGATAACTTTCAAGGGGGGAAATGTGAAATATGTGGTTTGTGGGGAGTTGGGTGAAGAATAAGTGGTATGGATTTGTTGTGTCATTCACTCTATACTCATTATGTCTGTCTGTCCATCTAGATGTGTCTGTATTCAGGCAGGCTTCTGGCTTCTCGAGAGCAACGACTCTGCATATCAGAGAGGAAAGTTTTCCTCAGCTCAATTTCTTTCTAGACAAATACTTAAGGAAAACAATTTTGGTTTTAGCTTAGGAATAGAAGTGTTCTGAGAAATTTCAGTTCCATGAAATGAGAGGATTTTCTCTATCCCTTTCTCCCATTTTCCATATTTAGGAGTATTGGCTATCAGCTAGTATTGGAAGCTAAGACAGCAATTCAATGTCAGGATGGAAGGGGAAACTGTGGATCTGTCCTATGCCTAGAGATTGTGGTATTTGTAGACTGGTTGATTTCGGAAACTGGTAGGCAAAAATCAGCTGCATGATTTCTTTTTTATTGGGATAATATAATGTGCCATCTGGTTACATGAGTTTTTATGTTCCATGGGACTCTGTTGAGTAGCCTGATGCTGATTCCTGTAAGACACAAAATAACCTGCTTATTCTTATAGCGGCCAAAGGCAAAATATTATTTTATATTTTTGTTTTCATTTAAAAGCCAGGTTTGCCAGATGGGAGGTGGGATGGTCAAAGGGGATGAGGCTTCACATCTAAAAAGTACTACCTCTCAACATGAAACATTCACTGAATGGGGAAATTTAATATCTTGTCTTTCCTTGTTTTCATTCAAATCTGAATGTATCGTCAAGAAACCCTATTCTTAAAGCTTCAGTTGTCACCATGTTAGGAAATCACCAGTGACTTAATTGTAGGAAGTGAAGACAAAGGTGATTTCCAGGACAGGGGTCTCGTTCCTATATTTATTCTATACTTATTCATAGCCATTAAAAGGTTCCAAAATCCACCAATCATTGTGGATAATAAGATGCAATGAACGGAGTCAGGTATTGGTAGATAAAGAGAGGGGGAGTACTGTATTGTTTTATAATAGTAGTAAGGGTGTCTCATGCAGACCAAGAGACCATTAGACATACTGAAATAGGAGAAAGGTGAGCTGGTCAGCTTACTCCCTTCATGTCAGGATCATTCCCAGTCATCTGCATTCACATCTGAGGGTCCCCCCCCCCCAAGCAATGTTGAGCAAGCAGGATTCATCTTTTAGCACAGGTATTATTTAAGTACAGTACTGATATAGATTCCCAGCCTGGACTGTTTCTTGTTGTGCATCTAAAGCTGGATTAGGACTTGTACATACATAGACATGTTGATTGCTTAACCTGTTATACAGGGTAGGGGAAGTTTAGCTTGTTTAAATTCTTACTACTACACCAATGAGTATATCTCTTTCTATTTTTGTAGTTTTTTATGGGCAAAATCCTGTTGACGTAACTTTGTGCTGACATAACTCTGACTGGCCTCCGGAAGCACTTGATTTAAAATAATTAAAAGGTTCCCCCTTGGTTTTAGATTCTGAACTTCCTTAGGGCTCCCTTTTGCCCTGACAACCTGGTGGCAATTTTTTTTAGTACTAAAGTCTTGCCTCCCCTAATCTCATCCCAAGATCCCCAAAGGCTTGTTGTGAAGCTACAAGGACGGGAATAGGAAGCTTTTCATTGCTTTAAATTAAATGCTTCTGACACATCAACCCAAGTAAAGGGGCTTTGGTGGCTCAGTGGTTAAGAAGCTTGTATTGTTAGCTGGAAGGCTGGCAAGTTGACAGTTCAAGACCCAGGTACTACATGATGGATTGAGTGCCCATCTCTGTCCCAGCTCTTGGGGACATGAAAGGAGCCTCATTTGGGCATTCTCTGAATGGAATTTCTTCTGCAAAAAAAAAATCCTTTCAACCCAGAATAATTTCTGTCATGAAATTATTATTATCCACCCAAGTTACACAATTGCCCAGTTGTATATGCATACACAAAGTTTGTGTAAGTTTGCATATGTTTATATATTATACATTTGTTCAAACAACTTTAAGTATTTTGCAGGTTTGTGTGCAAAAATTTACATTCAGGTAGTAAGAGACTGTTTGTCAAAGTTTTATTTGGGATGAGGTTGTGTGGAGCATAGATCACTCCCAACAGCTGAAATATGCCCACATCTGGTCCAATCCAAGAAATTTCATGCCAAATAAAACTTGTCAGCCTTTTCAGGATCACAACATTCTTATTTCTTTGTTTTTTGATACAACAGAGTCACACAGCAACCTACTTTCCTCAAAGGTAGGTAGGCAGGCAGGAACATTTGTATACTATCAGATTTAGTGTCAGACACTAGTCACTTGGTTCACAAAATGCATACGTAAACAACAATAGATAATAAACATGAAAAAAATTACAATATAAACAATACATATAATTAAAAACTCAGATAGTGAGAAATTTTTAATTTATCAGCGGCAATCAGACGGTAAAGGTAAAGGTCGCCCTTGCTTGAAAACCAGTTGTATCCAACTCTAGGGTTCAGTGCTCATCTCTGTTTCTAGCCAAAGAGCCAGCGTTATCTGTGTCTGCAAACGTTTCCATGGACATGTGGCAGGCATGCCTCAACACAGAACGCTGTTTACCTTCTCACCAAGGTGGTCCCTATTTATCTACTTGCAATTTCTTGCTTTCAAACTGCTAGATTGACAGGAGCTGGGACAGAGATGGGAGCTCACTCCATCATGCAGTACCCAGGAATCGAACTCTGACCTTCCAAGTTCAGTGTCTTAACCCCTTGAGCCACCACAGTCCCTGGCAATCAGAACATGGGCTCTAATCCCAAATCCTATAGATCAGGAGAAACAAATAAACTCATAAGATGAGCTCCCCTTCCTGTAGGAACAAAACTCAACAAAAGCTACTTTATAAAAATGTGTTTTGAAATAATTTTTTTTTAAACCTGAAGGGAGTAAGTGAAATGAAACTCGCTGAGTTTTACAGACAGAAAGTGAGTGGTGAGACTTCACTAAACACAACCTGGAAAGAGGCATGATTTCTGGAAGTGTAATATAGTTGTACCTCACTTAAGGCGCATAATGCGATCCACAGGATTGCTCTTTGAGTAATTTTAAGTGACCAATTGTTACTTCAAGGGGGGGGGATTGCGAACCCTGATTTATTTGTTAAGCGAGTTTTGGGGTGGTTTTATTTGTTAAGTGAAGTGAACATTCAGAGAAAATTCTGCTCTTTAAGCGAGGCACTCTTTAAGTGAGGTGCTCTTTATGCGAGGTTTGAGTGTACTAACAAATAACAACTGGGAGGGGAGAATTACTAAATAGTTTAAATCTGTAGTAGTAGAGAAGATAACACCCCTTGACTTAGTAGAAGACTTTTGAGAGCTGGTGAGACACAGAGTTTATTTATTTATTTATTTATTTAGATTTATTATCCCACCCCAATCAGGCGAACCTGACTCTAGGCGGGTTACCAAAATTCAGTGCTCTCATTTGATTATCCTTTAGCTGATGATAATAATTTTGTGTCAGAAATTTTTGTGGAAGAAATTCGGCTCAAGGAATGTCCAAATGAAGCTCCTTTCATGTCCCCAAAAACTGGGACAGAGACAGGTGCTCAATACGTCATGCAGTACCCAGGTCTTGAACTGCTGACTTGCCAGCCTTCCACCTAACAAGGCGAGCTTCTAACCACTGCAGCCTTCTTTAGCCGATTAACAGAAGGGACTGTGGTGGGTCAGTGGTTAAGAAGCTCTTCTTGCTAAATGGAAGGCCAGCAAGTCGGCATTTCAAGACCTGAGTACTGCATGATGGAATGAGCGCCCATGTCTGTCCCAGCTCCTGCCAACCTAGCAGTTTGAAAGCAAGAAATTGCAAGTTGATAAATAGGGACCACTTTAGTGAGAAAAAATCTTGAGATCATGAAAGGAGTTTCATTTGGGTATCCCCTGATTGTAGTTCCTCCAGAAAAAATTTTTTTAATCCAGAAAGCACCTTTGTGTGCTTCTGACACAATTAAAACAAAAGCTGATTAACAAGTTCCTCAGGACAGTCTTATCAGCAAGGGACTAGTTTGGAACATGGAGATATCCTGTACTCCCTGCTAGTTTTTGCTTTGGTTCCTGCCAGTAAGTAAAGCACAAAGACTCTTCTTCTCTATATCTTTAGAATGAAAGTGTTAAATTATCAAAACCAGTGTATTCTCACAGATAGATCATTTCCCTGGTTACTCACCTAACATCTCATGGTCGATCCCAGGGTTCCTCGAACTTGGTTCTCCAGATATTCTGATCAGTAGGTGTGCTGACTTGTGCTTCTAGTAATTGAAGCCCAAGAACACCTGGAGAGCCATGTTTGCTGACCCCTGGTCAGCTCTTTGGAAATACAATAGGTGCATTAAGGGAAGTAGGAGCCTAGTCAGAAACCAATGGAGAGTAGAGGAACCAAATTTCTCCTCTTCAGTGACACCCTTGTTAGGATCGCACATGCACACAAATGTGTAGGCCAGACTCCTGTTGAATTGGTACAGCATAAGTAGGCAAGCACACAAGTGCACCTACTTGCACTTCTGTTTGTGTATCACACTCTTCTGCCTCCATGGGTCAGGCAATCAGGTCACACCTGTGAATGTGCTTAGTCATGGTATGGGCAGTACTGGAAGTGAAGATACCAAAAGCAACAGGATTTGGGCAATTTTCTCTCCCCATTATATAGCCCCGTGATGGTGAACCTTTTAGAGACTGAGTACCCAAACTCAGCAGGCTCCTGTCCATGCTGCAGAGAGGTGGGACAAACTCTGTGCTGGGTGGAGGGAGGAAGCGCTCCCATTGGGCTGCTGTGAAGAGGGGCGGGGTATACTCTGTGCTGGAGTGACAGCACACACATCCACAGAGAGGGCTCTGAGTGCCCCCTCTCTGGCACACGTGCCATAGGTTCACCACCACTGGTATAGCCCATCATGGGACAAAGTTATACTCCAGGATCATCTGTTGCAGTTTGGCTGCCAATAGGGTGGCCATGTTTTCTACTTTGCAGGGAACAACCCTCTATCTGAACGACTGCCTGGTGACAGTATCCTATCTGAAGTCATCTTGTCTTTAAAGGCATCTCTGAACAAAGTCGGAATCCAAGAGAAAGACCTCTGAGAAAAGAAATGCAGGTAATTTAAAGAAGCCAGGCCCTAGCTCATATATAGTAGCTTGAGTAGGCTGGCTTACAAGGACTTTGGTATATCTAGATCTAATGTACTGTATGTTTTAAAAATTAAATTAATTACAGTTGTTTATAAATATATATACACAGTATTGCAAATGTGGAAATGTGACACCAGTCTGTATCCTATTTTATTCCTGCCAACCTAGGAGTTTGAAAGCAAGAAATTGCAAGTAGACAAACAGGTACCACTTTTGAGGGAAGGTAACAGCGTTCGTGCACTCCAGTATCTAGTCATGCCTGGCACATGACCAGAGAAAGGTCTGCAGATGCAGACAGCTATAAACAGATGATCACTGAACCCTATACGAGTGGCTTTCAAGCAAAGTTGACACAAGGGTGACCTTTACCTATATCCTATTTTGTCCTTTTCTTTTGCTTTTGTTTGTTTGCAATAAATAATTTGGTATTTGTTTTGTACAAACTTTGTATCACAGGACTGAAGCAGGACTTATTCTAGTCCCAGGGGGAAAATGCAGGGGAAGGAATTGTGCGTTGTTACAGTGCACAAATAATCCACTACATTCAAACAAAGCTCGGAAAGGTTACTTTGGACTACAGATTCAAGCAGTATGGCAACTCAGAATTCTGGTTTAGTACCGTAGGTCACTTTTCCAAGTTCTGCATATGACTGTCATGTTCCAGGCATTCATCAGCTGACTCCACACTAGTTCACAGGTCACTTCCCTGTAGTCAGTATGCTTCCAGCCATGTTCACCACAGGCACTCCTGGTGAGATTATGAGGCCCTAGAACCGTGATGGCGAACCTTGACACTCCAAATGTTCTTGGACTTCAGTTCCCAGAAGACCAAGCCCCAGTGAATCCACACAAATGGGTTTGCTGCGATTCATCCGACCTGCACTGCGCCGCCCTCAGCACTCCTGGAAGTGGAAGTAAAACGCGACGAGGGCAGTGCAGCACAGGCCGGATGAATCACAGCAAACCCATTTTGTGTGGATTCACGGGAGCTTGGGCTTCTGGGAACTGAAGCCCAAGAATATCTGGAGTGCCAAGGTTCACCATCACGGCCCTATGATGTGAACCAGGAAATTGTCCTTTTAAGGTGTCTTGCTCAGAAGAAAGCAGTGTGGAGCCAGGATGCAGTCAGTCATCCCATGCCAACGGTGTGAGGCCTCGGTGTCATTCCAGCTATGTCAGAGCAAAGTGTTGACTGGGAGCTGTCCCTGGTGCTGTTCCTTTTTTAGTCTACAGGAGGGGTTCTCAACGTTTTTCAGTGTGGCTTGGACCACGCCCCTCAGACAGCTAAGTGGGCCAGACTGGTGTTGTAAATCGCATTTGCGGCTGTCATAAATACGTTTACGACTGCCGCGGACTAATTTACGGCTGTAGTAAACGTGTTTATGATGGCCACGGACCCATTTACTGCTGTCGTAAACACATTTAAACAGCCATAAATGAGTCCACGGCCGATTCCGGCAACTGCAGCAGTGGCTGCTGGGGCATCTGGAATAGGGTCAGGGGGGCAGATTATTTGGCACCACGGGCTGGGCCGTAGGTTGCAAACCTCTGGTTTACAGACCCATCTAAGAATATGAGGCAAATACGTACCCGGATTATCTCCAATCCCTAGTAGCCAGTCTTCCCAGTCTTGTTATCCACCCCTACCTTCTGTAACATCTGCAAAGTCCCTTTCTGGCAAAGGACACAAGAGAAGCGGACCAAGCAAAAAGCTGTATTTGGCTTACAGACAGCCAGAAACCAATCACATTCATTTCTCAGACAAAGTATGCTTAGTTTTTTAAAATGTTTTCAAATACAGTGGTACCTCATACAATAATTTTAATCCATTCCACGTTGTTGTACGAAACAATTGCTATACAATGCATGCATCGTATAGCGTTTTTCTCTGTGGGATGCATTGTACAATAATTTTTTTTCACTAAATGGTTTTTCCCATGTGAAAACTGTTGTATGATTTTTTTTCCATAGGGAAAATTGTTATGCGGGACACCATTCCCCCCCCCCAAAAAAAAAAAAACCTAATTGTTATACAATTTCGTTGCTATACGGGGCGATTGTTGTATGAGGTTCCACTGTACACAATATGAAATCTCAATATTTTATCATTATAACCATTACTCAATTAGGTACGTTTCTTGTTAGTGATAAGAGTAATGTATTTGTTGATTTACTGATTCATCTGTCAGTTAGATTCATATAAAGGTAAAGGTCTTCTTTGCTTGAAAGCCAATCATATCCAACTTTAGGATCTCAATTTACAGCCAAAGGGCTGGGGATGCAGTGGCTCAGTGGTTAAGAAGCTCACCTTGTTAACTGGAAGGCTGGCAAGTCGGTAGATCAAGACCCAGGTACTGCATTTTAAAAGAAACATCTCCTTCAAGAGGAAAAAAAATGTGTTTTTGTCTAATGCCACTTGATGTCTGCAGTCTACAAGTACTGTACAGTACTTGAATAGCAAATAGTATTTTTCTTCTTTAAAATATCTATCAATGAATTGATATTTTAGGAGCAAAGAGGTCTGGATTTAAGAGAGGCAGCTTTGGACTATGCCTTCTCAACTGGTCTACACATTGCCATCTCTCTATTCTGAAATGGGGGGAAACTGGAGTTTGTTTCCACCTCGTTAAATTTATTTCCCTTTTTATTTTCTTCTCTCTCTTTGAGAAAAAACAAGGGACATTGGGTGCAAGCCTGGAGATGACTAACCATGTGGAGCTCCCCATGGCAGATGGCCCCCACATCACCTTGGAAGATGTGCCAAAACCTTGCCTGGAGAAGTACTGTGGTTGGCTTATGCGAAATGCGTTGCTTGCTCTCACTATAATTGGTAAGATGAAGTCTTGTTTGGGCTGCCTCTCTACTATCTCTGCTGTTCCTTTTACCCCAGTGTTTCCCAATATGAGGCTCAGGTACCACAGGGGGACTTCAATTCCCAGAAGCCTAAGTCAGTACATTGGCTGATCAGTTCTTCTGGGAATTGAAATCCCAAAACCAAAGGTTGGGAAACACTGCTTTACCCAAACCAACCCTCTCTTTCTTAAAATCCATCAGCAGAGAATTGGTATCAGCCAAGATAACGGACCATAATTGCTGTGAGTCACATGGATATGGGTCATTTTTTCTACTCCCAATCTGAGATCCAAAACAGACTATATCAACGATGGTGAACCTTTAGAGACTGAGTGTCGAAACAGAAGGGCAGGGGTGAACTCTGTGTTGGGGGGAGGGAGGAAGCCCATTGGGCTGCTGGGCAGAGGGGTGGGGAGAACTCTGTGCTGGGTCAACAGCATGCATTCCCATAGAGAGGGTTCTGAATGCCCCCTCATGTACGCGTTCCATAGGGTCGCCATCACTGGACTATATCTTTACCATGTATATAGAACATGTGCTCTCTCAAGTGATGAAAGATGTATATTTGTCATAGCTCTTGATTTCCCTAACCTTCAAATGTTGCTTTTAGTCTACTTTGCTTTTTTTACCGGTCATTATCTCTGCCTTATTGCTAGATTCAGTTCCAGCGTAGCTTGCTTGTTAACAATTTTGTTGTTCTTACCCCAGATTCAGTTAGTTTCTTTGATGAGACAGAGGAGAGGCTCTAGAGGTGGCAGGGCTAAATGCAAGGAGCCAGTCTGATTCATTTGAACAATCTTTTTTCAACTGCAGAGATGTGGTTGAGGACGGTATCCTTGAGAGATTACTCATACTCTCCCAGGCTCTTGTTGCAGCATGGACTAATGCTGTGCAGGATGCCAGCTACTTCACTCTATTTTAATCTCTGTTTTTCACTCCCAGTTGTCTATGGCTATCCACGCCTCTTTTGGCTGTGTTAATAAATGCATAGTATAGTACAGTGGTACCTCAGTTTACAAATTTAATGCGTTTTCTGGGACATTTCATATTGCAAAAAATTCATTAACCAGAACGTGCATGGGGGTGGTGCTATAAACCTCCAAGGATGCGATGCATCCTGGGGAAATTTGCTTCAAATTGCGGGGGGGGGGGGGAATTGTAAACCAAAGCATTATTCGTAAACTGAAAATTACGCTAACTGAGGCATTCGTAAACCAAGGTACCACTGTATGGCATAGCACAGAGTTTGCCCCACCCCTTTGCCCAGCAGCCCAGTGGGAGCGCTTTCTCCCTCCCCCAGTACAGAGTTCACCACGCCCCTCTGCCCAGCAGCCCATAGCATAGACTCCAGAAGTTGCATTGCATTCCCCAGAATCCCTAAAAGTTCGCCATGTTGGCTTGAGACTTTTCAGAAATGAAAAACAGCAGTATCTAGGGCTCTGTTGCTGACGGCCACTGTATGAAGATATCTAGAACCTAGAGTGTCTTCTGAACCTTCTCTGGCAGAATGTCTTAGACAGAAGGGAAGAATTCTAAATTTGTTTGTGAGAAAGAAGAAATAGAAACATTTTTGTTGTTCAGTCGCACAGTCGATTCCGACCCTCTGCGACCCCATCGACCACTGTCCGCCAGGCACTCCTGTCCTCCACCATCCTCCTCAACTCACTCAGCTCTGGGCCCATTGTGTGTACAATACCATCTAGCCATCTCATTTTTGGCCACCCCCTTCTTCCTTTGCCCTCCACCCTTCCCAGCATCAAGGCTTTCTCAAGCGAATCCTCTCTTCTCATTTGATGTCCAAAGTACTTTAGCTTCATCTTTACTATTTGACCGTCTAAGGAGCAGTCAGGGTTAATTTCTTCTAAGATTGACCTATTTGTTCTCCTCGCTGTCCAGGGGACTCTCAAAACTCTCCTCCAACACCACATCTCAAAGGCATCTATTCTTCTGCACTCAGCTTTCCAGCTCTCACAACCATACATTATCATTGCTTTGACTATACAAATTTTTGTTTGCAATGTGATGTCTCTACTTTTCACTATGTTCCCCAGGTTTCTCATCGCTTGCCTCCCAAGAATCAGTCGCCTTTTTATTTCATGGCTGCAATCACCATCTGCAGTGAGCTTTGATCCTAAGAAAGTAAAATCTGTCACTGCTTCTACTTCTTCCCCATCTATTTTCCAGGGACTGATAGAAACATATACCTTACAAAATAAAAATAATCTCAGTATAGGTTAGGGTTAAACATGGGATCTCAGATCTGGAAAAGGGTAGAGTTCATTGAGTTTGTCTTGATCTAATTTTCTGTCGCTGTCCTTGTGACAGAAGAGCATGGAATGATAAATCTTGCCAATGAGGCTACGTTGTTGTTGTTGATGATGATTTTGAAAAAAGCAGAGTTAATGCCTTTTTAAAACAGCAGTAACTCTCCACGGACTCTTATCTAATCTCCCATTTCTGGGCAGCTGGCCACATCTTGCATCCTTGTATGCACACATGCACAGGGACACTCTTGCAGGCACATACAAAGAGAGCTTTACTGCTCTGAAACATAACTGGATGCTTAGCATCTGACCTCTGGTGACCTCTTCAGGGCAATGCTGACATTAAGTACCTAAAGAAATAACGGAATTTCTTATAAATCGAGAAGGAACGCAATGAGATTTAGAGCAAAATTGGTATGGCTTTGAAGCATGTATTATCTGAGAGGGAAAACACACATAGTTTACATGTTGCACATATCTGCCAATAGATCTAGACCAGGGGTTCCAAACCTAAGGCCCCAATCAAGACTCAGAAAATTCTGACTGACATTGATAAATATATAACATGTGAGTAAGTAGCCTTGATAGTCATACAACTGTGTAAAACAGGGGTTCCCAACCTAAGGCCTGTGGGCTGGATCTGGCCCATGGTGCCATTTCATGTGGTCCCCTCCACCCCTCCAAGGGCATTTGGGAAACATTGGTCTAGATTTCCCATCTTAATTTCTTTCATTCATTTCTGTTCTCAACAGCCCTGCTCAGCTCTTGCAAACTCAAGCCTGCAGCTATGTGTGTCTAGATCACGGGTTCCCAATCTTTTCAAGATGGGGGCCAAGTCATGCTCTCTCAGTCAGCTTTGAGGGCTGGTTGGCCATTTAGCCCTGACTGCACGATGGGGGTGGCCATTTTGTTCCAACAGCTTCAAAGTTTTTGTTTTCTGATATTTTTTTTCCAGGACAGCTGAAGAGTTATTGAATCCATTGCTTTTGAGTTTAGGACCATTTAAACATATCACCTGTGCAGAGCACAAATCTCTGTATTTTTAACAGAAATTGGGTTGGGTCGTGTGTGTTTTTTAAAGTATAGAATTACATTCAATCACTCTCTCTGTGTGCATTTCTTCCTTGATTGTATACCTAAATAATGCATTCTATTTATATTTTTACTGATGACCACAAATGCATATTTTTCTTAACAAGTGATGTAGATAGAAGCCCATTCCTAGCATAACAAGCTGGCCATACAGTCTTGGATCTGTCACAGCCACAATTGGAGAGGGGAAAGGGCCAGTATTTCATTAGTCTCTCATTGTTTCTCTTACGTCATTGCTCCAGGGAAAAAGAAAATTAAACATGGTCTAATCCCTGTAGCTTGCTTTTCTAGCACTCCGGCCCCCCCTTCCCTTCCATCCCCCTGCCAGCTCCTAATCAGCTTCAACAAGAAGACCAAAAGGTCTAAAGGACATCAGCATTTCACAAAACCCTCCCAAATCTTCAATGTGTAGTTGTTCAGAATAAAGCCATTAAGGTAAAGGTAAAGGTTTCCCTTGCTCGAAAGCTAGTCATATCTGACTCTAGGGTTCAGTGCTCATCTCTGTTTCAAAGTCAAAGAGCCAGTGCTGTCTGCTTCTGCAGACGTTTCCGTGGACATGTGGCAATGCACAGAAGGAACGACGATAAATAGATTTTCCATAGATTTATAAAAGGAATCTTTCTGGCACTAAGTAGGATGGGATTATTGCTTTTATGCCCCTTTATGGCCTTTGCTCACTGTTGACTATATAATGTGACTTTGCAATTTGCCCTGAGCCCTGGGTTTTTTTTTCCTAGTGAAGATTCGGGGTCATGAACCCCTGGTTGGCTTTTCTCCAAGTAGGACATCATTTCCCTGAACTGATACTCACAAATATCCTTTCCTGACAAAATGGTTTAGAAATCATTAATAGCATGATCTGGTCCCCAAAAGGTTGAATGTAGGCCTCCCGCACATTGTGGAGAGTGACAGATGCACTTTGCACTGGCTGAAATGCAAAACTATGGTTGAGTTAGTGAACAAAGGAATAAGGCATCTCCTATGGTAGGGGTGCCCAAACCATTCGGGCCATGGCCAGTCACGTGGTTCAGTGGGCTGGTCACACAGTTCCTCACACCAGAAGTGGATGTAAAACATGCCTTGCAATCTGTTTTGCAACATATCTGTTTTGCAACAGGATGAGATAGATTTTAGGCTGCCATTTTCTCTGCTTAAATCAGGGGTGCCCAAACTATGGCCCCCGATGCCAATTCATCTGGCCCGCACTGCCCTTGTCGCTCCCGGAAGCAGAGGTAAAACACACCCACCAGTGGTGTCACGTAGGGGGAGCCTGGGGGCGCCCCGCCCAGGGCGGCACTTTTTGGGCTATGGGTGTTCTTGGACTACAATTCCCAGAAGCCCTAGTGTGAGTGGGCGCCAGCATCCACCAGGGTGCGGCAAATTTGGCTTAAGCCCCAGGCAGCTGAAATCCACGACGTTACTGACACCCACTTCCGAGACCAACAAGGGCGGCGTGAGCCAGATGAATTGGCATCGGGGCTGGATCCAGACCATGGGCCGTAGTTTGGGCACCTTTATCCTATGGCTTCAGCACTTTCCATTACAGAGTTGCAGATTAAAACTGTTCCAAGAAGACAGACGCAAATGTGTTGGGATTTTTTTTGGGGGAGGGGGGGTGGAAAATAAAACCCCTCTGCATTTTTCTCAGTGTATAGCAAGAGTATGCAATAAGAATAAATATGAAAAATTAATTCTGTTCACCCTGGCCACATTCACATGTTTCTATAAATAGCTTCTTCTTTCAATTCTCAGTCAAACCCTGGACTGCCAAAATGAAGCCACTTTCTTGAATTTGTAGTTAGCCAAACTTAAGTCTTCGTTGGTGCAAGTTTCTGGCAGTAATCAGCAGAGCAGCAAATGAGCTAGATTCTAGATCTCTCCACACTATAAACAGTTGCGAATCTGGAGTCAGGAAAAGAGCTTTGTATTCTCCTCTTGCCTTTGGTGTCCTGTGCATGCTACCACTCTCCCTTTATATCCCAGACCTTGTTATCTTGAATCTTCTTCTGCTACTGTATCCAAATCTGAATATTGGTGATCATCATGGCAATCAACCATAAAGACTGTCCTGAGAATATAATGCAGTGGCCTTTCATCTGCCTTCTGCATTGCAGTGTGACACCCGTGCCACTGGTCCAGTGGTGGGCAGCAACAGGGTCGCACCGCCCGAAGGTTTTTTTTTTTTTTTTTTTTAGCAAAATTGGGTGACCTCTGGGCAGGGGAGATAGCGAAATTGGGTGGCCACAACTATCTTCCTGCCCTGCCCCATCATGTTTTTTCCTTGTAAGTGGTTCAAGTTCTCCCTTGCTCAAAAGCCAGTCATATCTGACTCTAGGGTGCAGTGCTCATCTCCATTTACAGCCAAAGAGGCAGTGCTGCCTGTTTGCAGATGTACACATGGCCATATGGCAGACATGACTAGACCGCCCATGATGTAGGCTCCACCAATGACACCAATTTTGCTGCCTACCACTACACTGATCCGGTTCTATGAGTCACTTTCTGGTCCTGAGCCCTTTTGGCACACAAAGTTCTCAGCCCCAGGCCAGGACTGATGAAATTGCTGCCCTCCATCAAGATGGGTTCAAGTGGGATTTAATTCACTTGTGGACCATCTGTTGTCTTGAATAGCCAGGTCCATATGTTGAAGGCCTTTGTGTGTCTACAAGTAGAATGGTCAATGCAATTAGCTACCCTAAATAGCATGCCTTCTGATAGGACCCGGCTCATTTACTGGTCTACCAACTATTTCCAGAAACATGCAGTGATGAAGGCTTAATTTTGACCAACATCAAAGCCAAAAAAGTGGCTTCATTTTGGCAATCCAAAGTTTGATCTTGACATGAAAGTACAGGAAGAACCATCTGATTTTTACTAGTCTGCATGAAATTTTATGGATTCTCTTGCATGGACTTCCTAGTCCAATTAGGGCTGCTAGGCGAATTGTTAAATAAGCTGCAAATAAGTTCTTACCAAGAAAGTAGGATACAGTATACACTAGTACCCCGAATAACGTTATGACTTGGTTCCACAAGTCCCGTCGTTATTCGGTTTTTAACGTTGTGCGATACATTGAACACACAATGTTAAAAAAAGCCCTGTTTCCCTGGAGGCTGCAGGAAGCGAGAACATCGGGATTTGAATCCTGACATTTTGGCTTGCTGCTGCCTCCAGGGAGGTGGGAGAACTTTGGAAACAGCTTGGAGCGGGTTTCCCCACCTCCCTGGACCCGGCGGGGGGGTCAGAGCCCCCAAAATTGGTAAAAAAAAACGGACGTTTTTTTTTACCAATTTTGGGGTTTCTGACCCCCCCGCTGGGTCCAGGGAGGTGTGGGGACCCGATCCAAGGTGTTTCTGGGCTTCCCCGACGTCCTGAGCCAGTGCAGCAAGCCAGAATGTCAGATTTCGAATCCCGATGTTCTGGCTTCCTGCACTGGCTCAGGACGTCGGGGAAGCCCAGAAACACCTCCAGAGAGATCAGAGGACCCGATCTACAGCTGCAGGGTGGCTGGGGAAGCTGACGGGGACTCCCTGTCGGCTTCCCTAGCCACCCGCCCATGCCTCCGCAGCTGTGGGGTGGCTGGGTAAGCCGATGGGGGAGCCCCCCATCAGCTTTCCAGCCTCCCCACCCCTGCCTCCGTAGCTGCAGGGTGGCTGGGAAGCTGAACGGAGAACCCCGTTCAGCTTTCCACCCACCCTGCTGCTAAGAACGACTGTATCGTGTAACGTTAAAATCGCGTTACTCGATACAAGATGTTTCCGAAAATCTTGTAACGTTATGCGGTTTTAACGATATACGGTACTCGCGTTATACGGGGTATTACTGTATGGGCAAATAAGAGGACAACCGGCAGAGCCCAAAAGACTTGTTTAATGTGCCATCGATTCACTTATGATTTCTTTTGAAATAAACAGGGACTTTCCCTCCCACCCCTCCCTCTTCATTTCAGGAGTTATACTGGGATCTGTGTTTGGGGGTTTGCTGAGGATGCTTCCACCCCTGGACAGTGACCTGATCATGCTGATTTCATTTCCTGGGGACATCCTTATGCGCATGTTGAAAATGTTGATCCTGCCTCTAGTGATATCCAGTCTCATTTCAGGTGAGAGGAGAGCAACAGTGGCCAAAACTGCTTCCCTTCCTTGGCCAAAGAGGGGCTTCCAGGGGCAAAGAACAAAGAGAGGGGGCTGTCTTCAAAGAAAGGCTCAACGGGAACCACAGCAAATTGATCATTGATAGCCCTGAGTTTACATGTACAGACTTGGTCCAGACCTCTGCCTTTAATTTTGGGAACAATTTTCCTGCACCTATCCGTAAGACAGTGGCGCAGCGTAGGTTTCAGCCGCCCGGGGCATAGGCCAAATTTGCCATCACGGATGGACTTCCCTAAAGGGACTTCCCTGCACTGTATCCTAATTTGCAGGTGTTATTAGACAATATCGAACTCTATTCTTTATATGAAGGAATTAATTCTCACTGAATATTCATCGTGAACAATCTGAACACAAAATAAAACACAGGTAATTACCACAAGGCAACTGGTTACAACAGACGATGTTGCCAGTCGCTAGAGCAAGTGAAATGGCTATACAGTAAAACCTCATATAACACTAAAACCTGGTTCCACAAGTCTTCGTGTTATATGATTTTTAGTGTTATCTGATCCTCTATGGGATCCATAGAGATACATTGTAACCACACAGGCTTTCGCGGTTGTTATCTGAAGCATCCCATAGGATCTTAATGTTATCTGATGCAATTCTTCCCCCCAGATTCCTTGATGTTATGCGATTTTAGTGTTATTCGATACTAATGTTATATGAGGTATTACTGTACTCATTTAAAGAAAGGGGATTCCCCGGTTCTATCACAGATTAAATAATAAAAAGTTCCATGCTCATTTTAATCAGTCCGAATTGTAGGTACGACAAAAATATGAAATGAAATGGTTCAAATTTTTAGTTCAGATTATAAGATATTATTATTATTTATTGTGAAATTTTGCTGCCCCAAAAAAGTGTCACCCGGGGCAGGCCACTCCCACCACCCCACTACGCAACACCACTGCCATAAGATATAGGTTCATAAACCAGAAGAAGTGGATTTTGGCCACAATAGCTTGTGCTGATTATTTTTTTAGTGGTCCAATAAAGGAGTCACCTGTTTTCATATTGTACAAAGATTCTACAGCTCCCTTTGTCGTGATTTTCAAAACAAACTACTGTCACTTTGTACAGAAAAAGGTTTCAAGGGAGTGGGGTGGGGGTGGAATTTACCAACTGGTTGAATTATCAATCCAGGGTCTTAAGTCATTACCAACTATGAAATGTCACATTGATTTAGATAGCTTGTAGCTTGTGTCAACTATAGTATTTACAGCCTTATAGCCCGTGGTGGGATTCAGCAATTTCGCCCCACTTCACCAGAACTGGTAGCAGAAATTCCGGCTGGATCCACCAATCCAAGTTTAAAGTACTATAGTCCTAATTCAGTTGCAACACAGGTCTTTCCCCCTGACCACCCCTACCATACCACACTCACAGAGTAGGTAGTAAAAATATTTGAATCCCACCACTGCTTATAGCCTATTATTTTGCTAAACAACCATTGTCACTTTGTCTAATGTCTGTACCACCACCTGTTCCTAACTAACAATTATTACTTAAGATGTTATTTATTTTAGGTTTTTTGTTGTTGTCTGATATATTTGGCTCTAGTCATTGATGAAGCCAGCATTATGCTAAAGTCGCCGTATTGATATGAACAGCAGCGAGAAGGAGGTTAGAGGCGGAATTCAGAATGTTTTAGCCCAATAACACAAATCTACACACTTCTGCTTTTCAACCTGTTCCTATAACTTTTATGATATGTTTCATGGACAGGTTTGGCTGGCCTAGATGCCAAATCCAGTGGGCGCATGGGCACCCGTGCCATGGTGTATTATTTGTCAACTACAATTATCGCAGCCATATTGGGTGTCATCCTGGTCATATCCATCCATCCTGGCAACCCGAAACTGAAGAAATCTCCCACAGTGGCGACCAAAAATGAGGATGTTTCCAGTCTGGATGCTTTTCTGGACTTGGTCAGAAACCTGTTCCCTGAAAATCTGGTGCAGGCCTGTTTCCAGCAGGTAATGTAACTAGCAGATACCACATGCACCAGGGAGAAGAAAGTCAGGGAGGGTTTAATATTTATGGGTGCTCTTTTCCAAACTTCCCCCTTAACCACCTTGCCTCCTGTCTCTTTCGTACACAGATCCAAACTGTTTCAACAAAGGTGTCCGTGCCACCTGTTGTGATTCGTAAAGAAAATGTCAGTCAGATCGTCCGCCTCAATGGGACAGTGCTCAATGCGACCATCACGGAGGTTAACGTGGGCCCCAGCACAGTGACCCAGAAGCGGCTTGAGTTCAAGGCTGGAATGAACGTTTTGGGTGAGCCTGAAGTGTTTCATAGGAAACAACATGGAAGTAGCAAACCCTTCATGGGAAATTTTACAAACAGTTGTACTTACAACTGCAATTTGGCTTGGGTGACTCCATTCCTTATACAGCTGAATGAATGTGGTAGTATCATGAGGTGGTATGGTTTACTTTACAGTCGTTAAGGCATTTTTAATGTTAGGGGCCTCAGTGGCTTAGTGGTTAAGATGCTGAACTTGACAACCAGAAGGTCGGCATGTCATCAGATCAAGACCTGAGTGCTGTGTGCGGAGTGAGTGTCCATTGTCTGTCCCTACTCTTGGCAACCTAGCAGTTTGAAAGCAAGAAATTACAAGTAAATAAATAGGTACTACTTCAGCGGGAAAGGTAAGTGTCCTGTGTGCTCTGGCATATAGTCATGCCTGTCACATGACCACGGAAATTGCCCCCTAGAGCTGGACATAACTGGCTTTTGAGTAAGGGAGACTTTTACTTTACTATTTTAATGTTGTCCAAGATAACATTCTCCTCAACAAAAATTGGAGGAAAGGACCTGTCTTATGCATTATCCCATTTGTATTCTATTTTTGTTAAGTGTTTCTTCATCCAGGGAAGTGTTCCAAAGGCTAGAATTCCAATAGCATTTTGAAATGATGTATCTTTCACGTTAAAACTCATCTGTCTTATTCATATTCTATTCTGCACAAAGCTTTGAATTAAGGCAAGAGGTAAGGGTTTTCTTTCTCTCTCTCTTTCTCTGAATCTCTTTTCCTGTTTCATCCTAATGGCAGGCTTGATTGGCTTCTTCATCGCCTTTGGCATTTCCATGGGGAAGATGGGGGAACAAGCTAAGCCCATGGCTGACTTCTTCAACATTCTCAACGAGATTATCATGAAGCTCGTCTCTATGATCATGTGGTGAGGGGAACATGCAACCCAGAGATTCATTGCTAAAGTGACTCGGTAGACCAATTTGTGTGTTTTTTTAATTAATGCAAAAAGATGACCTATAAGTAACAGCCTTCATGTTTCTTTGGCAATTGCTAGGATTTTAGCATTGTACAAGAAACCAGGGAAAAGGGAATTGAGAGATCTGGTTACCATGTTGTACCAACATAGAAGAACTAGACTAGTGTGTTAACATTATCTGTTTGTTAGGAAACACACACACACACAAAAGAATGGAGGACAAGAATGGGTAACACCATTGTTAGACTAAACCAGGTATTTGGAGCCTACTGCCTGTGGGCCTAACCCGGCCTGCAGTACCAAATATTCTGGCCCCAGCGCTGCCACCGGAAGCAGCAGGAGCACAAAAAATGGGCAAAAACACACCACCCTCATTCCCGCCGCCACCTGTTGCTGTCACAGGAAGCGGTTCAAGCAACGAAAACAGGCGAAAATGCGTTGCCTTTGCTCCCGCTGCCACCACCACTGGAAGTACCATAAGCGGCAAGAGCAACCACCCTTCTGGCCCACACATCTATCTGAGGGGGCGTGGTCCAATCTATGGCATGAAAAAGTTGCAAACCCCTGGACTAAACCATCACAAGTTATCACCCAACCTTGTCTTTAGCTCATATTACAAGGAAACAGATTTTTCCCCTTCTCTCCCTGATGTGTTGGAGCATGTGGTTTTAAAATAAATTAGTCATGTTACTCATTATCTTTTGGCCCAGGGCCCTTTTGTTTGTCTTTTTGGCAAGAATTAACCCTGTCCTTTCTTCTGCGGTCAGGAACAGATTTGTCTAAAAGACAGTTTGCATGTATAGATTAGTTTGATTCTAAATGTGTATGTAAGGTAAGGTAAAAGGTTTCCCTTGCTCAAAAGCCAGTTGTGTCTGACTCTACAGGGCGGTGCTTATCTCTGTTTACAGCCAAAGAGCCAGCACTGTCTGTGTCTGCAGACGTTTTCATGGCCATGTGGCAGGAATGACTAGGCCCTGAAGTACAATTAATGCTGTTACCTTTCCCACCAATGCAGTATCTATTTATCTACTTGCAATTTCTTGCTTTCAAACTGTTAGGTTGGCAGGAGCTGGGACAGACGACAGGAGCTCACTCTATTGTGCATTACTCAGGTCTCAAACTACTGACCTGCCAACCTTCCAGTCATCAAGCTCAGTGTTTTAACCACTAAGCCACCAAAGGCCCATGTCTATGTACATATGTCTGGTCTATTTGCTATAATAGAAATGATGACAAACCTTGGAAGTATGAGTATATTCCTATGGTTGCAAAGTGGATGTCTGAGAAGGCATAAGAATTGGCAGACATTACAGTACTTTTATTGGGTAGGGAAGGGGTCTTGCCTACAAAACCAAACTGTGAAGGTGGTGGGTAGTGGATAGAATATGGCGTAGTGCAGGGGTTCCAAAACCTTTTGCGCCATGGACCAGCCACATGGTACAGCAGGCCAGTCATGTGGTTCCTCCCACCAGAAGCAAGAGTAAAACATGCCCGCGCATGTGCATAGTGCTGCCATATGCACCCATGGCTTTCGTAAATGAATTTTTGACAGCCACAGGTGCATTTATGGCAGCATTTTGTGCATGTGTAGGCACATTTTTCTTCCACTTCCAGGAGTAGTGTGGGCCAGATGATTTGGCACCATGGGCCATAGTTTGGCCACCCCTGGTGTAGTGGATAGAATGCTGGACTAGGACTAGGATTCCATCTCAAACCAAGGAAGCCCATTAGGGCTATGTAACTGGTGAAATCACTCCATAAATACCCCACTTATTTTGAAAGCCTTGTTAGTTTCTATAAGTAAGTTCCAGCTTGATTCTTCTCCTTCCATGTCTAGGTCAAATGTTAAACTGTCAAAATGAAGCCAACTTTTGGAAAATTCATTCTGTATTTTCTTTTACCTGACTCAGTGTGAGAAAGATTAGCTGGCATAACAAGGATGCCGTTGCCCGACTGTGATTCAAAAATACTACAATCTTTGAGTAGGCTCTTTCTGTATACCCCTGCTTGATGGCCCATAATAACAAAATAATAATTTCCACAAGCTCTAACCCGCCAATTTCTAGATCCAATTCAAAGGCTTTCTTTCTTTATTCGTGTCAGATACATCACCAGCATTTAATAACATACAAAGATAAAATTAACACACACTGAAACTCCTCAGTGCATGTTGAGGGGCATCGTGTACAGTATATCATATGGGAGATAGTTTGTACTTCTCCACATTCACACAGACTGTCATGTAAAGGAAACCCCCACTTTCTCAGATTAGCGCTTGGTCTTCCTACCCCGGCATGTAGTCTGTTTAAATCTTTCCACACTGGCCATGGTTGTTCTTGGCCAGGCAGTAGAGAGTCGTGTGGTTCTGTCCAGTTATCTGGTAGCTCCTTGCTTGCCTTGCATAGTTCAAAGGCTGTGAGAGCAGGATGAATTCCTTACAAACAAACTGGCAGCATGAACATCTCCCCTCGGCACTACCACTTGGAGAAGGCTGCTAGCATATGCCGTCAGCAAAGTTTGGGACTAGCTACTTGCCAGTTTTAATCGCTTCACATATAGTAGCCACCAGCTATCAAAACTGTTGAGCGAGCATCTTTAAGCAATTCCTATGGTCCATTAAAGTTACACTTTTAGCTGTGCAACAGACTGCATTTTACAGTGGTAATAATAATTACAAATGGCTCCATTTTGCCTTTCTGTAGGTATTCGCCATTTGGCATTGCTTCTCTCATCTGTGGCAAGATTGCAGCTATCAAAGACTTGGAGATGGTGGCTCGCCAGCTGGGCATGTACATGGTGACAGTCATTGTGGGCTTACTTATTCATGGTGCTATGGTGCTGCCATTTATCTTCTTCATCATCACCCGCCAGAACCCTTTCATCTTCTATGGTGGCATATTCCAGGCCTGGCTTACTGCTCTTGGTACTGCCTCCAGGTGTGGACAACTGGTTATTTAATTTTATTTTATTTTCACTGTCAATGTTTTTTTTAAGGTGTTGTTGTTTTTTAACATGGTAACGGTTATTGCTACCCAAAAAACATCCTGGCCCATATATTGTCGTAAGCACATGGAATGATATTACCTTTCCCGCTAAAGCAGTACCTATTTATCTACTTGCAATGTTTTGCTTTTGAATGACTAGGTTGGCAGGAGCTGGGGCAGATGACAGGAATGTAGTAAATAAATGAACAGTAGTGCAATAGATATGTCCATCCTATAATAATAATAATTTCATGTCAGAAAGTATTTTGGGTTGAAAGGATTTTTGATGGAGAAACTCCACTCAGGGGATGCCTGAATGAGGCTCCTTTCATGTCCCTAAGAGCTAGGATAGAGATGGGTGCTCAATCCATCATGCAGTACCCAGGTCTCGAACTGCCAACTTCCAGCCTTCCAGCTAACAAGGCAAGCTTCTTAACCACTGAGCCACTGCAACCCTGTCCATCCTATATGGTGCAGTTCATGTTATGTCCAGATAATGGGTCCATGAAGGGGAGGAAAGAGATTATGCCTTAGATATTTTGTGCAAATAACAGTTGCATAGCTTTTTACAATTCCTTCCCCTTATGTCCTACCCTTTATCTCATTTCACTGCCATTTCACACCAGTGCTGGGACACTGCCTGTCACTTTCCGCTGCCTTGAGGAAAACCTTAAAATAGACAGACGAGTGACGCGCTTTGTACTACCCATTGGCGCTACCATAAACATGGATGGCACCGCCCTCTACGAGGCTGTGGCAGCCATTTTCATTGCACAGATGAACAGCATAAACTTGGACGGGGGACAGATCGCAACAGTCAGGTGAGAATTTGTACTTAAGGGTTGACCTGTTTCTTTGGAAATGGCTAGAAATGGGTCTGATATGGCATGCTGTGGGTGCGTGAACAGTATCCTTCATGAAGCTGTTTCCTCATCCAGAGACTTTGCTTTGTGTCAAATTCTGAGCCCAGAATTGCAACTGGCAATATTTAACCTGAGTTATGTCATTGTAACATGGAAAGGAGATGTCTGGGGAAGGCTGCTGGAGTGACTAGAAGGGAAAAAATCAGGAATGATATTATAAGGAAAATAATTGGAATAGAACCAATCTTAAAATATATACACCAGGGGTGCCCAAACTATGGCCCATGGGCTGTATCGAGCCCCCCGCACCAATTCATCTGGCCCATGTCACCCTTGCCACTCCTGGAAGCAGAAGTAAAATGTGCCTGTACAGAGCAGCAAGGGCAGTGTGGGCCGGAGGAATTGGTGCCAGGGGCCGGATACAGCCCATGGGCTGTAGTTTGGGCACCCCTGATACACAGAGACAACAAATAAAATGCTTTGTCTATTTGGAGAGAATGTCTTGGAATTCCATACCATACAAGGCATATATGAAAAGAGGAGGAGGAGGTGGTTTTGGCCTTGCTTGAGATATATTGTCCTGTTTCTTTGTCCTGTCTTGAAACATACGAGAGAGGGATCGGATGTAATAAAATGGTTTTGTTTCTTATTTATTTTTGCAATCTCATTTTTCCTTCTTTTTTAACTTTTTGGAGTGCTTTAAATGAATTCTTCAAGACTTAATTTAATGAGGTATTTTAAAGGCCTACTGGCTTTTCTATGATGGTGATATCAATACCAATACGTGACTAAACACCTCATTTTTCCTCTCTTTCCAACTGTTCGCACAGCTTGACAGCGACACTGGCAAGTGTAGGGGCAGCCAGCATACCCAGCGCGGGGTTAGTCACCATGCTTCTAATCTTGACAGCAGTGGGACTTCCTACTCAGGACATCAGTCTCCTCATCGCTGTGGACTGGCTACTGTAAGTACCACCACAGCCACAATGAGTGTGGCTTAGGAAAGGTAGGGTGGAGGAGAGATGGGAAACAGGGATAGATGGAAATCCAACATCAGTGTTTATTTCCATTGTATAGTTTGTGAGGTTTTTTTTACCTCCGTGTTAACTCTCAGTGCGCACAAATCCTTCAAAGCCTTCACAAGGCATAATGAATGTCTTTTAAATGTAATAGCTAATGAACTCACCAAGACTTAATTTAATGAGGTCTTTTAAATTTGATTTAAAAGACCTCATTAAATTAATGACATGCAGCCACACATGGCTTTAGATTATTTTCAAAGCGATACTTTACTATTTCAAAATGACCTGTAGGGAATACCTCTATTTAATAGTAGGGTTTTTTCCCTCCTAGACTGTGGTAGCTTTGTGGTCAAGACGCTGAACTCAATGACTGGAAGGTCGGTAGGTCAGCAGTTCAAGACCCGAGCGCTGCATGTTGGAGTGAGCTTCCATCTCTGTCCCAGCTCCTGCCAACCTAGCAGTTCAAAAGCAAGAAATTGCAAGTAGATAAATAGGGACCACTTTGGTGGGAAAGTAAACAGTGTTCCATGCACTTCGGTGCCTAGGCATGCCTGCCATATGTCCATGGAAATGTCTGCAGACACAGACAGCTCCGGCTCTTTGGCTACAAACAGATGAGCACTGAACCCTAGAGTCAGATACAACTGGGTTTCGAGCAAGGGCAACCTTCACCTTTACCATTTTTCCTCCTAGAATTGTATCAATAAGCAATATAGCAAGACACAAATAACAACCACTAATTCAAACAGATAGGTTGGAGAAGGTAGGTGATGTAGCACTAAACCTTGAGTATATCAAGGTAATACTTGCCTTCCTTTTTGCAGAGATCGAATGAGAACCTCCATCAACGTGGTGGGCGATTCCTTTGGTGCTGGCATAGTCCATTACCTTTCTTTGAAAGAACTGGAAGTCATTGATGCCCGGGTTGGGGGCCGTGAGCCAGAACCAGAACCCGACCCAGATCCCATGAAATTGCAGGTTCTGGGAAACCACCAAGGCCCACTCGAGGGCTCCATTGGGTCAGGGTACACAGTTCTGCCCAGCCAGGAGGAGGAGGAGGAGGAAGAGGTAAGGAGAAGAATATATCTAGTAGTAATCCAAACATACAACCAACTGAAATATATTCTACAGGGTAGCTCGTAAGTCCCTACCCATCCATATACAGTAAAACCTCATATAACACTAAAACCTGGTTCCACAAGTCTTGGTGTTATATGATTTTTAGTGTTATCTGATCCTCTATGGGATCCATAGAGATACATTGTAACCACACAGGCTTTAGCGGTTGTTATCTGAAGCATCCCATAGGATCTTAATGTTATCTGATGCAATTCTTCCCCCCAGATTCCTTAATGTTATGCGATTTTAGTGTTATTCGATACTAATGTTATATGAGGTATTACTGTATCTTATGTATCCAATGTATCTGTGCACTATCCCTCATTCTCACTGCATAATATTATGCGTAATTGTCACAATACACTCTTCAAGTATAAATGGGCTTAAATTAGCTATATTTCTTTGAGAAAAAGAAAACAATATACATGCATATGAATATAACATAATAACATGTGAATGGGTAGGGACTTACAAGCCACCCTGTAAATCGAAGTCATCTAAGAGAAGGCATTTCACTTCCAAAAATGCTTTACCACTAGTACTTTTCAAAAGATTAAGCACTGTCCTGATTCTGCTATTCTCCTCTTAGTCTCATCAAGTCCTGTTCTCCTCTAGATAAATCAGGCAAATCCTTCCTGATTCTCAAGAGCAGAATTTGAACTTGTACTCTGTAGGACTGTACTTCTACATTTTCTGTCAGAGGGTCCTCCTGTGTCTGGCATGAAGGATGAAAATTTAACCGGTGCAGCTTTTCCTGTTGCCAGACTGGCACTTATTAATTTCCTCCCTCTTGCACAGATGTTAGCAAAGACCAGGAGCCTTTGCCAAGGACAGTCTTTGGAATCCTTGCTTCCTGATCCTTAGGGTTTAGAGAGATTTCAGTTCAAAAGTCTAGACACAAAACACACACACACATACACATGCTTGGGTAACAATAACTAATCCACCCTGTATTTCCTTCCAGCCTCCTCCGGAGAAAATAGATGCAGCATCGCAATACAGTGAGAAGGACGAGGAGGAGCCTGCTAGTGATGATGAGGAAGCAAGAGATAAGAAAGGGGAAGAAGAATAGATAGCATTTTAATACAGATGGAGGAGAGATGGATGGGGATGTAATTGTTATATTGATGTAATTGTTATCTCTAGCACTGAGGGAGAAATCCCTGCACAAAGTCCAATAGGCCTGCTTTGAGGGAAGCTGGAGCTACAAACTGTCTACACACACACACACACACACACACACACACACACACACACACACACACACACACACACACACACACACACACACACACACACACACACACACACACACACACACACACACACACACACACACACACACACACCATAGGGTGCCAAAAATGTATGCACATTTTAAGAGACATTATCTATGTCTTGCTTTTCAAAGTTGAATTGAATTACGGTAGCAATGTGTAGTATGATGTTCACTCAGAAGAATGAAATGCTACGTCAACATGCAACAGGCAAAGAAAATGGCGGAGGCACGGTTGTTGTTCAAAGAGTGCAAGACCATTTTGAAGAGGTGCAGTTGAGTTTCCCCCATGTTCTCCTAACTTAACACCCCTTGACTTCTACCTATGGGGCACCTTAAAGGATGTGGTGTACTATAGAAAACCAGCTACGGTGGTGGTACTTCCTGAAGGAATTGAAACAGCATGTGCAGCGATACAAGTGGACACTTTGGTCAACATTGCTCAAGCAGTAGTTCGCCGTAAACAGAAATCTCTGGATACTAATAGTAACCACTTTGAACACCTCTAGTAATGCAGAAGTCAAACATGACCTGTATTCATCTTTTGTTATTGTTATATATTGAGTACAGTATTACAATTTTAATACAGCTTTTTCCTTTCTAAAACTGTGCATATATATATTTGGCACCCTCTGTATAAATACATATATAGAGTTGTATATTTTTTAAATATACTGTACTTTTATAGATTGCCAGAGTAAAGAGGGGAATGATGTTTTTATGTTGGCTTCTAATTACACATGATTCATTCTGCCCTTGAAATTCTCATAGGTTCAAGTCAAATAATTTGCCTCTTAGCCACACTAGCTGTCTGGATAGCTCAGTGGCTGAGATATCTGAAGATGGGAATTTGATTCCTCACTGTGTCTCCTGCAAGAAGAGCCAGCCTGTGTAGACATGGGCAGGCTGCACAGTTCCAGGGTATTCCAGAAGAAGGAAATGGTAAACCACTTCTGAGTATTCTCTACCTAGAAAACCCTGGAAGGTGTTGCCATAAGTCGGAACCAACTTAACAGCACACAATTATTATTTATCATTATCCACTCTGTCACCTATCCTGACTGGGAGCCTCTCTCCAGGGGGTCAGGAAAGGATCTCTTCCATCAACTGCTACCCAAGGTTTTGGCAGTTACAAGGAGGAGGTTACTGAGAATCATGTCCATGTAAAATAGGTGCTGTGCCAGGATCTTCCCTATGCAAGGCACTGTATTTTGATTGCCTTCAGCCCCAGATTCTTAGGAAATGGATAATGGCAACATAGCCTGCTCTTCTATCTCCAGTGGGCTTCCTTCAGATACAATGCAAGATGTTTCTCTAAAGCAATGTTCCCAAACTTTGGTTTTTGACTTCAATTCCCAGAAGCCTAAGTCAATTCTCCAAAGCACTGATCAGCCACTGTACTGACTTGGGCTTCTGGGAATTGAAGTCCACCAGTGTTCCATGGAATATAGTTTGGGAAACACTCCTTTAGATCAGGGGTTCTCAACCTATGGCTCATGGGCCAGCCCCGGCCCGTGGCACTATTTCATGTGGCCCACATCACTACAACTGCTGGAAGCAAACATGTTTATGACAGCCACAGACGTGATTTACGGCAGCATTTACAGGGGAGAACCTCCAGTCCAGCCCACTCAACTGTCTGAGGGAGCATGACCTGGTCCACAGCTTTAAAAGGGTTGATAACATCTGCTCTAGAGTTTGCAAAACTCCTAACATACTGGATTCTGTTTTTTTTTTTAAACAGAGTTTTGCATTTCCCTTCTCCCCCATCATCAATGTTGGAATATAATTCACCCACAAATGCAGTCAACCTCTGAACATGGAATGGGAGAGGAATATCAGATTATAATTTGCTTCAAGCCACTAAATGCCTTGAGATTACTCTGTTCTGCATTGTAACTATGACCCATCCCCTGGTACCGTCAACAGTCAATATTCTGAGATACCAACTCACTGTAATTCTTTTTTGGGTAGAAAGAAGGAGGAATTATTATGTTAGTGTCTTTCTTACCTACAAGGTATCTGCTTAATCAACTAAAAAATTATCTCTTTCCATATTCCACTCCCTATCAAATCTAATCTATTCTATTTATCTAATTATGCCTTTGAACCTCCTGCTAATCCATTTTCTTTCACACCTTGCTTTTACCTTCAGAATTAAGGTAAAAGGCCCTTGATCTTTTTGCTCTGCCAAGAGGCAAGGAATTCCTAATGTTTCCTTTTTCCCGCCTAGAACTGGAAAAGAATAATCCTGGCTGATTTTTTAACATCCTACTGAAATACAGAATTAAAGCAGGACTGTCTTTGAGCATGATAGGAGAAAAATATATAAATACCGAGGATAGTCCCTGTTATTATCTCCATGCAGGTCCATCCATTTCTTCACAAACACAATGGTGGGATTCTATCTATCTATCTATCTATCTATCTATCTATCTATCTATCTATCTATCTATCTACCTATCTATTTATTTATTAGCCTCCTAAAATGCAGCAGCCCTTCTAAATCACTTCAAGTCTGGATTGTCCAACAAAAAAGATAATTCACAGCTCTATGCCTATTTGAGCCATCTTTTTAAGCTGTCTGTGGAAGGAACAACATTTGTTTCACAGACAGCTTAAAGCAGAGAAAATGGCAGCCTAAAAGTCTATCTCATCCTGTTGCAAAACAGACTGCAAGGCACATTTTACTTCTGCTTCCAGTGGGAGGAACCACGTGACCGGCCCGCTAAACCATGTGACCGGCCCACAGCCAAAAAAGTTTGGGCACCTATGGCTTATCATTAACAAAACTCCTCTTATGAAGAAAATGACCATTGTTTCCAAGGTTGAGTCTACACTAAGCGGATGAGGTAGCTGAGAGGCACTGCATTCTCTGTCCCTGGTATGTAACCTGACCTCTTTCCCACAACCTGCACACTGTTCACTGTGTCAGCCCTAAAAGACAATTCACCTTCCAGTCCACTTTCAGTATCTCTGTCTATGAAATGGACAGTGGTTGTCATTTCTTTTTGACAAAAGGTGGAAATAGGTATTTGGCTGCCTTTGGCCTCTCTAATTCCTTCAGGTATTTAGAACAGGCCTACGTTGACCGGCTAAGAACAGTGGCCCCCACCCTTCTGGGATACTGGGGTGGGGTGCATTAGAATGGCTGTGGGCTAAAGAGGGGCAAATCTTCAATCAAAATGTATCAAATATGATATGACTGGAAACCAAACCATATGAGGAAAGACTGAAGGAACTGGCCATGTTTAGCCTTGAAAAATGAGACTGAGAGGAAATATGATACCCTATATACTCCACTATAAGTCGTCCCAAATATAAGTCGAGGTACCTAAATTGGACCTCTAAAACTAGGAAAATAGTTCGACCCAAGTATAAGTCGGGAGTGGAAAATACAGCAACAGCTAGTGAGTTTGAGTAATAAAAATACATGAAAATACGATACAATTAATTAATTCAGACATTTGTGTGGGTATGTTTTTGAGTTTTTACGGTAGTGGTAGTGCTTTTAAAAAAAATTATGTTTGAATTTGCACCACTGCAGTTTTGGGACCCTCGGGGCTGTTGACCCAAGTATAAGTCGAGTCCCTTTTTTGGACCTCATTTGGGGGGTGGGTAAATAACTAGACTCGAGTATATACAGTAACACTCTTCAAATACGGTAAACATAAAGCGGAAGGGAGGGATCTGTTCTTGATCATCCCAGAATGGAAGACACATAATAACAGACTCAAACTAAAGGAAGCCAGATATAGGCTGAATATCAGGAAAAAGATATATAAGTACTTGAGAGATGTTGAGCGCTTCAACACTGGAAGGATTCAAGAGAGAGTTGGACAATCATGCCAGATCTACTTTGATTTGGGTTCTTGCCTTTAGCTGGGGGTTGGAATCAGTAGCCTAAAAGACCCCTTCCTACTTGGTGATTCTATGATTCTTCTCTACGGGTAAATTCTAAATCGGACATCTTCTGCCTTATCTTTGCTTTACTCGGAGGCAAATTCAAAATTAACTTAGAAATTTCCCTAACACCAAGAGCAGCTGGATTATTCAGGTGTAAATAAATTACACATATTAAGCTGCTCAGAGCAGAAGTAGATAGGATGGCAGCTTCACAATTGAAAGCAGACTTTATAATAAATAAAAGTTGTTTCATCCTCCAGCTGGGCAGCTCCACAAGATGCAAATTAACTTGTTCCTGTTTGATAATTGGTCATCAGGAGCTGAAAGAACAGATTTTGTTTGCCCCTTTATTGTGTAAACACAGCAGCTTTGAAGCAGGGATAGAGTTTGTTGCTTTCTTATGGCCAAAGCTGCCTTCTTCTCTAGTTTTAGTTTGGCTTCCAGATTTCTAAAAGTGAAGAATTAGCTTTGTTTTCCCATGTCTTTGCTTTGAATCCAGCTCTCAAGGCCTATAGTTGCATGAAGCCATTTAGAAACTGATCAAAATAGAGGTAAAGCCAGGTTTTTTAATGGAAAGGAGGACGGTCAAGGTATATAAAGAATTGTGACCTAAATGACTTTCTGCCTGTTCGCTCCAACTCCATACCCTGCTATTCCCACAATGGCTGCTATGGTATTTCTTCACAAGTCTCCATTTTAACTGGTTTCTCCCCTTAAACTCAACTCTGTGGGTAATCTTGCATATTTCCCTTAAGAGAGCGATATACAATGTTCTGAGATATAATCATTATGGTCATTTCTGCTGACTGCTTTAATGTCCTCTGAAGAAGACCTGGGAATATATAATTGGATAAACCTGTTGGGCTTTTTATAAATAAACATTGTATATAGTTTTGAGCTTCCTGAGATGAGGTGTCTCCTTTTGTTGTTTGCTGTCCTGGCTTAGTGGTTAAGATGCTGAGTTGATGACCAGAAGGTCAGCAGTTCAAGAGAGTGAGCATCTGTCCCAATTCAAAAGCAAGAAAATGCAAGTAGATAAATAGATACCACTTCTGGGAAAAGGTTACAGTGTTCCATGCACCGAATGTCTGCTACTTGGCCATGGAAATGTGCGCAGACATTTGGCCCTAAACATAGATGTCAAGCACTATTAGCTTTTGATCAAGGGAGACCTTTATCTTTTCCCATCTAGTTCTATTAATGTCTTCAGAGCCAAAAGGTTAACTTATTAAGTTATATTAATTTAACACAGTGTACCAAAACAGAGGAGAACCAAAAATGAGATGGCTAGGTGGTATTGTAGGCGCAATGGGCCTAGAGCGGGGTGGGTTGAGGAGGATGGTGGAGGACAGAGGTGCCTGGGGGGCAATGGTCCATAGGGTCGCAGAGGGTTGGAATCGACTGTGCGACTGAACAACAAACAAATAAATGCATTCTCTGACTCTTATGAGTACCTCTTTGTTCCTGCCAATCTTCTGTGGCAACTAGCTCTGTATCTGGAGAGAGCCTGGCCTAACATTTACACATCTAACTAAAGTGAGGTAGTCGACCTATGGGATTGTTGAGAGTAGGGACCAGGAACAGTGTCGGTACGGAGGTTCCAACTGAGGATACGGAGAGGAGGCTGCATCCATAGAGAATGAACAGATTGAAGGGAGATGGGAGGGGAGGGAAAGAAGGAGATATGTTGATTCTTGGGCTTAAGAAGCAGAAAGCCAGGAAATTAATCAATGTCTGGGGACAGGCAGGAAGCAATGACGCAAAGGAGAGCTTCACCAATATAGATTCAAATAGTCAGTGTAATCCAATACAATGGCTGAGGCTGAGCTGTCTCCCAACTTGCAGACTGATGAAAGAGCATGTACACAGGCAGGCAAGCCAGAAATACTCTCTTTGCATACAATTAAAGTTCTGTGAAGACATACTTGCCATTTTAGCAAAAGCTAAAGCAACCAAGGCTCTTTTAAGCTGCTTAATTTATTCGTGGGCTAAGGTCAGAGGTTTTTGCACTCTGCGTTCTTCCATTTCTACTCATGCATCCTTTTCCAAAGGGTTGTCCAGGAAGCAACCTTCAGATTTCCTTAACAGGTTTATTTTGGACAGTTTCTTTGACCATATGTTGCCATCTGGTGTTCATCCTGAGAATTGTATGTATCCCTGATGAAAAGCATGTCCAGACAGCTCCTTATGGGACAGTCTGAGACAGGCACGTGCTGATATATCAGGCAATCGGGCTTTGTCCCACCCCGCCCTCGCCTCTGGCGCCCTGGGGCACCAATAACAATGTATGGGATTCCCCCCAACCCCCAAATAGGCGCCCCCACCACTCCCTGTCCAGCGCCTTGCCAGGGTGCCCTGCACAGCCCTGGTCTGAGATCACGGTCACTAAAGGACAGGGCGGGCAGGTGCTAAACCAGGGGTGCCCAAACTACAGCTTGTGGGCTGGATCTGGCCTACGGATACCCCTGGTTTAAGTAGAGAAAATGGCAGCCTAAAATCTATCTCATCCTGTTGCAAAACAGACTGCAAGGCACATTTTACTTCCACTTCTGGCGGGAGGAACCATGTGACCAGCCCACTAAACCACATGACCAGCCCATGGTCTGAAAAGTTTGGGCATCATGTTTAGGCATAATGTTTAGCCTGCTTCCCTCATGCAAACAACACAAGTGACTTGTGTCCGTACAGTGAAGTGGCTGATTAGCCACTTCACGATACAGTTTGGCAAATGAAACACCTCCTCTGTTCCACTGTGAAGGGGCAGGGAAAATGTAATTATTATTTTCCCTCTTAGTCAATTGCTGCAGTGCTGTATCAGTTAAGAGTATAAACAAACAAACAAAAACCTTCATTTTTCCTTTTAACGTCAATCAAAACTGTGGTTGTGAGCAATTTTTAACGCAGAAAATAAAGCAAAAATTTTTTTTACCCTTCTAACTGATGCTGCACTACAAGAATCAGCTGGTATGGGGCAATAATTACACTTTTCCTGCTGTTCTGCAGAGGTGCAGTGGAAGTGCTTAATTGCAGTATTTGATATGCTGAAGGGGAATCATTAGCCCCTTCAGCATACTGGATGTTAACATTGGAAACAACACTGTCTACAGGTGCTACAGGCAGTGTATCAGAGATTACTGTGACACACACACAAATTTAAGCATTTGGTGGCTGGTTGGACATTTTCATAGTCATGTTCTAAGCATGACTAGACATCAGAGCACATGGAATGATGTTACCTTTCCCACCAAAGTGGTACCTATTTATATACTTGTAATTTCTTGCTTTCAAACTGCTAGGTTGGCAGAAGCTGGGACAGAGATGGGAGCTCACTCTAGCAGACAGCACTCGGGTCTTGAACTGGTGACCTTTCTGTTGTCTCATATCTGCAAGATGTCAATTCCCTTCCGAGACAACACATCAATATTGAGAAGGCTCAACTTCTGGCCTCTCACTGCCACAGATTGAGACAGGCAAATGATGAAATTAGGACTGCAGAATCAACTCTAATTATGCAGTCCAGCAAATCCAGCCAGGTATGAACAGGTAGGAACAAGAAGCAAAGCCAGATGCCTGTCAGATGCAATGGACTGCAGGTGACTTGGACTGCATATACAAATTCAACGGCAAAGCTATCTCAGTTTTATATTTATGGAGCTATAAATTATTGTACAGTAATCAGTTTGCTTTTTAATAACTCATGAGCCATGTTGGATTTGTTAATTGGGAGAAGAGTGGCACACAAATGAAAACCAATCAATCAATCTAAGGGCAGAAAAAGTCACTAGGCAGAGTCTGTGATTGGAATTGTTTCTGGGACCACAAATTAGCTTTCTTGCTTCTGTGAAACATGGGCTTCCACTGAAATCTAATTTCATAAACACAGAAAGATTCCCTCAGTCACCTCTCTCCAGTGCTATCTCAAACATCGGGAGGGTTGGGGGGTTGGGTTGGCCTGAGACTGGGGCCTTGTAGGTATAATTTTTGCAGTGGGAAAGACTTTCTGTTTTTGTTATTCATAGACAGCCATGCCTGCAGTTCTACTGAAGATCATACAGTGATCTACTGGCCCAATTGAAGTGCTATAATATCTGCCTACATCTAGCTTGGAGATGGAGAAAGGAAGCCATCTATAGCCTATATTTCTGGGTTCTGTTGGGTGATCAGATGGAATTATTCTCAGCGTGCAGATTGTCTGGGGAGAGACACTCCAATTTCACAGCACTCGGCTTCATCTCTTGTACTGCTCCGGAAGTCTCGACTTTCCCCAGTGAAGTTTCAATAGCAGGGGGAGGTTGTTTGAGAGCTGCGACTGAGAGGGTCTGGATAGGTTTAGGTTGAGTTTGGGAGGGTGTTGGGTAGACATAAGCATCCGTCTCATAGAGAAACCAGTCATAATCCTTTGGGTTGTCCAGGAACAGGGCTGGGAAGAAAATAAATCAAAATGTTAGCCAGCTAATTACTACTTTTAAAATATGTTTTAAATCAACTACGCCGACACATTAGCGTACATCTGACCTATGGCAGATGAAGTTGCTCTGCATTTAGTCAAGTCATCTACCCAAGTATTAATTGATCTTCAGTACTTCTCCATGGAGTTGCTGTTGTTGTTGACCATGTATCATTTAGGACCCTTTTCATAAATGGAGACAGGATGGATCAAACCTGTGACCTTCTGACGGAAAACATAATTCTAGCACACTGCCACTGCCTCTTTGAGAGCCTGAGACCCCTCAAATACACATTCATTGCATTATTGGCTCCACCCTCTGACTAACTGAACACTCAATTAAAGACCACCATAGAAAGATTGTTGGAAACATATCTCCCAAATCAAGCCACTCCACAAGATCCTGGTGCATGTCACAGTCCAATTCAAAGTATTCAGTTCTTCTTTTTCCAAGCTCTGCTTTCTCCCCCTCAAAGAGGATTCACACACCAATGTCCAAGTTTTGTTCAGAGCTGACAAAGTGCTTTCTGCTTCTCCAACTTTCATCATTTAGTCACTGGTAAAAGTATTTCTAGATTTCTGGTCTACCTACTTGGGTTCTCAAAGCCAGGCATGGTAACATCACAATATAAAAGCAAGACACAAATTAAACCTTTAAAAAAAAAAAGTAACAATAACAGTTTTCATGAAGTTTTGCTTCTCAAGGGGGCAAGGATTGGGAGTAAATTTTGTGTCCTCTGTGCCCAGGCTTCTGAGACAACTGCCTCACCAATCCTCATGGTAGAACCAGCCTTTGTTGGCCAACAGTCAACAAGAAGAAAAATAGCAGGGCAAATTCTACAGTACAGTACAAATGTTACTACAAAGAAAATAGTGTCTGCCTTGTTAGGGAAGGAATTAATTGATCCTCCAGCTTTACTGCTGATTTTATTTTTCTGATTGCGTTTTCCCCCTATACTAGTGATGGCGAACCTTGGCACTCCAGCTGTTCTTGAACTGCAATTACCAGAAGCCCAAGTCAGCACTTCTGCTGATCAGGGCTTCTGGGAATTGAAGTTCCAAAACACCTAGAGTGCCAAGGTTCGCCATCACTGCCCTGTACGGTCCTCATAACCTTGCATCAAAGAGTATATACATCTGATCAATAGGCAAACAGCTACAAGCTTTATTTCCTATTGGTGTAGATGGGCAGTTGATAGAAAAGGACTGTTAGGTGAATATTTCTTCCCATGAAATACTAGGCCAGTGGTGGCTAACCTTGGCACTCCAGTTGTTCCTGGATTTCAATTACCAGAAGCCGAAGTCAACACTCTTGCTGACCAGTGCTTTGGGGAATTGAAGTCCAAGAACAGCTGGAGCACCAAGATTGGCCACGACTGTATTAGGCCCTTCCCATATGGACAAAAGCCCAGACTTACTAGGGTTCTCAAATCCATCTTCATATAGGCGATGATGGGGAAATGGTTCCTTCTTGGACCCCCGACTGTAGGCACAGTAGACCCCGATAAAGAGGCACAGAAGAAATCCACAGCACCCTAGAAACAGTGCCATGGTATGGTTGATTGCCCTATGAGGTTTTCCAACTCCCAGTTGCCCTATATATGAAGGAGGAATAATGTCATACAATGAGTTCTATAATTTCTGGCTCCCAATTTCCATTTCCTACACCATATTAAGTCAAATCCACTTTTTGCTCCTTGTGAGAAGACAAGGCTAGCCTATGATATTTTGCTGCCTGAAGTGAAAAGTAAGGTGGTTTCCCATACAAAGACCTACTGGGCTGGTAGTTGAATCTTAGTTTACCAGTAAAACACTCAGTTTGTGTTGAAGACACTTCCAATCCCTACTTCTTTGGTTATTGTCAGTCCTAGCCAGCATCACGTCTTAATCTACTAGATCAAAATTTAGTACAGGGGGTTCCCAGCCTAAGGCCTGTGGGCCAAATCTGACCCATGTTGACATTTCATGTGGCCCCCACCCCTCCAATGGCATTCGAGAAACAAAATGACCACCCATTTGAAGTTGTTGGGACAAAATGGCTGCCACTACCCCATCAAGCAGGCAGGGCAAAATGGCCATCCAGCCCTCAAAGCTGACTGAGAGAGTGTGACCCAGCCTCTGGTTTTTAAGGGTTGGGAACCCCTAATTTAGTAGATTACAACCTATATTTAAAACAGATTGAAGCCTACTTTCAACCCCTTTAAAGCTACTGAAATAACTCTTAAAGCCTTTGGATTAAGGAGCCTATTAACTAATTCTAGTCTATAGTAATACCCTTGACCCTGCTCAATACAATGCAGTCCCAAGATTTCCCTCCAAGGAAACCCAACTGTCTTTACCTTTTTGTTTCATCACCACGAAGGCTACTCCCCCAGCTGCATCTGTCCATTCTTGATGTCCACTGGAATCTTCCATATTCATGGCAGGAAATTTGAAACCAGCACTATTCGCCTTTTCCTGGAGTGGTCTGGCCCTTTTGGTTTGCCAGGCAGAAAATGAAGGTTCTGTCTGGGTCTGCTGAGGCAGGGAAGGGCTGGACATAGAGGTAGCATCTGAGCCAAGATCAAAAGGGGGCAGAGGATCTTGGGTGGATTCACTGAGATCTTGAGGAATGGTGGTCGAGGAAAGAAATGACCAACTAGGCTTTGGGTCAGGCAGAGCATAGGTTGCACCCAGGAGCAACAGCGAGGAAACCACAAAATGCTGTAGCTTCATTGCCAGACTCTCACCCCAGAAAATCTCTGCAACGGAAGGCAAAATAGTTGCAAACATAATTCAAAGGAAATACGTGCAGTCGCCTTTGCTGAATACACACAAACTTGCTAACAGCTTTTTCACACATTCTTCAAAAACATCTACACCTGGGTGAACAAACTGCAATCTCTCCAGATATTGTTGGACTGCAGTTCCCATCAATCCAAACCAACAGAGCCAATGGTGAGGAACGATGGGAGCTGTGGCCCCCCCAAAAATCTGGAGGAGCGCTTTTTGCCCATCCAGGACCTACCTAGACAGTGGAAAATTCACTGCTCAGTTGTGTAAGGACTAGGTAAAGGTAAAGGTCACCCTTGCTCGAAAGCCAGTCATATCTGACTCTAGGGTTCAGTACTCATCTCTATTTATAGCCAAAGAGCCAGCACTGTCTGTTTACCTTCCCACTGTAGTGGTACCTATTTATCTACTTGCAATTTCTTGCTTTCAAACTGCTAGGACAGCAGGAGCTGGGACAGAGACAGGAGCTCACTCTGTCATGCAGCACTCGGGTCTCGAACTGCTGACCTTCTGGTCGTCAAGTTCAGTAAGCCACTGCAGATGCATACAAGCCTGGCTCTTTGGCTATAAACAGAGGTGAGCATCAAACCCTAGAGTCTGATATGACCAGCTTTTGAGCAAGGGCTACCTTTACCTAACCACCATACCTGCAAGTGGTCTGCCTTTCTCTACCACTTGGTGAGGAGAAACAATGCCTTCACATTCTACTTTCTTAGCCTCAAGGGTTACCGGCTGGCCCCTTTTTAAAAATCATGCCACGATAAAGTCTGCATTTTCCACCTTGGCCTCATTAAAGTCAAGTGTAACTTTTGCATTTCAACTCCCTGCTAGTACATGGTCAAGAATGCTGGAGAATGTAGTCCAAAAAAAAAACCTGAAAGGCACTCGGTTTACAAAAGATTGCGCCACGTGAATAGAAGCCTAAAGTGGTTCTTGTAAAAGGCTTAAAATATCCCACCATAAACACGTTTGTTTTCTCTCAAGTTTCTCTGTAAGTCATTTGTCTTCCCAAATCACAAGAAAAGGCAGGCAAGGCAAACATCAGTTTAGGTCAAGGGTTCTCAACCTATGGCCCATAGGCCAGATCTGGCCCATGGCACCATTCCATCTGGTCCATGTCCTCACATGCCTGCAGCCACCTGCATCTTTCCTGGGGGCTGCTCTGGTTGAGCACAAGTCAGGACAAACAGGACCCCTCCTTCAACCACAGCAGGCCAGTAAGCAGGGAAGCGGTGGTGGCATGGGGAGAGTGTTGGAGGGCTGGACTGGCAACTGGGGGGGGGGGGAGTGTTGGCGGTGGCAGGGGAAATGGTGAGGGCTTGGGGTGGTCCCACTGCTTCCACACTACTCCAGCTTGCCAACAGTTTGAGGAGGTGTGATCCAGCCCCCGGCTTAAAAAGGTTGAGAACCCCTGGTTTAGGTCTTAAGAGATCTCACAACCTAGCATCTACTACCTTGAACTGGAATTTAAAACTCACCACCCTTTGCTCCAAGTTGAACAGGAGCCCCAGCTGCTCTCTTCCAAGAGCCTGGAATATATCTGGCCTTCAGTGAAGGCCTGCATAATATTGGGAAGGAATTGCTGTGCTCAATAGCAAGGCAAACAAATTAGTTTGGCTTGCTCACAGCCTGTACAGAGTTCCCTAAGAATGCCAAGTTGCATTGGCCAATTAAAAAATCAAGAACATTAGGCTTTATCTGGAGGATTACTCACACCAGTGTTGAGTGATGATAGGTACAGAGCTGTTTTTAAGTGTGGAGGTCAAATGGAGACTGTGATCCAAAATCTGTGGAGAGATCCAAGGTAAAGAAAGCTGCTTTATAACCTGGAAACTGTCACTTACAGGAAATCTAAGTGCTACTAGAGGCTTTCTAAAAAAAACTTTGCAAAATGCTAAATTATTGCTAGAAGTAAGAATTATTGCATCAAGTAAGAAAATATAAAGGATAGGATTTGTACATACCTTCCCGTTAAAGCTTGAAATCAGGAACGGAATGATGCTAAAAGGCTTTTGAAGCTCAATGGAGTAGCTACCTTTCAAGCATCTTGCCCAAGGGAGAAGCCGTGGCTAAGAAAACATGTGCCCTAGGAGACATCAGCTTAGCAACATTTTCATGTTATTTCAGTTTCCTGCTTTTATCAAAGGGTTAAGTAGCAACTGCCAGTGTTCAGCTTGGTCTCAAAAACAAGTAGCAGGTTTCTCTTAGCCAGGAAAGAAGAATTAAATGTTTAAAGCAGAGGTTCCCAACCTTTTTTCAGTCAGCTTCGAGGGCCGAACAGCCATTTTCCCTGCCTGCATAATGGGGGTGGCCATTTTGTCCCAACAGCTTCAAAGGGATGGCCATTTTGTTTCTCTAATGCCTTTAGAGGGGTGGAGGCCCCATGAAATGGTGCCATGGGCCAGATCAGGCCCACAGACCTTAGGTTGGGAACCCCTGTTTTAAAGGTATGGAGGTTTGCTAAAGAAGAATCTTATGATGAAGAACCTGTTGTTAGAGAAAGTGAAACTGAAGTACAAGGAAGAAATAAATCACCAGGCAAAGATGAAATACCAATAGAACTATTCCAAGCTACAGAAACCAAATTTATCAAAATCCTAGTGAGAATATGTCAACAAATATGGAAAAGAACACAATCGTCCACACACTGGCAATTCAATATACGTTCTAATAACCAAGAAAGCAGATGCCAAAGGATGTGCTAAACCAGGAGTTCTCGACCTTTTAAAGCCAGAAGCCGGGTCATGCTCCCCCAGACAGCTTCAGGGGCTGGATGGCAATTTTGCCCTTTCTCCACCACATGGCACTTCCTGGTGTGGTGGTGGCAGCGAGGGGTCACATGAAATGGCACCATGGGCCAGAGATCGTAAAGTGAAGAGTAAAGAGGAGATAAGAACACAAGAAGCCATTAAAAAGAAACAAGGAGAGAAAGAAAAGCGGAAAAAATACACAAGCAGATCAAACAGATAAAACTGTCAGAACCTGATAAAGTGATGACTGCCAAGATGAAGGATCTTAAAGATAATATGGAGCAAAGACTTGATAAAATGGAACAGTATCTGCAGACTAGATTTCAAATAATGGTTGACCATGAAAAAAGATTGTGGTACGTGGAAGAACAGATGAGAAGGCAAATCATGGTTATCAGAAATATTCCTAAAAAATACAGACCAGTTGAAGTTGAGATTGTTGACCTGGCTAAATGATTTGAAAATGGGGATTGACTTTGGTCCTGAAGATATTGTGAGTATTTATAGGTTGGGTCCAAAGAAAAACAGAATAGGTCAAAGAAATGTATTAGGGAAATTTGCAAATTCGGGTGAGAAATTGAGTTTGATGGCGCACATCAGGTTCTGGCACCCTTAAAATGGAAGGGGCAGACATTGAGATATATAAAGATATAGCTATTGAAGAGCATATTTGGAGATTTCAAATGAAACCTGTTACAAAAATACTGAGAGCTTGCCTGGGAAGTGCCTTAATGTAGACTGTTACTTTCCTCTCCTGAAAGGGAGTTTGCATGTTATCTTTTCCTTAAATACAATTTTAACCTTTCAAAAAGTGACTAGAGTGTTTCCTTTGCGGTGAAAGTCCTGGGTTGTGGGAAACAGAAACAGCTCAGGCCAGGTAGCGTGGCTCCAGAGGGCCCAAATACCAATGGCCACTAGATGCAACTTTAGCAGAATTTGATGAGGAAACCTGGAACCATCCATACAGCAGACATGCCCTATCCATCTAAGATGGTGGTTTATGATAGTCATTTCATTATTTACTGCTAAAGATGCAAATCAAATAACTTACTATTCACTGCCCTCACACGTCATGGAAACCTGCTCCCTGAGAGTAGTCATATTGCTTTGTGTAACAGTAGGGCTGGTCATGAAAATACTTCTCAAATACACAAACCAATCCAGATGTTTATTTGGCTACACAATATATATATAAGTGTGTGTGTCTACATATTGACAGGATTAGCTTTGTGGGAGGATCTTGGCTCTTCAGGAAATCCAGCACAGGAGCAAATTACAACTGCTTCCAGTTGATGAAATTTAGAAATGATGGTTGCGACTGTTCATGGCTGACCAAGCAGCCCCCAAAAGTATGAACATGGTAATGCTGAGTAGAACTGTGATGACCACGAGTCCTCCAGAGGCTCCTTTGAAGTCAGCATCTATTGAACGGAAGCTACGGGGTAGATCTAAAAGGGAAGGGATTTTTAAAAAACAAGAATAAATGTGTATAAGAACTCTGCATTTTGAGAATGGGTCCTTGCTTAGGTGGCCAAAAAGTTAACGCAAGGACTCACACAATCCAACTTCCATTGCTTCCCCCATTCCTCAATCTTACCTCTTGTTCGGAAGGGCTTGGACCAGTTTGTTGCAGCAAGGAGACTCTGGGCTTGGTTGTAAAGAACGTAGCGGACACTGTCCAAATGAAGAGATTGGATGCTCAGATTTGACCTTGCAGAGAACAGCATTCTTGCTTTTTATAGTTCACACATACACACATCTGAATCCCACTTTTTTCCTGGAGATCCATCGTCTATGACTTCACAATTAAGTACACTGACTCAAATGCAGGAAGAGCTTTATGGCAAGAACAAACATTCTTGAGGGTACACAAGAGCAAAACCAAATTAGAAGCTGGAGGAAGGAGCTCACTGGGAAAGGAACATCATTATAGGAGAATATAGCTGAAGAGCTCAATATCCCCTACGTCACCTGGAGGACCCTGAATAGGCTGAGGGTTGGAGTGCCTAAATGCAAGACCAACATGCTCATGTAGGGGCTGCTGGCGGACAACAACACACTATGTAAAACTGGAGAGATACAGAATCCAGCTCATTTACTGGTTTGCCAATTGCTGCCAGAGGCATGCACTGATGAGGACTTAGATTTGGGCAACGACAAAGCAGAAAAATTGGCTTCATTTTGGCAATCCAGGGTTTGATTAGGACATGAAAGAAGAAGATTAAGTAAAGCAAGGCAACTCTCATGAGTAGCAAACCTATTCTTTTTCTTCTTTTTGAGCTTTCGTTCTCACCAATCCCAATGATTAATTGCAAAGCAAGCTAATTTGCTAACTGTGGCCTGATGTGGCTTAACAAGGTGTTTCCAGCACATAAGGAACCCTCTCTTCTAACAACATGAATTTGGTAATGTATAATTTGACTCTATCTCACTGCCTTTAAGAATGGGGAAGAATATCAGCTCATTACCAACAGGGAAGTCAGATTCATTTTGCGAGTCCACTTTGATTCTCTACATAGAATAGAGTACAAAAGGCATGACTGTATCTTGACAATGTCTTCTCCCCTAATGCCAACCAGATGTGTAGATGGCAAACCTATTACTTCTTGGTACCCATTTGTTAAGTTTTGCAGAAGGTGGCAGTGTGCCACATTAGTTTGGACAGCAAAACAGAATTATAATGTTTACCATATGGATGTAGAGATGGCGTAGCTACACGCACCTTTACACCACACCGTCTATATGGAAACACTGTCCAATGTAGAAAACAAGAGAAAGGTAAAGTGTTGGAAACTAACAAAAAGCCTCTATGGACTTAAGAAGTCAGGTTATGAATGAAACCAATGCAGCGTTGGTATTCTGAAAAATATAGTTTTAAGGCTGGAGTCTCCGATCCCTGCCTTTTCAGAAGGGAACGAAATGGTTCAATATCATTTTTACTGTTATTTACTGATGATATCGTGATCATCACTAAAACAGAACAGGAAGCTTCAGAAATAACCACCCAGCTTCAGGAGAAATTCCGAATTCATAATTTGGGAAAGATTAAACATTATTTAGGACTGGACATTACAAGAACCAGTCAAGGATACAAAATCTCACAAGTCCCCAAAATAACTCAATTGCAGAAGCAGTGTAATATGGAGTCATGCAAGTCTGCAAAGACTCTGATGGGCCCAATGTGTAGATGGCGAACCTATTACCTTTTGGTACCCATTGGAAGACTGCCACAGTCAAGCAGATGACATATTAGTGGGGTTAAGGTAAATTCAAAATATGCAGAAGTACAAAAAAAAAATCCAGGGAAAACACCCTAATATGGGGCTAAGGGGCACAAAAAACAGCAGAATGGGGAGTTGGGTATGCTTACTGAGATAAGAAACACTGACTGATGCATTTGGACTAAGGATGAAATGTACCCTGGAAGGCATCCTGGCAGTCCAGGGTTGATCAGGGAGCCTAAGTTCTTTAACTTCTCAGTGTAGTTCTTAATTGCATTACAAATATAAAGCCATAAAGCCATTCTAAAACTCCAAATGAAAGGAAGTCCAGAAAGAGGCATGTCCAAGAATGCCTTCTCCTTAAGGGTAACAGAAAATGCAACATAGATGGGACAGTTTCCTCACAAATCAGAAGTTGGCCTTTGGAGATAAATCCTTCTCACCTGTATTCATGGCCAGGAAGGACGGCTTTTGTGCAGCTGTCATCAATGCAAATCAATGTGGGCCCCACCTGATAAGCAAAGCATTCATCCGCAAGCAGGGGTTCCGCCATCATAGGGCTGCAACGGTGTATGGGGAACCTGCGGCCAATTTTGTAAGTGCTGTTGCTCCCTATAAAATAAAAAAGAATGTGGTCTGAACTAGACCTCTCTCCTCTAGAGCAGAGGTGCCAAACTACAGTCCATGGGCCAGATCCGGCCCCAACACCAATTCATTCAGCCCGTACCACCCTCATCACTCCCAGAAGCAGAAGTAAAATGCACCCGGATGGGCACATTTTACTTCCGCTTCCAGAAGCAATGAGGGTGGTGTGGGCCAGATGAATTAACATTGAGGGTTGCATCTGGCCCACGTGCAGTAGTTAGGGCACCCCTGGCCTGGTTTAAACAAAAAACATGGCAGCTTAAAATCTATTTTATCCTGTTACAAAACAGATTACAAAGCGTGTATTACTTCCACTTCCGGTGGGAGGAACCCCATGACCGGCCTGCAGCCAGAAAAGTTTGGGCACCCCTGCTCTAGAGGTTCAAGTGATGAGAGATTCTTTTACACTCATCTCTCTCAACCTGGCTTTTTCCAAATGTGTTCTAGTACAAATCCCAGGCAAGAGAATTTGAAGTCTAACATACAGAAGGCTGTGGGTTGCCAACCTTTGCCATATATGTTATGGCCACAATCCTCAAAACAATTGTACAAAGTTTACTTGAGCAGAGACACCAGAGTGAGACAAGATCAAACCAAGAGCATGAAAAAAATTAGAGCAGTTTCTCATGCTATTCAAAATGGAGTCCAGAATGTCATTTTTTAAAAAGGAACTTTTTGTGCTGGTCACTACCCCTTGATAGCCAGTTTGCCATTACAGTTGCTTCCATCAGAAAGTAATCTATTGCTGTAGGCCAGGGGTTCCCAACCTAAGGCCCGTGGGCCAGATTGGATCCACAGTGCCATTTCATTTGGCTCCCATCCCTCCAGGGGCATTCGAGAAACAAAATGGCCACTTCTTTGAAGTTGTTGGGACAAAATGGCCACCCCCATTACGCAGGCAGGGCATAATGGCTGTTCAGCCCTCAAAAGCTGACAGGGAGAGTGTGGCCTGGCCCCTGGCTTGAAAAGGTTGGGAACTCCTGCTGTAGGCATTATCATGGGAAAATGCAGAGCAATTACTCTTGTTCCCTCTAGTGGCCAATTCTGATATTGCAACTCATAAATTGTTATGGGCCATCAAGGTATCTCTAACTTCCCATTTAGGACTGTTAAAGAATAGCATTAAACCTGGCCAGGGGAGGGGGGATCCTGCATGGCTGAGCCTGAAAAACAACTTTTAAACTTAATTAGAAAACATTACTAATTATACTTGGAAAGCATTACTTAGGCATCTAAAAAGTATCTTTATCACTACTTGTTACACTGCTGTAACTACTTATATTTATGAGCTACAGTGCTTTTAACTAATTACTGCTAAGCTTTGATTCAGCCCATTAACCTATCCTTTTTTATACCTGCAGGTTTCACTTCCACGCCTATCGTTGCTGTCCTCCGAGAGGCAAGACTAGGATCTAAGGCTGCTCTGGTCCATTTCTCATAAAGGCAGTAGGCAGGTTGGACCCAAAGAATTGTAGAGAGCCTGGAGTCTGCATGATACAGGGACACTGGATAATCTAATGAACAGAAAAGAAAGAGAAAGAGAATTTTTGTTTCAGCATTTACTGAAATGCAAGGAAAAAATGTGAGAAAAAGCAAACCTGACAGATTTGTCATTCCTTATTTAAAGATGGGTAAACATTTTGTTTAAATGTGTTTTGAACCAACTTTTACCAAAGTATGAACAAATTATTGAATATGAGGAAGTGCAACTACCTAATAGCTAATGAAATATCTGGTTAAAGCAGGAAATCATGGAGGAGAGAAAAGATAAGTACAGCCTTCATACTTCCTTAATTGCTATTGTTGTTCATTTGTTGTTGTTCAGTTGCACAGTCGAGTCTGACCCAATGGACCACAATACACCAGGCTTCTCTTCTCTGTCATCCACCGTCCATGCTCCAGAGTCTGGCTAGATTTATTTATTTATTTATTTATTTTATTAAATTTAATACCCCGCCCCAATCGGGGGGACCCGACTCATCCATCTCATCCTCTGCCTCTCCCTTCTCCTTTTCCCTTTGATCTTTTCCAACATCAGGACCTTCTCCAAAAAGTCCTCTCTTCTCACTTGATGGCCAAAGTATTTGAGCTTCATCATCAGTATTTGTCCTTCCAAGGAGGAGTCAGGGTTGATTCCCTTTAGGACGGACTGACAGCACATAATTATTATAGTGGCAGGTTATAAGCATTTCATTAACTAACCCATTTGCAGAAATGATGACATAGTTTCCACAATGGAGCATCAGCCCAATAACCAAAGCCAAAATCTTGATCCAGAAAAGCTTCTTCTTTCATGTGTTGGTCAGACTTTAAACTGCCAAAATGAAACTACCTTTTGGGAATCCATTCCATAGTTCCTTTATCTGACCTAGTGTAAAAAAAATTAGAAGACCCCCCGCCGCCGCCTGGTTAGCTAAGACCCTTACCAAGCTAGGCCGGGGGGGGGCGCTTCCTAACAGAGGCTTGGCTCCCTTATCCCAGCCTCTATTAAGAAGACCCCCCCCCATAGCTAAGACCCTTACCAAGCCAGGCAGGGGAGGGATCCACAGCTGCAGGGTGGCTGGGGAAGCCGACGGGGGAGCCCCATGCAGAGGCGTAGCTACCGCCGTATCTGCCGTATCAATTATACGGGGGCCCCGGGCCACGGGGGCCCCCAACGTGCGTAAGCAAAACAAATCTTTACCCTTCCTAGGGCCCCCCAAACAAATTTTTATACGGGGCCCTGCCAAGGCACGCTACTCTTCTGGCCCCATGTCAGTTTTCCAGCCACCCCACCCCTGCCTCTGCAGCTGCAGGGTGGCTGGGAAGCTGAACAGAGAACCCAGTTCAGCTTTCCAGCCACCCTGCTGCTACTGCATCGGATAATGCTAGCAGATAGTTATCCGATGCAAAATTTCTTTAGAAATTTTGCATCGTTATCCGATTTTAGCGTTATCCGATGCAGTCGTTATCCGAGGTATTACCGTACCTCTAAAAGAATCATACTTACCTAGTACCAACACAGAAGCAGACCCCAAATAGATCAAGCTGGTTACACCAAGCAACAGCATTACCCACTGCATCTTGACTTGCTGGGGGAAAGAATAAACCAATCCACCACAAAAGCTGAATATCTCCTTATTTTATAGATCAGCTTCCCAATAATACAGCTGTAACTCCCCATGAATTGCTTAGTTTGGACCACACTGGGTGGGGAATTTTAAGAGAAAGGCTACTACAGTACCAAGTTTTGGTTTAGAAACACAAGAACTGATGGAAGAGAGAGTTGAGTGCCACAGCAGACATGAATTTACCTCCTAATTATCTCCTGTTAGGTAATGAAGCTCAATTTATCTTTGCAGGGTGAGAGGAAAGAACAAATTCTTTATAGGTGACACTGTCTCCTGCTTTTTACTATTTTACTCTTATCTGTTTAAACAGGTTGATTCATTGCACGTTCAATATCACAAGGCAAGATTTTGCAAAACTGTAAAGTTCTGAATTAGGAATTTTGGGGATTATAGGGATTTGATGGGTGAATGAAGCAGGATCATATCAGATGGGTGTGTGTGTGTGTGTGAGAGAGAGAGAGAGAGAGAGAAGGAGCAGGTTAACAGAGTTTCTCATTTAGCATCAGCCCAGTAACTAAAACCATATTTTTGAATTTGTTCCTGGAACTTTGTTACCTCTTTTAAAGACGCAAACCTTTAAAATCAGGCGATGCTTGCAACATTCCTTTAAAGGCTAGCTTCGTAAAACTCACTGGAGTCCAGAAGTGGTTTTATGGTGGTAAAAAGCAGCTGGAGGAGAAAATGTGGTGTTTAAAGAGAAAGAAATGTGAGAGCAACCAATCTGAGATCAAAACCTACCACAGGAAAAGGTAAAGGTTGCCCTTGCTTGAAAGCCAGTCCTATCTGACTCTAGGGTTCTGTGCTCATATCTATTTATAGCCAAAGAGCCAGCACTGTCTGCATCTACAAACGTTTCCATGGACACGTGGCAGGCATGACTAGATACCGGAATGCACGGAATGCTATTTACCTTCCCACTAAATGTTACCTTTTTATCTACTTGCAATTTCTTGCTTTTGAACTCCTAGGTTGGCAGGAGCTGGGACAGATGCTGGGAGGTCCCTCTGGTCTTGAGCTGCTGAGCTGCTGACCTTCCAGTCGTTAAGTTCAATGTCTTAACCACTAAGCCACCGCAGTCACCATACAGATGTGCTGGGGGGGGGCTCAGTTGCTGTTCAAGAAGAAATAAACACCACAAATTTATTTACAAAATATTACTAATACATCAGGTTTAATTCTCCACTGTGCCTCACTAAAGAAGAAGAAGCCTATGCATCCATATATATGTGAGAGACGGGGTAAGAAAGAAAAACTTAGAGCTGGCCTACAAGACAGATGCCCACTTTCCAAGTCCCAGCATCAATTGAAGGCACGTTGCATCTGGTGGTGTCTGCGGCTCACTCCATTGATTTATGGAAGTGATTTAGCATCTGGCCCTGTTTTTTTTCTGACCCCAATTAGCAACATCAGGGTCAGCACTAGCAGCTGACTTGCTATCAATAATATCAGAAATGCTACCACCTCACATAGCTTCCTTCAGCAACGTTGCCCTCTGAATGCCTGATTAAAAGAGTCACCCAAACTAAAGTTCTCATTTTCTTGTAGAAAAGTGTGTATGTGTGTGGGGAGGGGGCAGATAGCTAGTTTATCTTATGCTTCTTGGTCCCTTCCCAGAGAACTCGGAGGCCTTGGTCTTTCAGCCTCAAAGACTGCAGTTATGTCTCCTTTGCTTAACTGACCGATCCTCTCTGCAGCACCTAAAGGCAAACATCTTTTCAGGAATAGCATCCCCCCCCCCTCAACATGCTGGTTCTCATTTTAAGGACCTCAGGAGGATGGAAGGCTGAGTTAACCTTGAGTCACATCACAGTGTTTCGGCTGAAGTACAACAGTTTAACCCAGGGGTTTCCAACCTTTTTCAAGCCAGGGGCCAGGGCACGCTCTCTCAGTCAGCTGCAAGGGCCAATCATTTCTTGGGTTTTCTAGGTATAGCATACTTCCTTTTTTTTTTTGGAAAGTATTCCATGACTTGCCTAAGGCTGCACAGGCTGTTCCTCTCCTGAGAAGGACACTGGGGAATTGAACTCCTAACCTCTAGTTTTGCAACCAGATACCCAATTCTGGGGGACTGTGGTGGCTTAATGGTTAAGATGCTGAACTTGATGAGCGGAAGGTCAGCAGTTCAAGACACGAGTGCTGCATGCCGGACTGAGCTCCTGTCTCTGTCCCAGCTCCTGCCAACCTAGCAGTTTGAAAGCAAGAAATTGCAAGTAGATAAATAGGGACCTCTTTGGTGGAAAGGTAAACAGCATTTACTCCGGTGTTGAATTATGCCTGCCACATGTCCATGTAAATGTCGGTAGACGTAGACAGTGCTGGCTCTTTGGCTATAAACAGAGATGAGCACTGAACCCTAGAGTCAGATGTGACTGACTTTTGAGCAAGGGTGTCCTTACCGATCTACCCATTCCTGTATAGAAAACTTAAGTAGACTGTCTAGTCATTATCTTTCTCCATCTTATGAAATGCATTCTAATTCAATTTTTTCTAAAATCTTCTTTTGCATCTCTACCAGTGGTTCAAGTAGCTAAGACGCTGCCTGGAAGGGGGGAGGTTAGCAGTTCGATTCCTGAGTACTGCAGGATGGAATGAGCTCCCGCCTTTGTCCCAGTTCCTGCCATCCTAGCAGTTGGAAAGCAAGAAATTGCAAGTACAGTAGAGAAATAGGGACCACCTCGGTGGGGAGGTAAACAGCATTCTGTGCACTCCAGTGTCTAGTCATGCCTGCCACATGACCACGGAAATGTCTGCAGAAACAGACAGCACTGGCTCTTCAGCTTTGAAACAGAGATGAGCACTGAACCCTAGAGTCGGATACAACTGGCTTTATCTTTACTAAAGTAATTTTAAATATATTGGTGTCTTCTTCTGTCTTCCTCTTGGATGATGGGGGCCCACATTTTGGTGCTGAGTAAGTTGACATCATGAAAACAGGAAGCCATTTCCTCCTCTAAGCCCATTCTCAAACTTCGAGTCACATCTCTTCTCAAACATTTGTACAACACAGGCTGTCCTTCCCCGCACACAGCCAGCTCCCTACGCTGGCCTTAGTGCCACCAGCTAAGCTTGTTAGCATCTGCCTAACTAACAAACCTAATGTTAATGAGGCCCAGAGAAAACCAAGACCACCCGGACGCCCACCCTCCATCGACAACTGAGCTCTGAGTCACACTATGATGCAGCTAAGCTTTTCATTAGAGACAATGTCAGCCAAGACCTTTCAAGTGAGGTCGAGGGGAATCTAGTAAAGATTGTTTAATAACGAGAAAGATGACAAAAGGGAGCAATCACCATTTCCTGTCTTGTTAATATTCTTCCATGTATATACAGAAACTTCTAAAATCTCCTGATGTTCATGTCTGACTCTCACATGCATATTCTTGTTTGTCTGTTGGTTTCTCCATGGACCTTTTAACCTAGAACTTTCTCGCTTGTTCTCTTCTACACAGTCACCATTTCTTTTTCTTTAAAAAAAAATCCCTGCCCACCTCCGTTCTTTATTTGCTTGCCGCTTCTCCTTATAAACATTGGTCAAGATGGTCCTCTTACATGATACTACTGTACATTTGTGAGGTTGTTTAAAGGCAACAAGAGAGGTGCAGGATGGATGTTGGTGGATTTCCATCCCATATACAGTATGTGGAAATGAATGCTAATGAAGAGAGGGGGTTACCTCTGAGAATATATATTATTTACATCTCAGGGAATAAACAAAAAATGTTAGCTTTTGTGGATCAAGTCTGCTTTGTCAGACGAAGTGGATTTGATCCACGAAAGCTAACATTAAAATTTAAAAGTTAGTCTTCAATGGGCTACAATGTTTTTTTAATTGTTTATTCTCTGATACACTTGAAACACTGAAGGCTACTATTAAAAAAAGTTAATTACAACCTCTGCCACACCCTTGCCTCTGATGTGAAATTACCACAGTGCAAAAGTCTTTGTCTTGAAGTTTCTTCACCATCTCCACTGGCTCAATATTTACCAGTTCCAAAGGAACTGGTAAATATTCATGTTAATTAACTGCAGTAAAAAGAGCAAAGATCTAATGGCAACGTAAAAGCTTTAAAAAGTGCCAAGGGGTAAGAGTCTTTTTTGTTGTTGTTCAGTTGCACAGTCGATTCCAACCCTTTGCAACCCCATGGACCACTGTCCACCAGGCACCCCTGTCCTCCACCATCCATAGAGTCTATGGGTCAGTATCATTTGATTTGTATTTAAATAACACTCAAACCAAGGGGTCTCAACCTTTCCATGCCATGGGGCCAGACCACGCCCCATGGCATGGAATTCCTGGGTTACAGAAATATCCCTTCCTTCCCCTCTACCTGCTTCCCTTCCCTTCCTCTCTCCTTCCATTATATTTTACTTTAAATGGTTGGCTGTCCATCAAACCGTATGTCCCCATCCGGCCTTCCATTTACCTCAATCTAACACTTCTGTCTCTTATATTCATACTTAAATTTTAATTCTTATTTGAACATTCGCTGTAATAGCATGCAGACACATATGCAGCTTGATTTGCCTCATTATTTTCGATATCTGAATGACCTGGGCCAATCCATTCTAATTCTGATCCATTCCATCTTTTCCCTTTTCAAGATGTTGACTTGCCTTTCTATTGATCGGGACCCCTACGCCTCCACTGCTGGTCCTACTGCTTACCTCACAAGTAGGGAAAGAAAGATATAAATGCCCCTGAAGAAGGTAGCTGAAAGAAGAAACAGAGGATTAGGCAACGGGAAGCCTGATGTTTTGTCCCACCAACACATGAAGGTAAGAAACCAATGGCAAGAGGAAGAATTGATGGGTACCTTTAGGACACTTCCTGGAGGGGGCGACACTGAGTCTTTCTCAAGTATCAATTATTTATCTTGCTTTTCTTTTTAGTGTCAAAAATGAAGTCTGCAACTACAATGAAATCTGCAACTGGAGCTCACAAACGTCTCCTGGCCATCATCATAATCCTTAGCTCATGCCAACTACTGGCTTCAGGGGCCTTGTTGCCAAAGCCAAATCACTCAGGCAGGTAGGCGAAAGTTTGTGTGCTGTTGTTTGACTTTTCCTAGGCTTTTTCCCATTCTAGGTCTGTCTGTCTTAAGAGAAATGCTCTTTAAAAAATGAATTTATGTTTTAAAAAGAGAGAAAGACAGGCGAGGCATAAAAAGGAAATAACATGACGACCAAGGTCTTGCAAAAAAGTATGCGGCAGAGACAGGAATTAAAAGAAGCCAAGAAAAATAAATCAGAACTTGAGTAGTCTGTAGGCCAGGGATCCTCAAACTTGGCTCTCCAGATGTTCTTGGATGTCAATTCTCAGAAGCCCTGATCAGCAAGAGCCCTGACTTGGGCTTCTGGTAATTGAAGTCCAAGAACAGCTGAGTTTGAGGAACGCTGGTGTAAGCAGCAAGGAAGGTTGTCAATAGAGACACACAGCTTTCCACATTCATATTACTTTTCATCATATTTTACTTTTTTTTATCTGCCCACCAGTCTTTCCTCTTCTAAAAGAAGTTGTTGTTGTTGTTGTTGTTGTTGTCGTCGTCGTCGTCGTCGTCATCGTCATCGTCGTCATCATCTTTGTAATGTGTTATGATGTGATATATGATATTGTGACTTATTTGTTGTTACCCCAATTGCATTTTATTCTGTTGTAATGTGTATATGCTTTGTTATATTTATATTTTATATTGTAATATTTTTTTCATGTAATGTTATATTTCGGGGTTCTGTGAGCCGCCCTGAGTCAGTTTTTACCGGGTAGGGCAGCATACAAATTGAAATAATAATAATAATAATAATAATAATAATAATAATAATAATAATAATAATAATAATAATAATAATAATAATAATAATAATAATAATAATAATAATAATAATAATAAGTTTTACATGCTCTTGAGTCACTTTGCCCCAACAAAGGTAGGCAAACACTTCTTGGAATTTCTTGGGGGGGAATATTTATTTATTTATTCATGTCAGAGGCACCACAAGCATATAATAACACACAAAGCTAAAACTAACATATCTAAAACAAACAGGAATTAGATGGTATCCACTCAATATTGTGCCACATCAACAGCATTTCCTCTTGCCAACATAAGGTCCTCCTTAGTGCATGTTGAGGGGCATTTTGTGCAGTGTATCATATGAGCGATAGTTTGCTCTTCTCCGCATTCACACAGGCTACCATTTATAACAGGGGTCCCCAAACGTTTTGCACCATGGACTGGTCACATGGTTGAGTGGTCTAGTCACGTGGTTCCTCCTGCCGTAAAATGTGTCCATGTTTATGACAGCCGCAGGTGCACTTACAGCAGTGCTTTGCACAGGTGCATTTTACTTCACCTTCCGGTAGCTGAGAGGGCGGCGTGGGCCGAATGATTTGTTGCTGTGGGTCAAATCTGGCCCACAAGCTGTAGTTTGGCAACCCCTGATCTACAGAAAAACCCCACTTTCTCAGATTAGCCCTTGATCTTCATGTGCTTGGATATCTTGACTTCACTGTTCGAAGTTTTGAATCTCCTATGCATTTGAGAAATCCATCCCACCCCCACCCACCTCCTGTGCAAATCATCCCTTGAAATGAAACACTGGCTAGGTCAGCTGTTTGATACCCAAGTGCTGCTCGACAGAGTGAGCTCCCATCTCTGTCCAAGCTCCTGCCAACCTAGCAGTTTGAAAGCAAGACATTGCAAATAGATAAATAGGTAGCACTTCGGTGGGAAGGTAAACAGTATTTCACATACTCCAGTGTCTAGTCATGCCTGCCACATGCCCACAGAAATGTCTGCAGACGCAGACAGTGTCCATTGGCTATAAACAGAGGTGAGCACTGAACCCTAGAGTCAGATTCGAGCAAGGACAACAATTACCTTTACCTAGATTTTCATCAAATGGAGCCCTTTTCTCAGCTGTTACAGTGGTTGGAAAGTCATTTGTTTTGCCATCAAAGAGTTTACCTTTCCTGAGATGTGACTCCATGCAAACAGACCTATCATTGCTTATTAGTTGTGTTACTAGCACAATGGAGATGGAGATAGTTCTGCCAATGGAGATGGAGATAGAAGAGGGTGCAGATGCTTAGAAATATTAAATATATTTCTCCTCTAAATAGTGGTTCTCAGCCTTGGGTCTCCAGATGTTCTTGGACTACAGCTCCCAGAAGCTTTCAGCATTGGCTTTGCTGGCCAAGATTTCTGAGAGCTGTAGTACAAGAACATCTGGGGACCCAAAGTCAAGAATTCACTTCACTTAACCATTAACCCTTACTATCCAATAATCTGTTAGCAGGGCAAGCAGGAACAGAGTTAACTGATGAATTCAACCACTAAATGTTGCATTGCAAAGCAGGGCTCACTTCACCTTTCCAAAAAGAAATAATCACATCAAGTTTTTTTTATTATAGCAAATTAAGAATTCTGTTGTTTACTATAGTCACACTGAGATGCAAATACGTTAGAAATTGTAGATCTAGTTAATTTAGGACTCGTCGAGATGTGGAGAAAGTTCTCCCCCTTTCCCATTTTACCCTATTCTTCATTATGTAATATAGCAGGGATTCTCAACCTGCAGCCCAATGGGCCGGATATGGCCCATAGCACCATTTCGTATTGCCGCCACCGCCACCGCCACCGCCGGGCCCCCCCCCCCACTGCCTGCACCACACCAAGAGGTGTCATGTAGTGGAGGAAGGGCAAAATGGCCATCTGGGCCCCAATGCTGTCTGAGGGAGCGTGACCCAGCCCCCAGCTTAAACAGGTTGAGAACTCCTATAATATAGGATTAACCATGATTACCATCCATGGACTGCAGTGGCTTAGTGGTTAAGATGCTGAACTTGGTGACTGGAAGGTCAGCAGGTCATTGTTAGCTGCTATTCGTATCCAAGCACACATTTTTCCTGCACGTCATTTTCTCAGCTGGTGGGTGTGTCTCTGGTGACAGGTAAGCAGTTCAAGACTTGAGTGCTGCATGATGGAGTGAACTCCTGTCTTTGTCCCAGCTCCTGCCAACCTATCAGTTTGAAAGCAGGAAATTGCAAGTAGATAAACAGGGACCACTTCAGTGGGAAGGTAACCAGTGTAACCAGTGTCTTGCGTTCATGGCTGTCACATGACTATGGAAACATCTGCTGTCTCTTTGGCTATAAACAGAGATGAGCAGTGAAGCCTAGAATGTGACTGGTGTTCGACCAAGGGTGACCTAAGAAAACTCACCCATATTCTCCATACTTCTTCTCTTTGCAGGCTTTGGAAGTGTGAAACATCCCAGTACCCTCCACCTGGGGGCAGCAATAACCCCAAAGCCCCCATCTTTCCCCGGAACATTGGCATCCCTTCTATTGCCTTGCATGACTGGAGCCTCAAGTGGATGTCTTCAGATGTCATGACACCGCAGGAGGAAGACAATGACATGGAAAGGCAAAATACGAAAGCCCGCCTGCATAGCTCAATGAGTCAGGAGTCTCCATCTTCTAGAGGAGAAAAGGTGGCACTATACCCAGATCACTGGATTCCTGGGTGGGGCAGGAAGCGAAGCATTGTGGTGGCAGATGATGCAGCCTTCCGGGAGAAAAGCAAGATGCTGACCGCTATGGAAAGGCAGAAATGGCTCAACTCCTACATGCAGAAATTATTGGTGGTCAATTCTAAGTAAGTTGGAGCCATGAACTGGCAAAGGACGATGGCCATCACAAGTGGAACAAGGACCAAGTCAGCTGTATAATTTCATTCACCGAATCCCTTCAAAAACCATATTAATTGTATTACCCAATAGCACAGAGACAACAGGAGACCCATAAACTGAATCTGTACTCCTATGTAAATGATCCCCCCAATTGTTCCACCGTCTCATTTCCACATAGCCCATCTTGAGCATAGGGAACTCTCACATGGAAAACAGACTTCTTCTGTTAAAGCTCCCCCAATTTAGCTTCCAGATGTGGTCAGAGTGTAGAATATCAGCCATTAATTGTTAATGTTTAAAGAAACCACTGGCATATGCACGCCAGAACCTCAAGTTGTTGTATGCAGTTCTTTTCACCACAGAACCTGCACAGACTTTGAATACCTCCTTATTTCTAATCAATTATTGGAAATAAGGGCAAAATTACAAGTCCAAGTTCGCCCTTCTCTATGCCAACATTTCAATAAGAACAGTACTCATTAAGTTAAAATCTAAATAGGATGCTGTTTTCCTCATTATTCGAAAACACAAGTGAGTTAGCATTATGTGCTGTTCCTGATCGTGTTATTAATAAACTCTGGCAGGATGGTGTCATTTTGGTTGTGTTCTTAAACTGTGAACACTGGAAATAGAGAGGATAATGGGCCTTAAGATTCCTCCATTTTCAGGAGCAGTTTGCTGAGGAGCAACTGTGTGAGGAGACTATTGTTTTCAAGCTCTGTTGTCGTTCTTGTCGTCACTGTCATCATCAGTGGTGGCAGCAGCAGTGTTGTCATCAAGGTAACAGATTTTAACATGACCAATGTAAGGAGTAGCTTAACTTTACCAGTTTCACACACCCCAGTGTCTTTTCATGGCTGAGTGAGGATATGAACACAGACCTGTCAATCTACCTACTACACCACATTGGGTGTCCTTGCGTGCTACAAGCTGATTTTAGCTTATGGTGACATTTTTGGTCTCTAATAATGTGTTCAAACACAACCAATTGAGAAGAAAAAATGGTCCCCCCCCCCAATACTTTTATTGAATCTCTCCCACTTTTACATCTCTGATGGGCAAAAATCAGGCCAGCTTCGTTTCCTCAGACTGATAACAGTCATTCGTACTATCAGCTTCTATTTTGGGATGAAAGACAGTGTTGCAGCAAGGACCACATAAGGAAGAAACCTTCTGTCAGGTGGAGGGATAGACATTGGGTGCCACAAGCTCTTAAGTGGCTGGGGAGTATAATGTTGGCTTGGTACTATGTCAGAAAATGGTAAAATTCTGTGTGTGAGAAAGATAAGGAGGGCACGATGATCCTGGCAGGCAACGATGAAGGCCGTACAGTTGGCTGCCAACCCGTTACTGTTGCATAGATTCTTCTGACAGCGGGAAGGGCAGGTGCGAAACTCCTCTTTGATCTGTAAAAGGATGGGAAAGAGATGAGAGTTTTCCCACTTACTGCTACTGCCAATTCCTCCTCCTCTTTCATGTATTTCAGCTGCAGTTGGAAGTTCTGGGCTGAACATGAATGCAACTCCATTTCAAAAGGGAAGACCTTCCTTGATTTATTGCATAAACGTAAGGTCTAGTCTCCTGTTCAGTGTCTGCCCACCAGAAACTCCAACCAGATCTCCTCCTATAGTCCAATTTGTTTTTCACCCTTTAATCGTGCCAGAGGCACACAGAGGTGCTTTCTGGGTTGAAAGGGTTTTTGCCGGAGGAACTCCGCTCAGGGGACGCCCGAATGAAGCTCCTTTCATGTCCCCAGTCTTTTCCCACCGAAGTGGTCCCCGTTTATCTACTTGCAATTTCTTGTTTTCGAACTGCTAGTTGGCAGGAGCTGGAACAGAGATGGGTGCTCATTCTGTCATGCAGTACTTGGGTCTTGAACTGCCAGATGGCCAACCTTCCAGCTAACAAGGCAAATGTCTTAACAACTGAGCCACCACTGTCCTTGTGCAGTTCACAAGCAACTGCACGATCATACCCACATCCAGCTTCCAGATGTGGAAGATTCCACATGTGAAGCTCCACATAATTGAACAGCCAAAGTTTTTAATGTTTTAATACTATTTCCATCATTTAATATATTTTAATTATTACTCAAATTTAATTTTTTAATTGGCCATATACAGTATTGTGTTTTAATTTTATCTTTCTAATTTTGTGGGCCACCTTGAGTTCTCCAAACAAACAAACAAATAAAGATGCTGCACTTTTGTATTAACTTGCCTGCTAGGCTGAAAGAGAAAAGCCAGCTCTACAACCTCTAGTCTAGGCTTTGACAGTTCATCCCCCTTGCGTGTAGTACAGGGAATAAACAAGGCACTGTTTTGAGACTGGTGGGACTGAAACAAGGAGACACGGCTGATTTCTGTTTCTCTTGGCTCCCCAGTTCCCAGCCACCCAGATCTCTTTCTTCCTGTGGCAGGACATGATGTTAGGAGGTAAAAGTAAGATCTCCCTTGCTTGAAAGCCTGTCATTTCTAACTCTAGGGTACAATGATCATCTCCATTTACAGCCAAATAGCCAGCACTGTCTGAGTCTGCAAATGCTTCCATGGCATGTATGACTAAATGCCAGGACACACAGAACACTGTTACTTTTCCAGCTGAAGTAGTACCTAGTTATCTGTTTGCAATTTCTTGCTTTCGAACTGCTAGGTTGGCAGGTGTTAGGACAGACGACATGTAGCACTTGGGTCTTAAACTAATGAGCTGCCAACCTTCTGGTCATTAAGCTCAGTGTTTTAAGCACTAAGCCACCACAGTTCTGAACTGACATATAAGTCAAATCAATGGTATTCCCTGTGGCAATGTATGGTTGTGAGAGCTGGATCATTCGGAAATCTGAGCGTAGAAGAATAGATGCCTTTGAGATGTGGTGTTGGAGGAGAGTTTTGAGAGTCCCCTGGACAGCGAGGAGAACAAATAGGTCAATCTTAGAAGAAATCAACCCTGACTGCTCCTTAGAAGGTCAAATCGTAAAGATGAAGCTGAAGTACTTTGGACATCAAATGAGAAGAGAAGATTCACTTGAGAAAGCCTTGATGCTTGGAAAGGTGGAGGGCAAAAGAAGAAGGGGGCGGCCAAAAATGAGATGGCTGGATGGTATTGTAGACACAATGGGCACAGAGCTGAGTGAGTTGAGGAGAATGGTGGATGACAGAAGTGCCTGGCGGACAGTGGTCCATAGGGTCGCAAAGGGTCGAAATCGACTGTGTGACTGAACAACAACAAAAGGTCGCCCTTGCTCGAAAGCCAGTTGTATCCAACTCTAAGGTTCAGTCTTCATCTCTGTTTCATAGCCAAAGAGCTAGCACTGTTGGCACCTGCAGACGTTTCCATTGACATGTGGCAGACATGGCTAGACACTGGAGTGCATGGAATGCTGGTTACCTTCCTCCTGAAGTGGAACCTATTTATCTACTTGCAATGTATTGCTTTTGAACTGATAGGTTGGCAGGAGCTGGAACAGAGACAGGAGCTCACTCTGTCATGCAGCATTCAGGTCTCAAACTGCCAACCTTCAAGTTGTGAGGTTCAGCATCTTAACCACCAAGCCACCGCAGTCCCTCAGACTGATATATAGCTGGGTAGAATCCCCCGCTCTGGGGAGCAGTGTGGCAAGGACCTGGCAGATGGGGAAAGGCAGGTTTGCATCCCATTACTCTGCCACCTCATTCAGCTTGATGATAAGGCTGGCCCTAAGCAGATCTGGAGAAAAGTGAAGAAGAGGGTTGTTGGGTGTGGAAGATGTATGAAAGTGTATTGTGTGGCCATCACTGGATTTCACCTCTAGTGGTGATCCACAAGCGCCATCTAGTGTGGATAATTGATAGCACAGAACCTGGACTCTTATGTCTGCATATAGAACATGTGCCACTTCTATCTATGAAGATGCAGAAGTGTGTTTCTACCCCTAAAGTAACACAGGGCTGGGGTGGCTCAGTGGTTCTCCTTGTTAGTTGGAAGGCTGACAAGTTGGCAGCATGAGACCTGACTACTGCATGACGGACTGAGCACCTGTCTCAGCCCCAGCTTTTGGGGACATGAGAGGAGCCTCATTCAGGCGTTCCCTGAGAGGAGTTTCTCCCTCAAAAATCCTCTCAACCCAGAATAATTTCTGACACAAAATTATTATTATTTCTAAATGCGCACACTTTTCCTCCCATTTCCAAAGTCAAACTATACATTGCAGGCATCACTTTATCAGAAGAGGGGGTTTATTAAGTTCTGGAAAATATCTGATTGCCACAAAAAGATTATGATTAGTCAATAGGAAGCAAACACGCTCTTCACCCTAAGTATGGTTGCTTAAACACAAACATGTGCTGGAATTGTGTCTATGAAACATTAAAGAAATTGGAACTTCTAATGAAAGATGGTCTCTAATGTATAATTTGACCCCTTCAGACAGTGGTGTGCAGCAACAGGTTTGCACACGCCCCGGGAGGGGGGTAGCAAAATTGGGTGGCCACAGCCATCTCCCTGCCCTGCCCCACCAGGTTTTGTCCTTGCAAGTGGTTCAAGATCTACCTTGTTCAAAAGCCAGTCGTATCCAACTCTCCATTTACAGCCAAAGAGCCAGTGCTGCCTGTTTGCAGATGTATACATGGCCATATGGCAGGCATGACTAGATCACCCATGATATGTTTTTGATTTTGTATTATTTGAAGTGTTGCTGAAATGTTTTATTAATTGATTATAGTGTTGAATGTTATATTTGTGAGTTTTGTGAGCCGCCCTGAGTCGGTTGCACCGAGTAGGGCGGCATATAAATTGAATAAATAATAATAATAATAATAAAATAATAATGTAGGCTCCGCCCCTGGCATAGGCTCCTCCCACAACACAGGCTCAATGCACGGCGTGGTAGTGAAAATTTTTGCTGCCCACCACTGCCTTCAGATCAGAGAACTGGCTCTCTGCTCTTACCTAGGATTCTCAGGTAGGCGAGAAAATCCATCAGAGTTTGGAAGCTGATGTCATCTGAGGGGGTCATCGCGTGTACTAACAGACAAAAGAAATTAAGACAGAAACAATAAAACTGGTGCAAATTGAACAATGAAGGGAAAGAACAGAGGAATCATCAATTAGGCATGTCCACTCACCAAAGGAATCCTGCCCTAGAGAATATAAATTCTCCATAGCATCACGCTTAATGGTCAGGCTTCCTTTATCAGACGGTGTCTGGTGCACATCTGCTTTAGGAAGAGGAGAGTGGAAGGGGAGAAGAGCTGCAGATTAGACAAAAAAGAAGAAGGTGGTGAATTACACCAAATTTATAAATTAATAGCCACTTGCCAGAGGACTGATGACACATAAGAATCACATTCCTGAGGCAGCTGGCAGAAAGTGCTCATAACCTGGAAGATTTCATTTTCCTTTTGACCTTCTTCTTCTTCTTCTTCTTCTTCTTCTTCTTCTTCTTCTTCTTCTTCTTCTTCTTCTTCTTCTTCTTCTTCTTCTTCTTCTTCTTCTTCTTCTTCTTCTTCTTCTTCTTCTTCTTCTTGTGCCATATGTGATTCTGAATATTGGTTATCCTCATGCCAATCAGCCATGAAGATTGTCTTGAGACTATAATGCAGTGGCTTTCCATTTGCCTTCCACATCGTAACATGGCACCCATACCACTGATCCAATTCCATGAGTCACTTTCTGGTCCTGAGCCTTTTTGACACGCAAAGTTCTCCTCAGCCCCAGTATTAATTAAGCTGCTGTCCTCCATCAAGATGGATTCAAGTGTGATTTAACCCATTTAGGGACTGTCACCCTTCCCTGTGGACTTCACCATCCAAGGTTGTTAGTCCACAGGGTTGTCTGGTTAGTTAACCACCACCTGATGATTGATGCTGAGTCACTGGTCTACTCTATTACCATAGCAGGATAACCTGGCCAAACTCCCATCAATATATCCCAGATTGGTATAATGAGGAGGAGGAGGATTTTTTTGTGGACTAGCAACTTGTGCAAACCCAACTCTCATGTCTGGCTAGATTACACTGTAGAACAGAATTTGGGGATGAGAGGTGGTAGATGTTGTTGGACTACAAGTCCCAGCATCTTTCATCATTGCAGCATTGTTAAGAATTGATGGGATCTGTAGTCCAATAATGTTTAGAAGACCAGCTCGAAAACCGGTTGTACTGTACAGTATCTGACTCTGTGGGAACTGGTCTTTTTGTTGTTCAGACGTTCAGTCGATTCCGACCCTTTGCGACCCCATGGACCACTGTCTGCCAGGCACTTCTGTCCTCCACCATCCTCCTCAACTCACTCAGTTCTGTGCCTATTGCATCTACAATACTATCTAGCCATCTCATTTTTGGCTGCCCCCTTTTTCTTTTGCCCTCCACCTTTCCAAGCATCAAGACTTTCTCAAGTGAATCCTCTCTTCTCATTGGTCTCACTGGTCTTAAATGGCACATTGTCTGAGAGCATCCCACAATCCCACTGAATTCCTTGGTGTTTGCTCCCAATTAAGTGCAAATGTCCATATCACCTTAAAGGGTTTTTCCCTTCCATTACAGTAGATCTGGTGAACATCTGGCCCTCCAGATATTGTTGACCTACAACACATTTTATTGCTGCTGTTGCTGTTGTTTCATGTCTAGGCCACCTTTCTCCCACTGATACCTTTCCATTGGCTCTAGGGCGGCAATCCGTCAACATCTGGAGTGCTACAAATTGCCCACGCCTGTCTTAAAAATTGATCACTTTTTTTATTATTATTATTATTATTATTATTATTATTATTATTATTATTATTATTATTATTATTATTATTATTATTATTATTATTATTATTATTATTATTATTATTATTATTATTATTACGTCAACCAAATCCCAAATCAACTTACGGTGTCCCAGCAGATAGCCAGCACTGTTCAGACTCCAACCTCGTTTGTCTTTGGGCTGCAGAAACAGGAGGACAGCTTCATTAAAATAGTTTTCTTAACATCATTACATATTACATCCTGCACTTAGATATTCAGGGAGCAGAAAAGAATGGGTGAGTGGACAGAACAGACATTTTAATTGCCCCAAATTCCTGTGGTACTTGGTCACTATGTGGATTTTGGGAATGCTAAAATGGCAGACCCCAGTGGGAGAGCTGAGGAATTGACATTTCAAGTTCCCACAGGGCCCCCGCCCCGCCCCCTGAACTGCTGCTACCAATATTTGTGGCCACAGACATTTTTATACATTGCATACAAATGTTCATTAGTAGAGGAATGTATCTCTCCACTCCCATTTGATAGGATTGCTTGGATGGGATGTCTTGAGATAACTTACCACAAGGGCCATTCCAAAGCATTCTCCAAAAAGCCCACAGAGGAGCAAAGCAAAGCAGATGTACCGAACACTGTTCCACATCTACAAGCAAAAAAGGTTAGAAAACGAAGAAAAGTTTTGTGTTCTGCTGTCCTTCAAAAGATAACATTTCCTAAGTAGGAAAATAGATTAGAAACAGAAAAATATTTTCTGAGACAGTCCTAATTAAAATGCTAACACCATTGATACCTATATATTTCCCCCTGTTTTCTTTTCTTCTTTTTCTTCTTCTCAGGCCCGTACTGGGCTACCAGGATAATGGGACAGGTGGCCACATGCCTCTACTTAGAACTCATAACTTAAAGGGCCATGTGCCGCTGGCAAAGCGCTTTGGACTTTCTCCCACATGGCAGAAGGAAGACCAGCGAGAGGAGCCGAAGCAGAGGGTCAAGGGCTGAGCTGCTCAGGTGCTGCTTTGCCTCCACCAGTGTTGCTGCCACCAAAGCTGCCGCCTCCAGGCCTCCATGTTCTGCTCTGCTTGCCGCCTCGCTCAGCTCCCAGGCAGGCACCACCACCGCTGCCTCCATCTCCTCCGCTGATGCCACTTCTGCTGCCACTGCTAGCACTGCCTCCGTCTCCACTTCTCTGCCCATTGCCAATGCTGCTGCCTCCATCTCTGCTCCCAACACTGCCTCTGTTCCACTCTCTCTGCCACCTCCATACTGCTCCCACTCCAGGTGCATACAATGGCCACTATGAAGTAGCGCATGTGCGCTGAGCAATGGAGTTGGGAAGTGGGCGTGGCCGGCCAAGGGGGAATGGCCTAGGGGAATTTTTGCTACCAGTACGCCCGTACCGGGGCGTACAGGAGAAGCACACCACTGGCACCAGAGGTGTGAAAGATGAATAGTAAAGAAATTTTTCAAGAAAAATGATTCATTTGAAATATGGTGCTGGCAAAGAGCTTTGAAGATACCCTGGACTGCCAGAAAGACGGAAAAGTGGGTCTATAGCAGTGATAGCAAACCTTGGCACTCCAGGTGTTCTTGGACTTCAATTGCCAGAAGCCCAAGTTAGCACTCCTGCTGATCAGGGCTTTTGTGAATTAAAGTTCAAGAACATCTGGAGTGTCAAGGTTCGCCATCACTGGTCTATAGCAAATCAAGCCTGAACTATCTCTGAAGGCAAAAAATGATGAAACTGATGCTGTCATACTTTGGGCACATCAGGAGAAAGCAAGACTTTCTGTAAACGATAGTAATGCTGGGAAAGGCAGAAGGCAGCAGGAACAGAGGAAGACCACATGTGAGATAGATTGAGTTCCCAAAAGAACCCACAGCCTGATTTTACAAGAACTAAGTGGGGCTATTGAGGTCCTGAGATTTTGGAGTTCCCACAATTATTTATAACAACTAACATTTAAAAGGTTTCCAAACCCTGTTCAACCACACTCAAGGACAGGATAAGTGCATATCCAAAGGGCAATAATGCTTGTTATTATATAACTTTTAACACTTAAAAATATATCTGATACTCCAAAAGAGTTGCCAGTGGCCCCTGAGCAAATCTTGGGGAAGTTGTCCTTTTAAAATAACAGCATCTAAAATTTCCCAGCCATCACAACCACTGGCTTAGGCACTGGAAATTTAGGCACTGTGATGCAAAAATATAAGTGGCTCAGAGTTGGCAAGATTGGAGTTATACAAGATAAGGTAACTAGTCAAAATACTGGAATATTTTAAAGACTGATGGTTTTTATTTCAGCGCTTCCGTGGATCATTGTTAAAGTGCTGAAATGTTTCTGCCCTTTCCCTTTTCTTTTGCCAACATGCTAAGACAGATGTTAACATGGTTCCATCTGAGGAAACAAGGCAGAGTTGCTTTAAGGTGGTTTGCCACATTCTGCATGGAAGGCAGGTATTCTATTTCTATCACTATGCTACTGTCCTGAAAATTAAATTACTAGATGTCTATGAAAGCCATGCATTTTGATCCCCATCTTGCAGGGGAAACTTACTTACTTACTTACTTACTTACTTACTTACTTACTTACTTACTTACTTACTTACTTACTTACTTACTTACTTACTTACTTACTTACTTACTTACTTCTACACTTTTGTTCCAATGAGTTTCAGGCTGTCTCCATGATTTTCCTCCCTCAATATTCTCCTCCTAATAATAACCTTGTAAGGTAATAATAATAATTTTGGGCCAGAGATTACTCTGGGTTGAAAGGATTTTTGCTGGAGAAACTCCGCTCTGGGGACACCCAAATGAGACTCCTTTCATGTCCCCATGCACCCCTCGGGTATCAAAACCCAACCTTCTCGTCTCCAAGCTCAGAGTCTTAACCACTGAGCAACCTTACCAGGGTAAGGTAGAAGAAGCTAAGGAAAGTCCCTTGCTCAAAGTTACCCACTTAATGTTACAGGATTTTTGGAACTTGAAAGTGGATCTCTGTCTAGTGGTTTAACAGCTACTTCACTCCGATCCTTATGATCTTTCTAGATTACACGTCCATCTGACGTCGTGGATGACTTTTAACTGCAACACAACGGACAGAAATTCAAGATGCAAAGCTTTTCCTGTCACTACATTATGTCAGAAAAGCTGTGCTTTTTAAATTTGTGCCTATTTCTGTTTTGAAGACAGGTGGAAGGTCTACTTTATTTAGTTTATGAGCCAGTAACATAATCACAAATGTTTTGTTTATGGTACTGAATCATAAGCTCAATAAAGTAGAGTTGACACCTGTCTGAACAGTTTATGAGCCAGTACCATAAACAAAAGGGACTGCGGTGGCTCAAGTGGTTAAGACACTGAACTTGCTGACTGGAAGGTCAGAGTTTGATTCCCAGGTACTGCATGACGGAGTGAGCTCCTGTCTCTGTCCCAGCTCCTGCCAACCTAGCAATTCAAAAGCAAGAAATTCCAAGTAGATAAATAGGGACCACTTTGTTGGGAAGGTAAACAGAGTTCTGTGCACTCCGGTGTTGAGGCATGCCTGCCGCATGTCCACGGAAACGTCTGCAGATGCAGATAGTGCTGGCTCTTTAGCTAGAAACAGAGATGAGGACTGAACTCTAGAGTTGGATATGGCTGGCTTTCGAGCAAGGGCAACCTTTACCTACCATAAACAAAAGGACCCAGAAAATAAGTTCCCGTCCCCAAACTCTCCAACATAGATCTGAGAGACACATACCTTGAAATCTGCCCCGAGCTGCACAGCCTTTTGATCCCCAAATTATCCAGCCAGATATCTAAGATTTATAGAGGGAGGATGCTCAGATTTGGGTGCGTCATTATGCCATAGATAAAAGCATGGGATGATATCTACATAATTGACTATAATGATCCCTTGAGATCCAGTTGGATAAAGAGGGGTAGAGAGGTTCCAGTCTCTTTTAATGTGCAATTTATTCCCATCCTTTGTTAGTAAATGGTTGGAAATTGGGGGTAATTAGCCTTAACCGACTACACAAAGTGAATTGGACAAAGGCCATTAGAAATTATAATTCCATGTTGCATTACTATTTATGAAGCAGCAGAAAATTAGAGCCTGTCTCTCCATATTCTGAATCCACTGTTCTTCCCAAATAATGAGGCCTTTGGGTTGCTGCACATGTTACATGATGAAATGTCCACTTGCTAATGGATTAATGCATGCATCTGTGTTTGCAAGGAATGTTCATAGCTTCCCAGGTCGTCATTGCTTGAATCCAGTCACATCCAATTCTAGGGTTCAATGCTCATCTCTGTTTATAGCCAAAGAGCCAGCGCTGTCTGTGTCTGCAGACATTTCCATGGACATGTGGCAGGCATGAGTAAACACCAGAATGCACAGAATCTCCAAAATCCCCAGTCCTCCACAGCCACTGCAGAACGAACTCTTATAAAACTCAAGACTGTGGTTTCTTTAGGGAGTCAATTCATCTCATACTTGGTCTTCCTCTTCCTCTTTTCCTGCTAACTTCTACCTTTCTCAGCATTATTGTCTTTTCCAACAAATCTTGCCTGCTCACAATCTGCCCAAGGGGTACACAGAAAGAGCCTCCTTGAAGATTGTGGTATTTGTGAACCACAATTGGGCGTAACCTGGTAACAGCAACCTGGTGTTGCCAGCTAATCTTTTTCACACTAGGACAAGCAAAAGGAAATGCAGAACGAACTCCCCAAAAGGTACCTTTATTTTGGCAGGCCCTTTAGCCATCAAAAACATTTGTTGCATAGAGGCTTCCTGACATTGACCCCTGTGGAAATCTTCCACCTCAGTTAGAGAAAGACATTGATATGCTGGGAGATGTCTAGGGAAAGTAACCAAAATGGTGAAATCCAAGATACTGTAGTGGAAATCAAATCTTAGGTAGAATGGTTGAAAGAATTAGCCAGAGAAGAAACAATTCAAAACAATATCCATCCTCACATCTTTTAAAAAGTTGTAAGACACAAGATGGAGTCAGCTTGGTTTGTGCTGTACCAGAAAGGACCTGAAGCCATAGTCTCAAATACAGATCAATCCCCATATTCCCCGATGATAGTTCCAAGTCCTGCACAGATACCTGAAACTGCACAGATACCTGAAACTGTGGAAAACAGCAAACCCTATATTTTACGTTGCAGACAGTGGCCTCTAGTATCAAAGAAAATATTCCTATGGATTCGTGTTGCTTTAGAAGAGGCAATAGTTTTCGCCCTTTTCTTCTGATTGGCCATTTGTACAACAGGATTTTGGCATATCTTGGCCTCTGGTCTGATCAAGCAGAGTTTAGCCTTATCTTCATACATACGTTAGGACCCACACTCCTCACTTTATTATCCTTTCTGGAGAAAGGAAGAAGGAGCCTGTTAAAGGTTTACTTTCATGGTGCTGTTATAGAGGAATGTGATTAGAGTTTGTCCTGTCACAGTGAGAGAGTAATTTCAGGCAATGATATGTTCATCTCAGAGGACGTTCTTCACAGTGTTTCGTTATGTCTCCCCAGAGCCCACCTTGTCTGTCTAATTGGCCTCCTGTTTACTGAAACTCACGGATTTTTGTTTTCCCATGTTTGCTCAATAATACCATTAGAGCCCCTGTGTAACTTCAACCATGAATGTCATGAAGGGTCCACTAACAGCCTTCTGAAGAGCTTTCAGGAAAGAAGAGACAGTGGGGAGTCAGGTTAGAGGGGAGATCAGGGGCGTATGAAACAGAACTGGTCCATCAGAAGCTAAAAAGGTCCTCAAGGAAAGAGGCACTTGAGACCTCTTCTCGTAACATGTGAAAAGCATATTTGCGCATCTACTTGTGTTCATAGTCAATTGTCATGGAAAGGGCTTTGAGCCAGAAATCCAGAGTTCTCTGAATAAGGATGTTTGTTTGCTTGTTTGTTTAATGCAGAGGTAAAATATTTTTACACTTTTAACAGATTTTAGTCCCAAGTTTCATTGCTCTAATTGAGATATAGATACTAGGCAAGCAAATACTGTGTTGTCTACATCTGTCATCCCTTCCTCCTTGTTCTTCTACTCCTTTGGGTGTCTAGGGCAGGGATTCTCAACCTGTGGCCCATGGGCCAGATGCATCCCACCACTACCTCCACTACACCAAGAAGTGCCATGTGGTGGAGGAAGGGCAAAATGGCTGTCCAACCCCTGAACCTGTCTGAGGGAGCGTGACCCAGCCCTCAGCTTTAAAAGGTTGAGAATTCCTGTTTTAGGGAAATACAAGATTTTGCTCTGACATTTCTACCAGCCTCCACTGGTGTTGTTTGGTGTTTCTTTGATGGTATCTCTCTACCTTCCCCTGGGTCTGCCTTGTGCTCTTTATCCTTCTCCTCTTTCCACCCATGACTTGTATGGTATGGAATTCTAAAACATTCGCTCCAAATGGGCAAACCACATTATTTGTTGTCTCTGTGTGTAATTTAAGATCGGTTCTATTCAAATTCTTTCCTTGAGAATCTCATTCCTGATTTTATCCCTTCTAGTCACTTCAGCAGCCTTCCCCAGACATCTCATTTCCATGATGACTAACTTTCATTTATGTTTTGTTGTCTATATCCAGAGTAGCAGGTTTCTTGCCCATAATAGAATGTGACAGTACTGTACTGTACTTTGTTCAGACAGGAATAGGGTTATCAACCTGTCAATAATTTTAAACATTCATATACACATCTTAAATATCCATGTAATTTAACATAAATGAAAGAGTAGGGTTGCCATATGTTCCAGAAAACCAGGATTATCCTGGATTCAGAGTCAAAAAAATTGTCCTAGCCGGTTTAATAAAAATAATGTTAGAGTCCCAGATTGTACAAATGTACTGATAGTGTATTATAACACCCAGAGCCGTGCTTGCAAAGTATCACAACGCACCACACACATGGAGGGTGAGAGGGCGGAAAGTGCTTCCATCTTAGTCCCTCCCCCTCTTGAGCTCTCGCTGGCATGGCTCTGCAGATTGGGAGGGGAAAGCGGCGCCCAAGGAGGAAGGGAAAGAAACATGCCTGCCACTATCTGCGACTCTTGCTGGACACGTGCCCTATGTTACCTTAAGGCCGTGATGGCAAACCTTGCCACTCCAGATGTTCTTGGACTTCAACTCCTAGAATCCCAAGAAGCCACACGAATGGGTTTACTGTGATTCATCTGGCCCACGCCCGCCCTTGTTGCTCCCGGAAGCGGAAGTAAAATGCTGAGTCCAGCAAAGAGAGATAACAAAACCTAACATATGGACTTTTAATTACATTTGGTATAACTTGTGAGCCCATGGTAGGCTCTCTACCTACCATGACAGCCACCAAGCCAAGCTAGAGAGCTGCCTCTGCCTTGGTCTTGCCTGCGCCTTGCTTTCCATGAGTGCGTGCCTGGAGGAGAGTGTTTGTGTGTGTTGAAGGGCTTGGCTCTTGCCAGTGGCGCGTTAGCTGGGATTATTAGGGTGAAGGCTATTTTGTAGATAACCCACCCATTTTCATTTATTTATTATATTTATTCCACTTGTACCCTGCCCATCTGGGAAGTCTTCCCCACTCCGGGCGGCTAACAACACATTTTTTAAAAAGTCTACTTCTGTCCCAGATATGTGGGAGAGAATTATGGCAACTCTATGAGAAAGACTAGAGGCAACCCTCAAAAGAGATCCTTCCTAAAGAAATTTTTGTAGTGCCCATCTTACTTTGAACCTGTTTTTATCCTATTTTATGTAATCATATTTTATCTAATGTATTTTGTTTTAATCTGATATGGTCAGATGACTTAATCAGTTAATAAAGGATACTGGATACAGGGTTTGTATCTTCTGTATACTGACTTAATGTTTTATCTCAAGTACATTTTTATAAAGTTGAAAAGAAATGTTATAATAAAGGATGGGGTTTCCAAGAACTTCCGAGGTGGAATCATGTTATTGAATTGCATTGTCAAAATTGGTGTTGTAACATGGTATCTTCTCTGTGTTGAGGATTATGCTTGTTGGACTGAAATTGTATAATTTTTAGAGTGTATTATTATAAGTTGTTCTTGTAATTTGATTTAGATATTTTGTACTAAATTATATCTATTGTATTACTGTGCATTTATTGTATTTGGGGTTTTTACCTGTGATCTTTGTATGATGTTATTATGATTGTGTAACTGTATATTTTGCATTCCTGTAAGCCGCCCAGAGACTTGCTGTATATGTGAGTGGGGCGGGGTATAAGTCTAAATAATAATAATAATAATGATGATGATGATGATGATGATGATGATGATGATGATGATGATGATGATGATGATGGTTGGCTAAAGAAATTTTTGCAATGGAAGCCTGTGTTAGTCCGTGCAGGCATATAAAAGAATAAACAAAAAAGACCAAAAAAAACCACCCATTGTGACACCTTAAGAAGACTATATATTTTCAATGTTAGCTTTCGGGGCTCAGATCCACTTCCTACAGAAAGGAGGCGCTGTCCCTTTAAACCCTCTCCCCTCCCTTTTCGCGAACGTGCCACCTCCGGCCGACGCTCCTTCTCCTCTCCGGTCACGACTCCCCGCCCTGCTCGGCCTACCCTCCAGCAGCTTCTCTAGCCTCACCCATTCCTTTCGTCTCTATGGCTCCGGCGAATTCGATTGGCCCGTCCCCAGTTGCGCCGAGCTCTCATTGGCTGGAATCGCAGCGCCTGGCGGATGCGAAGGGGAGCTGTCAGGCTCCGTAGGGAGGGAGGGGTTTTCCGTCGCCGGCCCGGGGCCCTGGCCTGGCAAAGAAGGGAGGGCTTTGCTGCTACCAGCTTCTCCCCCCCTCCTCTCCCCATGGGGGGGTGTATGAGAACCTGAGTTCCTCTCCCTCCCTCCCTCCTCCTTCCTGCACAGCGAGTGAGTACACCTCTTAAGGTTGGGGGGGGGGGTGTTTGTTAATTAGCCTAATTGACATTCTCTTGGAAGGGGGAGCGCTTGGAAGGTTTTAATGCAGAGCTGGGTTTGAATTCGGCTCTTAAAAGCAAAGCAATCAGACTTCTATACCCCCCCCCCCCTACAGCGCTTAGTGCACTCTCAGGGCGGTTCACAAATTAATTAGCATTTTTGCCCCCAACATGTTACTCATTTTAGCGACCTCGGAAGGCTGAGTCAACCTTGATCCCCGATCAGGATCGAACTCACAACCTTTGGGTTGCAGTACAGCAGGTTCACCCCACACTGCGCCACCAAGGCGCAAAGCCCCATTTGGAAAGATCCTGTGCCAGGGTGGGGCACCGATTTGGGTGGGGAGAGGGGGGGGCAAATAATATACAAAGGTGTGTGCCCTGGAGTTTATGCGCGCGCAACTGAGGATGGATGATGATGATGAAGATAGAAAGGAGGGTTGGGATTTCCAGGGTAGGGTGTTGCAACCTAGGACGAGGTAGAGCGAAACTCCACCCACCATGACATTTTCTTTTTCCCAAATATTTTCCTCTCCCCACCTCTCCAGGAAGGCTCTTAAGTCTTGGCGACGCCCAGGTTTGCTTTCCTGCCAGCATTAATTCTGCCCATGTTCTAGTTCTTTAAAAGCTTCGGCAACTATTCACACCAGTACCTTCATTTTTACAATCTAGATTCCATCCAAGGAGACCTGCAGAACAAGGAAGAGAGAACAATTGTGTTTTCAGGTTAGGTTTGTTCTGCAGGGAGACTAGCAAATGTTTCTAGATAATGAGTTGGTTCTTCTTCCATGTCCCAATCAAACCCTGGGCTGCCAAAATGAAGCCATCTTCTTGGCTTTGTCGTTGGCCAAACCACATTCCTCCATGAGTTCACCATGAGGTGGGTAAAACTCATGTAGTTGTACTTTGGCAAAGGTTATATTATGGGCTGAATCTTAGAATGAACCATAGGGCAGAATATTAGCCTCCCTTATGGGTTGCAAAGCACTCGTTGACATAAGGAGGCTGCAGTGCAGATTGTGAATTGCACTGCAGCGTAACTGTACCCACTTTGTAATCTTACTACTATTGGGAAAAAATATTTTCATTGTAGTAGCAACTATGGAACAGAGTTTTCATTCTATGTTGCATTTTGTGGCTCATGATCATCAGGTATTGATTCAGCAGACCTAAGCCTGTTAGCCAATCCCCCTATGGCTCTAAGTCTCCACTCTGTTAAGTGACCATAGATGGGGAGGATGGGTGTAGTCTGAAAATCTAAAAAACTGTAGATACCACTAGAATGTGAAAGAAAATGAATTCTGATAGCTAGTTTGGAATGCCAAAGTTTCATGTACTATATGACCCTATTCCCAGCTGATAAGTGTCCAACTTATAGGAAAATGAAGTTGTGAAAGAAGAAAATGGATTCATTTGAAATGTAGTGTAGAAACAGGGCTTTACTGATACAGTGGATTTTATGGATACAGAAAGATACAGTATGTGGGTTCTGAAGCTAATCAAGCTTGAACTCTTCCTAAACTAAACCAACTAGACAGATGGTATTGTATTGTAGATATACTTTCATCTTCCATGTCTAGACCAGTCACGAAACTACCAAAATGAAGGCACCCTTTGGTGTGTTCATTCTGCAGTTCCCTTCGCCTGACCTAGTGACATACCTTGAGGAGTCAAGATTCACTGGAAAGGATGATCATACTAGGAAAAGTTGAGGGTAGTAGAAAAAGAGGAAGATCTAACATTAAATGGATGAAATTAGCTCGCAAGATCTGCTGTTACGTGCTATAAAGTTACATCTAACTTGACTGTAATGATTTCAAACTTTGTGAGTTAACGAGTGATTTTACTATTGTCACACACCCCAGTGACTTCCCATGGCTAAGTGGGTATTCAAACCCAGATCTCTGGAGTGCTATAATACCACTCTAGCCACTTCACCATACTTAAAGTTGTTGAGCAGGGCTGTTAATAGAACCTTTTAAAGGTAATTTGGCCTAAATGAATGTCCCGGAAAGAACAGCATATTATTTCCCACCCTCGGTTTTGTTTCTGTTCCTATAACCTAAGGATCTCTCTCAACTGCTGAGCCCTGTATGAGTAGGCTCTAATAAGTATCAGTCTTTCCTTTGTAGAAAAATCTTATTTGTCTAGTATGCATCTCCAATCTATTTTTTAAAAAATACTCCTAATTAGATCCTCTTGTATTTCACAAAAGGTTTATGCCATTTTTGAATACAGTACTGGTGCTGTTATACTGAGGCTTTCCATTTGAGCCACCAGATTTCTGTCTGTCCCAACTGAAAGCACTACATAAACCTCACATAAAGAGCACCTCGCTTAAAGAGTAACTCACTTAAAGAGCAGAATTTTCTCTGAATGTTTGCTTTGCTGAACAAATAAAACCAACCAAAAACTTGGTTAACAAATAAATCGGGATTCACAATCCCCCCTGCCAGAAGTCACAATTGGTCACTTACAGTGGTGTTTTGCTTAAAGAGCAATCCTGTGGAACACATTATGTTCTTTAAGTGAGGTACAACTGTACTTCTAAGAAATATATAAACAGTTTATGCATAGAAAGTCAGTATATTATCAAATCTGGTAGCTTAAACATTTAGGAAAATTTGGCATAAAGCACCAGGTTATACATGAATTGTTGCTAAGACATGAAATGTAATGTAATCTGTTCTGCTAGGTTCAATCTATCTTTTTTCCTTTGTTTAGCTTGCCCTGGAATCTAGCAGAGATGACAGAATACAAACTGGTTGTAGTGGGCGCTGGTGGTGTTGGAAAGAGTGCACTTACCATACAATTGATCCAGAATCACTTTGTGGACGAGTATGACCCCACAATTGAGGTCTGTAACCTTAACAATGATGTTGGGATTATCTGCCTATCCTTGAGTGAAGCTTCTTTTCTGTTCCCATTCTCTTTGTCCTACTTGCCATATTCATGGATTTTAATTCTACAACTTCCTCAATTTCTTCTTTTAAAATGTTGATATTCTTTGTTTTTGTCCCATTGCTCTGTGTTTACAGAGTGCTCTTTCCTGAGAGCTGCTTCTTTCACCACTACCATCTTCTCAACATTTCTAAGACTGGCTTGTGCTTCCCTCTAGCCAGACAAAACTCTCATCTTCATTCATCTTTGCACTGAATCGTCCTTTTGTAATTTCCTTTCCTATGTAATTTTTGAGGTCACTGGTTCTAATTTCCTTTCTTTCTCCTTTTTAACTGTTTTCCTGTTACTGTTTCTGTATCTAGGATTCATATCGGAAGCAGGTTGTAATTGATGGAGAGACATGTCTCCTGGATATCTTGGATACGGCTGGACAAGAAGAATACAGTGCTATGCGTGATCAATACATGAGGACAGGAGAAGGCTTCCTGTGTGTTTTTGCAATCAACAACACAAAGTCTTTTGAAGATGTTCACCACTACAGGTCAGAGGACAGCTAGGTTTCTATAGGCCAGTGATGGCAAACCTTGGCACTCCAGGTGTTTTTAAATTTTAATTCTCAAAAGCCCTGATTAGCAGGAGTGCTGACTTGGGCTTCTGGTAATTGAAGCCCAAGAACACCTCGAGTGACAAGGTTCACCATCACAGCTAGAGGTTATGCTGCTATAACATCTATCTAATACAGTAAAACCTCGGATAACGCTGAAACTTGGTTCCACAAGTCTTAGTGTTATCCGATTTTTAATGTTATCCGATGCATGCATCGGATAACATTAAAATCCTATGGGATGCATCGGATAACATTAAAACTCCAGAGAGATACATTGTAACCGGCACAGGTTTTAGCAAACATTATCCGATGCATCCCATAGGATTTAATGTTATACTATGCAATTTTTTTCCAGATTGCTTAACGTTATACGGTTTTAGCATTATCTATTGCAAATGTTATTTGAGGTATTACGGTATCCCTATTTGCTGGAGATATTGTTTAAAATAGAAGAATAGCTCTGATATTGTAGATCTGGTGTTTTGTATGCAAAAATCAAGATAAACATTTAGTTGCAGAGTCCTGGAGTGTTCTAAAATCTCAAAGGAAAATAAATATGCAACCTAACTGTAAACCAGTTTCATATTTAAATTGTACAATTACAAAAAGAGTCATGTGAGCCAGTATAATAATATCATGTCAGAAATTATTTTGGGTTGAAAGGATTTTTCCAGGAGAAACACCATTGAGGGGACGCCCAAATGAGGCTCCTTTCATGTCCCCAAGAGCTGGGACAGAGATGGGCGCTCAATTCCGTCATACAGTACCCAGGTCTCGAACTGCGGACTTGCTGGCCTTCCAGCTAACAAGGCGAGTTTCTTAGCCACTGCAGCCTCACCAGTGCATCTTCTTTATTCCTTTTATAGAATGGCACTTCTATTAAAATTCAGATAGACCTTTCTTCAAAAATGTTGTTGCGTTTCTGACAGTAATGAGATAGCAACCCAAGCCAAAAGCAAAGCTGAAAGTTAGGAAAGGGAGAAGAAATGGTTGGAAGGACTGTTTTATTATTTTGATCCTCCTTATTCCCTTAAAATCACCCAGCCCAACTGCATTTCTCCCCTATTTTTATAGCAGAAAATAGCTGGCATCCTGAGATTCAAAGGAGAAACAGAAGATCCAAAGAGGTTAACCAGTTTCATCACATCTACTCTTCCTTCATCCATCCAAACGTATAACCTTCTTGATGCTTTGAGTTTAAACAAAAAAGGTGACAGGGAGGGACAATGCAATTATCTGAATGTCCCATCTAGACTGGAGATCAGTTTCTATCACCCAATCTGTGGGAAGAAAATAAAAAGAAGCTGGACTGATATTTCATATTACATAAACAATAGTGAGCCTGATATTTTCTACCGTTGGAAATAAATCAGGATTGAATGTAATATCCAGGCAGTTTTACCAGCATCTGTACCTTGTTCATGTTTTTTTTTCTGTGTGTGTAATTACAGGGAACAGATCAATCGTGTGAAGGACTCTGATGATGTTCCTATGGTGCTTGTTGGCAATAAGTGTGATCTACCTTCTCGGACGGTAGATACCAAACAGGCTCAGGAGCTTGCCAGAAGCTATGGAATCCCCTTTGTAGAGACCTCTGCCAAAACCAGACAGGTATGTAACTGTGCAGGTGTACAGATTAATGCCCCACAACTTGCTGGATTGCCACCTGTCAGACACAGTTGTCATAACTGTTACTCAAGCTCTACCCTGTTTCAAGAATAATAGCTGAATAGTTTCTTAAAGATTGTGCTATTTTTGATCCACAATTAAGCGTACCCCAGGCAATGGCCACCTTATGCCTGCTAATCTTTCTCACACTGGGTCAGGCAGAATAAACTCACCAAAAGGTGGCTTCATTTTGCCAGTGTCACATCTGGCCTAGACACAGGTGGCTTTTCTGCCAGTAGAGCAAAATTGCAGGATATGGCTTAGTGCCTCTAATGAATTTTAGAGCAAACTGAATCTGTATTTTGGTCACTCATAACTGTTGAGACTTGTTCAATTTGATTCCTTGGCACCTTAGCAATTTCATTTGTTTAGGCCAGGCGACGTTAGCCTGTGAGCAATGGGATTCACAACAGAAATGGGTATAATCGCTATATTCTTCTCTAAATGGGGTTAGAAGTTGGTGCTGGTGCAGATTTACTATTCAAACTTTGGAACTGGTGTGATTTATCAACATCGCCTTGTTTTATCCCTCAACTTGATGACAGATGGTATCAAGATCATGTTGTGCTGTTGTCACCCATTCTCAACTATCAGAGGTTTGATGCCAAACATAAATGTCAGCAGTGATTTCGTTATATGAATGGAAAGGGCCAGGAGGCACAAAATATTCTAATAGACAAGCATGTCGTAATTTTCATCTCAACACAGAGAAATAGTAATGCTGTTTCTGTTACATAATGACTTGTGGCTCAAAAGATTGTTCCTTAACTCGGTAATGTTTTGATAGGGTCATCATAATGCAGTGATGGTGAAATAGTATAAACCAATTTGTGTGGATTCACAGAGACTTGGACTTCTGGGAATTGAAGTCCAAGAACACCTAGAGTGCCAAGTTTCACCAACCCTGTCCTAACGTATTGCCTGGCTGCAATTGTTGGAATCTAGTACTGTATATAAAAATCTGTTATCTCTATTTAATATTTAAAAGGGAAAACTAGCAGTGTCTTCTATTTGTTTTTTCTTATTCTTTATATCCTCTCCTTGTTCAACTTAAAGGGAGTGGAAGATGCTTTCTATACCCTGGTGCGAGAAATCCGGAAACACAAGGAAAAGATCAGCAATGGACGCAAGAAGAAATCTTCCAAAAGGAAATGTATTATTCTCTGAAGGAGAGACACTGTTGCACTTCTGGGAGTGTGAAAACCCCTTTTGAGTTTGGGTATTTCCCAAGCTGTTGAATAAATTCTAATGGCCATGCCCCTAAATCTTTCGGCTAGAAGGCAAAGGTGGTTGGTCTCAAAATGTCAATTATTTTCCTATTTTTAAAACTGGACATTACATCCAATATGAGGATTTGTAACTATTCCCTGATCCCTGTTGCTTCTTGCCCTTTAAAAAAACCCATCATGTTTCCAGTCCTTAGAATTATAAAGATCTCTTCTAAAGAGTGACTCAGTGTAGCTTGGTCTGGCAGGTTAAGTGGAAGAAATTGCCTTGAGCTGTGTATCTGTCAGAACCTCTGAGGCCTTTTCTCGTTTTTTGTAGCATTTTTCCTTTGGTTCTCTCTGGGACTGAACACCAAACCAGACTTGATGCTGCCTTCTGTGCTAGCAAGGGCAGATATCTTTTTGAAGGTGGCATCAAGAGGAAATACACAGAAAGCCAACTTCTCTCTGTAGCTGAATATTTTCTCCCACTGTATTAAAAAGAGATGGTGCTTAGTTGTTTGTCAGGTTGCTGAGTTTCTATCTTTAGTTGTTTTTCCTGTTTTCAATAACTTAAGAGGAAAGTTTCATTGCATTCAAATGAGAAGCAGAAATAGTCCTTCTGCTCACCAGATTATATCATACGTGTATAAAACCTAAGAGGTACATTGGGTTAACTAATGAAAAGTATCCTCCATCAAAGTCAGCAGTATCTGATGGGTGTTAAAGTTACCATTCTCTGAAGATGTTTGAATGATGACATTAAGTGAGGCATCCTAATATGATCTGTCACTGTAGCACAGGGATTTATAACCTGCGGCCCATGTGCCACACCATTCCATCTGGCCTGCGTTGATGACCCCGGAAGCAGACGTACCTGTGCATAAGCACCCACCGTGGTTTGCAGTAGCACTTGCAACAGGGAAACCACATGTCCAGCCTACTCAGCTGTCTGAGGGAGAGTGGTCCGGCCCATGGCATGAAAATCTTGAGAATCCCTGCTGTAGCAGAACCTATTAAATGGTTCTGTTGGAAAATATACTGATGTTAATAGTTTAGCAACAGAAAAATGATCTAGATTAGGGCTCCTAATGGTTTTTCCTCTCTAGTTTCCCCAGATATTTTGACCTAGTCCTAGAGGGGAACAGAATTAGCATGAAAATATACGAATTGTAAGAACTCTAATATGCTTAAAAGTATCACGCGTCTTGTTGTGTATTTGACCATTCCCTCCTCTCACTCTCAAAAATCTTTAAAATTCTTTGTTATCTGGTATTTTTCCGTGGTCCTGAGGAACTGTACAATAAATGCCACCACTTGGAATAAACCTGTGAATAAGCTACCCGATTTATGCGATGTGGCCTCTTTTTCTAAATGGGAATCTAAATCCATTTCAGAAAACTAGAGGAATGCTTCCTTTCCAAGTGTACAACAGCTAGTAAAATTTGGCTGCTGTCCCACCTGGAACATGTTTTCGAAGTAACAATCTGTATATGCTTTAAAAGAAATGACTGATTTAGAATGATTTTCAAATGTTTGCCTTGTACCACAGTCTGTTCCAGTGTGGAAGTGTTTTATGTCAGACTTGGGTTTGTTCAGCTTAATTTACAGTTGCTGTGCCCTTCACACACATTATTACAGTACCCTAAAATACTTTTTTCTTGTTATAGCTGAATAGCTTGTATTTCCACATAATCTGTTTTGCTCCTCCACTGCCAACTTTCTTCAGCAAATTAAAGACACAATAACTTGATATCTAATTGTCTCACAAATTACAATAGCCATGCCTGCTTAAGTTGGCAGAACTGAAATTCAAAGTTGTACAGTAATACCAAGGATAACGCTAAGACTTGGTTCCACAAGTCTTGGTGTTATCCGATTTTTAGTGTTATCCAATGCATGTTAAAATCCGATGGGATGGATCAGATAACATTAAAGCTCCATAGAGATACATTGTAACCGCACAGGCTTTAGCGGTTGTTATCCGATCCATCCCATAGGACCTTAACGTTATTCGATCCAATTCTCCTCCCCAGATTACTTAACATTATGCGATTTTAGCGTTATCTGAGGTAAACGTTATCCAAGGTATTACTGTACCTTCAAATTCTGCTTGAATTCTTTACATATGTGTTATTCAATCTGTGCTCCACTTCTAGCTGATTGATCCTTTAATTAAAAATGAACCACATTAGAGATGGCTGGTAAGAGAAAACCAGATTATTCCTTCTCTTAAAAGGATTGGGTTTTCTTTGGTAGCAAGTTCTGGCTTTCATGAGTATTTTTATATAAATCGAGTGTCTTTTTCTTGATTAACTTTTACAAACAATGGGTCCTACTGATTTTGAAGAAACCTGTCTAGCTCAAAGGATCACTTTATTGTTCTGAATACAGTTAAGGTAGAAAAATCCAGAAGTACACTGGAAGGGAATTTCAGTCAACCAAAATCACTACAGAAATTTAGTCTTCTAAATTTGTTCTGGCGTCACACAGTGAAAGGGACAGATAACCATTTTAAAAGTAGATACAGTATGGGTATAGTACTTAGGTCCCTATAATCCAACACTGCACTGCTAATATGGGTGGGACCCCATCATAGACAGTGTCCTTTTCAGAAGTTTATAAAGAAATTGAAATATGGGAACCACCAATCTTCTGCAAGAATGAAACACTTTAGAAATGTGAACTGGAGGCTGGGGATACCGAGATGCTTTTATGTATGTAAACATTTTAGCCTCTCACATGGAGTTCTTAAAATACCTGTTTATTTTTGTGCAGCTTCAATATTTCAGATACTTCTTTAAATATTATGAAAATAAAGTAATTTTTGAGTGTTACCCCACCTGTGGACTAAATTTAAAAATAATAATTTTATGTCAGAAATTATTCTGGGTTGAAAGGATTTTTGCTGGAGGAACTCTGCTCAGGGGATGCACAAATGAGGCTCCTTTCATGTCCCCAAGTTCTTTTTCCCACCAGAATGGTCCCTATTTATCTACTTGTAATTTCTTGCTTTCGAACTGCTAGGTTGGCAAGAGCTGGGACAGAAACAGGAGCTCATTCCGAACTGCCAACTTGAGCCACTGCAACCCTTTAATTTGGAAATTATTCACGCAGTTTACTTTTACAGACTTTTCCCCCTTCCTGATTTTTCCACACAGTTTATTTTCCTCTGTGCAAATAGAGAAAGGGATGGGGTTAGACAGGTGGTGGCAGTAGATACTGAAATTGCAGTAGATGCCATGGATTTCCTTTGGTTTCAATCCAGACAGGAGGTTGGCTGCAAACCAGAACTAAGCAGCCCATTAGCAGCAGTGATACACATGCAAGCAGGAGCCCAGGTAATACCAATTTCTGCATGACATGCAATAGCAAGAAGCCTAATGGGATATCCAGAAACCTGTATAGAGAGAACACAATGTTCTGTTCTTAATAACTTCAGGAAAATTCCAAGACAGTAGGAATAATAATAATTTCATGTCAAATTATTCTGGGTTGAAAGGAGTTTTGCAGGAGAAACTGCTCAGGGGATGCCTAAATGAGGCTCCTTTCATGTCCCCAAGAGCTGGGACAGAGATGGGTGCTCAATCCGTCATGCAGTACCTTGGTTTCGAACTGCCAACTTGCCGGCCTTCCAGCTAACAAGGTGAGCTTTTTAACCACTGAGCCACCGCAGCCACACTATTCTGTTAATTCAATAAAGTCTCAACAGGTATAACTTTTGAATAGGAGGCTGAAGAAGTGAAAAGCTAGGAAAAGTGAAACAAGCAATAGGTTTTAGTACAGGCAATGAAGTACAGAAATTTGGCATACTGCAGGTATTTTGACTTATGTTTTGTATTATGACAGAGCTGTTCAAGTTCAATATATTTAAAACAATTATCTGCTTTGGGAAAGGACAATTTGTGAGAATTGTGGCTTCTTTTAAAGTGTATGTGAGTTAGAAAGAATCAGAGTCCATTTATATCCTGAGGGTGGTGGAAAGATGGCTTCTGGGCATGTACAGCCTACAAAATAAATGTTCCTTGCCTGTTTTGTACTCTAGTATCAAAGCTTGCAAACACAAGCTGCAATTCTCTTTTACTGGAATGGTTTGGAGAAGATTATCCCCTTTGAAGCTCAGAAAGCAACACTTTACTAGAAAATTAGTAAATCTCCCATAGACGGGGAAACGGCTATAGTGACCCTCACCATTCTTGACTTTCTTTGCCTTAAGGGTATGCTCCTTTAACTCTAAAGACAAAAACAAGTATTTACTGGGTACACAAATTAACCCCGGTCCATTTTACTCAACTGGGGGGAAGGGAGGCAAGATGTTTATTTTGTTGCATCTAATGTATATCAATACCCCTCAATATGAGAATCACTGGCCTGACAGACATAATTTGTCCCTTGGTCACTATCCAGAAAGACAAATACAGTAGAACCCTGGGTAACACTAAAACTTGATTCCACGAGTCTTAGCGTTATCTGATTTTTTTACGTTATGCAATACATGCATAACGTTAAAATCATATGGGATGAATCGCATAACGTTAAAACTCCTGAGATTCATTGTAACCGGCACAGGCTTCAGCAAACATCATACAATACATCCTATAGGATTTCAACGTTATGTGATGCTATTTCCCCCCAGATTGCTTAACGTTATGCAGTTTTAGCGTTAACTGGTGCAAACGTTATCCAAGGTATTACTGTACAGTATTGTGTTCCTCATTATTAGAATTAAATAAAACTAGTACTTTCTTAGAAGCCACACGATCTACCTCGGAGATGCTTAGTTCTAATTCCAAACCTGTGAGGCTAGTTATAATGACTGAGTAGTGAAAGAATGCCACTTTGCTTGTGCTCTGAAGTTATTTTTAGTGTTCATATGATCTAGGTCTGATATGTGGTATACAGATATATGGTACACTGTGACTTCTAGGCATGTTTCTATCTAGGTCAGGGGTTCCCAACCTTTTCAAGGTGGGGGCCGGGTCATGGTCTCTCAGTCATCTTTGAGGGCTGGATGACCATTCTGCCCTGCCTGCATGATGGGGGTGGCCATTTTGTCCCAACAGCATCAAAGGAGTGGCCATTTTGTTTCTCAAATGCCTGTGGAGGGGTGGGAGGCACATGAAATAGTACCATGGGCCAGATCCAGCCCATGGGACTTAGGTTGGCAACCCCTGATCTAGCTAGTGACTATAAAGTAATTTGCTAAACAAAGCAAAGGGTAATACAGTGACACAAGAAGCAAGATAAATTATTTATGTCACATGTTTACAAAGCTACAACCCAGTAACAGCAGAAAATGTCTGTGTCTTGTGATATGCAAAAGAATAAGAATAATGCGCATGCCTAAATGCTTCTGTAAAAATTGTGTCTGTGATATGCGCAATGGTTCCTCACCTTTGAAGCAGGATTTCAAAAAAGCTGCTGTTCACCTTTTTCCCAGCAGTTGGGATCAGCTCACCATGAACCAGGACTAAAGCTTGCTCCTGACAGGCAACTTCAGAACTCCTGAAACAAAGAACCAAAATATATTACATGCATTCAAGTGCTAAAATAATGTCATTTGATACTGTGAATGTTTGCATTGCTATTTAATATTTGTTAGACCAAACTTCAGGACTATAAGCCACTAAGGTGGCTAACCTTAGCACTCCATGTGTTCTTGGACTTCAATTACCAGAAGCCCAAGTCAGCACTCCTGCTGATCAGGGCTTCTGGGAATTGAAGTTCCAGAACAGTTGGAGTGCCAAGGTTTGTCATCACTGTGACTAGGTAAATCATTTCATCCAAGATATACTGTTCTTTTTCCATTCTATTACTATGCATCTGACATTGTATTGCCAAGAACTACTCATTTGGGATGGAAAAGCATGTTTATTTTCTCATGCACTGAAGACTAATCCAGAAAAAGAAATCTGAGTACAGTATGTTCCTGCTATAGGCAGTGCACAAAGATTTGTGGAATAATTGTCTGGTTTCATATTACCTACCAAGTAGATCTGTTTTAAATGGGTACATTAAAGCACTGCTATATAGCTCAGTTTGGTAAGGTCACCCTTGTTTGAAAAGCCAGTCGTATCAGACTCTAGGATTCAATGCTCATCTCTGTTTACAGCCAAAGAGCCAGCAGTCTGTGACTGCAGATGTTTCCATGGACACGTGGTAGGCATAACTAGACACTGGAGTGCATGGAGCGCTGTTTACCTTCCCACCAAGGTGGCCCCTATTTATCTACTATACTTGCAATTTCTTGCTTTCGAACTGCTAGGTTGGCAGGAACCGTGACAGAGACAGGAGCTCACTCCATCATGCAGTACTCAGGAATTGAACTTCGACCTTCCAGTCGTCGAGTTCAACGTCTTAACCACCACAGTCCTGCATTTTGGTACAGCCCTTCTAAAAATAAGTGTACATTTGTTGCATGGCAACAGAATCCTGCCACCTCATGTACCCAACTGTGGGACCAGTAGGACCAGTGCTGACACTTACGGCTCTCCTGAGTTTGAAGCTTTGATTTTTGGAAAGGCAGAATAGGCCACCTATGGGAAAATCAAGAATGATTGGCATGATTATTTTTCTGCTGCAAGCTTACAAAGGAGATCTTTGTCATCTAAGCCACAGTTTCATCTACAAAAGATGAGAGAAGCTAAAATTCTTTGTTATTTATTTTATTTATTTGTATTTCATTTGTACCCCGCCCTCCTCCGAAGACTTTACAACTAAAAACAATTAAAACACATACATAACAATTAAAATTGAAGTTAAAAACACCGAGCACATGGCAAGCTGGCCTCATGTGCCAGAGGCATTACATTAGGCTGGATTTTTTTTTAACTTTTGCCTTATACCCAAAGTATACATCATTTTGGTGAACTAAAAAGTTCTAAGGAACTTGAAAGCTCACCTTATTTGTAAGTTTTTGCTGACCCAATATTGTCCAAACTCAAACCGTTGGAGGCTCTCAACAGATATCACAAAAGATCACCTCTGAATACAAGGTAGGAGGACTGCTTCTACCAAGACTCAGGCTGCATCTTGAGACTCTCTGCTGTTAAGAATTGGGATTTCAATTGGAGTTTTTTCAAAATGAGTCAATGTCATGTGGTGCTTGTCCTGGTTTCCATATCCTTTGAGAAATATTGTCCAAACAGGTTTTTTCCCCTAAGGTCACTGCCACAAAGCACCCCCGCCTGATTCCTCTCTTCTCCATTCAGAAAAGAGAAATCTACATTTTATTATTTTAAAAAACCTTCAGAGGGACACTCAAGCAAATGGTGAAATGATTGTCAGGTGGTGACTATTACGGAAAGCAAGCACCCTTTGCGGTAAATATGGTTAGTAATTGCAATTGCTGCATAAATGACACCAGGCATAGCTAAGGACATTTTCTTCTTCTTCTTTGTTTAGTCTATTTTTCCACCTCCTATAATAGAAAATCGATTATCCTTCCACAAGGCACAAAACTCTTTACTTCCATTTGTGCAAATGGAAAAACAACCCTTTTAGCTAAAAAAAGAGGAGGTAATTAACAAATACAATAGTAGAGACAAGGTATTATCTCAATGTAAAAAAGATTTTCCCATTAATCTAAACAGAAGAAGAGGGAGTTTAGAAAGGTAGTAGAATTAAATTAAATGCAAAGTCGATGCTGAGAACATCGCCCCTTCCTCGGGGGCCATACCAACGGCCTGAGGGAAAAGACGCCATGGCCTGGTAGGCGGCTGAGAACATCGCCCTCTCCTCTGGGCCCACACCAACAGCCTGAGGGAAAAGACGCCATGGCCTGGCAGGCGGCTGAGAACATCGCCCTCTCCTCTGGGCCCACACCAACAGACTGAGGGAAAAGTCTCCATGGCCTGGCAGGCGGCTGAGAACATCGCCCTCTCCTCTGGGCCCACACCAACAGCCTGAGGGGAAAGAAGCCATGGCCTGTCAGGCGGCTGAGAACATCTCCCTCTCCTCTGGGCCCACACCAACAGCCTGAGGGAAAAGACGCCATGGCCTGGCAGGCAGCTAAGGACAGTGGTGGGATGTCAAACATTTTACTACCCCACCGTGATGTCATCAGTGTGGGCAGAGCTAACATCATGATGTCATGGGCGGGGCCAAAGAAAAAATAATAATAAAATAAAATAAACACACACACCTCAACCCAAACCCATAAATAAATTAAATAAATAAATAAATATTACATTAAAATACACCCACCCACCCCAAACATAAATCAACCCACCCACCCCAAACACGTTACAATACACACAGACAGACCACATCCAAAGGTGAGTCACTTACCCTGGGGAGCAGGCTATAGGCTAGCAGCATCTCTTCCTCCTCCCCACTTAGGAGGACAACAAGGAGGCTGTGCATACGCACCAAGCACTGTAGGCGTGCATGCACACCACGTGCTTGGCTGCTTGCACAGTGGGGGAACCAGTGAAAAGGTAAGCCCCGAAGGTGGTTCCCCCCAAAAGCTGCTACTGGTTCTCCGGGACACTGGGGAAAGTTACTACCGGTTCTGGCGAACTGGTGCGAACCTGTTACATCCCATCACTGGCTAAGGACCTCGCCCCCACCTCCAGGCCCCCATCAACGGCCAGAGGAGAATCAGTTTGTGTTCTGCTTTGTTTTGTGAGGTTGTATTTTATGAATTTTACTGTACTGTTACTGTTTTGACTGTAAGCTGCCATGAGTCGTCTCGACAAGTGAGTGGCAATATAAATCTGAATAAATAAATAAATAAAGTCAAGATATTCTGGTTTTCTTCATACACACTCATCTGCTTTATTTCAGGAGCAGTTTTTCATTTTCTTTCTACATCAAGGAACCGAATCTAGAAACTTACCCAAAGTACAAAATAGTTGATTTGTGTATGCATTTGTATACCTCTTCCTCTGCACATATACCCCAGAAAAGTTTAAGCCCTCTAGAGTAGCCCTTAATATACAGAAGAGGCTAAAAGGAGAGCAGGGAATCTGTAAAGGTCGCCTCGTGCTTCCCAGCATTCAACACTGGTTTTTATGCTGCCAGAAGAATTTCACCTGATTTTCAACCAATGGAAGAGGAGCCAAACTTCAAAATATACTTAACATGTCACTGATAGCCCAGCATCCTTAAGAGTAAAAGGCTGTTTATTTTAACATGAGCTTGCCTCAATTTGCATTTAACATATTAGTCTGCTTCTGTTTTGTAATTACAGTAATACCTCGGATAACGCTAAGACTTGGTTCCATAAGTCTTGGTGTTATCCGATTTTTAGTGTTATCCGATCCATGTTAAAATCCTATGGGATGGATCAGATAACGTTAAAGCTCTATAGAGATACATTGTAACCGCACAGGCTTTAGTGGTTGTTATCCAATCCATCCCATAGGACCTTAACATTATTCGATCCAATTCTCCTCCCCAGATTACTTAACGTTATGCGATTTTAGCGTGATCCAAGGTAAACGTTATCCAAGGTATTACTGTACTCTTTTCAAGAAAAGAAACACTTCTTTTGGATGTTTTAATTTTTCAAGAATATAGATCTGAATTCTGGCTATTAATAATATACAGTGGTACCTCACTAAAAGAGCATAATGCGTTCCATGAGATTGCTCTTTAAACGAGTTGCTGTTTAAGCAAAACACTTGGAAAAAGCACCACCGCCACCATGGTAAGTGACTGGTCGTGAGTTCTGGGATTGCAGACCCTGATTTAGTTGTTAAGTGAGTTTTTAGTTGTTTTACAAAGTGAGCTTTTGGAGAAAATTCTGCTCTTTAAGCAATTTAGTCTTTAAGTGAGGTGCTCTTTATGTGAGGTTTTATTGTACTTACAGATGAATTCCGTAAGCATGTTCCCAAAAATAAAAGGAAGAAAAAGTGTTTACATTTTTACTCACTTGTTCTGTCAAATGTCTCATCTTCCCTTGAGTCACTGAATGTGTCATGGAAGGTGGCAACACACCACACAATGGACTAGGCAGATCAGCCCCTTCAATGAACTTCTGCTGAAAACAATGACTTATCAGCCAATAGCTGAGTGAGTGGTGTACAGATTTTAAAGGTAAGGTAGCAGTTCTCTTGTACAAGTTTTGTTTTTCTCTACCAACACCCATATACTTCTTTAAATTTCTGATTTAATATTAAAATTAATTGTACCCTGAGTGGCTGTTTACTATAGTGCTACCACAGCAATCCATTGAATTATATCTTTTCCCCCAATAATATAGTGTGCTAATCATTTTCCCTGTACTGCTTTGGAATTTCAGAAAATCAAACTTGGCTTTTAAAAATTCTCATTAGCTAATGTTCACTAATCCCCACTTAGAGAAAAATGACTGTAAAACAGCAGATTATTAACATTTAGAGAGAACTTACTTTAGCAGTAAAGCCCCATTCATTTCAAGCAAGTGGGATAGTTTCTACTGGGACTGATGCAGAACAACTGTAATCAACATATGTTCTGGGTGTTTATTTTTAATCACTTAGTAGAGCTCCAATTTAAACAGACTATAAACAAATGTAATTCTCTATAGTTAATACTTGTTTGATATTCAGGGATGCCTGTTTCCCCTATATGGCCAATACAGTGGTGCAAAACTCCAAGAAAATATATGTGACTTCTTCTTACCTTCTGTGATTCTTCTATCTCAGTACAGAGTGAGTGTGCAGGAGCCTGTAAACAAGCCTTTACACTTGGTAGGGAATCTCTTGAAAGCCTATATCAAAATACAAAACAAAATATGACCCAAGTCCAAAAGAATTAGTCCAGATTTTTAGAGCCAACCACACAACTAGTTCATAGAACAGTATGCAAAATAACAATTCACTGCTGTACCTGTACAACTGCAGCAAATTAAACACTTCTTAAATGACCAGGGACAGTTGACAGAAGTATACAGTTGTACCTTGCTTAAAGAGCATAATGTGTTCCACAGGATTGCTCTTTAAGCAAAACACCATTGTAAGTGACCAATTGTGACTTGGGGGGGGGGAATTGTGAACCCTGATTTAGTTGTTAAGTGAGTTTTTGGTTGGTTTTAGTTGTTAAGTGAAGCGACCATTCAGAGAAAATTCTGCTCTTTAAGTGAGTTACTCTCTAAGCGAGGCACTCTATATGCAAGTTTTGAATGTAATTTTGAGGAGCAAAACTTTCACACTGCTGACTTTAGAGTACTTTCTGAATGTGTGCTTCCAACTGAAGTTAGATAAATCTATGCCCTTCAGGTTTTATACAATTCCCATAAGATTGAACACAGGTCACGCATGGAACTTATGAGCATTGGTACTCAAGAACTAGAGAGTGCTAAGTTGTCTATTCTTGAGTTTAAAAGTAGACATTTAAAGAGTTAAACTGCTATGTATTTAACAAAATCCATTTGATTTCCCAGTCGTAAAAGGATGTTTCTTAATTCAAAACATGACAATGATTTCATGGACAATAGTGACAAGAAGTGTAACTGACTGGTGAGACATATTTTGTATTAAACTTAAGTGGTTTTGTTCTCACTGCTTATATTAAGAAAAATAATTCAATTCATTCTGCCAAACTTACATGTCTAGGTCTTGACAGTACTGCTGGTCCTGATGCTTGCTGATGTCCAATTTTAATTCCTGCTTGGATACCACAAAGAGAAGTTGGGCACCCCATCATAGACCATAAAATAATCTGTGGGCTTGTTATTTGTCACTTCCCATCCCAATGTACACTATCAATTCAAATGTAAGATTCTTTGTTCATAGAATCCAATACAGGAATCTTTGAGATGCGTATAATATATATGGGTCTTACAACCTATCTTAAGTTCAAATTGTACAATTACATACACCAGTACAGTTAGATTCCTCTAAGTTGCAAAAAAGATTCTCATTACCTCTATCACCCTTTGATATTCATCCAGGGTCACTTTCAGATTTTCAGTTTGTTTGGTTTTCTGTGAACAAAAAAATAAATAAATAAAAACCAAATAAATAAATAAAAATCATTTTAAAATTAACTGATATTTTGTCACCAAAGTTTGAAATCCTGTATGTTTCTTTCTGCAACAAAATTGCAGCCCCCGGGCTGTCGTTTGGGGTCCCTGAACCACATGACTGGCCCGCGGACTAAAACGTTTGGGCACTCCTGTTTTAATTTTTTTTTACAAATCTGCTATTTCCCCATGCATTTTGCAATGTCAGAATAATACATACAATTATTAATAGATATAAATAAGTTGCAAGCTATAATTAGTGAGTTATTTACATTCACAGTGTCAAGGAACTGTCCTCAGGCCTCTTACTTTGATCGCATGGTGACATGTGTCATCAAATCACTTCCAATCAATTCTCAGAAAGTTTCCATAGCCAAACAGGAGTGTGATCGCCTGAGTCCTAGTCCTTCTCCTTTGTCCATTGTACCACACCAGTTCTCACTTCTGCCACAATACTGTAAATTTTTATTTTTTTTTACATTCTGAATTTTCTCCCCCTCCCCATACTCTACAATAGGGATGCCCAAACACTTTGGGCCATGGGCCAGCCATGTTATTAAGGGAGTACTTTGGCCCATGAGCCAGATCTGGCCCCTGATGCCAATTCATCCAGCCCATGAAGCCCTCATCACTCCTAGAAGCAGAAGTAAAACATGCCCATACGGGTATATTTTACTTCCGCTCGTGGGGGCGGCGAGGGATTTGCAGGCCAAATGGATTGGTGTCAGGGGGCAGATCTGGCCCTTGGGCCTGAGTTTGGGCACCCCTGCTCTACAACATATTTGACTCACCTCATTAAGTGCAGCATCTTTGCAGGAGAGAAGACCTTCATACTCAGAGAGCTGGGACTGCAAGGAAGAAATAAGTGTCCTCACATTATAATAAAAAAATGAAACTACAGGAACAATTAATTGAAGAGTGCTATTTTAAATAAGCTTGTGTAATCCTCAGTTTGTCAATACCGTACCTTTATTTTGGCCATCTTTGTAAATAGCTCTTTGATTTTACGCTTACTGCTTTCTTTTTCCAGAAGAAAAATCTTGTTCTGTAAGACAAATGCCAAAAGGCTTTTATCCTTATCGTAGCAGTAGGCAAGTCTTTTTTTTTAAGAACTGGAAGCAGGAAACGGCTTTAAGAGTTGCATTTTGCCCACCCTGCCTTACTGTCTTCCCTTGCACTGAAATACCGTAGATAGTTAACTATAGCAGAAGGGCTTCAGTTATTTTCCAAAGTAAGAAGAAATATGTCTATTGTGATGGGATCCAACAGTGTGTATAAACAATGAAATTAACAGATGGAGATAGTGTGGGATTGGCATGCAGTTTTCTATACAGTACTGATGTTTTTCTGCTACACCCTGCATTTGCAGCGACCCTTTCTTCTGTACCTCACTATCAAAAATGCAATTGTAACAGCAGTCTCCACAGAGCCACAGCTCAGCATCTTGCATTTGTTTGTATTCTTCCACTGCTAACATGCCTAAGGTGCAAGTACACAGTAGAAAAAATGCAAAATGATCTGGTTTCCCCATGAATTTTGCTGTAGATCACACAGGATTCAACAAAAAGAACAGAGGAAACTGCCAATCTGCACTTGCTAGTACCTTGTAGATTTATTTATTTATTACATTTCTATACTGCCTATCTGGGATATTTCTCATTCTGGGTGGTGTGCAACAGTTAAAAACATGTAACAGCATTTGACGTTCAAGAGCATTACTGCAGCCTATCGGAATCTGTAGGAAGCATGATTGCCACAGCTATCTTAACAAGCTGCAAACAAGGCTAGTTTCCTCTTCTCTACTGATTTCCTCCTCGCTCACTTTTTTTGTGCTTCCTAGCTGCTTTATCCAGCTAGTGCTGGCACTATGTTTTTAATATGAATTAGTGAATAAAAATCCCATTTGTTCTTGCTCACCTCCTCCTGCAGCTTATCCACTTGCACAGAGAGCAATTGCTCCTCCTTTTCCTAAAATATTGGGGAAAGATACAGTCTAATTGACCTTTATAAGGATCTTGTAAACATACCATGCAAAGATAATCAACCTGTTACACCTACATGAATGTGCAAAGCCATCAGACCGCCAAACTATACACGATAACCTAACATTATAACAGAAATTACTTTAACATTCAAGAGACTGAGAGAATGTTCTGAAAAATCAATTACAAAAAAATACAGTAAAACCATGACTTACGTATGCCTCGAGTTACATAAAATTCGACTTACATAATGATTTGTGCACTAAAACGATGTCCCAGTTTATATAAATATCCCAATTTATGTAATACAATTTCCTATGTGTTTGCTTCGAGTTACATAAAAAAGTATTTTTCCCATGGGTTTGCTTCGAGTTATGTAAAAATGCATTTTTCCTACGGGTTTGCTTCAAGTTAAGTAAAAAAAAATTTACGTAATAGCCTATTTTACTGTAAAGGAAAAAATACTTATAACCTAAAGACAAATTACCAAACAATGGAAACTGCTTGCAGCAGATGAGAAGAACTTTTGTAATGACAATCAAGCACAATCAGAACTTAATTCCTACTTCTAGTGAATTGTAGACAATTGCTCGCCAAATTCTTCCCACAATTTTAGAGAAACGGCTCATGTCAATAAGTTATAACCTGAACTTCCCAAGCCAGATGTGTTCATTTGATTAACTGAATGTAAGCTAAGACAAATAAGAAACATGTGTAAACTTTTAAAAAGAGAATCTACTCTATAGTTTAAATTGATTATCCAGAAGGCCCTACCATCTGCCTCAATTGCATATGCAGTTTATTATTTTCCTCTTCCAGGTTTTTAGAAAAACATTTCAGATCTTCTAATTCATTTGCCATGACCTTAGCTTGCTCCAAAGCTTGCTGGGAGCTGTAAAATAACATAGCAGACACTGAACTACAATGCTCTTGATTTTACATTCAGAGTTCATGATTATCAAGCTACATCAAGAAGAACAAACTGAAAGAACAAGAAGAGGAAGTAAAAGAGTTGCAAGATCCACATAGGTGATCAAAGTAAGGGATATTTAATCATATGTCAAGGTTGGCAACACTGGCAAGTCATAAGGATTAACTTCTGTCCCAAAACCTATTAGAGACTGCACAGACCACCAAAACTACAACAAAGGAGAAACACCCCTTAAACTGGCTGGAAATCAATTTATGGTTTTGAAAAAAGGATATTAGAAGTATTAAAGCCAGAAAAGGTCCTGGGAAACTGCAGGATTGATTAAGCTGTCTACTATAGGCTTCCCTTATTATTCTAATTAATTACCTCATCTCTGTCAAACCCAATACTTACCTTCTCAGTTTCCCTTTCAACTCAGACATCTCCTCAGAGAGTTTTGCATTAAGCTCTTCTGCAGCCTCAATAGTCTTTTGCAGCTTGAAATTTTGCACTGTCAGCTTCTTGTTCCCCTGCTGAAGGTCCTTTATACTATTTGTTAGGTCTACAGCCTCTTCTCTTTGGCTTGAAAGAGTTGGGGGGGAAACAGTGAGGCAGAAACTGATCTTTGCCATATTATTCCACAATAGGTAAAGGTCACACTTGCTCGAAAGCCAGTCATATCTGACTCTAGGGTCCAGTGCTCATCTGTTTCATAGCCAAAGAGCCAGGACTGTCTGCTTCTGCAGATGTTTCCATGGTCATGTGGCAGGTATGCCTCAGCACTGGAGTGCATGGGATGCTGTTTACCTTCCCACCAAAGTGGCTCCTATTTATCTACTTACAATTTCTTGTTTTCCAACTGTTAGGTCGGCAGGAGCTGGGACAAAGACGGGAGCTCATTCCATCTTGCAGTATTCGGGTATCAAACCGCTGACCTGCCGCCTTCCAGCCAGCGTCTAAGCCACTTGAGCCACTGCAGTCCCTTTCTACATTCCACAATACTGTGATGCTAATTTTCCATGTACTGTACATCACTATATGCCCTTTCTATAGCGTGCAACATTGATACATTCTGTCTTGAGTGCTGGTCAATAGAGACGCTATCAACAGATAGGTCTTGTTATTACAAATATACATTCACTATACCCTCTGGCATTTTTATCACCTATTCATGTTTTCGATCAAATGTTTACATAGCACTAAAACACAGTTGTGTTTTCAGGTGTTTCTGAAGAAGTGGGTGCTGATCTACAAAAATGCACATTGAAACAAATCTTCCTGTTTCTAAAGTGCTAAAATAAAGTTTTTTCCTTTTTCCTTTCCTGTTGATTTTTGACAAACATCTGCCCCAAGTCAGAACAAAGAGCATTTGCTTGTTCACATGAACACAAGGTGAGTTTCTTTAATTGGTTTGTCGATTGTTACCTTTACAGAAAATTCACTTTGCCTAAATATCTCAGACCACCATAAAAATACAAATATTTCTCAGAAAACCTAATATTCAAACTAAAAAACTCTGCAATGTTAAGACAATACATCTAACAACTATATTACTAACCCCTCATGTCGGCAGTCTGCAATCCAATCCTTCATGACTGCATAGAAGGTAGAAAAATCAACAGTACCCCCTCTTTCTTCAGGGTCCAATTTCTTATACAAAGACTGAAACCTCAGATCTTCACAGCTCTCCCCTGTCATTTCCTGTAAGTATTCAATTATTCTGAAAACAGACACCTCTCCTACAACCAGAACAGAGGTGGAGGTACAAAATTTAAATATACTGTAAAGATTTAATGAAAGAAGGAAAAGACATTATTTAGGTCTTAGTTTATATATCAGTATAATCTACTGAAAAATGGGTATTATACAATATTCTTCCTTTCATCAAGAACAAAGGAGAAATCTGTTATAGTCCACTGGACTGATATACTGTACTACACAGCTTTAATTCCGACTAAAACAGCTAACATCTGTTTTGTTTCACTGACTCAAAAGAGAATACTGTACTGTACTGTACTTCCTGCCTGGTGTGTCTCCCTCTCTTGTCAGAAGCCAGGATAATTCTTCCCATCTCCTCTACAGACTATACAGCTGACATACAACAGACAGTTCCTACATTTCAGGCAGGTGATGAATATACCATATGTCAAAATAAGCTGTTAATGCAATTTAAAAATGTTCCAAATAAAATGAACAGAAGGTTTATTTCATTACAAAGAGATCAAAGAGTACCAAATAATTTGCATATCCCTTTTTCTGGAGCAACTAAAGCAGGGGTTTGCAACCTATGGCCTGGCACCATTTCATGTGACCCATGTCACCACTGTCGCGGCCACCAGAAGCAGAAACTGATGCATTTATGACAGCTGTAAATGCACCCAAGGCTGTCATAAATGCATTTGTGACAGCTGCAGGGACATTTTATGGCAGCATTTATGGTGGTGGTGGTGGGGAACCACCAGTCCAGCCCGCTCAGCTGTCTGACGGGGAAAGGTCTGGCCCACAGCTTTAAGAGGTTGAGAACCCCTGAACTAAAGTGAGTATCCTCTTCCTAGATAACCAACATAATGGAAGACATGGCCGAATAACTCTTACAGATTTTACTCAATTCAAACTAAAGTGAGAGAAGCACCCTTTTTTCTATGTTTGATGGTGTTGCTGATACAACACATCAAATCTTTGTTTCCTTCCTCCTCATTTTAATCATGGTGATCAGATACACTGACAAAATGAAATGAACATATTTATTTATTTATTTTATTACATTTTTACCCCACCCTAATCCATGGACTCAGGGCGGCTTACAATTTAAAACACATTAATTACAATAAGAATTAAAATTAAAGTTAAAAGATTAAAAAGTTAAAAAAGTTAAAAACAACAGGGAGAGAGGTGGGGTATTCAAAGCAGCCAGCCGGCTGAACTGACCGTCTGATCCACACTCCACACATTCCTAAAGAGAAGCAGCTCTGTCTAGAGATGCAACTCACTTGGCAGGAGGTTCCATAGGGCTGGAGCGGACACCGAAAAGGCCCTCCTTCTCATGCTAGAGAGATGAGTCTTTCCAGCTGATGATATGACCAGAGAGCCTGTCCGGTCCGCTCTGATGGGATGGACAGATGTTCACGGGGTGACACAGTCTCTTAAGTATCTTGGCCCACTACCATGATGTAAGGTTTTAAAGGTGATAACCAGCACCTTGAATTGCACCTGGAGGCATACTGGGAGCCAGTGCAGCTCTCGGAGAAGTGGTGAGGCACAAGCCTAACGCCCACACCCCATCACAATCTGGACCAGTTGAACCCCATGTAGAGCGCATTACAATAGTCAAGTCTGGAGGTGACCAAAGCATGTGTGATCATGAGCAAGGAGTCCTGATCTAGGAGCAACATGAAGTTATGCAAAAGCCCTCCTAGCCAGAAGGACCCCCAGATTATGCACCGGGTCTGTTTGGGGCAAAACTGCCCCATCCAGGACAAAATATGGCCAGAACATAGTATGACAGATATTTTGTTCAAAACTGATTATGAAAGTTGCCCACACACTTTAACAAACAAACAGATCTCACATAAATTCTGAAAGCTGGCATAGACATTAAAAAAACTTTCTACCTGTTTGTTCAGGATCACAAGCTTTAAATGTGCATTTCAGAACATGTTCTTCAGAGCACTGGCTTGAATTTAGAATGATGTTCTTGCTATTGATGCAACTGTTGTCCCAAGGTACTGCTAAGGAACACGAGGAAGTAACATTTAACATCAATGAGATTTTTCTTAAATCTGGATTATTTGGATTATTTGGAAATGAAGTCATCCTACTGGAGCTGACATGACATATATTTGCAATCTCATTAAATTGGTGAGGAGGTATAAAATAAATCTATTAAAAATTCTTGGTATGAGTTTATATGTATTTGTTGACATTATCTTAAAAGAGAAAAATCTGGTTCTTATAAAACTTTGGCATCATAAAAAGTGAAATCTGTTCTGAAAAAGCATAGTGACCAGTTTTTGTATATGTAATACATCAAGAAAGGTCTCCAATAAACTCAGCTGAGAAGATACTGTACAGTATTACTGAATATAGTCTACCGTTTGCCCTAATTGAACCCTCTGTACTTATAAAAGCCTAACAATATACTGTACCATTCTCCATCTATTCTATTCACAAATATCCACCTAACCATTCTTTTTACTCAAATTATACCTCTTATATCTACCCAAAGTTCACACATTTAATATAGCATCAACTTCAAACATATTTTTTTATCAATATAAAAGTAAATTATTATTTTTTGCTAAAAGCTGAAAAGCAAGAGTCCACATAAAGCTTTCTGTGGTTCTATTTGTTCACTCAACATATTCCTAATTTGTTATGAAACCAATTGTGCAACCTAAAGATAAGACATTCAAATGAAAAATAACAAGGTAGATTTGCCTGATTTATGATGGAAAATGGGACTGGATAAGTGCTACATCGAGAGAACATTATGATTGCTAGTAATAGAAGTTAAAAACCAAACTGGGATTCATGATAAAGAGGACCAGTGCTACAACCACATGCCGGATATAGCACAAGAATATATCTCTGCTTTATGACACAAGTGGGAAATGACGCAAATAGGACTGAAAAGATTCTACTTCTGCCTACCAGACATTTTACAATCCACAAAACCAGGTTTAGCAAGAATTTCATGAACTACTAGAACCAGAAAACCTCCAATATGAATTTCCTTAGATATGATTTTGTATCTAAAATTCCTCTCTCAGAGTAGGACTGAGTAAGTACATAACAAATGAAAAAAAAATTATATTAACTACTTTTAATTTGATTAATATGTTGTTATTGCAATACAGTACATCCATTTTTTTACGGGAGTCCTAGATGAATCTTGTACAAAAAAACAGCAAACTAGGTTAAGATTAGTTAAGAGTTTTGTTCAATAGCTCAAAAATTAGAATGGTTTGTTTTCTGCAACCAATTTTCAAGGAAATAACTATTACATTGCAATTAAAAGTATAATATATGTAGCATGGTCTTTTTATATTCTGTACTGTATAATGAAAAAGGGAGAGGGGAACATTTCAAGGGGCCAACTTTTTATGAAATATAAATTACTGAACTACTGAAAATATCAGAAATGGCAAATACTTACTTTCAGTTGATAAAACTGCAGTTAGTTGAGCAACTACAGCATTTGCAGAAGACTTTTGATAAATATCCTCCATAATTATTACACATAGATAAGTTTGTCTACAATCAGTGCAGTGTCCTGCATAAACATTCTTTTCAAGAAAATAAAGATATCAAGATACAATAATTTGTTTATCTACCTAAAGCAAATAAAGTAGGAATACAATTCTAGTACCTGTATAGTATCTACAAAGTAAAAAGCCTTTTCAGGTAACTAATTATTTGCCAAGTTTGTGAAAGCAAGCAAACATTTGGTTGAATTACTAATTAAGCTCATTTGTAAAGTAGGTTGTAGCAAAGCCATGACAATTGTTCAAAGGGCATCTGGGTGATAAACCTTTTAAAGTTATGAGTGGTTTAAACAATACATACAAAATCCAGTGAATAAAACTGGGTTTTGCTTTCATGTTTTTGTGTAGTTGTAATACACTCCGGACCAATTCTGAAAACTTTCTTTGCTACTTCTAGAATCTGATTAAAAATGAGAGCTTTTTACACGGTTGTCCTAGAAATAGGAACATTTAACATAAAAACTTTACAACAAAACCATCAATTTCTTATCTATGAATTGCTGTATGTGTGCACATCCAGATAAGCAGATATTCAAACATTACATAGTGCCAAAATTGTTTTATTTTCTGTGTATTTACTCAATAAGAAACACATTTAACCACAACATACGAAATGACTCACAATTTCACACATTTCTGTAAAAGGTATTGTTAGGATGAAGATATCCTTGTGTCACTCTGCAAATAGTGTTACTATGGGGAAGCGGGAGAGGTTTAGGTATATCTTCTCTGAGCATTTAGTTCAAAGTAGAGTACTGTAATTATATATTTGGTAGGAGGCTGTATATTAAAGGTAATAGGAGATACAGTACACTGTTTGTCCTTTTAAAGGGGAAAGGTTCCAGAAGCATAAACATGAGATAATGCTTTTTTGGATATAAATAAGGTGATGTAACTAAAGATAAAGAAGATATAGAACAGATATTTTCAAGGTCCTAAAGGTGTTGGGAGTCAGCTTATTTTATAACTTAAGTTTGTATTTTGCATATATTGACCTATGTTTTATCTCAAGTTAAATAAAAAAATTAAAAAGAAATTTTATACCAGTCTGAGTGGAAGGTTTTGAAGTTTGGGGGTAGGGGACTAAAAAAAAAAAGCTGAAGTCCTGAGGTAAAAATTGGCTGTAGTTTCTGCCATATGGGACATCTTATTTCTCAAAACACTTACTACCTATCCATATGTATTACTGTACTGTATATATATTTTCTTTTCCAGAGAAATATGGCCGATTTAAGCCCATTTACACTTGAAGAACGTATTGTGACAAGTACATGGGTACATGAGCACATACTGGTGACACCCTGGACAATAAGTGGCAAATTTACACAAAGATTCAATAGGGACTTACAGACCACCCTGTAGATAAAACACAGGTAGCTATGGCAACATTTGCTAATGCATGGACTAAATTATACCAAAGTGTGATTTATTTTTTTTTTAGCAATCAGCATAACATCTTATTACAACCTGAATTTTGAACTGTCTTTTAAAAAGTCATTTTTGTTTCTTCTCCACCGACAATTTAGGTAACGGCACATGGGACACAAAATGGAAACGAGGGTGCAGAAAAGTTTCCAGTTGTTTTATCAAGGGGCAACATAAGGTGGGCATGACTTCTGCATTTGTAAGGCAAGAAAAGACATCGACTTCCACCTGTATCTCACACACACACCCCTTTCCAATCCTACATTTCCCAAGAAGTTTGCCATTGCTCAGGTAAAGCTGAAAGGAGCCACTGCGAATATTTAAAAGTATTAACCTGGGGAAAGCACCCTCAAATCTGCATCAAAGGAAACATAGACAGCACCTCCAAACCAGCTCCGCCACAAAATTAGGGGAGGGGAATCTCAAGAAAAACTTTCTGTCGCTTCCTTCGAGAACGGAGAGATAAAATGGAGGAGGAGGGATAAAATATTAGTGACAAGTATCCTTGAGGGAGAAAGATGGGGGGGGGGGGAAAAGAGGCGGGAAAACTCAAAGGGGGAGGGTTATGGCTACAGGATTGTTGTTCCTAAATGGAAAATAAGAGTTCGCCAGAGATTGCTCCGTTTTGTGTCCAATTTCTGTTTTAAAATGCTGTCTCTGCATTCCTATTTGGTAGCTTCCTCCCCTCCTTGCTTTTTCTCTCCCCCAAGTGCTCATTCATTGAATGCCCCCTTTTCCTTCCACACCCTCCATTTCTCTTAACCATCCTTTTCCACTCACCTGTCCTGTCTCTTTGCACCTGTGTTTTGTGGCTCATCTCAGGCTCACTTTCCGTTCTGCCCCCCATGAGTCTTCTCTTGCCCCCCCTCTTATCTCGCTGTTGTGCAAGGCTTTCACTCAGCCATTAATGCAGGGAGAAAAAGCAGCTGTAACTGGGAAAGTCTGGGATAGCAGGAAAATGTATACAAATTACACACAAATGAATTACTTGCTTTGGAAAGCAATAATTCCTTGCCCCTTCATGCTCACTTAAAGGTCCGAGTGAAACTAACTTTAGGAGGCAAATACTATAAGTGATGTTACAAAATGCTTGTCTCTTGGGTGAGGTGAGGTGAGGGTATCACTTGCTTTGTCCTGTGTACAGTAAAACCTCGGATAAGTTGGATAACGCTAAAACCTGGTTCCACAAGTCTTGGTGTTATCCGATTTTTAGTGTTATCCGATGCATGTTAAAATCCTATGGGATCCATAGAGATACATTGTAACCACACAGGCTTTAGCGGTTGTTATCCGATGCATCCCATAGGATCATAATGTATAATGTTATCCGATGCAATTCTTCCCCCCAGATTGCTTAATGTTATGCGATTTTAGTGTTATCCAATACTAATGTTATCCGAGATTTATTTATTTTATTTATTTATTTAGATTTATTATCCCGCCCCAATCAGGCGAACCTGACTCTAGGCGGCTTACAGAAAATTCATAAATTAAAACCTTGAGGTTCGAAATTACTTTAAAAAAATCAATTAAAAAAGAATTAAACCATGAATTTACAAAGATCTAAAAAATTTAAAAAGGTTAAAAAGCAAATACATGATATTACTGTATTTTAAGGTAAAAATCACCCTTGCTCGAAAGCCAGTTGTGTCCCAACTCTAGGGTGAGTTGTTTATATACTGTTGTACGTTTACAACCTAAGAGCCAGCACTGTCTGCAACTGCAGACATTTCTGAGGTTACCTGGGAGGCATGACTAGGTGCCCGAGCACACAGAATGCTGTTACCTTTGCAGCTGAAGTGGTACCTGTGTTGGTAAAGGTCACCCTTGCTCGAAAGCCAGTCGTATCCAACTCTAGGGTTCAGTGCTCATTAGTGGTGGGCTTCAGCAGGTTTGCACTGGTTCGTCAGAACCTGTAGCAGAAATTCTGACTGGCCCCGCCCATCTAATTTTTGAAATAAAGTGTACTGTACAGTAGTCCTAATTTGGGTGTGATGCAGGGCTTTCCCCGTTGCTATGACCACCATACCACGCCCACATAGGGTTGCCATACTTCCCAGAAAACTGGGATTGTCCCGGTTTCAAGGTCAGAAAAATTGTTCCGGCCACTTTAATAAAAATTATGTTAAAGTCCTGGATTTTTAAAACTTACTGATTGTGTATTATAACACACCATCAAAATAAATTTGAATTCTCACCATCAAACGAGCGATTCCCTGCTACATTGGAGTTGGAGTATACCTGGAGTCAAATCTTTATGTCACATGGCCACAAAGTAGGCCACACCCACAAAGTAGACCATGCCCATAAAGTAGCCCATGACCACAGTGTGGTAGTGAAAATTTTTGAGCCCACAACTGGTGCTCATCTCTGTTTATATCCGAAGAGCATATGCTGTCTGCATTTGCAGACGTTTCTATGGACATGTGGCAGGCATGCGTAGACACCAAAGTGCACAGAATGCTGTTTACCTTCCCACTGTGGTCCCTATTTATCTACTTCTAATTTCTTGCTTTTGAACTGCAAGGTTGGCAGGAGCTGGAACAGAGACGGGTGCTCATTCCATCATGCAGTACTTGGGTTTTGAACTGCTGACCTTCCGTCTCCCAGTCAGTGTCTTAACCACTCGAGCCTCTACCTGTTTATCGACTAGGAATATCTTGCTTGTAACTGCTAGGAGCTGAGACAGACAATGGGAGCTCACTCCGTTATGCAGCACTCAGGTCTTGAACTGCTCAAACTGGTCTTAATCACACTAAGCCACATGGCCTCTAATAATCCTGTGATTACCCTTATCTATACTGTACTGTGCTTTTCCCCATTTCTGATTTAAGACAGGAAGCTCCTTAAAAGGAGAAACCAGTATATGTTACATAAAGTACTTAATTGCAGCAGTAGTATTACTTGCCACAGCAACTTTCAAATCCTAGCTTACAATTCAACTACCCTCACCATGTGCTATACTGTATTAGGCTCTTGATTTTTCTAACTTAACTAAAATAAAATTATACACCACTCATCTTCAGGGTTTGGTTTGAAAGGGAATCACTTTTATTTCATGACTCCAAGAAACACAATATTTCTGCTTTTGCAGGATTGCCCCCCACTGCCCTGTGGATGTGATAAAAATGAAATGGGACATTCTCCAAGGCCCAGAAAACTTAGGCTACTTTTTGCCTTAGATCTTCCGCCAGAAAAAAAAGAAACGACGCTTTCGTGGAATTGAGTTGCGGTTCGGGGTGACAAGCAGAACCTTCTTCTTGATAGGATGGGGGGCTGTCAAAAGTGCTTTCCGAATGGCCTGCAATCTGTGTCTCCTGTCATTCACTGGCTCTTCCTTTAACCAACTGGCTTCAGGGTTCTGCTGCTCATTCATAAGGTGTTGAGGCAAGCGAAAGATCAAAAATGTCAGCCTAGGTTTAGGCTGTGGGAGAACCTGCTTTAAGGGCCCAAGCTCAGGGGTCGGTCGGTCTTCCTCAAAACTATTTTCTTCCTGACTAGCCTCTTCCTTTTTCTCCTGAAAAGATACAGAAAAAATGCAGTGGAGGAAGGAATATGACCTCAGCATTTTTAAATTTTCTCTCTCTCTCTTCTCTATGTTCTCTTCCTTTCAGACTCCCAGATTCACCATACACTGAGTGAGAACATGTGTAGCAAGAGGAGATTTCCCTTGCTCGAAAGCCAATCATGTCTGACTCAAAGGGGTGATGTTCATCTCTGTTTATAGCCAAAGAGCCAGTGTTGTCCGTTTCTGCAGATAATTCTATGGTCATGTGGCAGGCATGACTAAACACAGAAGTGCACGGAGCACTGTTACTTTTCCCACCGAAGCAATACCTATTTCTCTACCAGCAATTTCTTGCTTTCGAACTGCTAGGTTGGCAGGCGCTGGGACAGAGACGGGAGCTCACTCCATTGTGCAACATCCAGGTCTAAAACTGCTGTCTGGCCAACTTTCCAGTTATCAAGCTCAGCATCTAACCACTGAGCCACTGGAAAGCAAATTATTTAGTGACTTCCAATCCCTTAACATCAGTTTTGAACCTGGGCAGAGAAGCAAGCAGCAGGAAGAAGCAGCAATATTTCTCCTTTGTTTTTTTCAGGTCAGAATATAGAACAGGGGGTCTCAACTTACTGAAGCTGAGGGCTGGGTCACACTCCCTCAGACGGCAGAGTGGGCTGGACTGGTGGTTCTCCCTCTATAAACACTGCCATAAAATTCAATCATGGCTGTCACAAATGACAGATGTAAATGTGGGTGCAGCTGTTTCTGCCACTTCTGCTGCTTCTAGCAGTGGCAACAAGGGCGACAGGGCACATGAAATGGTTTTGCAGGCTCTAAGTTGAGGGCCCCTGATATAGAACAACACTAAAGTCTGACAAATAGAATTCCTTTCTCTTGGTGAGCTACTTCCCACACTCTTATTTCCTCTTTTTCCCCCCCTCACATACAGGTCACAAATAAAAATACACACATAAGATGCCTAAAACTGACTATAAAAGACAAGTAAATACTTAGCCTCTTGCTGTCAAACTGACCTTGGCCAGACGGGCATCTACCTGTTCAATAGAGGTCAACAACTTCTCTGAAAACAGCACATCACCAGTATGATTATCAGTCACCTGTAAATATCGAGAGAACAGCATGGAGACAGTGGGAGAAGTGAGTGAACAAGAGATTGGGCATTTCTGTTTTGAGGCCTTGTTAAATATTTTTGAGGGAGAGAACTACGGTTTCCACCCCAAAGTCTTATTGGTAGCCCATCTTTCACATTGCTACAGGAATGGCTCACTTGGCTTTCCAGAGAGATTTCCCAGATTGTATAGGACATACCCAGTGGTGGGCTGCTGCCGGTTCGGACCGGTTCCCCCGAACCGGTAGCAGCAATCAGGAGGGGATTGCCGGGGTTGGTGGGTAGTAAACCCCAAGGCAACCAGTTCAGTCACCTCTCCAGCCGCCCTCCGGATTACTTTTCCGGGCAGCCCAAAATGGCTGTTTGGAAGTGCGCATGCATCAAAACTCAATTTGACACATGTGCTCTGAGAAATAGAAGTGTGCATGTGTCAAATGGAGTTTTGACGCATGCGCACTTCCAAGCAGCCACTTTGGGCTGCCCAGAAAGGGCGCAGCGGCTGGAGGAGCGGCAGCAGTGGCCTTTCCTCGGCGCACCACCGGGCCAGGCCGGGCTGCCGGGCTAGGCTGTGCTGCGTTGCTGGGCCTCACCAGGCCAGGCAGGGCTAGGCCGCGCCGCCAGTCTACCGTGCCACTTTGCCACCACTGTTCCTGCCTGGGCGGCTGCCTGCTGCTCCCTGACCCCAGGGTAAGTGACAGGTTTGTGTTTGGGGTGGGTGGGTGGGTTGAGGGTGTGTGTGTTTTATGTAGTGTGTTTTTATTTCTATTTAATGTCTATTTTAATTAGTATTTTTATGATTTTTATTTCTATTTAATGTCTATTTTAATTAGTTTTTTTATGTTTTTATTTCTATTTAATGTCTATTTTAATTTGTATTTTAATGTGTTTTTTATTTCTATTTTTATATGTACTGTATTTTTATTTTTATTTTTTTCCTTTGGCTCTGCCATCAACATCATGACATCAGTTCCACCCATGATGTCATGACGTTGGCTCTGCCCATTACATCAGCTCCACCCACAGTGTGGTAGTAAAATTTTTGACAGCCCACCACTGGACATATCTATACTACCACTACAATTCTGTAGAATCCAGCAGTGCCCAGGTAGATGCTATCCAAATGACACAGAGACTGTTACCTTTCCTGCCAATTCGGTACCTATTTATCTACTTGCAATTTCTTGGTTTCCAATTGCTAAGTTAGGATTTGAGACAAATGACAGGAGCTCACTCCGTCACCCAGCACTCAGGTCTCAAACTGCTGACCTCCCTGTTGTCAAGCTCAGCATCTTAACCACTTAGTCACCATGGCCATGAGAGTATGCCTTCTAGTATACCCCAAACGATTTTGTTTCCAATTTACCAAAAAGGTAGAGTGTGGGGAGTCCCAAACTCGCCAAAATTATCTCCCATTCCCCCTGAAAGGACACAAGAGAAGTTTTTGAGAAATTCCACCCCTTTTTCTATGACATTTACATTTGAAGGAGGTGGGAGAGCAGGATATTGGGAGAATGCCTTTGGAACTTGCCAGCCAAGAACAGCAACCACTTTGACACTCTCTTTGCCACCAATATAAAACACACAAAACGACTTAAGAATTATATCAGAAATGACAAAACTGCCTCCCAAACCAAACAAAAAAATCTGCCCCAAAGATTATCATATAACCCAGCTAAACCCCTACCTAACCTCAAATCAGCCTTAATCCCCCCACACTGATTTTTTAAGGAGCTCACTCACTTTATTGATTTCATGCTTGCTGTACACAGTACCATTCCCCAATTTCCGTTGGTGCTTCTCCTCATTGTGATAGTTTGCAGGCAGCTTGCTGATATCCACTGAATTTTCATATTTATGTGTCCCTAGTTCTTTCTGTAAATGACAAAGATGGATCCTGCCTTACGGTGCAGAACAGAAAGCAGACTGAGATAATCTCCCCATATTATTACCTATAACAGAGTTTCTCAACGTTGGGCATCCAGGTGTTATTGGACTTCAATTCCCAGAAGACCATGTCAGCACACCTGCTGATCAGGGCTTCTGGGAATTGAAGTCCAAGAACACCTGGGAGCCCAAGGTTGAGAAGCCCTGACCTAGAATTTAGGGGCACCAAGTTAAACTGTTGGGTGACAGACTCAAGGCAAGGAAACACATATTCACACAGCAGCATGTTATATTAATCCATAGTTTATCTCCGTACAGTGGTACCTCATACTGTACAACAATTTTAATCCATTCCACGGGGCTCATTGTTGTAAGAAACAATTGGTGTACGATACATGCATTGTATAGCGATTTTCCATATGGGATGCATCGTACAACAATTTTTTTTGCTAAGTGGTTTTTCCCATTGAAAATTTGTTGTATGATTTTTTTTCCATAGGGAAAATTATTATGCGGGACGCCATCCCCTCTCCCCCAATTGTTATGTGATTTCGTTGTTATATGGGACAATTGTTGAATGAGGTGCCACTATTTGCTAAACCATAAATGGAAAATCTTCACATTCATGTGCAAATCATTTTTAATTGATTATTTATATCATACTTTTCTTTCCAAGAGTCTAAGAAGACATACACAGTTTTTACATGTTCCCTCCCAAAAATCTAACTACTATAGTTCCTAGAAAATCCTGAAAGAGTTGTCATAAGTCAGAACTGACTTGAAGGGATGCAATTGTAATCAATGCTGGCTAAATAGCTCAGTGGCTGAGATATCTGGCTGCAGAACCAAAGATTGCAAGTTTGATTCCCCCACTGTATCTCCTGGGAGAGGACCCAGTCTGTATAGTTATAAGGAAGATGAATAGTATCAGGGTGACACTCACCCCCCAACCCCCCAAAAAGGGAAAATGATATACCATTTCTGTGTACTCTCTATCTGGAAAATCCTAGAAAGGGTCACTGTAAATCAGAACTGACTTGACAACACACATTATATACACCACCCCATCATTTCTAGATGGCACCCAAAATAAAGGATACATTTGAACTAAAATCACTTTGTTTGAGGAGTGGCCACCAAAATTTAATAAGGGGAAGTCTTATACAGTAACTTAATTTTGGAAAGAATTAATAGGATCTCAGAATCTGTCTGAGAAGTAGAGTTGATGTGTAATTCTTACGATCTCTTATGTGAGAAAGCATGAGAGTTAATCACAGTCATACATAGTATATTTTTTATTTTAAAAATTCAACACATAGATAGAATACAGGTGAATTGATACTGCAAAATCAAATGCCACATTTCAAAATCTTCACAAGCACAAAATTACCAAAATTATGTATGTACATTTCACAGTTTAGTTTTAACAAGAAGCATGCTGCAGAGAGAGAAGCTGCCTCTCTGAAAATCTAGAGTTGCACTGCAAATCATGTTTCTAAGAAAAAAGAGATTTGTCTGTCCTTATAAGATCAATATTTTATGTTGACACTTGTTGGAAACCGGTCCTATTTTGATTGCTCATTACAATCAATGCACAAATACACACATGTACATTCATTCCCCAGGATATAAAGAAACGATTTATGCACCAAAACACGAAATTGTGTGTTATGCAATAGAAACAACACTAGTAAGTATGTGCATGCATTCAACCTTTACATTTTAGGTGGTAAAGGCAACCATTTTATATACCCCTTTACTTACCATGCTGTGAATTCTAGTATGTTTTTGGATTATGTAGGTGCTCCATTTGACAAATTTGATTTATTTTCAGATATTCAAGTATATGTGAGAGAGGAGAGTGACAACCAGCCAATTGCAGTAAATTTTCTAGGTGAATCTGACTTAAGGCTATCTGTACCATTTGATAAAAGGATACATGTACAGGTACTTAGCAAATTAGAAGCTAGGAGACTTAAATGGTCAAAGGTACACTCTATGCCAGGGGTTCTCAACCTTTTCAAGTCAGGGGCCAGGTCACGTTCCCTCAAACAGTTTGCGGGCTGGACTGGTGATTCAGCCACCGCTGGTGGAATCAGCCACGGACTCATTTACGGTTGTTGTAAATGCATTTACAACAGCCATAAATGAGTCTGTGGCTGTCGTAAACATGTTTACGATGGCCGTAAATAAGTCCATGGCCAATTTTAGTAGCAGCAGTGGCTGGAGCAAGGGCAGGGGTTGGATTATTTGGTGCTGTGGGCTAAATTTGGCCCACAGGCCATAGGTTGAGAACTCCTGCTCTAAGCCTTTGACTAGTCTAAGGCATGTATACAATGTTTGTGTTGCAGGGTGGGGAAAATGGAGAAAAGAAGTAGATGTGAAAAGGGAGAGTAGAAGTTAATGATGGGTTGAGCCACCCAAATTCTTGCTTCTGGTTAAGGATGCTGCTTATCATAAAATATCACAGCTGCTTAGCACATAGTTGCTGTCTACATAGCATCCAAAGGATCTGTTCTATATGCCAAAGGTGTACAATTGATAATGCCACTCTCTTATACTTACCCAACCTTCCTCAAAAATATTTCTAAAGTCCTGGAAGAGTCTCTCCATACTGGGTAAGAAGGAAGCAGATGTAGTCCCCCCATGTTTCAGAGTTGCCAGGCTCCATAACCCCCACCAGACCAGTGGAGAGAGCAGCATCTTTGCCCGCTCCCTCCGTCTGTGGTTGCCAGAGCCAGACCTGAAGAAAAGATGGAATGCAAAAGGAAGCATCATCAGAGAAAGATAAAGGCTTCTAAGCACCACCTCTGCCTGAAATCAAGTTGCCTTCATCCAACTCAGACATCCCTGAAATACATCTTCCCATCCTTTCCTCTTAACTGTAAAGCTAAATTAATTTAGAACTTGAACTCAATGGTTTCTCAGATATGGGTTCCAAAGCATATTTAATCAACATTTCCCTCTAATGTGGCAGGTCATGCTTTAGTAAATAAATGGATTTAGAGTATACACTACTTGTATTCTTTCCAGGGGCAGGTTCAAATATTTCTATTTGGCTGAATATTTTAAAATTGAATTAAATTGTCTGTCTACATAGATTCCAAACTATTTTGTATTGGTTAGTTTTATGGCTCTTGAGCTTCCATTTAATTTTTTGCAGTTGTACTTTTGGGATACTCAGTTATTTACTTGGGATAAGCACCCTGCCTGGCAATAAACGCCATACCAGAAAAAAAATAATAGGGTGTTGAATTTAAAAAAAAAAAAAGATAAAAAGGGCAACTGTGGTTATCCAGTGAGTATAAGGTTTTCCCAAAACAAAACAACAAAAATGGTCAGAATCCTATTGCTTATGCCCACACCTGTGTCTAGAGCTCTCGTTTTAGAACATGTTCACAGCGCCCTGTGATCTACCAAGTCCTTTCTCTATAACCAGTTCCAACTTGCCCTTTCTTATTTTCCCCTTCAATCCACTAACCAGCTCTAACAGCCTGTAACCTCCCACAAGAATCCTAGTCTGTCTGTTTCTATCAGAGTACTAGTTTGAAAAAGTGTTCTGATTCTAGAACCTGATGGCATCACTTGGCATTTGTCTACATACAGATACCCACAATTGGCAGCTTAGCAAAACAAGTTACGTTTTGGGCTACAACTGTCCAGTTGACCTAGCTGTAATTATGCTGGCTAGTGAGATTTGAAAATCTGTACTTGACTACGGTGGCTTAGGGGTTAAGACGCTGAACTTGATGACTGGAAGATCAGCAGGTCAGTAGTTTAAGGCCCGAGTGCTGCATGACAGAGCAAGCTCCCGTTTCTGTCCCAGCTCCTGCCAGCCTAACAGTTCAAAAGCAAGAAATTGCAAGTAGATGAATAGGTACCAACTTGGTGGGAAGGTAACCAGAGTTCCATGCACTCCAGTGTCTAGTTATGCCTGTCACATGTCCATGGAAATATCTACAGACACAGAGAGCGCTGCCTCTTTGGGTATAAACAGAGATGAGGACTGAATCCTAGAGTTGGATATGACTGGCATTCGAGCAAAGGCAATCTTTACCTTTACTTGAAAAAGAGTAACTTTTCCAAGTTCTGTTTTGTACACACACTTCCATAAGCAGCCACTCTCAGGAAAGGAATTCTCTTAGCAACTTTAAGACTAACATATTTATTTAATTATGGACTTTTATAGATTATGTACATTCTGCAGTGATCCAGTGTGAGAAAGATTAGCCGGTAACACAAGGTTGCCATTACCAGGGTATGCCCAATTGTGGTTAAAAAAATACCACACTCTTCAAGAAGGTTCTTTCTGTGCACCCCACCAAAAGATACTGAAAACTACTGACACTTAGTTAGGACCTCCACTAAGCTCATAGGCACCTTTTATTTTGTCAGTAAGTTAAACAGCAGATTGAGGCCAAAATTATTCAGAGCCCTAACTATTTGACCCACATTCTTCCTAATGAGGATTTTTAAAAATTGCTTTTTAAAAAGAAATGGAAAAAATAAGCACTGGAAATGTTCCTCCTTTGCAACCTTCAGCATGGCTTCCTCAAAACCTATTAAATATCTAGAGATATTGAGGGCAAAATGCTAATTAGCCTATGAACTGCCCAGAGAGTGCGCTAAGTGCTATGTGCTATGTGTTTTTGTACCAGAGATTACTCTGGGTTGAAAGGATTTTTCCAGCGGACGCCCGAATGAGGCTCCTTTCACGTCCCCTATCGTGCAGTTCTCGGGGAATCAAACCCCATGCTTTCGTTCTCCAAGCACAGTGCTTTTATTCACTGAGACACCAGGGAGCTGCACTAAGTGCTATGGGGTGGTATATAAGTATGATTGCTTCTTTTATGTATAGGTTGACATGTATAGGATAAGGCAGAGGCCTGCATAATTAGGGTTGCCATACGTCCTGGAAAAATAGGATTGGCCCGGATTCAGGGTCAGAAAATTTGTCCCGGCCAGTTCAATAAAAATCATGTCAAAGTCCCAGATTTTAAAAACTTACTGATTCTGTATTATAACACACCATTAAAATAATTTTGAACTCTTGCCATCAAACGAGCGATTTCCTGCCACATTGGAGTTGGAGTATACCTGGAGACAAATCTTAATGTCCTCATCTCACACCACCACCCGATAAGTGTGACCAGTGTGTTTCCTGGAACTGAGGACATTAAGAGTTTACCGTGACTTCTCAGATCATCTTACAATAAGAATTAACTATTGTAAATAAATTCATTTATGTACAGTAGAACCCCATATAACGAAAAAGTTCAGTTCCACATAGCTCTTCATTACACGGTTTTTTCATTATGTGAATCACTATTGGCGATACCCCACTTAATGGGGGGGAAATTCATTATATGGTATACCCCGTATAATGAGAAAAATGTTCATTATGCAGAGTATACCCCGTATAACGAATTCCCACCCCCCCAGCTCAAAAACACTTTGTTGTACAAATTTTTCATTATCCGAAGCGTTTGTTATACGGGGTACCACTGTATTGATATATTTAATGTGAAATTGTTTAGGTGTCATTATATTATGTTTGTTTTTAAAAAGGCTATTTTGTAGATATTTTTGTCCAATATACTTCTGTCCTGGTTTTGTGGGAGAGAATTATGGCAACTCTATGCTGCATAACTGGTAAGTGTGCCTAATACCCTGTGGTAGAAAGACACAGCATCACAGCTGAAATGCAAGAATTATTATCACAAAGGAGCAAGAAAAGTTTACTCCAGCCAGGAAGTCTACAATCTATTACAAAGCAAGCAATCCTGCATTATAAACATTAACACATACTGTACTGTACTGTATCTCATTTCCACTAATCTCAAATGCAATTCTACCATGTCCCCATTAGGTGGTGACCTTAGAGTTCAGGGAAACTGCTCTGCATAGAAAAAATATTCCAGTCTGAGAAAATATCCGGATTTTTTTTTCTCCTGGGAAATTTGTGTGTATTTGCACACACACACCAGATGGCTTCAGAGAGAGATTACATCATTTAAAACTCTCTTGCTAAATTTTTACAGTAAGTTACTAGTCAAATTCTCACACAGACCAGGGAGCTGTTCCTTGTACTGTATCTTATTTCAGCATTTTGCTGCCAGAATTTCTAGAATATTAGCCTCAGCAACTCTGAATATCTATAATCTCACTTCCTACTGTATAAAATGTAACAAGACTGCCCTTGAGTTTATGCAGAGTGTTCTTCCCTCATAAAAATTATGTAGTCCCTTTAATTTCACGTTATGTTTATTGTGGGGAAATAGTAATAAAAATATGGAATGCTGTAACCTTTTTTCAGGACTGCGGTGGCTCAAGTGACTAAGATGTTGAACTCACTGACTGGAAGGTCAGAGTTCGATTCCCGAGTACTACATGACGGAATGAGTTCCTTTCTCTGCCCCAGCTCCTGCCAACCTAGCAGTTTGAAAGCAAGAAATTGCAAGTAGATAAATAGGGACCATTTCAGTGGGAAGGTAAACAGCATTCTGTGCACTCCAGTGTCTAGTCATGCTTGCCACATGTCCCCAGAAACGTCTGCAAGGACAGACAGTGCTGGTTCTTTGGCTATAAGCAGAGAAGAGCACTGAACCCTAGAGTTGGATATGACTGGCTTACGAGCATGGGCGACCTTTACTTTTACTAACTTTTTTCATTCATGTTTTTTGTAAATGTTCAGGTCGGGAAAATAGTTTAAAAATTGACACAATTACATATCAAAATTTACTATTTCACATTTGTGTTTTCTCAGTTTAGCAATATTCACACACAAATGAGAGTTTGCAAAAAAACAGGATCAAAGCCACTTTTTATTTTATGTTATTCTAAGGTTACTGTAAGGATTGTTTCCTAAATGGTACACCCACTGAGCTATGAAAAGCCATTTAATGAGTGAGCTACTAAAGGACAGCTGATACCATGTGAATCAAACAGAACAAATAAATCCCAAACAATCAGTTCAGCAGATGAAACAAGATCAATAAAAAAGAAGTTCAGGGGACTACAGGGGCAATAGACCAGTGTTTCCCAACTGTTGGTTCTTGGACTTCAATTCCCAGAAGCCTAAGGTAGTACATTGGCTGCTTAGTGCTTTTGGGAATTGACTTAGGCTTCTGGGAATTGAAGTCCAAGAACCAACAGTTGGGAAACACTGCAATAGACCAATTCCTTCCATGCTGACGTGGGGAAAAGGACTGGTTATCCTCTTGACACAAAGACATTTGTTTCGACTTCCAAAGACTGTGATGGTCACTTATGCAATCCCTCTCAAAACAAAAAAAGGACACACATCTGCTTTATACTTGCATATGGTAATTTATAAGGGGTGGGGTGGGGCTGGTAAGCTGTTAGCTCAGGAGGGTTTTCGCCCCCTGACTCCTCCTGGCTACGGCCCTGCTGGCTTAGAAACAGAGCTTTCTGACTGCAAATTCCAGTTTTTGCAGGGAGTAGCAAATAAAGGGTTCCAACCCAGAAGTGTAGCGAGGGGGACACCACTTTGCCAGGGGGGGCGGTGACACCGCTGCCCCAGACTTCCTGGCAGCTAGGGTGGGCACCGGGACCCTCTGTCACTGCCAAGCTGGAGGGTGCGGGCCCTCCGAGCCCGGCAGTGGCAGCTCGTCTGCCTTCGGTGGCGGCAGCACCAAGGAAGGCGGGAAGCGAGGCCGGCAATCGCCACAGCCCAGTGCTGGCCTGGCCGAGGACCCCCCCAACACCTGGCCGGCACTGCTCCAGTCGCTGAGCCAAAAGGACCACTGGCCTCGCTTCCTGCCTTCCTGGGTGGCGTTGCCGTCGGCGGGCTAGGAGCCAGGGCGGCCATGCCACCTGGGACCCCAGCGGTGTGGGCGAGGGGCTGGGGCAGTTTGGTGCGGGCTCAGTGATGAGCCCACTGTCGGCGTCCCAGGCGCACGGCTGCCCTGCCTCCTAGCCTGGCGGTGGTCTTTCCAGCCCTGCCGCCAGAGCAACGCCAGCCAGGCCTTGCGGGGGGGGGTGAGGTCCCCTGACCACGCGCACTGGGCCGCCATGACCGCTGGCCTCGCTTCCCAGGTGCCGCTGCCACTGAAGGTGGATGAGCTGCTGCCGCCAGGCTCGGATGCGGGGTGGCCGCGCACCTGGGACCCTGATGGTGGGCTCCCCGCTGGGCCTGCGCTGCACCATCCCAGACCCTGGGCCTCGCCCACGCCGTCAGTGTCCCAGGCGCGCAGCTGCCTCACTTCCTAGCCCCGCAACCCCCCCAGGTAGGACTTTCCTACCTAGGGGGGGGCAAGTTTGGATTTGGCCCCAGGCACCTAAACCTGCCCTACGCCACTGTTCCAAGCCCTCTTCACCATCATGTCTTGTAGAAATCATCCACGTGGTATGCACTGCTTGTTCCCATGTGACCTTTCAGTTCTGTGGTAAAAGAACCTGTGGGGCTCCCTGAAGATGATTAAAAAAAACATCCATTATCTCTGTTCTTCAGGCCTGTCAGATTCCTTTAGTTCGATCAGGAGTAAACTACAGTATAAATGGGGAAATCAACCATCCATGCTGCGTACTTCAGCTTTGGCCTTGAGCATCTCCACAGCAGAGTATGCTGCTCTAGTATTGTGCGTATCCACACATGCAAAACAAGTTGACATTGCTGTTAATGAAGCAACACATATAGTGACAGGATTCCTCAAACTTGCACTACCTGTAGTTGAGAAAATACGTCTTAGGTGTTGCTTCACCTAAGGAGAGAAGTAGCAGCGGATTTAAAGAGAACTAAACAAGACAATGACCCCAACATCCTCTGAATAGATATGAACCCCAAGTTTGCTGGGTCAGAACCAGGAAGAATATTATGGCAAGAACAAACATTCATGAGGGTGCGCAAGAGCAAAGCTAAATTATAAGATGGAGGAAGGAGCTCATTGGACAAAGGACAACATTAAAGGAAGATAAAGCTGAGGAACTCAACCTCCCCTACATCACTTGGAAGACTGAATAAACTGAGGATCAGAGTGCCTAAATCTAAGACCAACATGCTAAAGTGGGGACTGCTGGCAGACAACAACACATTCTGTGACTGTGGAGAGATACGGAATCCAGCTCATTTACTGGTTTGCCAATTACTGCCAGAAGAATCTACCAATGAAGACTTAAGTTTGGCCAAGGACAAAGTCAAGAAAGTGGCTTAATGTGGGCAGACCAGGATTTGGTCAAGAAAGGAAAGAAGAAGGTATGTCTTAAAGGTAAAGGTAAAGGTTTCCCTTGCTCGAAAGCCAGTCATATCCGACTCTAGGGGTCTGTGCTCATCTCTGTTTCTAAGCCGAAGAGCCAGCGCTGTCTGCTTCTGCAGACGTTTCCTTGGTCATGTGGCAGGCATGACTAGACACCGGAGCGCATGGAACGCTGTTACCTTCCCACCAAAGTGGTCCCTATTTATCTACTTGCAATGTCTTGCTTTCGAACTGCTAGGTTGGCAGGAGCTGGGACAGAGACGGGAGCTCATTCCGTCCTGCAGTACTCGGGAATCGAACTGCTGACCTTCCGCCTCCCAGTCAGCGTACAGGTACTTCCCCCAGCTAAATCTCCTCCTCCTCTTTTCCTAGTGCACACTTTCCCTGCGGATGATGGCAGGGACTGTTTCTAAGGCCCTCCTCCTGAAACACCGGAGCCCTCCCCTTTCCTCCACCCACCCTCCCGTGAAACTGACTCATTGGTGCTAATTTAATTCCTCTGCCTCATTCCAAGGATTCCAGAGGAAAACTGTCACCCTTCCAAAATACCACGCAAGCCCTGTTGCGCTTTTGCGCACACCGCTGCTTCCAAGCGCTTCCCATTTCCAATTCCAACGAGTGGGCTGGAACCGCTTTGGATGAGCCAAAATTAAACTTGGCAGTGGAGAGATTTAGTTCTCTCTCCACGTCCCCCCCCCCAAAAAAAAAAAAAAAAACAAAGTTCAGGGAAAGTTTTTCTCCCTTCCCCCTTCTCTGCCTTCTCTCAAAACCAGCCAGTTGAGTATCTTCCGAACGTAAGTATTGTATTTATATTATATTATATTATTCCACCATCCCCTTCTCTTTCCAAACCATTCGTGCGTTCTTTTTCCTCCCTTGAATGGGGTGATAAATCACAACTTCCTTTCGGGAACCAATCAAGGAAGATTTCGGCTGGAAAAGTACGTCGCTTGTGGGGGAAGGGCAGGGAACTATGATTAGTTTTTAGTTTGATTTTTTAAAAAACTATTATTAGTTTTTTGCTTTGTAATTTCAATAAGCAAACATTCTTAATCAACTTTTATTTTCTTTGCAGGAAAATGGTCCGCCTGCCCTTTAATTTTTGATTTTTCAGAGTTGTTCAGCTATAAGCAAGAATGTACACACACACAGAGAGAGAAGCACACGTGTCTCTACTCGCGCGCAGGCTGCGTGTATGTTGTGCACCCGGGTGCACATAAAACTGATTTTGGCCAATGTTTTTAAAAGATACCAGAACTTGTTCCTAGCCTCGTTGTATGTGTTTTCAAATGTTTTCTAAACTATCTCGGCGCGTGCGTTTGTCTTGGAAAGGGTTTTGCACACGTGAATTGTAAAAAGTTCGCGGCCGCACCCCAGTTGCTTTTCTTCCAAAAGCGTTTGTAAAACGTATGTAAAATCTTGAAGCAGAAGGGCACCAGGGTACTATCTTTATTTTTAATGGCTTGACTGCGTGTGCCAACGGGTTTCTCTTTGTCTGGGGGGAAAACCAGTGTTTTCTCTCTTTAAGTTCATTAAGTTGTTGGAACGCACAACAGTTTACAGGGAACATTGTATGTCTCGGAGTCATTTTGATAGTGAGCTTCAGTGGAGAGTGTGAACGGATTAGTTGCGGATTACGTTTTGTTAAGGAAGCTTGGCTGGGTTTCTGGAAGGGGCGCCTATGCATCATTTACCCGGCTGTCTGGCCTTCACAATCTCCATCACCAGGGGAGAGGTTTTGTGTTTTATTTTGCCCCTCAGGAGTCAACAGACTCTCTTTATGTTGGGTTCATTTATGTGGGAGTAATCCTATGAAGCACAATGGGGCTTCTGTGTAAATACAAGGGTTTGCCCCTTCAAAGACCTGCATAATAATACTGTAGTTCATAGGCTTAGGAACATGGAGAAGATCTCAAGGCTGCCAACCCGAATTCTCAAAAGTAACAAACTTTTGGGACCCAACAGAATGAAACAAGGCTATTTGTGTGTGTGTTTTGTGAAAGTTTGTAAACTTTGGTCTAGGTCTGATTTCTAGTCCCAACAAGAGTAATCCGATTGAAGCAGGGGAGTTAACAAACTGTTGCCTTACCGTCTAACAATGATTTAGTGTGTTCAGTCAGGTAGGGAATAAGTATTGGTTTCTAGGCCCAGTTGTGTTGTATGTATGTGATCAACAAATGGACTATAACATCCCACCCTGGCAAAAGTGGTTCTGTATCAGATGATCAGTGAGATATACAAAATTGTTGTATTTATTGTTACATAACTTGATTACAAAATGGTAGAGACACAAAAAAGGCATCATAACACAGCATATAATGCTTTTAGACCAAGCATGAGTAAACTTTCCTCTTGAGTAACCTCGTTTTTCTCTATCAGTTAGAACCAGATACAAAATGGTGTCTTAGAGGGTCAACCCAGTTTTTAAAAAAGTCTTGTTTAGACAAATCTAGCTATCGTGAGCACAGTACTACAAATCAAAGGTTCAAAGTTTGCTAACTCACTAACAACTGCATTTGGACCTGAACAAAAGAGAAAGTAGTTATTTATTTTTCTGGGTTACAATTGAACTTGTAGGTAGGATGGAAAATAGGTCAGGTTATATTGTATTTTCTTTTTACTGTTGTTTTTAAGGCACAGCAGCATGAAATGTGAAACCCCATTTTACAACTGGGAATATTAAGGCAAAGAGAAGGCTGGTCTATGTAATTTAGCTGCCTGCTCTTGCCATTCCATATTCCAGCTGGATTAGTAGCTGAGCATTATTATTTCAGAACAAATAATTAGATGGTGCCCTCCACTGCACTTGAAGTAGCAGACATGACAGAATAGGTGGCATGTAAAAGTTCACCCTTCCAAACGATAGAACTTCTGCCTTTTTGATGAACTCTTGAAAATTGAAAACCTTAATGCATCTACTGCAAATTATTCAGATATTTATGCAGAGGTCTGTGTGTTACTTCCCTTTGTTATTTCAACATTCCCTTGCACCCCTTTGTATGGTGTTATTTAGTAGAGATCTCCTTAAATTCAGTAGAGACCACAAGATCATTTATTTTGAGATGCAGGCTGGTTTATGTTAGACTGGCAGGTATTTGAAGGATAACATCTTGAAAGGAGGCTATTCCATCATGAGAGCCCCAGAAGTTGCAGAAGTGTACAGTCAAACCTCGCATAAAGAGCACCTCACTTAGAGAGTAACTTGCTTAAAGAGCAGAATTTTCTCAGAATGTTCGCTTCGCTTAACAAATAAAACCAACCAAAAACTCATTTAACAAATAAATCAGGGTTCGCAATCCCCCCCACCAGAAGTCATAATCGGTCACTTACAATGGTGTTCCACTTAAAGAGCAAACTCACTTAAAGACCAATCCCGTGGAACGCATTATGCTCTTTAAGCGAGTTACCACTGTATGTGGAGTTGCAATTGAATGATATGTATGCCGGTTTTAGTTGTGTGGGAGTTAAAACTTTGGGAGGACAAGTTTCATGAGGTGAATACATTGTGGTTTTTGCATTCAGTATCTACATAAAGGGGAGGATCTAGAAGTAGATGTATAGTTTGTGTGTATGTGTGAAAGATAGAGACAGGCTGATTTGGATAGAATCAGAGCACACAAGACCTTGATGTGACTTGTTCCAAAAACAAACATGACCTTTCACATGGGTGCATGTGTTGCTCAAATTACAGGATAAAGCTGGGGCCCATTCTTGCTTTGTAGAAGGCAGAAGGAACTCTCTTATTTCTTGATCTCCTTTATAACTGCTTTTTAAAAATACAGTACAGTCTGTGGAAAATTAGCAAGAGACAAATCAGACCATTGTTATCTGTGATGGATCCTTTGTCTCTGTCTATAAGATAATGTGTCACCAAAAAGTTTGGTACAGTACAGTATTTTGAAATAAAAGTACTGTATAGATTTGTCTAGGCCTCTGAGACATTTGCTCAATATTGTATTGCAGGTTCTTTATGAGCAAAACTATGTTGTCATTTCCACATATCATGGCGTATAACAAAAACCGCATTGTCTAAGATTTACTTCTGATTTAGCTCATTTTTAAATATAATCTTTTAAAGAGAAAGGTTTTTTTAAACTCTTCTTGTTTCTACAGTTTTTATTTATTATTTTATTATATGTATACTGTATTTTGCCTATCCTCCAGTAACCTCAAGATGGCATACAGGGTTCTTTTCCCTCGCTAAAATCCTCATGACAGCCTTGTGTTGTAGATCAGATATGAAAGTGTGACTGGCCAAAATCATTCATTGAGCTTCTTGGCCAAGGGCATGTAGATAGGAAATTTTGCAATCCAATGTTTTACATACTTTACTGAGAAATAAAATTCAGTATGCTCCCACATAAATAATTGTAGGATTTGAGTGGTGCAGTCCAATCCTAGATTTAGGTATAGAGCTTAGAATATAATGCATTAACCCAGGGATTCCCAACCTATGGCCCATGGGCCGGATCTGGCCTGTGATGCCATTTCAACTGGCCCATCACTGTCTCCCCTGCACCTGGAAGTAGAAGCCATAAAATGCACATGCGCAAATGCATCCACAGCTGACGTAAATGCAGCCATAAATGTGCCCGCTTTGCTTTTGAGGGGCATGGTCCAGCCCACTCAGCTGTTCCTGAGGCATTGTCAGGCCCACGGTGCTAAAGGGTTGGCCGCCCATTCATTAACTAGAATTATTCATTAACTAGCAGTAGGGCTAAGAAGACTTGAGTTCAAATTCCCACATGGCCCAAGTAGCTTACTTAAGATAACCTTGGGTAGATTTTTCCTCTCATGCTAAGATAACTCAGGATACTGTATGTCTATAACAGTTTGAAATCTCTTTAGTTATTAGGGCTCAGTCCTCACAGATTTGGATTTTGTAGTTTAGAAAAACACTTAGAAGTCTTTATGGGAGACCAGCTATACTAGAATTGAGGTGTAAATTAAATGTGATATCAAATGCTCATATTATCTGTGTAGCAAAACAGTGGTATTGTCTTTGTAGCAAAATTCTTTATCATGTTCTAACTAAATCATTTGACAGTGCATATGAGAGATGAGGCCCATGTCTATGTATTCTCTGATACAGTAATACCTCTGATAACGCTAAGACTTGGTTCCACAAGTCTTGGTGTTATCCGATTTTTAGTGTTATCCGATGCATGTTAAAATCCTATGGGATTTATCGGATAACGTTAAAGCTCCATAGAGATACATTGTAACTGCACAGGCTTTAGCGGTTGTTATCCGATACATCCCATAGGACCTTAACGTTATTCGATCCAATTCTCCTCCCGAGATTACGTAACGTTTTGCGATTTTAGCATTATCTGAGGTAAACGTTATCCGAGGTATTACTGTATTATTGTTTCTAATAATACTATTGACTTGAAAACATGTCCTTAAAACTGTATATTGTCATGCGCTTGGAGTATGCATGTGTCTTATATGTTTATAAGGCAGCCTGCTTTTAAATCCTCATATATATTTTCTTTTAGTACTGTGGTTTCCCCCCTCATTTTTGCCAAGAAAAACAGCCTTGCCTTTGTTCAGACTATTCTATGGCTCATTTTGTGTTTTGTTTTGTTTAGTCTCTGAAATACCTGAAACACAGACTTATTAGACTACTATTTTTTAAAAAAATCCCCAAACCCCACTTATGTATAAATCAGGGATTTTCAACCTGTGGCCCATGGGCTGGATTCGGCCCACAGCACCATTTCATGTACCCCCCACTGGCTCCACCACACCAGGAAGTGCCATGCGGTGGAGGAAGAGCAAAATGGCCATTCGGCCCCTGAAGTTGTCTGAGGGAGTGTGACTTGGCCCCTGGCTTTAAAAGGTGGAGAACTCCTGGCATAAGGGGTTTCAAAGAGTGCCTTGGTAGAAAGAGCAGGAAATCCAGTTGGGTGGGAAACAGGCCCAGGAAGAAGTGCGTTAAACGAAATTGTTCCCTGAGGGCTTCTCCCTTCTCTTACCACAAAGGAAGTTTGTTAAAATAACCTGGTTCCCTCACATCTCCCCACCACCACCACCACAATTGTTTAAAAATCAGTATCAAAAGCAGAGGAAAGCCTCAGCAAGCTCAAGCAAAACAAAATCAGTTGTTTTAACTCCTGCGAATGTGTGTCATGTGTGTCCTTGGCTCTGGGCCTGAGGAAACTGGCGGTTGTGTTTAATCCTGCGCCAGGGAAGTGTCTCTCTGCGTACACAGTTATTTTTTAATCCACGCCTGGGAAGGCTGCAGCTGTTGGGAGACATTTTTTGGTCTAGGTGCGGGGAAAGGAAATGAGGGCCTACAGTATTTTGGTGTGTGTGTGCGCGCGCCTGTGTATGGATCTGAGCACAGATTACTAAAAAGAGCCAGCCCCCTTCATGTCTTTTCAGGCAAAATGTAATCCATGCAAGAAGGTTTCTTTGTCTCCCTGTGCTCCCAGGGGTCACTTGAACTGGACTAACCACCCGGCAAGGAACTGGTTTCTGCTTGGGGGTGGGTGGGAGGGAGGCCCAGGGCTTTTCATTCTTTCTTTTGAGCCATCTGGTTTCTGGGGAGGAGGCTTTAATTAGTGTACACTGGACTTTCTACTAAAGGGGACCCTTGCTTTCCTCTTTACGAAATTAACTTTCATCGGTGTTCACTTCCAAAGGTGTCTGACTATGCATTTCCAACACCAAACATGACTGACAAGGCACTTTGTGAGCCAATGTGCCCCCCCCCCCATTGCAACCCCAAAAAAAAGCTTGTGAAGCTTGCAGTAAGGACAGGAAATTGGAGTCGGTTTGCAAATCCAGTGCACTGTTTGCTTCAGCACCTTCAAAGCTTTACCCCTTTAAATTTTTTTTGAATAGAAGCCGTGTCAGTCTGTGTTTCAGGCATATGAGAAAACAAAAACACAGTTGCGATTCTGGAGCAGAGAAATTATAAGACTAGGATCCAGAGAGAGACAGCAGAAATAAAATACATCTGTTGAACATACATCACAAAGGTTTGAATATTAGCCACATCTTTCCTGTAAAATTCTCTTTCTGAGAACAAAGGATATGCTCACATAGTAACACAAAGGTTAAACTCATTAGCAAATTTCAATTCCAGGTATTTGTTTTGTATCTTCCCACTATTTAAAATTGAAAAGGGGGTATTTTAGAGCTAATCTGAATAACAACTAGAGATCATCTGCTACTGCCAGGTGTAAGAAGCTGTATTGATTTGCATACTTATCTGTCATGCTGATTAATCACTCTTTGCCTCTGTATCTGGTGTATATAAGTTCATGCCTTGACTTCTTAATCCTATGTCTGATGAAGTGGATTTGATCCATGAAAACTCACATTAAAAATATAGCAGTTAATCTTTAAAGTACTGTAGCATTTTTTTGTTTTCTCATATGCCCCTTTAGATTGCTTTTTTCCTCTGCTTCTATTTAATTTTATTCTGTATCTTGCATTTCTTGGTTCCCTATCGAAAGTAGCAGCTTTCCCAGGTTCCTGGGGTATAAAAATAAAGGGACCCCATAGAAACAGGTTAGCCAATCTCCCATTCTCTCCTCATGAGCTAAATCAATGGCAAACAGGAATGACTAGCTTTGTTTCTTCTTCCATGTCTAGGACGAACATGAAACTGCCAAAATGAAGCCATCTTTTGGTGAATTCATTCCTCAGTTCCTTTTGCCTGATCTAATATGAGAAAGATTAACAAGCACAACAAAGTTACTATTGCCCAGAGTATGCCCAATAGTGGTTCAGAAATACCACAATCTTTGAGGAGGCTCTTTCTGTGTACCGGTGACTGACTGTGATGCCTTAACAGGAGACTCAACGTGGTGCTCTTTGGTGTTTGGGAATGCATTTGTGTTAGCTCTTTTCTTATTTTGGATTGTGATGGTAGGTCAAGAGCTGTTGCAGCTATTGCTCATTTCAGAGTAAGGGTTCTTACTGGCCTACAAACAGTGCCAGGGCAGTATTGTGCCAGACCAAAGTTACTTTCTTGGACTGGAACTCCCAGAATTCTTCATCTAGCATCAACCTCAAGCCTCTGAAGCATTATTGCCTTTTTGGTTTTTGTCTCCAATTTCTAAACCTATCACTACTTGAAGCCAGGTCCAGAATAGTTGGGGAAAGGGTAGGTTACACTTAAAAGAATTAAAGAACAGGGACTTGAGGTTCTGTTGAGAAATGGGATATATTTTCAGTCAGTAAAATGATCTTGTGTTCCATTCAGGTGAAATGTTGATTTAAGGTTATCTGGAGGTGTACACAGATAAGTGATTTCTCATCTTCCACCTGCTGAAATATTCAGTTCTGATAATCCTTATTCAAATCTCTACCAGCCTTTTTGTTTTTTTGTTTTTTTCAGATATCTGTCCTGACATCATAGAGCCTGGACATTCAGAGGAGAGGGGATCAGCCCCTCCAGGAAGATGGGGGATGCTGGGGAGAAAAGTCTTGACAATGAGGCCGAAGGGGTCTGGAGCCCAGACATTGAACAGAGTTTCCATGAGGCACTGGCAATCTACCCGCCCTGCGGCAGGCGCAAGATCATTCTCTCAGATGAGGGGAAGATGTATGGTGCGTGGGATATTTTATTCTAGCAAACTGGATGCTCCATCCTTTCCCTCCCTTCAGTTTCCATTGAGATGGAAATAAGTATAAAAATTAGGAAGATGCTTTAGAATTTGGAAGGTCGCTGTTGAAGGCAAGGTGATACTATATTTCTGTGATGTACCGTGAGTGACCTTTAATTTATGGTAATCTTGTCTATTCTCTCTGAGGTCGAGGTAGGACGGAAAGGGTCCTACATGCAGCTGCCATGCAGTATTTGTGTATTAGATTAGGCTGTACCGCAGATGGTCTGTGTGACGTGCTCTTTGATGCTTATTAAAACAAGTGAAAACAAAGATTAGTGGCTTTTCAGGGCTAGAAGGAGAAATCTGTTGTAAACGCAAGGCAGTAGAATGGTAGCTGCATAGGATAGGTTGTTTGTTTGATGGGAGGGATTCACCATAAACTGTATTTGTCACCATAGGATAGCAGCTAATGACAAGCTCATATTCAAGGATGACTTTCATCGAAAGATGTAGGTGAATCTTTTAGAAAGCTGCTGACCTCAGCATCCCAATTGATGGATTATTTATTTATTTATTAGTTCAAATTTATATTGCCGCCCACTCACCGTAGTGACTCAGGGCAGCTTACAAACATTCTTTATTAGCCTAACTCAGCTCACAGAGTAGTTTTAGAGGTAAAATTGGGAAATGTATACCTTGTATAGCCACTCTCTTTATAACAGAGACAGGAAGCATGTGACACTCCAAATGTTGGGTGAAAGCTTCCATGATTTTTCACTATTACCTACACCTGGGTTTCTCAACCTTGGGCCCCCAGGTGTTCTTGGACTTCAATTCCCAGAAGTCCAAGTCAGCACACCTGTTGAGTAGGGTTTCTGGGAATTTAAGGCCAAGAACATGTGGGGGCCCAAGGTTGAGAAATCCTGGTCTACATTATTCTGACAGGGCGGTTTGTGAGTTCCATCCAACAGTGATGTTGGAATAATAAATATAGTGTTGTGAATGTGGGACAAAACCCACAATGTGTATGGACAGCTAGATAGTCATCCGACCTCTCATCTAGCCTTTAAAAGATCTGGTGAGGTTAGAGCATGAAAATAACATGTGAAATCATTATTTTTGCATTAAAAAGGAGAGACAAACTGATGCATCCTATCTTTTAAAAATAATATTTTAAGCTTGATGTTTGAACTCCTGTTGAATGCAAAAGTAAACATTTTAAAGTTAGGGCTCTTCTAATGGATTATTTCTAATCCCTGGATGGCCCAGAGTTTTTATTGTGGTGTCTCTGGCTCTGTGTGGCTTTAGAGAGTCTCCAGTCTCAGTAAGTATGCTTTTCAGCCAGTCTAGCTGAACAACTGAGGGTCATGTTTATTTGCACAACCTCTGCAAGTTACCACTAGTTTTAGACAGATGGTATTATCTGATTTCCTTCCTCTTCTCTTTCAGGTCGCAATGAACTCATTGCTCGCTACATCAAGCTGAGAACAGGGAAAACACGGTCGAGGAAACAGGTGAGCAGAAAAGATTTGGCTGGAGAGCCTTAAGCCTTAGGAAATAAATTTGAGAAGTGGGATTAGGTGGGAGAATGAAACATGTCCTGTTCTCCCAAAAGAGTGTCATCCTGATCTCTCACCATCTCATTCTGTAGGTCTCTAGCCACATCCAAGTGTTGGCACGGCGGAAAACTCGTGAAATTCAGGCAAAGCTCAAGGTAATATCTTTTAGTACTCCTGCTGTCTCGTTTAGGCAAGCGCTCAGCACGTACTTTCCATAAAGGGGAAAGTTTGCTCTATAGACATGTTGCCAGTTTTTGAAATGAAAGAAGAGATAGGAGTGAAGTATATGTTTTGCATGAAATTCTTGTAATGCATGGATAGAACCATAGAATCACTGAGTTGGAAAGGGCCCCTTTTATGCCATCGAAGCCAACTCCTTGCTCAGTGCGGGAATCCGGATCAAAGCAATTCTGATAGATGGTTGCCCAATTCTCTCTTGAATGTTTCCACCTCTCAAGGTAGTTGGTTCCAATATCGTACTGCTCTAACTGTTAGTTAGTACTCTGAGCTGAGTGATGAAAGTGGCCAAGATGTTATACCACCCTATTCCTGCTCAGACAAGAAGGAGGTAAGAAAAGAGGTTCTAGCAATGTAAGGGACTGAATGCATTGCCATATACTTTACTAGAGTTTATCATGACTTTGGGAGACCTCCTGTGGCTTTTCCAGTGGTTGGGCTGGGCTCATGTGGAAATTTGGAGAGGCCAAAGGTTTTGGCCTCTTGCTGTAGTTACTTAATTGCTCAGGAACGCTGGCCCAATATCTTAAACCAACTACCTGCAGATTCCCCTCTGGTTATGACAGACCCCACAGTGGAGTACATGTACATACACCACCTTGAGTTCCAAGAAGGAAGGGCAGCAGAAAAAGTACACTATCAATTTGTATCCCACCAGACAGTCAAATATAGATAAAGGTCGCCATTACTCAAAAGCCAGTTGTATCCAGTGGTGGGATTTAGCAGGTTCGCCCCAGTTTGCCAGAACTGGTAGCAGAAATTCCAGCTGGCTCCATCCATCCAATTTTTGAAATACAGTAAAGTAGTCCTAATTCGGGTGCAACACAGGGCTTTCCCCCGGCCATGCCCACCATACCATGCCCACAGAGTAGGTAGTAAAAGTTTTTGAATCTCACTACTGGTCGTATCCAACTTTAGGGCTTGGTGCTCATCTCTGTATATAGCCAAAGAGCTAGCACTGTCTACATCTGCAGACGTTTCTGTGGACACGTGGAAGGCATGACTAGATGCCAGAGCACACAGAACGCTGTTACATTCCCACTGAAGTGGTACATATTTATCTACTTGCAATTTCTTGCTTTCAAACTGCTAGGTTGGCAGGAGCTGGGGTAGACAATGGGAGGTCACTCAGTTGTGCAGCACTTGGGTCTTGAACTGCTGACCTGCTAACCTTCCAGAAGATCTGATCAACCCTGCTGATCAGGGCTTCTGGTAATTGCAGTCCAAGATCACCTGGAGAGCCAAGTTTGAGGAACCTTGCTCTAGAGTAATAATGAGGAAAAGAGGACTGGAGAGTAAACGTGTGTCCAGAAACCAAGGACAAGAGAAAATTATAAGTCTCCTGAAAAGCAGACTTTGTCTGTCTCTTGTTTTTCCTCAGGACCAGGTAGCAAAGGACAAAGCGCTTCAAACTATGGCAGTCATGTCTTCCGCTCAGCTCGTGTCTGCCACGGCCCTCCAGGAAAAGCTGGGCCTTTCAGAGCCCCACTATCCACCCAGTACCACCGTAAGCATTTGTGGAGATTGCTTCATCATATGAATATTCGTGCCCTACATTTACATGAGGATAAACATTATTTCTGGAGCAACAAGCTTGTGTTATTTGAGCAAAGTCCCCCTTGGTTAAATGGTGAGCAGAAGAGTAGTCCGGTAGTTCTCTGCTCTGATGGCGGTCCCTGATACAACTGGCTGCATCCCAGTTTCAAAACTGGGTGTGTGACCCAAGGGGCATTTTCTGGAGATGGGGGCGTTCCTGTGGTAGCCCTAGGTGTGAATTTAGATGAATTCATGCATGCCATTGTAACAGGGTTCATATTATGAGGAATATTTCTCTCCTGCTGGTTAGAGGGGAAAGGGAACATTTTTCCTAAGGCACCCTGGCCACAAGGGGGGCTTCAATTCCCAGAAGCCTAAGTCAGTAAATTGGCTGATCAGCGCTTTGGGAAATTGGCTTGGGTTTCTGGGAATTGACATTCAGAAACCAAAGGTTGGGAAACACTGTCCTAAGGTAATGTTTCTAGTCTTTCGCTTTTACAAACAGTTCTGTTACTCAAGCTATTAAAGTTTTAAAAATTGATTTAATTCATTTGATTTAATTGATTGCTGCAGTATTGTAGCTCTAATTTAAATAAACAGAGAAGATATGCTTTAGCTAGCAATACCTAACTATCTTTCTTGCTCTTATAGACTGCGGAGTTCTTCCAATTCTGGGCAGGGGGTGCAAACCAGACGCGAGCCAGTCCAGAGTAAGTTTCTGATGCTTACGACTGCCTTTTCCCTGTACCTCCTGCCCTTGAAAGTAGCATTCCTTCTGCTCTTCCCCTTTCCTTGGAAACATTTGCCTCATTCTTCTTTAACCATGATACAAATTTACACCTTTGTGCCATCCTGTTTTGAAAAGTAGTACCGTATATGCTGGGTTATAAGATGACTTTTTACCCCTGAAAAACATGCCTCCAAGTGGGGGGGCCGTCTTGTACGCTGGGTGCAATTCAGTGGAATAAAATACAGTAATACCTTAGATAACGTTTACCTTGGGTAACGTTTACCTTGGGTAACGTTTACCTTGGATAACGTTTACCTCGCATAATGTTAAGCTATCTGGGGAGGAGAATTGCATTGAATAACGTTAAGGTCCTATGGGATGGATCGGATAACAACTTTTAATATCAGATGACGAACAGGAATTTGAAGGCTTTTAAAGGGAAACTGTCATGCCAGCAAACTTGCTAGGGACTTGCCTGGCATTTGCTCTCTCCCTATATTTGTTATCTTCCTTCTATCATTGACAGTTCCAGTTTGGTTAACAGATTAGAAAACAAACAGCATGGCAGCTCCCATAGGTTTATTGTTCCATTTAGCTTTAGTGAATTGTCTTTGGTGAATTACGTTTAATAAATTTGCACTGTTTTATGTTTACTGTACATGTTTGATAACATACAGCCTTGTGACAGTTTTTCTGCATGTCATAAGCATTTGAATATAAATTAACATGTTGAAATCAAATCTGATGTTATTTTACATTTTATTTGGTGTTTGGAAGGTGTGCGGAAGAGGGGGTAGTCTTATATAGCGAGTATATAACAAACTCTATATTTTGAGTGGAAATGTTGGGGGGTCATCTTATACGCCCAGTTGTCTTGTACCCCGGCATATACGGTATGTTAAAGCCACTGTTCATTTGCCTCATTTTAGTGTCAAGCCCATCATCCACCCACCATATCCTATCCCACCAGTCACAGCATTCCCTCCTGCCCCAGGTAAGGCACTGTATGCATTTAAAAATTGTGGCTTAGCAAGACAAAGCATTTCTTTTGGCCTTAATACTTCTTGCTTGGGCTTGACAGGTTACTGTACACCCCCCGGCAGACTTTCCCATCTCCCCACCACCACTTCCTGGCAGGGAAGCCACATTGGTACGGAAACACTTCGACTGATGGAGTTCACTGCTTTTGTGGAGCAGCAGGTTGAACAAGACGGGGTGAGATGAATGTGCAAGATGCAGTGAAATGAGTGTGTGCAGACACACTCAAGTTCATGTATTCATCCTCTGTCCCTTGGCCATCCCTGTTGGCTGCTTGTGGTGCTCCATGCCAGATGCAAGGTGTTGGTGTTGACCCAGGCCTGTGCTGGCCCAGCAGGATACCGGGACATGTTGCTGTGTGCCCCTACTTACAACTTAAATGGCCACGCTACCTCAGCAGTTTCCAGTTCCACTTCAGCTCACCTCGCTGGGCTGCCCTCCACCCTGTGGGAGGGAATCCGAAGCGCTTCGGCAGCGGTGTGGAGATAATAATAATACTGTAATTAGTCTTAGATTGACCCCCCCAAAAAAAAAATTTTATTTCCGCACCGTTGCCGAAGCACTTCGAACTTTCTCCCACAGGGCAGAAGCAGGAGCAGAAACTGCCGTGGTGGTGTGGCCCTTTAAGTTATATGGGGCACACAGTGACACATCCCGGTATCCCGCTGGGCCAGCACAGGCCTGTGTTGACCTATAAAGCCTTGAATGGTATGAGGGAGCGCCTCTTCCTCCAGAGTTATACCCGAAGCACCCAGGCTTGTGAGCTCTGAGACGTTACATCTAGAGAGGCAAAAAAGACTATAACCACATTAAAAGCTTTCTCTGCCCCTCTGGAATGAATTGTCAGTGGAGATTAGAACTGCTCCAACCTTGTTAACATTCCGTAACTCACTTAAGACCTATCTATGTTAGCAAGCCTTTTAAGGCCTATAACAGTGATGGTGAACCTTGGCACTCCAGCTGTTCTTGAACTTCAATTCCCAAAAATCCTGATCAGCAGGAGTGCTGACGTGGGCTTCAGGTAATTGAAGTCCAAGAACACCTAGAGTGCTAAGGTTTGCCATCACTGGTCTATAAGATCATGTTGACCTTGGACTCTTTTTAATGGATATTACCTCCTTTTACTGTTGCCGATGTTTTAATTTGAATTACTGGTATTGTCTTAATGTTTTTTTTAATGCCATCTGGCTTTGTTTCTTGAGGTTTTATTGGGATGGTTGTAAACTGTTAGAAAAGTCAGGATTCGGCACCATGGAGGAAACTTGATGTACTTGAGATGTTTTGGGTGACAATTCGCATTTGCCAAGCTAGCATAGCCAGTAGTAGAGGATGATGGAAGCTTTAGGAGAGTTTGGCTTTCTTTAAAGGCCTGAATTAAAGTATACTGGTGATGAAAATCAGTAGCTAGCCTTTAGCAAGTCTTAACAGTCTTGCTTTGTACTTTCTCTGACAAAGTTCTTAAGAGGATAAAATGGAGTTATCCTATTTGTGCCATCTGGAGATCCTTGGAGAAAGAACGGCAAGGCTTGGAGAACTCTGGCTATCCAGATGTTTTGGACTATAATCCCTGTAATTCCTTACCTTTGGCCACATTGGCTGTGCTGTATGGGAAGTATGAAGTCCAAAGCCATCACAATACAGTGGTACCTCGAGTTACAAATTTAATGTGTCCCAAGGCATTTTCAATGGGAAAATGTGTAACTTGAATTTCCCACAGGAATGCATTGAAAACCAAAATTATTATTATTATTATTAGTTCAAATTTATATTGCCGCCCACTCGCCGTGGCGACTCAGGGCGGCTTACAGACAATACATTACATTACATTACAATACAATATGTTGGAGTGGGCACAGGGGGAGGAGCGGCAAGGTCCTCAACCTGCCCTGGCTTCTCCTTCCCCTGGCAGTTGGTGTGGGCACAGGGGGAGGGGTGGCAAGGTCCTCCCCTGGCAGTTGGTATAAATTCATAAATTGAAACATGGATTCCCATAGGAATGCATTGAAAACCAATTTATTTGTTCTAGGAAAATTCATAACTCAGGCCATTGTTGTCAATTGATTTTCATTCGTATTGTGAAAATTTTGTAACTTGAACCATCAAGGTACCACTGTATCCTAAAGGTTTCCCCATCCCTGGGATTCATGGTGATAAAACTGTTTTTAAAAGTGCATTGAGTGCAGTGGTGGGATTCAATTTTTTTTACTACCTACTCTGTGGGCATGGTATGGTGAGCGTGGCCAGGGAGAAAGCCCTGCATTGCACCCAAATTAGGACTACAGTGATACCTTGGATAACGTCTGCATCAGATAACGCTAAAACCACAATAACGTTAAGCAATCGGGGGGGATTGCACCGCATAACGTTAAATCCTATGGGATGCATCGGATAACTTTTGCTAAAACCTGTGCCGATTGCAGTGGATCTCTATGGAGTTTTAACATTAAAAATCGGATAGCACTAAGACTTGTGGAACCAAGTTTTAGTGTTATCCGAGGTTTTACTGTGCTTTATTTCAAAACTTGGATGGGCGGGGCCAGCCAGAATTTCTGCTGTCGGTTCTGGCGAACTGGGGCAAACCTGATGAATCCCACTATTGACCGAGTGACTGATGTAAGAAAAAAACTGAATGAAGAAATGGTAAAGACTCAAGGTTAGGATACTGGTTGACCACCATATTGAATTCATACTTGGAAATGTGTAGGATTGTGGATGGTTTAGGTGTAGTATGGTGGATAGTGTAGTCACAGTGTTTCCTAGCCTTTGGTTTTTGGATTTCAATTCCCAGAAGCCTATATCAATTCCCAAAACCTCTGAACAGCCAATGTACTTAGGTTTCTGAGAATTGAAGTCTAAAAACTGAAGGTTGGGAAACACGAAGGTTGAGGGGCATCTGTGAACTGAAATCTCATTTTAGGCCTGAATCAGAGCTAGGATGTGTTACTTTTTTTTGCACAACAATTTCCGGAATTTCACCAATCAATATGTGCTGGCATATTGAACTTACTAAGGGACCTTAAATAAGTTCCTGATTCTCAGCCCTCTTCTGCAATAATGGAGATAATACTTGATTATGCTGCGAGGTTACTGCAAGGATTAAGGTAGCACATAAAGCATTTCATATGCTGTACAAATGACTTGAATGTTTTAGGCAGTCAATTCACTGAAAATTCTAACCATCAGTCCGCATAATCTTGCAGCTGGCATGGTTGAGTATAGTGGGTTTGTGGACTTGTTGACTTTTCCAAACTCTTCTCTCCACAGTGCAAACAGCAGCACCGTTTTGTACACATAGACCCAACACCTACTTCTGAGTCACCCTTGGAGGTGGTAGATGTACGCCAAATCTATGACAAGTTCCCTGAGCGGGGAGGCGGGCTACGAGATCTGTACGACCAAGGGCCTCCCCATGTCTTCTTCTTGGTCAAGTTCTGGGTGAGAATTCCTTCCCTCCTTGAATTTTTTGACATAGTAGCCATGTTATTCTGTGGTTCAGCCATATCAGAAAACAAAAGTAAAATAAAAACACTGCCACACGTTAAAGACTAACTGCTATATTTTTACTGTGAGCTTTTTTGGATCAAGCCCACTTCTTCAAACAAGGAATAAAATTTCAGGTATGGTTTATATACATCAGATGCAGCGGTCCAGATGTTACAAGAAAAGTGGGTTACCAAAACACAAAGCAAAGAGCAATCAAGCAGAATGACAAGACAAGCATACATATCAATACAGCCTCCCACAACTGGCAGCGACAAAAGATCATTTGCTTTGTTGCTTCTTAACCTACTTCCCTTGTAACATCTTGACCTCTGCATCTGATGTATATAAACCATGCCTGAAATTTTACTCCTTGTCTGAAGAAGTGGACTTGATCCACGAAAGCTCACAGTAAAAAATAGCAGTTAGTCTTTAAAGTTCTGCAGTGTTTTTATTTTGTTTTGTTTTTGTTTTCTGATGCTCCCTCCAGGAGGCTATGATCTCTTTACTTTCCCAATTCCCATAGTGTAATTATGAAGTCTTCTCTGTGAAAGGGTTGAGGATGCAACAGGCATGTACAGTAATACCCCGGATAATGCGAGTACTGGATAGCGCTAAAACCGCATAACGTTACAAGATTTTCGGAAAAAATCTTGTATCGAATAACGCGATTTTTAACATTATCCGATACAGTCGATCTTAGCAGCAGGGTGGCTGGAAGGCTGAACGGGGTTCTCCGTTCAGCTTCCCAGCCACCCTGCAGCTACGGAGGCAGGGGTGGGGAGGCTGGAAAGCTGACGGGGGCTCCCCTGTCGGCTTCCCCAGCCACCCCACAGCTGCAGAGGCAAGGGCGGGTGGCTAGGGAAGCCGACAGGGAGTCCCCGTCAGCTTCCCCAGCCACCATGCAGCTGTAGATCGGGTCCTCTGATCTCTCTGGAGCAGGCAGGGGACACGATCCAAGCTGTTTCTGGGCTTCCCCGCGTCCTCAGCCAGTGCAGCAAGCCAAAACGTCAGGGTTCGAATCCCGACATTCTGGCTTGCTGCACTGGCTGAGGACGTCGGGGAAGCCCAGAAACAGCTTGGATCGGGTCTCCCGATCTCCCTGGACCCGGCAGGGGGGGGTCAGAGACCCCAAAATTGGTAGAAAAATGGATGTGTTGTTTTTTTTTACCAATTTTGGGGTCTCTGACCCCACCTCCCTGGAGGCTGCAGCAAGCCAAAATGTCAGGATTCAAATCCCGACGTTCTGGCTTGCTGCAGCCTCCAGGGAAACAGGGCTTTTTTAACATTGTGTGATCAATGTATCGCACAACATTAAAAACCGGATAACGACGAGACTTGTGGAACCAAGTCATAACGTTATCCGGGGTACTAGTCTATCTACTTGCTAAGATGGACTGATCGATTTGGTCCATGATACCCATACCACTGATCCAGTTCTGTGAGCCACGTTCTGGTCCTGAGCCCTTTTGGAACACAAAGTCCTCTTCAGCCCCAGGTCAGGATTGATAAAACTGCTGTCCTTCATAAAGATGGATTCAAGTGGGATTTAATCCACTTGGGACCGTTACCCTTCCTGGTGGACTTCGGCACCCAAGCCATTAATCCCCAGGTCGTCAGATTAGTTAACTGCCACCTGACACTTGGTGTTGAATCACTGGCAGTATGGTCTACTCTATTACCGTAGCAGGTTAACCTGGCCAGATACCAGGTTACCCTCACAACCATAAAATAAAAGTTATGGGGATCCTATCCTATCAATTGCAAAGAAAATTTGGAATATCATTCTAAAGCGATTGAAAGCTGTTATGGACCACTTTGCAGAAGGAGAAAAGACAAATTGGTCCAGCATCAAAACGTTGCAGTTTGGGGTTTTTCTCTGAAAGATGTTAGCTAATTAGGCCCATTTCTTTTATATTGCATCCCAGTAATATTGTATGTAATAACATACGTACATAAAACCAAATCTTCAAATATAAAGAAATACCAGCAGAATGTAAAAATCAATATTAATTGTATGCAGGATTGTTTAAAAGGGCTTATTTAAAAATATACTCAGGACAACTCCTCCCCCATAAACATAAATGTTAAATCTCAGAACATAGGAATTGTCTTGATGCATTAAGAGGCTAGTCTTGTCTCGAAAGATCACATATAAATAGAGCCTTGGAAAAGTTACTTGTTGGGAACTAGAAGTTCCAGTATCCTCCACCAAATGGCCAAACCTGGCTGTGTGAGTCTGGGCATTGTAGTCTCCGCAAAAAATAATCTTTTCAAACTCTGGAAACACCATGATAGTATTGCCTAGCCCTTGCCTTGCTGTTTATCTCTAGTGACTGGTATTTACAGATAACTTTTTTCTTGTTCATAGAAGTTCATATTGTGGCAAAGGCATGTCAATATCCTTAAAGCAGCAAATGTTTTCCTGGGTTTTGGTCTTTTAACCATGTGTCGTTTCTTCCTCCTTTTTCTCTTCTTCCTGTGCCCTAGGCTGATCTGAGCTTTCCCCTCCCTGAAGAAGAACCTGGGGGCACAGGAGGGGTCTTCTATGGGGTGAGCAGCCGATACGAGGGCCCACGGGCTCTGACTCTCAGTTGCACCTCCAAGGTCTGCTCGTTTGGCAAACAGGTGGTCGAAAAACTGGAGGTGGGTGCGGGCGGGGTGGGCTGGGCAGAGGGAGGAAGGGCCCCAATAGATGTCAGTCTGATGGGTTTAAAAAGTAGACTGGGCTGGGATGAGAGAGCTTGAACAACCTTAAACCTTTTTGACTACAATTCACATAACTTTTACTATGGGGTGTCATGACTGGGGCTTTTGGGAGTTAAAGTTCAAAGTATCTAGAAGGCCCAAGGTTTGGCAACACACTCAGGGCTTCTTGATCAGGGCTTCTGGGAAATGAAGTCCAAGAACCTCTGGGGACCCAAGGTGGTCTCTAGCAATAGCAATTACACTTCCTGGTATATACCATCCGATAGCATTTAGTGCACTCTCTGGGCAGTTCACAAGTTAATTAGCATTTTGCTCCCAACATGCTGGGTACTCATTTTACTGACCTCAGAAGGATGGAAGGTTGTGTGGGTATTTTAGTAGTTCAAATCTGCGTATGACTGATAACTGCTTTTAAAATATTATCGCACAACAATGAGCAATCCAGCGGTGGGATGGGGAAGAAGTCTGATGATGAAGGGAAAATGAAAAGACTGAGGCTGAGTCTTGCTTTGGGTGATGATTACAGGGACAAACAAACCGGACCTAGGATCAAACTCACAGTGTTTTAGCTACAGTATATCAGTTTAACCACTGTGCTACCACGGCGCTAGCCAGAGTTTTTCAACCCTGTGGCTGCCCGCGTTGTGATAGGGTGGCTCACCCCTGTTGCGGGAGCTGCATTGGCTGCTGGTGTGCCTCTGGGTGCAATTCAAGGTGCTGGTGATTACCTTTAAAGCACTACATGGTAGTGGACTAGATTACTTAAGAGACCGTGTCACCCCAAAGACATCTGCCCGTCCCACCAGAGCAGACCGGAGGGGCTCCCTAATGGTTCCATCGACTAGAGAGGCTCAGCTCTCTAGCACTAGAAGGAGGGCCCTTTTGGCATCTGCTCCAGCCCTGCGGAACCTCCTGCCGACTGAACTGACAGAGCTAGTGACCTTTAGAAAAGGTTTAAAAACCTGGTTAGCACAGCAGGTATGGGGTGCTGCAGGTGGGGCAGACCCTGCTGGCTTATATGAAAGGCTGTTTGGGTTTTTAGTTTTAGTCTTAATTTATTGTGGCTATTCAGAGGGTATTTTTAACAGTTTTTAATGTTTTGGGGATTTTATTGCCATGGGGATATTTTATATCTGAATGTTTTTATGGTGATTGTGATCCGCCTGGAGTTGATTCGGTGAGGGGGTGGCAATAGAAATCCAATAAAATAAATAAATCTTGGACCTCCAGATGTTCTTGGACTTCAGTTCCCAGAAGCCCTGATGAGCACACCTGCTGATCATGTGCTCTTGCAACAGAGGGGTTTCTTTTCTTTAAATTATGTGCCTTGTTTACTTTCCAAAAGACCCTCAAGTTTGAAGGTGATTTCCTTCTGTAGGCCAAGGAGTAGGTCTCTGAAGTATAAGATCAGGCTTCGGTCTCCAATGCCTGTTTTGTCGTTTAACTCTTTCATTTCACCCTTCTGACTTCTCAGACAGCTGAACCTCCTCAATGGGAAGATGGGCGCTTTGTCTTCCGGTTGCAGCGTTCACCCCTCTGTGAATACCTCATAAATTTTATCCGCAAACTGCGAACACTGCCAGAAAAGCCAATGATGAACAGCGTGCTTGAAAACTTTACCATCCTGCAGGTATTTGGGGGGAAGAAAAGGGTGCATTGTAGACCTCAAGAGAGAGATCATCATAAGGCAGTGGTGGCGAATCTGTGGCACGTGTATCAGAAGGGACATGCAAAGTCTTCTGTCAGCACATGTACCTTCTGCCACAGCACAATTTGCCCCATCCCTCTGCCCAGCAACCCAATGGGAGCGCTTCCTCCCTCTCCTCAGCACAGAGTTTGCCCTTCCCCTCTATATGGGCACTCGGTCTCTAAAAGGTTTTGCCATCGCTGCTGTAAAGCATCTCTCAGGAGTGTAGCAAGGCTCTCCAGTAATATTCAACCAGGCTTCCCTTCATATGGTGCTGCTGGATTGTGCCATTTTAATTACTACATTAATTAAGTAATTATGGTACATCAGTTTCAGGAAAACATTGTTGTGGCCCTCCTGGTTACGGATTTCTAGGAATTATAATCCAAATGGTAGACTTTCCAGCCTACTTTTGGAAAGAGAAGGTTCTTTTAACAAATTCCAGGGAATGATGGAGTCTCCAACAACAGCTGATAGACTGGTTGCTCTTCCACTACAGGCAATAGGGGCTGATAATTTCTTCCATTCAAAACCACTATAGGCAATCTAGAAGTGAGATTTTTTTGGGGGGATGTTTTAATTTTTTAGACAGATTACACCTGCAAGCAAAGTGGGGTAATAATATCTGAACAAATGGTGTTCCTTTTCTGGAAACACACTGCACTGTGAGCCAGTCTGAGAAGTCCCTCCTCTGTCTACCCTTAGCACAGTGTTCCCTAATTGGGTACCCTTCCGAAGTTTTAGGCAATTCCCAGAATTGTTGAGCATTGGCTATATTCACTGGGATGGATTATTGTCCAAGTTCAAAACATCTGGAGAGCATCCCAGGTTGAGAAAGGCAGTTGTTTTTCCCCCTGTGGCTGCTCTCAAGACAATACCTTATGTGTGATCCAAGTGTCCACTAACTAAAACTATATTTTCTCATATGTCCTGTGTGGGTATTTTAGTACAGTAATACCTCGGATAACGCTAAGACTTGGTTCCACAAGTCTTGATGTTATCCGATTTGTAGTGTTATCCGATCCATGTTAAAATCTTATGGGATGGATTGGATAACGTTAAAGCTCCATAGAGATACATTGTAACCGCACAGGCTTTAGCGTTTGTTATCCGATCCATCCCATAGGAACTTAACGTTATTCGATCCAATTCTCCTCCCCAGATTACTTAATGTTATGTGATTTTAGCGTTATCCGAGGTATTACTGTACTTCAAATCTGCATATGACTGATAACTGCTTTTTAAATATCTCACAACAATGAACAATCCAGCTAATGGGAAGGGGAAGAAGTCTGATGCTGAAGGGAAAGTGAAAAGACTGAGGCTGTGTCTTGCTTTGGGTGATGATTACAGGCACAAACATATATGTAGAGGTTGTTTACAGGACCTAGGATTTTTGAAATTGCTAGCTGGGTTGTAGTAGGTTTGTTGTGGGAGGTTTTTACATAAAGCCACACAAATAAAGATAAATTACTTCTTGACCAAACTTTGACATAAAAGCTATCCACTCCACAGGTTCTACGAGATCAAGAAACTCAGGAGTTACTACTATGTGTGGCGTTCGTGTTTGAAGTTTCAGCCAGTGAGCGAGGGGCACACCACATTTACCGGCTGGGCCGGGACTGACGAACACTTTTTATCTTGCTCTCTAAACCAAGTCAACCATCTTCTCCTTTTCTGCCATGTTGACTACAGTCTCTAAAGTGCCATGAGTGAACTGCCATGGCAACTGCTGCGTTTGCAAGGATAATTATTCTTTTCCATCTCTTGACAACTGTGGACACACCCAACTGCTTATTTTACTGGCTGATATCTTTTGTCTTATTCAAGGCCGGAAAAAAAGGCTCTAGGCCAGTGATGGCGAACCCTGGCACTCCAGGTGTTCTTGGACTTCAATTACCAGAAGCCAAGTCTCTGTGAATCCACACAAATGGGTTTACTGTACGTGTTCTTGGACTTCAATTCCCAGAAGCCCAAGTCTCTGTGAATCCACAAGAATGGGCTTACTGCACATACGTGTGGATTCACAGAGACTTGGGCTTCTGGGAATTGAAGTCCAAGAACACCTGGAGTGCCAGGGTTTGCCATCATGGCTCTAGGCCCAACCTGCAACAACTGCTATGATTCAGTGAATATCCTTGAAACCATGGCAATGCAGGAGTAAAATGGACTCCATGAGCCATCATACTTGCATGAGAATGCCCTATCTTTCAATCATCTCCTGTACAGTGAAAGAGTAATTAATCTCTACCTTCCAACTGTCATCACAGACCTATCGTAAGAACTCCCCCCTCCGGGCCAAGCATCTGAGATTTTTAATACTCCTTTGTAACAACATTATGCTATTTCTTTACACTCCTCTCCCCTAAAAAGGCTGAAACTTGAAGTTATCTTATACTTAACTCTCACAGACAGGCAAGTGAGCAATACAGTATGGGCTGGGCTCAGCATAGCGTGGGGGAGGCCCCTCCCCAGGTGGCACTTTTTGTGCGTATGGGTGTTCTTGGACTACAATTCCCATAAGCCCTAGTAGGAGCAGGCACCAACATCCTATGCCACTGCCAGGGGGCAGCAAATTTGGCTTAAGCCCCCGGTGGCTGAATCCCATGCTATGCTACTGGCTAGGGCAGGCTGTATCACTTCAAATTACAGGCGAGGATTCACATACCCTCCTTGATTGCTGTTCCATTTAAAAAGAAAGGAAAAGAAAACTACATTTGTGTTTTATTTTTATGGCTTAGGTATGGAGATATGTCCAGTCATGTATGACCTGCAGTCCATCACCAAAAACGATAAAGATATGCTTCAAGACCATAGATAGCTGAAACTACAGAAAACAGAGAACCTATATTTTACATTGTAAATGGGAGCCTCTAGTGGCCCAATTTCAGAACGCACCATAAAAACACAGGCATTTCAGAATTTTTTATTGAATATTTTTAGACCTGTGGATAACTGAAACAATGGATTTTGTACTGCAGATATGAGGGAATACCCTGCATTCATCTTCAAGGGGCAAATCACCATGTCAGAGTTTTGGATTTCAATGACATATACAACTGAGGTGATAAAGAATGTACTATACCGCTAATTAGTGCTGGTGTATGATTCATTACGCCCAGCTATAAAAAGTCTACATGCACGTAAGCAAACCCAGAGTGAGTCTATGTTTCAGCCCTTAGGCTGCCAATTTTTAGTTTACAGAAAGTTTTGAAATATAGCAGTAATGTTTTTCAAATATTCCCCATGTCTGCCAAAACCAGCAAATCGGTCTGTCATCTACTGCTCCAGGGCATACGGTTGTTTCGATTTAACATGCAACAAATTGGGTGCTAGGATTTCTTGTAAACTGCAGTGTAAGACTCCTCCATATTCCATATACTGTACTTAATATATCCTGTTCCCTATATCATCCACAAGGCCCAGTTGTCTCCCATTTTGGTGGGTAGAGGCAAAAATGATGTGATCTTGCATAAAGTTTATTTTGACATATGAATGTTTGAGACTCCCCTTTCTCTCTTTAGCTGTCAGAATAATAATAACTCCACAATTGGAGAACGCTTGGGGACAGTATCCTAAGTGGCTGCTCCAGTTATTATTATTGGTTGGGGCAGAGAGAGACAAGAAAAAGGTGGGATATAGAAACTGAAAATTCTTAGATTGTGCCTGTACTTTTTGAATATTCTGTGCAAAGTGAGATGGTAGCAATAATGGAATTATTGTCTTAGTGATTAAGATGCTGAACTTGATGACTGGAAGGTCAGCAAGTCAGCAGTTCGAGACCTTAGTTGTTGCATCATGGAATGAGCTCCTGTCTCTGTCCCAGCTCCTGCCAACCTAGTAGTTCAAAAGCAAGAAATTGCAAGAGATAAATCGGTACCACTTTTGTGGGGAAGGTGCAGTGTTCCATACACTCCAGTGTTTAGACATGGCTGCCACATGCCCATAGAAATTTCTTCTGATGCAGACAGTGCTGGTTCTGCTATAAACGGAGATAAGCACTAAACCCCAGAGTCTTATACGACTGGTTTTTGAGCAAGGGTAACCTTTACTTAAGAATTTTCAGTTTCTATATCCTATACTGTATTTTGTAAATACTGCACTATCTTCAGAAAATAGCCCTACACTGGAACATATTAAGAGGCTCTGAACCTACCATAGGTATGTGATTATTCCTACAGAACTATTTAGAGGAATTAGTGAATAGATTAGAAGTATTATTCCTTACGTGGTTTGAAGAGAACATAGGTCACAGCGGTCAATGAGTTTACCTGGGAAAGGCAAATCGGAAGATGCTTTGGTACTTACCGGATGTCGGAGCCCTAGACCAGACCAGCGAAGAAGGAAGTATTATAAAAGGTAGGAATGCAGTTCTCAGCCCTACAGTTGCCACCAACCAGCTTTAGCCAAGGTACCAACTCCTGTGCATTCTCTGCTATGGTGTGGCCCCTTTGGAAGCCTTTATGAGAAGGTCCCTTTATGACACAAAAGAGAGCCAATCAGGAGGGACCAGACCATTCTAGTGAGGGGTGTGGCTAAGAATAACCACCTCATATTTTGCTTAGGGACTGTGGTGGCTTAGTGATTAAGATGCTGAGCTTGACAACTGGAAGGTTGACAAGTCAGTTTGAGACCAGAGTGCTGCTGCACAGTGGAGTGAGCTCCTGTCTCTGTCCCAGTTCCTGCCAACCTAGTAGTTTGAAAATAAATTGCAAGTAGATAAATGCCACTTTGGCAGGAAAGGTAACAGTGTTTTGTGTGTTCTGGTGCCTAGTTATGCCTCCCACAGGACCACAAAAATGTCTACACATGTGGGTAGCACTGGTTCTTTGGCTCTAAACAGAGATGAGCACTGTACCCTAGAGTCAGATACAACTGACTTTCTGCTTTTGAGCAAGGGCGACCTTTATCTTTACCTGTATTCCACTTGGCTGGTCTTGTTAGATTCATACCCTATTATTCTGAGCAATGGTGGACTTTGTTATGTTGAAGTAAAACAGAATGGCTACTGAATTCTGGCACGCTGGGGGCAAGACAGTGTGTTTATTGGCTTCTGATGTTCAATCACCTGCGCTTGGGTCTAAGATTTTTACATCATTTGTCAGGGGCTGGCACTCTGGCTCCCCCCCTCCCCCAAGAAAAAAAAGGCAGATCCATTCTTTCTGGCTGTTGAGGAAAGAGCTGGATTCTCATGCCAGAGCAAACTTTGACATCTATTTGTCTTCTCCCATTTGTAGGCAGAAGAGACTGTGTAGTAGAAGTGGGCAAGCTGGTTCACAAAGTAAGCTAGGGTTCCTGATTTCCAAATGCACACACTGTCTGTCTAGGAATCATCCTGTTAGTTTTTATCACATCCCAAAGTAAAGAAAGACAGCTTATGGATCTATATCTTTATTTACAAAAGAGTAGAATACAAAAATTCCCTTAATATTTAAGAACAAGAGACACCAAGCTGAGGAGAGGCGAAATTGGATGTGAACTTCATTTCACCCGCATCCTCCTCCTGACATGATTTTCTACACAACTGCACTGTATAAAACATTCAACTAAATATATACATAAATACAAACATACAGCAAAAGTTAGACACTATGGTTCCCACTCTACAGGAGTAGACATGCAAGACAAAACATGGAGTCAAGGCGAACAATTGGTTACCCTGTCGTTATATCAAATATTAACTATTTTATATGGCGGCACTGGCTAAATACTGGAAATTGAAGGGGTGGGGGGTGGGATAGCGTTTCCAATTCCGGAGTAAGTGAGATTGTGCAACTATCCAATCCCTGCAGTATCAGTGTTACACAATGCAAAATACAGACTTCCTTCACATCAGATAGTCCCACACAAGCACTAAGGAATTTGATACGTCTGTCCATCCTTGAAAATGAAGATGAAATGAAGCCACTAGTAGAGTAGAAAAATTCCTGTATGCATAAAGATGTTGCCAACAAGAGAAAAACATGGTCAAACTGCTGACGTATAACTAACAGTTTAGAGCACTGGACATGTAAGGGAGCAAAAATTGGGTTAAAGAGCAAGGAAAATCCAGCCCTTTTAAATATAAATCGCTTGCTAGTTACATCAAGTTAATGTTGATTTTTTTACTGCAATAAAAATCAAACACTAAAGTGGTTTCCAAGTATATCACAGAGCATACAAACTCCAGAGCTGGATAGGAACTTGAAAATCTATTTGAGATCACAACTTCCAGAATTCTCAACCAGCATGAATTCTTGCAGATTCAGGGAGTTGTAATCCACAAGGAGTACCTTTCGATGGTCTAGAACAGTGGTGGTGAGCCTATGACACGCATGCCAGAGGGGGCACTCAAAGCTCTCTGTGTCAGCATGCGTGCTGTTGCCCCAGCGTAAGGGCACCATGTATACACATACCCATGTGATGTTGCCAGCGCACCCCAAGCAGTGCACACATGCCTGCCCACATGCTCCCGCCTCCCGCTCCCCCTCCTTGGGCATTTGGTCTCTAAAAGGTTAGCCATCACTGGTCTAGAAACAATGAGAACTATCACACAAACTTCCCTGGCACTCCTTGGACTGAATCAAGGCATGTCTCCAAAAGCAGCCTAAAAACCATTGCTTAGAAACCTGGTTCAAAAGCCTAGCTTTTACTACCCTGTATTAATGTAGTATACTACTATACTCTGGTTTCTCTTCAGATCGTATAAATCATATACTACAGAGTTTCAAATGCACTTATTGTTATTTATTTTGGTACCAATAGGAGCGAGCTTTATATTCTTAACTCTAAAAAAAAGCTTATGAGATGTTTAACAAGGTAACTTACTTTTTTTAAAAAAAAAATGATTTTTCAGGTTAGCTCTGGAAATCAGAATCTTAATGGTGAATAGGTTATGGAACATCAAATAGCTTTCTTAATGCAGCCTCCAGATTTGGCTGTTAGAGTCTGTACATTCAAGATACTGTATATGAAAATATAGCAGCCACATCTTGCTTTGGGCATTTGCTGTATGACTGCAAAAAACAATGTAGTTGGGTGACTTTTAAAGTAATTTAAAGGCTAAATAATTCCTTTAGTTGTGTGAAGTTAAACACTGTTCTGGACTAGAGTGCTTTTCTGTTTCTTGCACCTGAAGGTTGGGATTTGCTTGTTGAAATTAGAGTATAAAAGGGCACAAAGCCCAGCTATGAACCCACCCCCTGCCATCTGCCAAGGCACCATTGCAAATATTATAGTTTAACCTCCTGAAGTGGAATAGGTGAATTGGAGGAAATGATTTCCACCTCTGAGCTGGGATGATCCGCCTAGGAATAGCGAGTGAGCTTGTAATAGTCGGGATCAATTGTTTTACACAGAAATATCGACAGCGTCATCAGGAAGAGCTGTGGGGAGAAAAAAGTATGTGTTAAAGTGGGAAGACATTGCTGCCAGACATGAGGTCATTTAGGAAAGGAATCATAAAGGAAACAACCATTATCACATCTGCTCCAGGCCAGTTCTGACTTAGGGACAAATTGCAGGAGTCTCAGCCTTCACTAACTTCACCTCTCTCTGCTCCCTTGGTTCACCACCAGCTACACCACATAGGAAGCTGCTTTAGACTGAGTTAGACCCTGTGTCAAATCTCATCCAGAACTGTCAATTCTTGGCTAATACCTCTGGATTTTTGGTAGAATGCTCTTCCCTGCCCTACGTCGCAATCCTTTGCATTCATCAATGGTCTCCCAAGCAACCAGTGACCAAGCCTGGCTGTTTCTGGATGCTGACATCAACTGCCCTTATCATAGACCATTGTGGCTGATAGGAGTTGTCATCTACTTGGAACACACTGGGTTGGGAAAGGTTGCTTTGAGCAGATAATAAGAGCCCTGGAGGCGCAGTGGGTTCAACCGATGTACTGCAGCCAAAACATGACCTTGATCCTAACCAGGATCAAGGCTAACTCAGCCTTCCATCCTTCCAAGGTTGGTAAAATAAGTACCCAGTTAATTAAGACTAATTAATGTTAATTAACTTGTGAACTGCCCAGAGAGTGCACTAAGCACTATGGGGTGGCATACAAGTGTGGCTCAGTGGTTAAGAAGCTCCCCTTGTTAGCTAGAAGGTTGGCCAGTGGGCAGTTCAAGACCCGAGTTCTGCATGATAGAATGAGTGCCTGTCTCTGTCCCAGCTCCTGCCAACCTAACACTTCGAAAGCAAGAAATTGCAAGTGCTGTAGATAAATAGGGACTGCTTCGGTGGGAAAAGATCTTGGTGGACATGAAATGAGTCTCATTTGGGCTTCTCCTGAACGGGGTTCTTCCATCAGAAATCCTTTCAACTCAGAAAGCACCTTTGTGTACTTCTGACATGATTTTTTAAAAAATAAGTAATTGCTATTGCTATAATATAAGAACAGTGAGACATAGAAGAGATTAGAATAGGGCAGTTTATCAGATAGAGGGAGTATTATTAGTACATCTCTCAAGGGTTAAGATAAAATCCATTTCTCAGTCTCCAAAAACCACAATCTTTCATTGAAGTCCCCATTGCTTTTTAAGTATTTTAAGTTCCTTATTTCTCTTTGTTGTATTATCTTTCTATCTCTCTAAACTCTATCAGGTGCTCAGAATCACATTCAGATCTTGGGCCCAGGTGCTCTGTACACTTCCTTGCCTCATCCCTTGAGGGCACCAAAACCTTTCCCACAAAGTGATGCACAGAACAGAAACAAGCCATTTACTGGAAAGGAGGGGGGGAAAGGAGGCGCTAATACAGGGGTTCCCTAACTTTGGCCCATGGACCAGATCTGGCCCCTGACACCAATTCATCTGGCCCACACACACCCTCGTTGCTCATGGAAGTGGAAGTAAAATGCGCCCATATGGGTACATTTTACTTCCACTTCCACGAGCGATGAAGGCGGCGTGGGCCAGATGAATTGGCGTTGGGAGCTGGATCTGGCCCATAGGCTGTAGTTTGGGCACCCCTGTTATAAGCAAATAAAATGGCAGTTTAAAATCTGTCTCATCCTGTTGCAAAACAGATTGCAAGGCTGCTTCCAGTGGGAGGAACCACATGACCAGCCTACGGCCCAAAAAGTTTGGGCACCCCTGTGCTAATAACAGACAGATTTGCAGCTGCTAAATCCTGATCATACAGAGAAAAATTCAGCTTGTCCATTTCGTCTGGAGTTATTACCTTGCCAATACTCCAGGTAGAAATCCCTGTGCCGCACGTAGGGAAAGGATGAAACAAACAAAAACAGTTGAAGGGCGGAGTGTGTGTTTGTGTGTGAGAGATTTAGTAGGCAGGGGCATGGGGATATTAAGAGCAAGGCACACAAGACAGACATGCTTGTGCTCGCTCTGATGGGTAAGTAGGTTGTGTTGCTTTGGGCAGCTGGTCAAGCCAAAAGAGGCTCACAGATCAGCAACTGGGGAAATCTAAGGGTTTTTTAGATGGCCGCTTGCCCAGCCAGTATGGGTGGGAAATTATAGGAGTTGCATCCAAATCATAACTCTTCTAAGGTCTGTCATAGGCAGGCCTAAACACACATTAGGTGCACACTGAGAACCACAAGCCACACGCAGATCACTAGCAAGCAACTACACAAAAACATGCAAACACCCATAGCTATCCTCAGAATAGTTCGCAGCAAGACATCACCCCACCAACCAGCTACTCTGAGACCTACAGAAGGGACAGTGAACCCTCAAGAAGAGGTGGTGGCAGATGATATGGTCCCTGCTAGACAAAAAGACCTGGTGTTCAGACCCTGGGGCAGCTGTCCATTCTGTGTCCTTATTGGAACTGCACTGGCTACACAGCTTCAGACTCACCATTTATTCGTTCAATTTCTGGCCCACGTTTCCTCTTCTAGGCCAGTGATGGCAAACCTTGGCCCTCCAGCTGTTTTTGAACTTCAATTCCCAGAAGCCCTGATCAGCAGGAGCCCTGACTTGGGCTTCTGGTAATTGAAGTCCAAAAACAACTGGAGTGCCAAGGTTCACCATCACCGCTCTAGGCCAGGGAGCTCAAGTTTGTATGGATGAATCTCCTCCCAATTTTATCCTCACAACTACCTGTGAGGTGAGTCAGGCTAAGTGTCTGTGACTGCTCCAAAACTCCATGAGTTTTATAGCCAAGTGGTAAACTGAATTCATGCCTCCAAGTCCTAGTGGTTCCCAACATGGGGCATACGCCCCATGGGGAGGGGGGGTCATTTTTATTTTTAAGTGGGGCAATTCAAGAATGAGTTGGACCAAGTGAATGGTCTTTTAGGCTTCCTCCACATGAATGAGGGAATAGGGGAACCACACCTTGTTGGTTGATATGAGGCTGACTATATTTTTAAAATTGCTTTAGTGAGGGAGGGAGAGAGGGGTGAGACTGATATACATTTTAATGTATATTGTCTTTTTAATATGTTGTATACCGCTCAGAGTCGTGTGTGTGTGTGTGTGTGTGTGATTGGGGCGGTAAAACAAATTTGAAATATAAATAAGAGTTGACTTTTTTAATAATAAGAATTGTCTGCCACCGGGGGCGGGGGCGGTGGGGGCATTTTAGAGATGATTAGGTAAGGCACGGCCAGTGGGAACCACTGGCCTAGTCTAAAGACTGCAGCTATGCCAGACTTGCTCAGTATGTAAAAGGAGATGGTTTATCAGTTGTTCCTTTCAGGAGGCCTTAGTAAAGACAGCAGGAAGAGTGGTAAAAAACCAGTCTTTGCACACCGCCTGGGTGTCCAGCAATCATTTGAGCAATAAGAGGAAAATGTAAGCCTCTCTTTTTTAAAAATATTTGAGTCCATGTCAAGAAACCATGCTGGTATACAGAACTTCCAGTGCCAGGATGAACGAGACTTCCAGACTGGTTTATTCTCTCTATATCCCAGTCAGTGTAATGTAGAGGGAGCGCGATGGCTCAGTGGTTAAGAAGCTTGCCTTGTTAGCCGGAAAGTCGGCAGTTCGAGTCCTGGGTACTGCATGACGGAATGAGCGCCCGTCTCTGTCCCAGTTCTTGCCAACCTTGCACTTTGAAAGCAAGAAATTGCAAGTCGATAAATAGGGACCACTTCAGTGGCAAAAGATCTGGGGAACATGAAAGGAGCCTCATTTGGACATCTCCTGAGCAGAGCTCCTCCAGCAAAAAAACGTTTCAACCCAGAAAGCAACTTTGTGTGCTTCTGACATGATTTTAAAAAATTGTAATGTAGGCAATTCTGGGTTTCTCTACATAATCACCGAAACCTGAGTCATATGCTGTGCATTCAGGCTTAGCAACCGATCACTGTCTTAGTAGCAGAGCTTGGAATCTTGTTTTTAAAATAATGTTATTTCTTAAATAACCCTGGTGGCGCAACGGTTAAACTACTGTATAAAACTGCTGACATTGTGAGTTCAATCCTGATTGGTATCAAGTCGACTCAGCCTTCCCTCCGTCCAAGGCTGGTAAAACAAGTACCCAGCCTGTTGGGAGCAAAAAAATGAATTACCTTGTGAACCGCCCAGAGAGTGCCCTAAGTGTTATATAAGTGTAATTACTATTGCTGTGGTGAACGTAGCACTTTGTTTATTATGCTAATAGTAATATTAGCAGAATTTTTATTTGCTCTGGTAATGTTAGTCTGAAATTTATTTTGTGCCAGAATAACTGTCTATGGCTTTTTTTCGCACACCTAATCTAGCTGTTCAGCAGTAGAGTAAACAAAGACTTTGCATCATCAAACCAAACAGATAAAACAATACAGTTTAACTATCATCTAATTAATTTCACTCTAGGCCAGGGGTCGGGAACTTATGGCCTTAAGATTGCATGTGGCCTTTTTGTGGTCCCCAGTGCCACCTTTTGAGAGAATTTTATAGAGCAAAATCCTTTTTTTTTTTAAATGTACATTTTAAGGCAGGTGTTCCCAACCTAAGGCCCCTGGGTTAGATCCGGCCCATGGCACCATTTCATGTGACCCCCCTACCATCCAAGGGCATTCAAGAAACAAAACAGCCACCCCTTTGGAGCCGTTAGGACATAATGGCCACCCCCATCGTGCAGGCAGGGCAAAATGGCTATCTGGCCCTTGAAGTTAACTGAGAGAGCATAACCTGGCCCCTGGCTTGAAAAGGTTGGGAACCTCTGTTTTAAGGTATATCTAACTGAAGTTTTTTGAATGCTGATGAAGGAACACTTCCTGAAATCTGGTGTATTTTATGTGGCTCTGACACTTGGCCTGTAAACACTGGTGCAACTAAAAGGCTTGAAGCATCTGTCTCCAGAAAACAAGCAAGAACAAATCTGCTAAAAATAAAACCTCCACCCATGGCCTGTGATGGCAGAGGATGATGGGAATTCTAGTACAGTAGAACCCCGCATAATGAAAAAACTAAATTTCACAGAGCTCTTCACTATGCGGTTTTTTCCCCCCATTATGCGGTTCCCTATGGGAGATACCCCTGGCAGGCTGCTGAGGACCTTGCCCACTCCTCTGGGCCCACAACAACGGCCTGAAGGGAGTTAGTCTGTGTTCTGTTTTGGTTGTTTTGTGAGGTTGTAGTTTATGATTTTTACTGTACTGTCGCTGTTTTGACTGTAAGCCGCCCTGAGGTGGCTTAGCGAGTGGGCGGCAATATAAATCTGAACAAACAAACAAATAAAATAAATAAAAAGTTCATTAACCAGGGGTTCCCATTGAGTACCCCGGTTACCAAAACCCCCACAGAATGAATTTCCCCCCCATTATGCAAGGTATCACCTTTGCATAATGAACACTTTGCTATGCAAATTTTTCGCGATGCGTTCGTTATGCAAGGTACCACTTTACATCCTATCCAAAGGACACTGGTTTGGGGAAGACCACTCTGATGCACTCAGAAGAATGGAAGCGTGTACTTGGAAGAAACAAAGTGTGCTAAGAAAACAACCTTTGAATACACAAGGATTATAGAACGACTTTTCAGGAGGGCAGCAGTGTTACCACTCATGGTGAAAATGGGTAGCATCATGATGTATGCATGAGCCAGACACAGGCGAAGCTAAGTGGGCTATGATGAGTAATATATTTGTCTTGGAACCCAGGGACACAGGGACGTAGCTACCATAGCAAAGCATGCAAGGAAGCAGGAAAATCCATGCATGTACACAAAGGCACTCCCATGGGCCACCTGTTGGGAAAGTAGAGGATCTCCTGGGAGCTACCATTGTTCAAGATCTTGTGTTCTAAGGCACTGATCACTACCATGCAGAGCAGCTGCAGAAACTGCAAGAAAGGTTTAAGGGTGGAGTGAGAAAGGTGTAAACCCATTACTATTATACACAAACACACAGTCTTCATTCAAACATCAGCACCTGACGGTCAAGAGGAGGTCTGTATTATCGATGTCAGAGAGTAAACAAAACAAAAAGACTAAAAATATTGTGGCACTTTAAAGACTAACTGCTGTATTTTGATGTTAGCTTTCATGGATCAAGTCCACTTCGTCAGACATAAGTGTGAGACCTCATGGCATCAATTTATACACATCAGGTAAAAGGCACACAATGGTTGGCCAGCCTAACAGAAAAGTAACATTGTGGCTTTTTACCACTGGCAATAATTGAAAATCCCCAGTTGTTATTCAAACTTGCTGTGACGCTTGGCCCTGTTAAGTTGCAAATGGTTTCAAATCAAACTTTTCTTGAAAGCTGATGCATCACTCCCAAAGGATGGATGCAAAACAAGCATTGTGGCATTTCGTGTCAGAGATTGCTCTGGGTTGAAAGGATTTTTAGGGGATGCCCGAATGAGGCTCCTTTCATGTCCCCAAGTGCAGCTCTCAGGTGTCGAACCCTGACCTTCCAGTCTCCAGCTCAGCACCTTAACCACTAAGTCACTGGGGGAGCTGCCAAATTTGCCAGTGAGTTAGAATCTATTGACAATGGTGGGAGTGACCCAGGCAAAATTGTAGCATATAATAACCTGTTAGTTATGGTGAATCAAATACGGTAGGCGTTTGCCCATAGTCTCAACCCAGTAGTGCCCTCTGGCTAAAGCATGTGATACAACAATGGCACAACTTCCCATCTCTCTAGTGGCTTAGTACCTGAAATGATTTTGAGCTGCAATTAGGATTGCCTAATTAACATTTTGGGATTATAACTCCCAGAATCCCCTTCACTGCTAGGAAATTCTGGGACTTGTTATAAAATAACATTTCCAAACTCCAAGCACTCACAGCACCATCTATGAAAGCCCAGCTGTACCAAATTGCAAGCGGATATCCAAACATCTCACCTCTAGGAGCGCAATCCCAAGGCAGATGCCCACAACGCTGATGATGTTATTGGTAAGCCAAATCTCAACGCTGTCCACGCAGCCCTGGAACAACAGTTAGTTTTAGTAGTAGCACTGGTTGGTCTCAAGAACGAACAAATAACTCTGCTGGGCAAACCAAAAGGCCACTGAGGTATGGTCTACATCAGGGGTGCCCAAACTATGACCCAGGAGTGACGAGGGTGGCATGGGCCAGATAAATTGGCATCAGGGGCTAGATCTGGCCCATGGGCCAGAGTTTGGGCATTCCTGGATTAAACAGAGAATATGACAGCCTAAAAAATCTATCTCATCCTGTTGCAAAACATATCTGTTGCAAAACAGATTGCAAGGTGTATTTTACTTCCGCTTCCAGTGGGAGGAACCATGTGACCGGCCCGCTAAACCATGTGACCAGCCTCCTCAACCATGTGACTGACCCACGGCCCAAAAAGTTTGGAAACCCCTGGTCTTTATAGTCTCTTTGTAGCAGACTAAATAAGGTCATTAGGTAGTTTGCAATGCCATTTGGAACTATCCTAACATCCCAATGGCGTCCCAGACCTCAAGTAGTCCTATTCGGTCCTCGCCAGGCTGTGTATCAATTTGTCTGTATCATGAAGTGGTTTAAGAAGAGAGTCACTTCACAATATTGGCAAATTAAATACATCATTAGTCCCATGGAGCCCCGGCAGTGCTGTACTACAACCGAAACGTGAGTTTGATCCTGATGAGGACCAAGGTCAACTCAGCCTTCCATCCTTCTGAGGTCAGCAAAATGAGTACCTAGTATGTTTCCACCACCACCACTACCACCTGCCTTCAAGATGACTCACCTCTGTGTAGACTGGCCACTTTCCCTGAGCACTGCAGAAAGCTGATGGCCCGGCATTGACAGTGGTGTTGGCCTTTGACTGGTTAAACTGAGACACATTATGGCAAGAGCAGGGGTAGATCCGATTGGAAGCATTTTGAACCTTACTGTTGTTCTTCCAGTCTCTGTAGGATATCCATCCACAGCACTGGAGCTGGAATAGAACCGGGAGAAAAAGTTTGACTTGAAGGCAAGGAGGAAGAGGTGATGAACAAGAGAAGAGACATCTATTTTAAGAGAGCCATTGCTTCTCATCATTATGTACCATCTGAGCCAGGGATTCTCAACCTGCAGCCTGTGGGCCAGATGCGTCCCACAGCACCATTTCGGAGGGGGCACCGTCTCCACCACACCTGGAAGTGCCAAGTGGTGGAAGAAGGGCAAAATGGCTATTCAGCCCCCGACGCTGTCTGAGGGAGTATGACCCAGCCCCCAACTTTAAAAGGTTGAGAACTCATGCCTGAGCCATTGGCGAGAAACTCCCAAACTGTAACTATGAGGCCAGTAACGCCTGGGGCCAGCTGCCCCCCCAGCCCACCGTACGTGATGCCACTGTATGAGGCCTTTGATGCAACCTGTGTTGGAGCTAAGGAGGTCTAAGTCCAGCTGGCACTTGGATGGGAGACCACTACAACAGCCCTCACATCTTTGGACTTGTGTCCCATCATCACACAAAAAAGGGGGGGAGGATACACATGTGAAAAATAATAATGGGCTAAAATTAGTCTTGATACCAATGTGGTGTAGAGCAGTGTTCCCCAACCTTTGGGTTTTGGACTTTAATTCCCAGAAGCCTAAGTCATTTCTCCAAAGCACTGATCAGCCAATGTACTGACTTAGGCTTCTGGGAATTGAAGTCCAAACCCCAAAGTTTGGGGAACACTGGTGTAGAGGATACAGTAACAGTTTCAGACTCAAGAGACCTGGGTTTGAATTCCTTTTCAGCCATGGCACCTCACTGAGGGTGTGGAACTGGTAAAGCCATGCCTTATTATCTTTCTTACTTGAAAGTTCTGTTAGGGTCCCTAAAAGTCAGTTCCAACTTGAAGGCATGTAAAAAAGACAGAATTAGTCTGGCTTAGAGTACACCAGGGTTTCTTAATCTTGGGCCCCTAGACGTTCTTGGACTTCACTTCCAAGAACGTCCAAGAAGCCCTGATCAGCAGGTATTCCAACCTGGACTTTTGGTAATTGAAGTCTAAGAACATCTTGAGGCTCAAGGTTGAGAAACCTTGGAGTAGACCATTTAAAGCAATGGTCCTTTGATTAATCATGACCAACTAAAGCCCCATTAACTGCATCAAATAATTCTGGATACAACCCAAAAAATTGTGACACTAAATTTTAGTTACTAAAGGCTCTGAAAATTACAACTCTTCATGAATAAGACCACAGCTAGTAGGAACATTCATGCACTAGTGTATGGATGATCCTCTAGAATAGTGGTTCCCAACGTGAGGCCCAGGCCCTACCAGTGAACTTCAATTCCCAGAAGCCTAAATCAATACATTGGCTGATTAATGCTTTGGGGAATTGGCTTGGGCTTCTGGGAATTGGTCCAAAAACCAAAGGCTAGGAAACACTGCTCTAGAAGGATTTTGTACTGCAACCCCCTCCATCTTCCAGCTACAATGACTAAGATTAATAAGAGTTGTGATCCAAGAACATCTGGAGGCTAGCATCGCCTCCATTTCTAAGATAGAGAAATCTGTAGTGAATGTTTCTTCTCAAGGTCAACAACTTACCTGCTCTTGGATAAAATCCCAGCTTTCGTCATGATCCGAAAATGAATTGTTGGCTCCGTAGGTATTAATTACACCACGTACATAGTCACCAACGGCCTCCCTGAGCTGCATAGTGGGAGAAGAGAATGGTTAAAAGTGGTCCTCCAACCCACAGTAAGACTAACGCTATTTCTGTGTATCACTCTGCTAACATCCAGCTTCACATAGTAGTTTTCCACAATCAAAACAAGCTGGCCAACTAGCCAATATCTCCCTGCCAAGTGGCCAGATGAAGGGAAGAAAAAGCTCAGCCCCTCTAAGCAAATCTGTAAATAAAGAAACAAACAAACTTTCTGCAATAAAGTTTGGGCACCCCTGCACTAGGTAAAGGTAAAGGTCGCCCTTGCTCAAAAGCCAGTCACATACGACTCTAGGGTTCAGTGCTCATCTGTTTATAGCCAAAGATCCAGTGCTGTCTGTGTACAAAACATTTTCACTTTGAGCCAGCAACCCCTGGAACTAGCGGGGAACAGGAAGGAGACAGACACCCAGACATTAAACCCATCGCACATAATAAAAACGAAATTTTTATCTTCTCCAGGATAGACCACAGAGATGTGTCTTTAAAAAAAAAAAGGTTTACAAAACTCCCCGATTGTGGCCTGTGTACTGAGGCTTGGCAATTTTAAAGCTGTAATCCCAGCCAATGCCAAAACCATTGGTCCCAGAGGAATACAAGAGCAGGAGAAATGAATTTTGCACACATGCATGCTCAGAAACACTGTTTGGGAGAGGCTGTGGAGCTGTGAGGGGCTCATATGCACTAAACTGGCTATTGGGGGGGGGGGGAAGAGATGCATCTGCCATATCAGAGACACACTGTTCAGTATTGTTCTATAGATTCCTTTAAAAGCCAAAGGAAGAACGATACTACAACACACCACTTGCCAGAACTTCACTCACCCCACAAACATCCAAGCAAAACTCAAGAAAAACAATGGGCTCTCTTTAATTCCAGGAGCCAAACCTGAGAGCACCAATTAGGCCAATCACAAAAAACCATCTCTCCCACTTTGCTAACAGGCGATGCAACTGATTAGCAGCAATCACACAAACCAGTTTTCTTGTCCCTAAGAAATGATGTCAAGGTTTCTCAAGCGTGGGTGTTCTTGGACTTCAATTCCCAGAAGCCCAAGTCAACACACCTGCTGATTAGGGCTTCTGACAATTGAAGTCCAAGAACATCTGAGGGGCTCAGGTTGAGGAAACCCTGAGTTAAGGGTTGAAAGCAGAGGATGGGAACAAATTGCCTTCCAGATGTTGTTTGGCTTTCACTAATCTATCATAGAACCCCTGGCCAGAGTTTGTGGAAGGTGCAACACTACAATATCTGGAAAGCCACACACTTTCTATCCTTGTTTTTAAAGGAAAGTTTTAGGCAGAGCTGAAACGAGTTAATTATTGGGCTACAGATTCTGAGAGCTGTATTCCAAACAAAGGAACTTTTCTGTGCTGTGTGATTAGGATAATTCCAGACCAAGGCTGCTAGAGCTAGCAATCAGATGATTCTGTGCAGCTGTTTCATATTTTCTTAATTAACATATTTTTGCATTAAAAAAAGATAGTTGTGATGAGAAAACAAAGGAGGTTTAAGAATAGAAGCCAGCATCATCTACAGGTCTCTCTGCTCGAAAGCTAGTCATATTCAACTCTAGGGAGTCGTGTTCATCTCCCTTTACAGCCAAAAAGCCAACACTATCTGCACCTGCAGAAGTTTCCATGGTTGTATGGCAGGCATGACTAGATGTTGGAGTACACAGAATGCTGTAACCTTTTCCACTGAAGTGGTACCTATTTATCTACTTGCAATTTCTTGCTTTTGAACTGCTCGGTTGGCAGGAACTGAGACAGACAATGGGTGCTCCCTCTGTCATGCAGCACTGGGGTACCAAACTGCTGACCTTATGGTCAGCAAGTTCAGCATCTTAACCATTTTGCCACCACAGTACCCCAACATCATCTAGACTAGGGATTCTCAACCTGTAGTACAGCCTGTTCCTGGCTCAAGTGCACCATGGAGGGACTTCAGACAAAGAGTGGAATGTAGCAGATATTCCCCCCCACACACACACACAATTTCCCAGTGCCGGTAGAAGCAGCAAGGACTGTGGGAAACGCGGCAAAAGTGCTGCAATTGCCGCCACCATAGTAAGTGATGTCTTGCGACTTCTGGCAGTGGGATTGGGTGCGCAATTTTTTAGTCTAAAATGGCACATGGCCACTATTTTAGACTATACCAGAAGGAAGGAACTCTGGGGAAACCTGTTCCGTAACTCTGTTTTTTCCTGTAAATCGGGACATGATTTCCCCATAATTTCCTTCCATAAAGATGATTAAATAAATAAATAAAATGGGGTTTCTGTAAAAACAGGCATCCATAAAACGGGGTTTTACTGTAATTAACTGGGTGCCTGGATTTATTTATTTTTTTAGCCTGCCTGAAGCTTGGGAGGCCGAGAGAAAGTCTGCACTGTAATCAGAGCCAAAACAATCAAAGCAAGGAGAAGCACTGTTGCTTCCAGCAAGGAAATCCACACCTACCCCTAGAGGAAAATACACCCATCTTAATAAGTCTTAATGAGTCTTCTTCCCACCCAGCTTCACCCACATCTGTGACTCACATGTACTGGGAGAGGAAAACCAGGGTCACCAGGCTTGAATAATTTCTCAACAGATAATACCCGGCTCCCAAATCCTGGGCAATGGGAGCTTAGAAAAGTTACATTTTTGGATTACAACTGGACCAGCGTTTCCCAACCTTTGGTTTTTGGACTTCAATTCCCAGAAGCCTAAGTCAATTCTCCAAAGCACTGATCAGCCAATGTAATGACTTAGGTTTCTGGGAACTGAAGTCCCCCTGTGAGGCGTGGGCCTTATGTTGGGAACCACTGATCTGGAGGACGTTGGGGCCTACAGCCCAAAAGGTAACTGCGCTACAAGCTCTGATTCTGCTCAGCTCCCTAAAGTGGGTTGGGTAGGAAACTGAGGGTTCAGTCAGCCCACATGGTTGAATGAGGTGGTGATGTTGTGAGGTGGTAGAATGGAATGTTCTGCTGTGGTGGCATGAAACACATTTTCTGAATACTTCCTTTGCGTTAGATAAGACCTTCTGCCAATGAGAAACCATCACTCAGGAAGTCACTTGTGCTAGCACCTTTCTCCCCCAGGGGCATGGGGGGGTTAGGGGGATGGCTCACCCCGGGCGGCACTTTTTGGGCTATGGGTGTTCTTGGACTACAATTCCCAGAAGCCCTAGCGGGAGCAGGCACCAACATCCACCGGGGGGGGGGGGCAAATTTGGCTTATGCCTCGGAGGCTGAAATCAATGCTACAGTACCGTTCTCCCCAGCCTGTTTTTTCAAAAAACTACAGTGATACCTCATACAACGATTTTAATCCATTCCACAGGATTCGTTGTAGTACGAAACAATTGTTATACAATGCATGCTTCATATAGCAATTTCCCCTATGGGATGCATCATACAACGATTTTTTTCCGCTCAGTGGTTTTTCCCATTGAAAATTTATTGTACAGATTTTTTCCATAGGGAAAATTATTATGTGGGATGCCATCCCCCCCCCACACACACACACACACACCCCACACACACACCTAATTGTTATGCGGTTTCGTTGCTATATGGGGCAATTGCTGTATGAGGTTCCACTGTGTAAAAGTTACATAAGAAGGAATGGAGATACATAAACATTTTTGTTTAAAGTGGTACAGTCCTTTCTCATACACAAGTGGCTATTCTACTGTGCAAGTCAGAAACTCCATCTCCAATCAGTCATAGCTGGCACTGCCAATGGTAAGGGATAGTGGGATGCTGGACTGACAAAATTGTAGAGGACTACCTCTTTCTCAACTTCTATTACATGTTTAGGCCAGTGGTTAAAAGGACTTCAAGATTAAGGGGTCATAAAAAGTTGCTTTCTTGAACAACAACTTATAGAATTCTCCAGCTGAATCATAGAATAACTGAGTTGGAAGGGGCCTTTTACACCATCAAGTCTAACCCACTATTCAATGCAGGAATCTGAAAACACAGCTCTGTGCTGGAGGGGAAGGAGGAAGTGCTCCTATTGGACTGCTGGGCAGAGGGGTGGGGCGAACTCTGGTGGGGCAGGAAGCACCCCCCATTAGGCTGCTGAGCAGAGGGGCGGAGCGAACTCTGAGCTGGGGTGACGGCACTCATGCCCACAGAGAAGGCTCTGGATGCCCCCTTTGGCACGCATGCCATAGGTTTGCCACCACTGATCTAAAGCAATTAAAAATATAACTTCTCCAAGTCTTAGCTTTTATTTTCGTTGCCTCCCACACTTTACTACAGCATGTTCCACTTTTTTCCTCTTATCAGAACATGACTATTTAAGGGTGATGGAGGAGAGCTTGACAATGCTCTTCCAGTGTTAGTGGTAGGAACTATCTATTTGGAAAACATTAAGTAGTGATGGTGACAGCATACTAATTGGGGAAACAAAGACATTGATCACTTACTCCCCAAATTGTGATATGACTTACCTTATTTCGTTGTACATATATAAGGATTCCAATGGTGATCTGAGCGACAAAAAGCAGGAGCAGGAAAGCAAAATACTGTTGAGAAAGACAGCAAGAAAGGTCACTGAAACTCAGCCATCACGCTATCACGTTTCTATAATTGACATATCCTATTTAATCCTGATGCTTCTCTTTTCTAAGATACCATGCCCTTAAAGTCTTCCACTGGCATTTAGAAATGTAGAAAACATAATCCATGCTTTAGGTAAAGGTAAAGGTCAGTCTTGCTTGAAAGCCAGTCGTAACTGACTCTAAGGTTCAGTGCTTGCCTCTGTTTATATCCAAAGAACCAGTGATATCTGCATCTGCAGGTATTTCCGTAGACACATGGCAGGCATGCCTAGACACCGGAGTGCATGGAACACTGTTTACCTTCCCACCGAAGTGGCACCTATTTATCTACTTGCAATTTCTTGCTTTCAAACTGCTAGGTTGGCAGGAGCTGAGACAGAGATAGGAACTCACTCCATCGTGCATCACTCGGGTCTTGAACTGCTGACCTACCAACCTTCTGGTCATCAACTTCAGTGTCTTAACCATTAACCCACTGCAGTCCCTCAAAATCCATGCTTTAAGAACAAACTACACAAGAACTTACAATCCCTTTGGCATTAACCAGCATTACTGATGCCGGTCTAATTTCTGCATATAAGATAATATATGCACATCATGCACAAATATTAAAAAGAAAGTCTAAAGACAACATATTTTAAAATAAGCTCCAATCTACTCACACAGATAAACTGTGACATAAAGAACCCCATCAAATTTACTGTGATGTGGGGGCAAAGATGACATTTCCCCACTCCCCTATCTCAAACTACTTCTCTTACATTGTGTGGGTTTTCCTTCTCTCTGACACCCCTTTTTCTGTGCTAAGTTCTAAAAGGGTGCTTGTGGAAAGGATCAGTGGAACTGGACCCAATCTTAAAAGGATGGCTAGACAGTGATTGGTGGCACCAGGTTCGCAGCTGCCTGTGCGGCTAGAACTCAATAACGTGGATCTGTTGTGGCATTATTTTGCATCTGTCACAAATGTAGAGAATGATGCAGGCATACATGAATGAGAACAAGTGAGTTCACTGGCAGCTTGAGGCTATCAACAGCACAATCTCTGATTCATTTCTCCTTGGACATTGGGAAGCTGGGGCTGAAATCTCCATTTTATACACCACTTTTTACTAACGCTGTTGTTTTCCACACCAGGGCTGATCACATACAGAATCCAATAAGATAATACAGTTGTTCCACTTAACACAGTGGTGCTATCTCGTCCCTCCCTTGGTATAACTAGTGTACAGGTCCTTGATACCCAAAGAAGTTAAAAAGAAGATAGATCGGTTCATTCACTTTTCTGTAAAAATTAACAAATCCCAAACACATTAGGATGTCATAATAGGGCAAAGAGGCTCCTTAACCACTTCATTCCAATTGTTGCCTTCTCCACCCATGTAGCAATAGGGTACTGGAGGCACAACGACCTCAGCCTCCTGGCTGGTTTGACCTCCTCCCCTGCTTCCTTAAGTTCTTAAGTTTTAAATCATATAACGTTTTAGTCGTAGTTTTAATTGGTTTTAACTGTGGGTTTTTTAGCCTTTTTATGTGTTTTAGGATGTGTTAAACCACCCTCGGTCACCAACGGCGAGGAGGGCGGTATAGAAATTTAAATAAATAAATAAATAATATACCACCTCATAGCGCTTAGTGCACTCTCTGGGTGGTTTACAAGTTAATTAGCATTTTGTCCCCAACATGCTGGGTACTTATTTTATTGACTACAGAAGGATGGGATGCTCAGTCAACCTTGATCCCTGTCAGGATTGAACTCACAATGTTTTGGCTGCAGCACAGGAGTCTAACCACTGTGCCACCGTGTAAACTCTACCATAGGATTTTTAGCTGGTGTGACCAGCGCTATGTACCATATTCCAGTTGCAGTTGAGAACCCACAAAATCCTATGCAGGCATTGTGATACAGTTCAGTTTTCAATATAATTCTTACTGTGAGATTTTAGATCTTCTCTGTTATCATGATACTGTACACCCCATTTCCAGAGAAGTCTCAGCTCCCAGTAAACCTTGATCTGACCTCAACTGGAACCCTCTCCAAAATCCCGGTTCCCTTTCTCTTGTCCCACACTACTTACAAATCCCAGCATACACTTGATTTCCTTCAGAGAACCGAGGCATCCGAGGAAGCCCATCAGCATAGTGAGAATGCCGACACCACAGAAAATATAGGACCACACCTTTAGGGCATAATACGATGACCCTGTGGGAAAAAGAAATCGACAAATCAAGCAAGCCCCATCATGAGAGGAAAAGTCAGCCAAACTTCCACCAAAAAGGAGGTGAAAAGTTCAACTGTACATCTATCCAACAACCCTTTCATGTAGATATCCTAAAGTACAGAATAGTTACATTTTGGGCATTTCATCTCTCAGAATTCCCCAGCCTGAGTAGACACTGGCAAAGCTGGCTCTGCAATGTTGGGAGATGTAATTCAAACCTTTTGGTCTGAGACCACATGAGCTGAAATCCCTTGAAAAAGATGCCATAGTCCAGTGACAGTGAACCTTTTAGAGACCGAGTGCCCAAAAGAGAGGGGCAGGGTGAGCTCAGTGCTGGGGGGGAGGGAGGAGATGCTCCCATTGGGCTGCTGGGAAGAGGGGAGGGGTGAACTCTATGCTGGAGGGAGGGAGGAAGTGCTTCCATTGGACTTATGGGAAGAAGGGTGGGGCAAACTGTGTCCTACGGGGGAGGAAGCGCTCCTATTGAGCTGCTGGGCAAAGGGGCAAGATGAACTCTGTGCTGGGGAGAGAAGGCACGTGCCCACAGAGAAGGCTGTGAGTGCCACCACTGGCACACATGCCATAGGTTCACCACCACTGCCATATTCCTTTTCTGCAGAACTCCAAAGATACAATCTATTGGATGGGGAGTGGAAAACAAGAGGTGGCATCTGTTTTGAAGGTCCATTTCTATCTTGGATTCTCCCCGAGACGGGGATAGTGAGATGCAGGACCCATTGGAACTAAATAGTAGTAGCAAACCCTATTATTGTATGGGGAAAATCAGACTGAGACCTCAGGACTCACCAAGAACAGAAGCGAAACTATTTCGGTCAAAAAGAATCCATAAGCCGAAGCTGAATAGAAGACTTCCAAGGATCTGAGAGAGACAGAAAACAAATAAAGAGGGGAATCATAAAGCTATATTTCCAAACCCTGCCTTAACCTTCCCTCCAGCTTTTCCCCATTCTCTATTAAGTAGGGTACTCAAGGGATCATACTAATGACCATGTTTAGCCAAGTAAAAGGTAGCTTCTGCCAAGTTACTCACAAAAAAGAAGAGGTTGAAGATGAAGAGGAAGTACTTTGTGACGCTGAGGCATCCTTTACGGGACATGGCAGCTTCCTGTAGGAGAGGCACAAAATTTAGGCTCAGTTTGTTTCAGCCAGGGTCCAATCCCCTCCCAACCTTGACCCAAATTCTCATGTGTTATCTCAACCTGTCACTTAATGGAGCAGAGCAAGAAGAGGCATTTCTAAAGGCCTCATACAAAAAAAATTGGGCCTAGGCTTCTATTGTAACCCAGAAGTCGGTAGGGTGAGATAATAATCATGACCCATTCAGTTGCTACAGAAACAGCCTCTCATCTTCAGGTTGTCAGTTCCGTTTTATCATTTTTCTGGTTGTGGGTTAAGAGTATGCAATCAACAGAAAAGTAAAAATGCTTTTCCCCACCCCTCCGCCTCAAAGAATAAGGACTTGCTGATAATAAGCATGAGTACCATCAACTGGTTCCAAGAGATAACGTATATCCACTCATTTCCCAGCTGTTAAACTGGGTTGCCACTTCCTAAACAGACCCTGCAGCTGTGCCTTTAAGAATGTCCATGCCATGATAAATGTCATCTTGCTGCCTGCGAAACTAATGAGCATTGCTCCCTTGAGTCAGACACAGCCAACTTTTGAGCAAGGGAGATTTTTACCTATACCAGGGATTCTCAAACTGTGACCCATGGGCTGGATGCAGCCTGTGGTATCATTTCATGTGGCCCACCACCACCACCTCCAATACACCAGGAAGTGCCATGTGGTAGAAGGGCAAAATGGCCGTTCGGCCCCCAAAGCTGTCTCAGGGAGTGTGACCTGGTCCCCGACTTAAAAAGGTTGAGAACTCCGGACCTATACAGAGGGTGCCAAAAATGTATGCATATTTTAAGAGAAGTTATCTATGTCTTAGTTTCTAAAATTGAACTGAATTACAGTTGCATGACGTTCCCTCAAAAGGATGGATGTTAGCGTCACCATGCGACAGGCAGGACAGTCAAAGAAAATGGCGGAAGCACGGTTGTTGTTCAAAGAACACAAGACCATTTTGAAGGGGCATATGTATTTGTTTATTTTATAGCTGAGTTTCCTTCATGTTCTCCTGACATAACACCTCTTGACCTTTATCTATGGAGGACCTTAAAGGATGTGGTGTTCCATAGAAAAAAATAGATACACTAGCACTGTGATGGTGAACCTTGGCACTCCAGATTTTTTTGACTTCAATTCCCAGAAGCCCACATTGCCCTTATTGTAGAAAGTTATCCACTGTAGAAAGTTATCCAGCCCACACTACCCTTATCATTCCCAGAAGCGGAAGTAAAACGCACCCATACGGGGAAGCACAGGCTGGATGAATCACAGTAAATCCATTTGTGTAGATTCACAGGGTGCTTGGGCTTCTGAGAATTGAAGTCCAAGAACATCTGGAGTGCCAAGGTTCATCATCACTGCACTAGGGGTACTTCAGGAAAGAATTGAAATGGCATACAATAGGACACTTTGGTCAACATTCCTCAAGCAGTAGTTAGCCACAATCAGAAGTGCCTTGACACTGATGGTAATCACTTTGAGCACCTCTTGTATTCCAGAAGTTAAACATGACATGTATTCATCTTTTGTTATATTATAATATTAATACAGGTTTTTTCCTTTCTTAAAATGGGCACACATTTTGGCACCCTCTGCTGATCCAAGTTATTTTTCTTGCCTAGAATCGAGCAGAAATGGCCTTCTAAACTACTCAGGACAAGATATAATAATAATTTTGTGTCAGAGATTACTCTGGGTTGAAAGGATTTTAGCTGGAGAGACTCTGCTTAGGGGATGCCCAGATACAGCTCCTTTCATGTCCCCAAGTGCAGCCCTTGAGTATCGAAACCCAAACTTCTAATCTCCAAGCTCAGCATCTTAAGCACTAAGCCGCCCAAGGTGTACACTGTAGAAAGCCTGGCAAATTATACTGGCAAACTAGGCAAAGTCTCCAGTTTCATTTAGATTAAACTCCCATGAGTCCCACTTTGGCCTTGATATCCTTCCGTCTGCACTGCTTTCCTTCTTTGGCATTAGCCTCTGTCAGTCTGTCTGCCCATGTACACGTACTGCTTACCCCTGGTGTTCAACTGCTAGATCTCAATTAATGAACATTTGGAGGGCCCCAATTTCAGCATTTATTCCAAACCTGTGAACTTCTGAACTGACTTCATCAAAAACTTTTTAAACAGCATGTCACAGGAATGTCTGAGACAAAGAAATTAATAATTGGGATGCCTCTAAAGGCCTCAACATGATTTTAATTTATATAGCTTCCAAATTTAGTGAAATCCGATCCAACCATGTAAGACAAAATAATAGTGATGCCCCTGAGAGCCCCCCCCCCCCCCAGCAACTGTCATGTACAGTACACAATTTTTGTTTCAAGCTAGACTACCCCAAAGGTACTGTCCAAATGTGGTGAAAATTTATCCTATATTTTAAAATGATTGGCATGCCTAGGAGGGCTTCAAAGGTGATTTTTGTGTAGCCTTTTTTTTAACAGTCATATTTATTTATAGAGATGGGTGAGGTAGAAAATGCCATAGGGGCAGTGGTGGGCATCAGCAGGTTTGCACCAGTTCGCCAGAAACGGTAGCAGAAATTCTGGCTGGCCCCTCCCATCCAAGTTTTGAAATAAAGTACAGTACTCCTCATTTGGGTGCAACCATGGGCTTTCCCCTAGCCACACCCACCATACCACAACCACAGTGTGGTAGTATTTTTTTTTTTGAGCACACCACTGCATTAGGGCCAGTGGTGTTGCAAGAGGTCCCAGGCACTTCATTTCATTTTTATTTCCTGGTTAGTCAATGAGTTTTATCTCACATACACATGCAATCCATGATTCAGAGTGCAGAATCTACCACAGCCTACTGTCTCTCCCAAGACTCTCCCATTCCGAACCAAACCACCATACCCTGCCATTCCTGAAAAGCACAATGGGTGAGGTATCTATGCTTCTCCTGTTGCCACAAAACAAAGAAACAGTAAATCTTGTTGCTTACCATATTAAGTCACACTAGAGTAAGTCCATTGAATCAGTGGTGCTTTGATGACTCAACTCCCCCATGAGTTCAACTAATTCAAATTGACCCCCTCTAGTTGTGACTCAACTATACTAAAGTAAATTTCAACTAGAGTAAGCCCATTTGAATTAATAGAACAAATAAGAGGGGCTGACTCTCCCAAGCCCCACTGATTAAATGGGATTGCTCAATTTACTATGGTAAGCAACAGGATTTCCGCCAGATCCTTTGGCATTGTGTTTGGTGCCAGCTTTCATGGAGTGTGGATCAGCGGTGCTCAAACTAAGGCCTGGGGGCCAGGTGCGGCCCCAAACGCCAATTCATCTGACCCGCAAAGCCCTCGTCGCTCCTGGAAGTGGAAGTAAAACGCACCCATATGGAACGATGAGGGCTTCGTGGGCCGGATGAATTGTCGTCGGGGGCCGCACCCGGCCCCCAGGCCTTAGTGACCGGCTCCCTCAACCACATGATCGGCCCATGGCCCAAAAAGTTTGGACACCCATGGTGTAGATAGTAATAATTTTGTGTCAGAAATTATTCTGGGTTGAAAGCACATAAAGAAGCATATAAAGGTGTTTTCTGGGTTGAAAGAGTTTTTGCTGGAGGAGCTCCATTCAAGGGAAATCCGAACGAAGCTCCTTTCATATCCCCAAGATCTGTCCCTTTAACAATAAATTTGCTAGTCAGCGGATCCTCTATGCCCTCTGATGCCTGTTATTTTATTTTGTTTTATTTTGGGATGTATTTGTTTGGTTGGTCTGTTTTTTTTTGTTGTATGTTTTGTTGTGTTATTTGATATTTGTATGTACACTGCCCAGAATAGGAAATTTCCTAAACGGGCAGTATAAAAATGTAATAAATAAATAAATTTTCCAACCAAAGTGGTCCCTATTTATCTACTTGCAATTTCTTGCTTTTGAACTGCAAGGTTGGCAGGAGCTGGGACAGAGATGGAAACTCACTCCATCATGCAGCACTCCGGTCCCGAACTGCTGACTTGCCAACCTTCCAGCTAACAAGGCAAGCTTCTTAACCACTGAGCCACCACAGTCTCAAAAAGAGTCTTAACTTACAGATATAGTACTTTGAAATGCAACTTTTATCAAGCCGTTGTTTGAGCTCAGAACTTTAGGAGGTAATAGTGGTTTCCATGAGTCATCATTGCCATCTCTGGCATTTGCAGCTCACCTAAGTTTGCCCACCGCTTCTTTAATCATCCTTCCACAAATACTTCATTAAAAAGGAATGCCCACAATGTCTTTTGACTCCAAATACCAGGAGCCAGAGGTGACTCAGGAATTAGGATGAGGATGCCACACCTCGTTGAAGATGGCCTCCCCACCCCAGTCATGAATTATCTTTCTGATGAGACGTTTACCTGAAAGAACATCAAAGTGGGTAGACATTGCTTCATTTCTATTATCATCATCATCAACAACAACAACAACAACAACAACAACAATGCCAGGTCTGCCACACCCGACGCTGACCCAGCCATTATAAAACATTTCACAAGCTTTCATCTATGACAGGGGTTGGCAAGTTTTTTGAACTGAGAGCCAGGTCACGTTCCTCCAGACAGTTGAGCGGGCCAGACTGGTGGTCATAAATGCTGCTGTGAAATACATCAGCCCTAGCCATGAGGATTATGGGTGATGTAGCCCAAAAATAATCTGGAAACTCACAATAGTGTATGCCTATACTGTACTATGAATTGCAAGTAGATAAATAGGTACTGATTTAGCAGGAAAGGTAATAGTCAGTGGTGGGCATGAGCCAGTTCAGACCGGTTCAGCAGAACCGGTAGTAACAATCCCGGGTGGCCTCTCGGAGGGGGTAGTAACCTGCCAGGGAGACCACCCAGGGTGGTTACCATTTTTTTGAGGTGACTGGTTCAGTTGCCTCTCCGGCAGCCCTTCACTGCAGCCTAAAATGGCTGCTGGTGAGTGTGCATGCATGAAAATACCAATTGGCACATGCGTGCCTCCAGTACTCAGTGTGCATGTGTCAGTTGGTATTTTAACACATGCACATTCACCAGCAGCCATTTTGGGCTGCAGTGAAGGGCGAGGAGGTTGGCTGTTGAGGCCCTCAACAGCCTCTTCAGAGGTGCAGCGGCGGCCCTCACTCGAGTCACCCCGTGCCATGCTGCTGCACCACGTAGCTGCCCTGCACCGTCTGCTGCCACTGCTAGCTGCCACCACCAACTGCCAACGACAAAGACCGTTGCCCGCTGCCACTGACCGCCACTTGCCACTGACACCACTGGTGCCACTCGCCGCCAACTGCCTCCAATGCCTCTGCTGCCACTCATCACTGCTCACTGCCACCATCACACACTTCCAGGGCAGGCCGAGCCAGGCCGGATGGCCGGGCTTGGCCATGCTGCCGGGCCGGGCCAGGTTGGGCCCCGCCACATTGCCACTGTTGCTGCCTGCTCCCCAGGGTAAGTGACTCGGGTTTGTGTTTGGGGTGGGTGGGTGGAATATGTATTTAACTAATGTGCGCTTTTATGTGTTTCTATGTCTATTTAATGTGTATTTTAATGTATATTTATGTGTTTTTAATATGTGTTTTAATGTGTATTTACATGCTTTTATGTCTATTCAATGTGTATGTTTAAACTTTGGCTCCACCCACATTGTTGGCTCCACCTATGACAACAGCTCTGCCCAGGGTGTGGTAGTAAAATTTTTGACTCCCCATCACTGGTAATAGTGTTCTGTGCATGTCAGTGTCTAGTCATGCCTGCCACATGACCATGGAAATGTCTGCAGACGCAGACAGCACTGGCTCTTTGGTTGTAAATGGAAATGAGCACTACCCCCTAGAGTCAGATACAACTGGATTTCGAGCAAAGGAGAACTTTACCTTTATACTAGACCCCTCACATTCTTTCACCAGTTATAATTCTGTGCATTTGGTGGCAGGATCATATATTCGTATACTACAACTATTCGGTGCAGGGCCCATTGTGGTCACTGAACAGCAGTTGCTGGGGAACAACAGCAGGAGGCAGTCTACCTGCTTCCTCTCCTACATATGGACTTCCCAAGACATCTTGGCAGCCTTTATGCATTGTGTGGGCAAACTACAGTTCTTCAAAGAGAACACTGCACTCTATGCATGCCCAGAAACACTGTTGGCATACATCACAAATTCCTGCCATCAGAAAGTGAGTCCTGCTAAGAAGACAACTTGCATCATATCATGAGAAGTCTGAAGAGGAAGTGGTTACTGTGCATCACAGATTCTCAGAAAAACACGCTCATTTCCTGGGGTCCTCATATAACAGATCTTAATCATTCCCTCACTCTCTCAAGAACTGCCGTCTTGCCCAACAGATTCCCTGTTACTATTCATCTGCTTCCCTGCTGCTTGACCTTTACGTTTTGCTTGCATCTCCCGTGATGGCAAACCTTGGCACTCCAGGTGTTCCTTAGGCTTCAATTACCAGAAGCCCAGAAGTCAGTACTCCTACAGATCAGGGCTTCTGGGAACTGAAGTTCAAGAACAACTGGAGTGCCAATGTTAGCCATCCCTATTACCAATTCTGGAGAAACTAGTTTACACATAGGCAACTACTTAAATTCATTGAGTGGCAGTACAAATCTAAATATAAATAAATAAATTTTGGGGTACATATACAGAAAAAGCTTCTTTGTCCAGGTACTTTCCTTGCCACAATTAGTTTATATAATTTAAACACAGACATTCTAATGGAAAAAGAAATCACCAGTACCACTTCTAGATTAGCACACAAAGCTCTTTCATATTCATGGCTGGGTTTTTAGAAGTCCCCCCACCTTTTTAAAATTTATTTATGCTCTGTTTCACACAAGTCATTCCGAGCTAGGCTCAGCACCAGGCATATGAAAGTATGTGCAATCTGTACCACTTATGTAACCCCTCCATGACACATTTAAACTCATGAGAACATCTCTGGTTGCACAAGAGTTTTCCCAGATTGTACGCACAAGCAAGCTATCACACATGCATATTCAGCAATGTTTCTCCTCTTGCATTTTCAACACAAGCTTTCATCTGGACAGGGTTTCCCACAGAGTGGTTATCCAATTTACTTATAAAATAGCTCATAAAATACTTCTAGATCATGTTTTGAGGCATAGCTTCCCCAGGCATTGGATATTGTACACACCAGATACATGTCTGTGACTGCACATCTCTGTGCTGGGTCACCAAAGCCCAGTCCCAAGCAAAATGTTATATACACACACACATATGTAGCTTCAAAAAGTGACTTTTTAAAAAACTACCACTGCCAGGCTCAGTCTATTACTCATGCAGTTGAGAGAACCAAGACTAAATTAGACAAAGTACTGTACATAATTATCACACAACTTAATGTAACTGTGCCAATTAAATAGAACTTGGAAATTCTCCATTGGGAACTGTGACTCAAAATCTCAAGAGCGGCCACTATTTGGGGATTTGGGGTATCATCGTCTTTTAAAAAAAGGAACCTCCCCGAATGATGATCGTCTTTTTCTGTTTCTAGGCCAGATGTGAAACTGTCAAAATGAGGCCACATTTTGGTGAATTCATTCTACAGTTCCTTTTACTGCCCGTGTTACACCTAATTGTAGTGCAAAAATACCACAATCCTCCAAACTCTGATTAACAGATTAGATTCCAATTCTCACAGACCCTTGTTAACCAGGTTATCAATAACCTGGTTATTGTTAACCAGCAGTATATAGTGGTGTCTCACCTTCCTTCCTCACCCACATCACACAACTAGCCCTATAGCAATTTAGAGGCAGACCAAACCACTCTATGCCGTAACCAGTGGTGCCTAAACTAAGGGCCAGGGGCCGGGTGCGGCCCCCAACACCATTTCATCCGGCCCACGAAGCCCTCGTCGCTCCTGGAAGCGGAAGTAAAACGCGCCCGTACGGGCGCGTTTTACTTCCGCTTCCAGGAGCGACGAGGGCTTCACGGGCCGGATGAATTGGCGTCGGGGGCCGCATCCGGCCCCCAGGCCTTAGTGATGGGCTCCCTGAACAACATGATCAGCCCACGGCCCAAAAAGTTTGGGCACCCCTGCCCTAAACATTCTCCTCTGCCTTTCGGATCTCCTCAAACCAGCCCCACTGAGAACACCCCACATCTATGCCCCATTACCTAAAGTTACTTTCTCTATCCCTTGTGAATCACCCTGATGTCCCTTTCCAGGCACAACACTTCCAAACCCCCCCACCCCCCACCCTGAGTCTGATCTCCTGCCCCATAAGCAGCCTTCCTCCCGTACACAAGATCGAACCGAGTCTGGCTGATTTGCACGTGCTCCTCCGATGATAGCCCCACAGCGACCGATTCATTCCTCTTGTGATCAGCAGCGCGCTGGGGGGGGGGGGAGAATGGCCTAATTTGGGACGGAATCCAACAACCCCCCACCCCGTCTACCCAATTCCCCCTCTCCCCAAATATTCCATAATAAGTCCCTATTATATGCCATTTGAGCCTCTCTGCCTATATATACTCCTTTCTCTCTTGGCTTTTCAGCATCATCAGCATCAGATCTGGACGGCTTACCTTCGCGATCGTTCCCACGCAGTCCTCACTCAGGTCGTTCTCCCCGTATAGCGATCCCCGAACCTCCTCCCTCCCTTCTCTTTCCTTCCACTCCCCCCCTCCTTTTGACAGTACAAAGTTTCCAAACTTCACCCCAGGGGCCCACCTCCTTCATTGGCTCCTCGCCTTCTGATTGGCTGCCAGGAGAAGAAAAGGAGGCGGGCGTAGAACGTTAACACATTTAATAGATTCCAACGTTCCACCCCCAGCTGGAAGATTCTCGCCTCCCTCCAAGTCCATTTATTGATGAGGGTTGCCCCCCCCTTTGCATTGTTAAAGTGGATCTGCGCCCCGAGAGGTTTCGTGGAGTTCATTTCCTGCCGCACCAAGGAAGGGGCAGACCTGTTAATAATCGCATCCAGTAACGTCGGAGCGAGCCCTGAAAACAATTCACGAGTGTGCGGGTGTTTTGTTGCGTTAGGGGATTATTACTTTGGCAAGCACATTACAAAAACTAAACCGCACCATTGAAGACCTTGCAGAGCCATTCCTTAGGGGTTGTGGATGCTGTAGTCCAGGAATTCTTAACTTGCAGCCCGTGGGCCAGATATTGCCCATGACACGATTTCATGAGCCCCCCTCCACCATGCATGCCTCCACCACACCAGGAAGTGCCATGTGGTGGAGGATGGGGAAAATGGCTGTCTCCCCCCCCCCAAAACTGTCTGAGGAAGTATGACCTAGTCCAGGGATCTGCAAACTTGGCTCTCCAGGTGTTCTTGGACTTCAATTACCAGAAGCCCAAGTCAGTATGCCTGCTGATCAGGGCTTCTGGGAATTGAAGTCCAAGAACATCTGGAGAGCCAAGTTTGCTGATCCCTGACCTAGTCCTAGCCCCTGGCTTTAAAAGGTTGAGAACTCCTGCTGTAGTCCATCAATTCTAACACAGCATCCTAACACGGCTGAAGGCACTGCTGTTAGTGATTTTTCCATAAAGGAAAATGCAAGATAGTAATAGCAGTTACACTTATTTACCACCCCATAATGCTCAGTATACACTCTGGGTGGCTCACCAGTTAATTAGTACAGTATTTTGCCCCCAGCACGCTGGGTACTCATTTTACCAACCTCTGGAGGATGGAAGGCTGGGTTAACCAGTCCCGTCAGGATTGAACTCACAACATTTTGGCTGCGGTGCAGCAGTTTAACCACTATGACACAAGGGATCACAGCTGAAAGCCACTGTCATTTTTAAAAAGTAATGGATACAGCACATTGTGGCCTACAGTACTGTAGTAGTAAAAGCCTAGACTAGGTCCACTATAACAGGGAGTTTGCTTCCATCATCTCACTCCAAAATCCTGAGTATCCCTAATATAAAAAGTTTTGCTCCACTGCAGTGTAGTAGTGGTAAATTTGGAAGTGCAGGTATTAATTATGACAGTCCCTATAGCCACATGGCCAAGAAGAATCTAAAAATACAGGGAGTGATCTATATCACCAAACTACCATAGTTCTAATACTTAAGCTCCACTAGGCACAGGGCTTTTGCAAACCTAATGGATCTTCCTTGCCCATTTTAGACTAAATCGTGGCAAAATACTAATCAGGGACAGCATAGCAATACTGTATATGGTTCCTGGCGATGAGGAAATAATTCCCACGCACCCCGTAACTTTTTTGAAAATTAAGCCAAGCTTACAGGGAACTGGGAAAGCCCACCATGAACACTACTCCCCAAACTTTGTGCCTGTGAACCCTAGCTTCTTTGGCTATAAACAGAGATGAATACTGAACCCTAGAGTCGGATATGACTGGCTTTTAAGCAAAGGAGATCTTTACCTTTACTTAACACATATTTAGTGCTAGGTAAAAGGATAACTTTTCAATGCCAGATAAAATAGCCAAACTATGGCCTGTGGTCTGGAGTTCATCAAGCATTCTCTGTGCAATTTATACAACTACTCCCCCACCCCTATTTTAAGAAATAGGAACATTCTTCTATTTTCCATAGGAAATGGAAAGAGTCTGTAAGTGTGAATAAACAATGAAAGCGATATACACCATACACAGCAAAAGGGTATGTATTAAGGTGCAGCAAGAGTCTTGTGACACTTTGAAGACTAATTCTTTTATTGTGGCAGAATCGTTCGCAGAATCAGAAGACTCTAGGAAAAAGTTACTCAATGGGACTCACTTCTGACTCACAATTTAGTAAGGATGTTGTCATTTGCTTCCGTGTGGCTATAATCAGTTAAACAAAGAATGTGATTGTTGACCACTATTAAATTAGCAGTAAACAGCCAGTTTCAATTAGTCACTTGTCTCATAGAACATGTTAGACCACAACGAGATTTTTTTTATTCCACATACAAGATAAAATAATTGAATTTGAATTTATTAACTGACACCCATTGCCACTACATACCAAACATTCCCTCCATGGCACTCTACAGAACTGATGGGACTACACAATATCCACTACTCCTAAAATGATAGCTGAGGATGATGGAAATTGTAGTGCAACATCTCTGGGTTGAGATAGGCTCCCATGGAACATCAAATGGTTTCAGTTCTCTTGAGTCTCTCTTCTGCCATTCTGCTCTTGTCCCCCCCACCCCCAGATCATTTCTCAGAATAGTAAGATCCTTGGGGCAGGGAGTTCTAACTCCCTATACACTTTAGAAACACCACACATATAGAGGACTGCTGCTTCTTCAAAGTCCATATCCTATTCCAAATATTGTCTCATGGCAATCAGCCGTGAAGATTGTCCTGGGAGCAATGTAATGTAGTAGCCTTCTATTTGCCTTCCACATCACAGCATGACACCTGCACCACAAGTCACTTTCTGGTCCTGAGCTCTATTGACACAAAATCCGCACCAGTCCCTGGTTAGTATTGATGAAGCTGCTGCCCTCCATCAAGATGGATTCAAGTGGGATTTAGTTGGCCCTTAGAGTTGTCAAGTTAGTTTGGCATTGAGTCGCTGGCAGTAGGGTCTAACTCTATTAGCATAGCAGGATAACCTGGCTAGACTTGAATATATGTAATGAAATTAAGGCTCTTTTGTAGTCACCTACCTTTGGGAGTTACCAGTGTGAAGAAGTGAAACAGGAGTGAGTATGGTTAGTTACTGAGGAGATGGGACAAACGGTAATGTGGGCAGGGAGGGAAACTGCAGTTACTATATTAATGAAGATGGGTAGCTGAACAGAGGTAGAGAGATCTGCAATATTAAATTCGCTTTGATCAAGCAACTTCCTTGTTTTTGTTTAGTCTAGTTCAGTTATTACATTTTATCCTACCTCTCTGCTAAAAATATCGCTCAAAGCTGTTAACAAATATAACTAAAATAAAATTCAACAATAGAATTATGAAAATTGTTGCCATAACCAAAACACACCAAAACATTTTAAAAGGTCAATTGAAGAGATGCTTTTTAACACTCTTCACAAAAACAGCTACAGCAGGAAATGAACTACCTGTAATCATATCTTTGAAAAAGATCTGCACTTCGCAAATTTGGACAACACAGGAGAAAGCCTTTCCTTGTCAGGCTGACAATTGGGACTCCATTGGTGATGGTATTCTTAAGAAAGCCTCCCCTGAAGATCTTAGCATCTGCACATGTTTACACAAGCCAGGGATCTCTTAGATTTGCTTAGACCTAAAGCTATTCTAAAGATTTTCTAAAAACATCATTCAAATACTGTACAAGCATTATAAAACCTGAGATTCTGGAGAATCAAAAAGGACACATGACTGTAACCCTCTATGATAGGGGTTCCCAAACTAAGGCCCCTGGGCTGGATCCAGCCCATGGCACCATTTCATGTGCCCCCCTCCCTCCAAGGGCATTCAAGAAATTGAAGCTGTTGAGACAAATGGCCACCCCCATTGTGCAGGCAGAGAAAAATGGCCATCCGGCCCTCAAAGCTGACTGAGAGCGTGTGACCCAACCCCCAGCTTGAAAAGGTTAGGAACCCCTCCTCTATGAACCACAGTACATATTTGTTTTTACTGCACCAACAGGGAAATCTTAGGAAGTGGCTCTGCTTCTAAATTCTTTTTTTGGGTTGGCCAATTTGTTATGCTGTTTTTGTTATTTCTGACGTATGTACGAGAGATCTCAAAAAAATATCCTGTCTTCAACAGCTCTGCTTAGTTCTTGCAAACTAAAGCTGGTCGTTCAGTGGCATAACAGGGGGCGGGGGACACTTTTGGGGGGCAGCAAAATTTCACAATAAATAGTACTTTGCCGCCACTTCTGGACTTCCTAGCGGCCAGGGTGAAGAGGCTGCTGTGGGGACAGACACCGGGACCCTCCACCACCGCCAGCATCCTGGGCCCTGCCTAGGGGGTGCCAAATTTGGCCTACACCCCGGGCAGCTGAAACCCACGCTACACCACTGTGGTGGTTCCTTTAGGCCAGGAGTCTATTCAACTTGTATTTGGCCTTCCTCTTTTCCCTATTGCTTGGCAGTGAATTTCAGTTTTCTCAATCACAAGCTGTTAGTGGACCAGGGCTTAGTAGAAGCTGTGAATGAGCAGGATTATATGGGCAACAAGGTAAAGGTTTCCAAACCTTTGATCTTTATCCTGCAAGCACTTCAAAGTCTAGGAATCAAAAAGCTTTGCTATTGTTTGCCTCCCTATTGAACAGTTTTGATATAGAACCCAGGACTTCCCTTTCTTATAAATATTAGGTTCCTCTGCACAGCCAGGGGAAAGAGAGACTACTTCAAAGACTCTGCTTGGGTTCCTTCCGCTTGTTGTATTCAAAGGCCTGGGATTTGTGGAAACAGGGCTCTGGCTTCAGTCAGGCTCAGCTTAATAGACGATTGTTTAATATAGTAATTGTATAGTTTCTTGCCTGTACAGTCAAAGGCAGCCTCTCTTCCAGAGTCTTGTCAATCTAATGCAAATCCTGGACTGGATTGCAATGTAAGCTTTATGAAAGTATGGCCTGGATAAAAGAAGGATCAAGCCCAAAACATAAAATGGCTGAGGGTAAGAAGTTAGGGTGACTGCTGCGTTGGCTCAAGTAGTTAAGATGCTGAACTTGATGACTGGAAGGTCGGCAGCTCAATTCAAGACCTGAGTACTGCATGACGGAATGAGCTCCCATCCCTGTTCCAGCTCCAACCTAGCAGTTCAAAAGCAAGAAGTTGCAAGTAGATAAATAAGTACCACTTAATGAGAAGGTAAACAGTATTCTGTGCACTCCGGTGTCAAGGCATGCCTGTCACATGACCACGGAAACATCTGCAGATGCAAACAACACATTCATTGGCTGTAAACAGAGATGAGCACTGAACCGTAGAGTTGGATTTGACTTGGCTTTCAAGCAAGGGCAACCTTTACCTTTACCTAAAAAGTTAAAGCTGTCTCATACGGTTTCAGGCAGCTATTTGGGAGCACCAAATTATTAGTTTATTCTTATTATATTTTTGCTTCCAGAAGGGCAGAGAAACTCTCATGGCATTTTCAGGCACAGAAGTCAAAATGAGTGAACAGTCTTAAGAGTGAACACTATTTACAACTTCTCCATCCTAAATGTATGTCTTTTGTTCGTGACATCTGGTTGTCATTAACATTGTTGTGATCCTGCAGGTAGTTCTTTGTATTGCACATTATTAGCATCTTGAACCCATCACAAAGAGGCCCTAAAAATAACTGGAAACACCCTTTGGTTTCCCCTGGCAGCCACTTCTAATATGACTCCTTGAAAATTTTGTTCAAATTTCCACTAAAGACTGATAGAATGACGTAAAACCTGAACATTTCCCATTAAAATGCTTCAAATGACTTTAAAAAGTAACTTTAAAAAATATGTCACTTGTTACATGACAGCATGGCATGTTACATGACAGCACTAATGCAAGAGTGAAAATCTGAAGTCACAACTCCCAAGGAAACAGACTGTCTATCACAGGGGCCCCCAAACTTTTCAGGCCGCAGTCTGGTCATGTGGTTCAGCAGGCCGGCCACATGGTTCCTCTCACCGGAAGTGGAAGTAAAATGCACCTGCACATCTGCAAAACGCTGCCATAAATGCACCCACTGCTATTGCAAACACATTTACAACAGCCACGGGTGCAGTTACGGCAGTGTTCTGCGGATACATGGGCGTGTTTTACTTTAGCTTCTGGGAGCTGCGTGGACCAGGTTCGGCCAGTGGACCATAGTTTGAGCACTCCTGGTCTATCAAATTGTGCAATATTCTCTGTGCAATCCAAACACATATTGGGGCTGTGAGCCTAATGCATTCTTAAACAAACTCAGTAGAACCACAGAATTCACAGATCACAAACCAATTTTCACTCCCTTGCCACTCCCAATTTACAGCGCAGTTTGGTCTTCTCAGCATTAAATGCCCTGCAGAAGATAACATTGCAACTCCAGTGAGAGACACAATGTGGGTTGCATATGTAGAGTTAACAGATTAAAGAAGACTGTCTCTATACTTGCTGCAGTTTTTGAGGTTTGGGCTCTAAGGGCACAGATCGTTATTTTGAGGTTCAAGTTCTCAGTATTGCAGCTGATGTTAGTTCCTTTTAAAAAATACACTCTCAGAATTCAAGTTTCGTTTTATGCTTTGTGGCTACACTCTTTCTTGTTGCTTCTTTCACATGTCCTACTAATACCACAATAGAAAAATATGCTATCTGTGAATATCAAAATGTGTTTGTTTTAGAGGTTAAAAGTTCCAACTCATTTGATGACACTTGTCTTGTGAACAAAGAAGATTCCACAAGCTAAAAGGGTGATTTTTTAAGGGTCAGCCTTTCTGTAAAGCACATCAAGGTAGCTACACGACAGGCAGCAGATGCTAGGAGCTGGGAGTGATGTATTAAAAGTGAGAGTTGTATTCCTCTTGGCCAGACTTTTGACTCCAGAGCTTACCAGTTATATGGCCAATCCAGACCTTTAGTACACAGGTAGCCAGCCTTTGGTTTTTGAACTTCAATTCCCACAAGCCTAAGTCATTTCCCCAAAGCACTGCCTTTGTGCATCAATAAAATTCTAGAGTCATAATACTGGGGAGAAAGCTGGTGAATGCCTGCACTTTAGCAGCTTACAAACATATAAAACATCACAACAACAACAAAACCAGGAAATAAAGCATAACTAACAATACATAAGTTAATAACAAAAAATAACTCCCTAAAGGCATCAAAGAAGATCCTAGCAATTTATATAGGTTGCTCTTGCTCAAAAGCCAATCATATCCGACTGTAAGGTTCAGTGCTCATCTCAGAAGGCAGCGTTGTTTAGGTTTAGGTTTAGGTTTGTTTAGATTTTTCTGTGGACATGTGGCAAGGCATGACTAGACACCGGAGTGCACAGAACACCGTTTACCTTCCCACCGAAGTAGTGCCTATCTATTTACAATACTTGCAATTTCTTGCATTCCAACTGTTAGGTTGGTAGGAGCTGGGGCAGAGATGGGAGCTCACTCTGTCATGCAGTACTCCGGTCTTGAACTGCTGACCTTCCAGTCATCAAGTTCAGCATCTTAACCACTAACCCACTACAGTCCCTTAGCGATTTATATTACAAAGCATAAATCCATGCCATCAGAAATACAGAACCATCAATTAAACATAATCTCCATCCATTACATAACTATGCATGTTTGTATTTAGGGCATTGACATTGGCGTGTATCCTCTCCATTCCATTCAGGCTGCAGTCTTACATACTGTACTGTACTAGCACTTGCAGTGGTGAGATTCATCAGGTTTGCCCCAGTTCGCCAGAACCCATTGCAGAAATTCTGGTTCTCCCAGCCCATCCAAGATTTGAAATAAAGTACAGTAAAACCTTGCATAAAGAGCACCTCACTTAGAGACTAACTCACTTAAACAGTAGCATTTTCTCTGAATTGTTGCCTCGCTTAATAACTAAAACCAACAAAAAACTCACTTAACAACTAAATAGGGGTTCACAATCCCCCCGCCAGAAGTCACAATTGGTCACTTACAATGGTGTTTCGCTTAAAGAGCAAACTGAATTAAAGAGCAACCCCATGAAACACATTATGCTCTTTAAGTGAGGTACCCACTGTAGTCCTAATTCCAGTGCAAGGCAAGGCTTTCTCCCTGGCTACGCCCACCATACCACACCCACAGAGTAGGTAGTAAAAAAAATTGAATCCCATCACTGATGCATTTAGACTTTATTTCTGAGCTGGCACAAGAGAGTATACATTGCCTTTCTGTGCAAGTATAAAGCCCTAATCAACAAGATGATGTCTAGCATGTGTAACAGTACACTGGAGCTTGTGTTAAGCATTAATGTAGCAGAACATTATGCTCTTCAGTATCAAACAAGATACTGTACTGGCTATCATATCCAGCTTGGCCATAGGGAACAGTTATAGTTGGCTTGTTTAAATTTTTATTTCAGGTCAAGAAATACATTATCCAGAGTTCCACAGCTTTATAACTTCAGAAAAATACAAACAACAAGAACAACTTTTTAAGTATTGCAGAATATATAGTACAGTATCTGAAACATAGTAAATCCCCCAAGTAATAATATTTGTCATAGCTTTTATCCTCACAAATTAACTAGAGATTTGTCGACTGCAACTCGTATCCAAGAATGCATTTCCCCCCTGAAGCAGGAAAAATGTCACTGGCGTGAATTTGTTTACGGTGGATCCCATCCTGCCATGAAGTGACCCACACACTATGATCCCAGAGCCATCACCCATGGCACACGTGAAGCGTGACATGGAGGATTTAACACCAGGACTGCAATGGACCGCCGCAGCCTTGAGGATATGGACAAGGACACACAAGCATGTGAATACGTTTACCTCAGTGTAACAATGACATTTCAGTGCCCCTCCCAGAAAGAAACAAACAAAGGGAAACTAGACCTTATCAAATGTGTTGTTATCTTGAGTGTTACCTTATTCTCTTTACTTTATGGGTTAATTTCTTAGGTAATGCTAAATTCCATACACATTTGTAAGAGCATTTTAAAAAGTGTGCCCACCCTTCCCCATGTTTCTCCCTACTCTCAGTATCTTTTACTTGGCAGCCAGTAATAAAAATGTACAGTAACCAGTTCTTTATGTAGAAGTACAAGTCATCCCTCCCCCCCTTTGCAACAGATACATTTTCAGACCTGCATGGATACCTGAAACTACAGATAACATAGAACTAACGTTTAACACATAGGATACCTAAGTCATAAAAGTGGGACTTCATTGGGATTTCAAATGCCTTCATTATTCTACAGCAGGGGCTCCCAACCTTTTCAAGCCTGGGGCCGTGTCACGCTCTCTCATCAGCTTTGAGGGCTAGATGGCTATTTGGCCCTACCTACACAATGGGGTGGCCATTTTGTCCCAACAGCTTCAAAGGGGTGGCGATTTTGTTTCTTGAATGCCTTTGGAGGGGCGGGGGTCACATAAAATGGCACCGTGGGCCAGATCGTGCCCACAGGCCTTAGGCTGGGAACCCTTATTCTACAGCCATGGTTTCTGATGTGGATCACATGCCCCACATGGAGGCAATTTTATTTTTAAGTGGGTCAATTCGAGAATGAGTTAGACCAAGTTAATGGCCTTTTAGGCTTCTTCCACGTGAATAGGAGTTCACTTTTTGAATAATAAAAATTATATGTCACGGTGGGGAGTGGGCATCAGGGTTTTAGAGATGCTTAGGTGGGGCATGGCCAAAAAAAAAAAAAAGGTTGGGAACCACTGGTCTACAGATACGGCTTCCTCTGTTCCTTGTAAATTTTACACTGCAGACAGTGGCCTCTAGTGGCCAACTCTGGTAATGCAATATAGAAATACATACCATATGAATTTCAGGGTTTTTTATTTGAACATTTTTTGTTGTTCAGTCTCACAGTCGATTCCGACCCTTTGCGACCCTATGGACCATTGTCCGCCAGGCACTTCTGTCTTCCACCATCTTCTTCAGCCCGCCCAGCTTTGTGCCCATTGTATCTACAATACCATCTAGCCATCTCATTTTGGCCACCCCCTTCTTCTTTTGCCCTCCCACTTTCCCAGCATCAAGGCTTTCTCAAGTGAATCCTCTCTTTTCATTTGGTGTCCAAAGTACTTTAGCTTCATCTTTACTATTTGACCTTTGAAGGAGCAGTTAGGGTTGATTTCTTTTAGGATCAACTTATTTGTTCTCCTCAATGTCCAGAGGACTCTCAAAACATTTTTAGACCTGCAGAAAACTGAAACTGCAAATAGTGAACCCATGGATATGGGGCATAAAACCTGTACAGCATTATTAATATCCAGTGTGGTGTGACAAGTATATTGATGGATTCGGATTCCCGAGGCCTGCGCTCAAACTCCTGTTCAGCCATGGGAATTCACTAGGGTGGTGGAACTACAGGACAGTACAGTACCTTAAAAACTCTGCTAGGGTTGTTATAAATTGGTTCTACATAAAGATGCATAGCACACACACATATCCCATTGTCATCTCTAAATATATTTAATAATGCAGTCATCAGGGCCAAACAAAAAGATTGTCAAAGGTAATAATAATTTCATGTCAGAAATTATTCTGGGTTGAAAGGATTTTTGCTGGAGAAATTCTGCTGAGGGCACACCCAAAGGAGGCTGCTTTCATGTCCCCAAGAGCTGGGAGAGAGACAAGTGCTCAATCTGTCATGCAGTACCCAGGTCTCAAACTGCCAAGCTGCTGGCCTTCCAGCTCACAAGGCGAGCTTCTTAACCATTGAGCAACTGCAGCCCCCACAAGTTAATTTCCTCAAACACTTTCAGACAAAAACTTTGCACATTTGTAAAAATTGTGGACATGTCCTGTCCAATGTAATGTAGATGTGTTCTTTGTTAAGTGGGCCACCTACACTGGTATGAGAAACCATGATAGAGATGTTTTATGGTGGTTTCCCTAATACTCAATCAAAATGTTTTATAGGATCATATTGACCTCGGTTTTTCACCTAGGATTGTACTGTATAAATTAAATCATGCTGCTAAACATTCTTTTGATAAACATTTGTTATATTTATAGTTTTAAATAAAACAAACATATTCTTAATCTGAAATTTGTTTTAACTGTGTGGGCATCCCCCCTAATTCTGCATACTGTACAGCAGTAAAATGAATAGAAATTTGAACTTCAAAAATCAGCACTGATGATAGGACTGCCTCTGAGGCAGTACTGTGTCTGTATTTGAGGCAGCAGGCTAGTTTTGAAGGTACAAGACCAATCATGCCATACATAGTTGTGCCTTGAATTCCAGAAGAGATAATTGAGATGTTATTACTGCTGCCCTCTCTTATAATTTGCCATCTAAACTAAGTGTTGCCTCTAAGTAAGGCTAGCCCTTTCAAGAAGGAAACGTCTTATTCATGCATTTAAGTAAGCAGTCCATGAGCTGGCATGTGAACTGTAACTGAATGGTTAGCTTGATCCTGGAGTTAAAACAAGGAAGACCCATCCTCATCAGTGCCTCATACTTATGAACTACAATGATGAATGGTACTGTGGTGGCTCAAGTGGTTAAGACATTGAACTTGCTGACTGGAAGGTCAGAGTTCAATTTCTGGGTACTTCATGACGGAGTGAACTTCTGTCTCTGTCCCAGCTCCTGCCAATCCAGCAGTTCGAAAGCAAGAAATTGCAAGTAGATAAATAGGTACCACTTCAGTGGGAAGGTAAACAGCGTTCCATGCACTCAGGTGTCGAAGCATGCCTGCCATGTGTCCATTGAAACGTCTGCAGATGCAGGCAGTGCTGGCTCTTTGGCTGTAAACAGAGATGAGCACTAGACCCTAAAGTCTTTTGAGCAAGGGCAAGCTTTATTGTTGTTGCTGTTGCTGCACTTATACCCCGCTTCTCTAGGGAGAATGAATCCCTACATGAGGCGGCTAACAACATAAAGTCCCCCATATAACAAACAGACATTTTAAAAGTAATCCCCCCATAAAATTATAATAAAAATAAGCTACAATAAAACCGACAGTAAACATGCCATAAAATTGGGCCAAAATACAGCAGACCCATGTCCTAAGCTGCTGAACAGGGGAAAGAATAAGATTGGCCCCACCTTTACCTTTATATGCTGTCAAGTTGCTTCTGATTTCACAGTAGTCTTTTGTTGTTCAGTCGCACAGTCGATTCCGACCCTTTGCGACCCCATGGACCACTGTCCGCTAGGCACTTCTGTCCTCCACCATCCTCCTCAACTCACTCAGCTTTATGCCCATTGCGTCTACAATACCATCTAGCCATCTCATTTTTGGCCGTCCCCTTCTTCTTTTGCCCTCCACAGTAGTCTAAGAACTCCATAGTAGTGTAAGAACTGCTTACTTCCCAAAGAACTCTGCTCAGGTCTTACACATGAAAGTTGTAGCTTTCTTTATTAAGTCAATCCATTTTATCTTTAGTTTTCCTCATTTCCTACCATAGTCCCACTTTCCTCAGCATTACTGTATTTTTCCAATGAGTATTTTCTTCTTGTGACCAAACTTCAATAGTTTAATCATTTTTAATTCAAAAAGACAATTCAGTCTCGATTTGACCTGACACCTGCTTCTCTGTCAATTTAGATATTCTGTGGTTATCTGAAAAAGTGTCCTCTAGCCAGAGGGGTAATGAACCATTTTGGAGTATGCATCACTTTCTACCACCCACTCCACCCTATCTTAAGGGGAACAAGCTCACATGAAAAAATGTGATTGCCAATTAATTAGTAACATGGTTTAATTTTCTGTCCTGAAAGCTCTTGATTTCTCACTTAAATAGCCTCTGTGCAGTCGCCTCTGAAAGTAAAATAACAACTGTGAGCCTGGGTTACTCACTTTGACATTTATTTGCCTATTTAGGTAATTGTAACTTGCATTTTTAAAGGCAAGGTCCTCAAGGATAAGTTTATAGAAAACAACTGTAAACTACAAAGTCAAGTAGTGTATCAGTATGACAGCCAGGCCAAAGATACAATTTCATTCCAAGATAAACAGTTTGTAAAGGCCACATGTGTATAATCTGGGAGTTCCACAAATATGAGATCACTGCCCAAAAAAAAAAAAAAAAAGCTTCTGTCTATTATGTGTGCCAACATAAGTCCAAACATTAGTTAGCATAAACTATGGATCACAAGCATATTTCAACTTGCAGTTTGCAATCTGCAATTCTGGTTTTCCAGAAATAACTCTTCTGTCAATTTAGCTATCACATCAAGACAAATTTCCTTAAACTATGGTTTGGCTAGATATCTAAAACCAGGGGTGGCCAAACTTTTCATGCAGCAGGCCAGACAACCCCCCTCAAACAGATGAGTGGGCCGGAGGCGTGATTCCTCCCGCCATAAACACTGCCATAAACACGCCCACAGCTATCATAAACACATTTACAACAGCCACAGATGCATTTACGGCATGTCTTCAGCTGTTTTCATTGCTTGCACCGCTTCTTGTGGCGGTGGCAGGGGGAGTGAGGGTGAATTGTTTTTGGCGCTTCTGGCACTTCAGATGGTGGTGGCAGGATCGTCACCATGGGCCAAATGTATTTCTTTATTTTTATTTATTTATTTCATTTGTATCCCACCCTCCTCCGAAGGCTCAGGGAAGCTTTACAACTAGAAGCAATTAAAACATATTACATACAACAGGTTAAAATTAGCTTTAAAAAAGAGTTAAAGTTAAAAGTTAACTTGGCACCGTGGGCTAGGTATGGCCTGCAGACCATAAGTTGGCCACCTTTGATCTAAACAGAGCCGAAGAAATTAAGTACAGTAGTTTTCTTTACCTGGCTTTTACATTGGGGTTTTACAAACCTCAAAGCAAAGAATTTATCTATGGCGCCAAAGCGCTTAGTGCTCTCTCTGGGTGGTTCACAAGTTAATTAGCATTTTGCCCCAAACATGCTGGGTCCTCATTTTACCAACCTCGGAAGGATGGAAGGCTGAGTCAACCTTGATCCCTGGTCAGGATCAAACTCACAACATTTAGGCTGTAAGACAGCAGTGTAACCACTGTGCCACTAGATGTGACCTTCCAAATATTGTTGTACAGCAACTCCCATCATCTTTCCTCAGTGGGCGTGCTGGTAAATGGGAACGGTGGTCCCGCAACGTCAGTGTGACTGACTAACTACCCAGTGGTGGGATGTCAAAAATTTTACTACCCCACTGTGATGTCATCACAGTGTGGGTGGAGCTAACATCATGATGTCATGACATTGTGGGTGGAGCCAAAGAAAAATAATAATAATAAAATAAAATAAAAATAAGCACACACACACACACACACACCCCTCAACCCACACACCCACCCACAACACAAGGACAGCAAGGAGGCTACCGCCGTATCTGCCATATCAATTATACGGGGGGCCCGGGCCATGGGGGCCCCCAACGTGTGTAAGCAAAAATTAATAAAAACTTCCCAAATTTTAATTATGATGAATAAATATTTCTTTTAATTTCATGCAATTTTTTTTTGTGAGAAATCTTTACCCTTCCTAAGGGCCACCAAACAAATTTTTATACGGGGCCCCACCAAGGCACGCTACGCTTCTGAGGCCATGCATACGCGCCAAGCAAGCACTGTAGGCGGGCATGCACACCAAGTGCTTGGTGTGCATGCGCAGTGGGGGAACCAGTGAAAAGGTAAGCCCCGAAGGTGGTTCCCCACAAAAGCTGCTACCGGTTCTCCAGGACACTGGGAAAAGTTACTACCAGTTCTCGCGAACTGGTGAGAACCTGTTATATCCCATCACTGTAACTTCCTCACCAGCCAGCCGCCACGTGGGACTGCAGTGGCTCAGTGGTTAAGAAGCTCGCCCTGTTAGCTCAAAAGAAGACAAACCGGCAGTTCCGAGACCCGGGTACTGCATGACGGAATGAACGCCCGTCTCTGTCCTAGCTCCTGCCAACCTTCCAGTTCCGAAAAGCAAGAAATTGCAAGTAGATAAATAATAGGGACCACTTCGGTGCGAAAAAGATCTTGGGGACATGAAAGGAGGCTCATTCGGGCGACCCCTGAGCTGGGTTCCTCCTTTCAACCCAGAAAGCACCTTTGTGTGCTTCTGTTACGGAAAAAAACAAACCAGACGCTACAAAAGTAGCGCAAGCGGGAGTCTAATAAGGGAAGGCGAGCCCTAACCTCCTGGGCGGGGACAGGGAAAGAGGCTGGGCTGGGGCTGGGGCTCGGGCTCGGTTGGCTGATGCAACGTGGCCACGCTTGCAAAGAACCGGAGCTTTCTCGCCTGCTGACCAGGGGTGCCTCCGCCGCCAAACGACCAAGGACGCCCGAGCTCTGGTTTGTGCCGGGGGCGGAGGGGATGTTTAGCTTCTTTAAATAGGGCTGGATGAAAAGGAGGTTGCAAATTTGGGTGGGGAGCCCCATGGTGTGTGTATGTGTGGGGGGAAGCTCTACCGGGTGGGGGGAATTGAATGCTGCTTCGTTAACATGGCGAAACCCTCATTATAAGGTCGTACGGAGGAGGGGAATTCCCTGGCGGAGGCGGGGGGATAGGATGTTAGCTTAAGCTTCCTTTCCCTGCAATATCGGGGTGTCGTTAGACTAGTGTGCGCTTCACCTGTGGGATTTCCACCTGTCCCAAGGCCGTGTTGGGAGGCGACAGCTGGGCTGGGCGGGAAGGGGCTACTTGCGGGTGTAAGGGGGTTACAGTGTGGGTCGCAGTGGGAAGGGGCGAATTAAATTATGCTCCACTGACAAGGGGGAAAGCCCGCTGTAACGTCGTGCGCAGGCGGGGTTTTTTAGGATGTTAGTTCAAGCATTGCCTGTGGCAATGTATGGTGGTGAGAGCTGGACCATTAGGAAAGCGGAAAATAGTTGCCTTTGAGATGTGGTGTTGGAGGAGAGTTTTGAGAGTCCCCTGGACAGCGAGGAGAACAAATAGGTCAATCTTAGAAGAAATCAAACCTGACTGCTCCTTAGAAGGTCAAATAGTAAAGATGAAACTAAGGTACTTTGGACATCAAATGAGAAGAGAGGACTCACTTGAGAAAGCCTTGATGCTGGGAAGGGTCGAGGGCAAAAGAAGAAGGGGACGGCCCAAGATGAGATGGCTGGATGGTATTGTGGAGATAATGGGCACAGAGCTGAGCGAGTTGAGGGGGATGGTGGAGGACAGGAGTGCCTGGAGGACAGTGGTCCATGGGGTCGCAGAGGGTCGGAATCGACTGTGCGACTGAACAACAAAAAAAGTTCAAGCTTTGTTTTCTTGTAACGGATCAGATGTCCTTAGGCTAGCGCTCTCTTCGCCTGTTGGATTTCCACCTGTCCCAAGGCGCGCACAGCCACTAAATAGTGGTGTGGATGCAATAAAATAAATAAGGAACTCTGGATGGTGGTGGGGGTGGTGGGGACTCGAAAGATGATGAGGTAGACCCCAGTAGATGTGGCCTGAAGAAGCGAGTTAGGAGAAGAGAGGTTCCCAGTGCTTGAAAGGTGAGCCAGGTTGAAGCAATCATAATGTAGATGTGGAATGCCATTGTGGTTCTGTTGACTTCTGTTTCGCATGATTTAAGACTTCTGAAACCTGTCCCTAATGAGCAGACCCACTTCTGGAACACGTGAATTAATCATTAGGGCTAAGTGTCTCTTTGATTTAATTGTCTTTATAATAATTTAAATCTTATACAAATGCTGGTTGTCTCACTAGTTGACATATCATAATATACCCCTAGGTATGTGTGAATGTGGACATTTGTTAGATTTTATGATGAGCTTAAGTTTCTAATTCAAGTGCATAAGAAATCGCAGATTACAAGTAATTTAGATACTGTACTGGTACTGTATCTCCCTTTCAGTCTCCCCCATGGTAGAGTGGAAGATGTTTCTATTAAGGTGATGTTTGCTCTAGCAAGTTTGTGAGGTACTGTATCTGAAAAAACAAGAATAAGATAGATTTTTGGTTTTTTTGGAACTGTTTTTCTTCACTCCTGGGCCCAGTTTTAATTAATTGCATAAAATTCCAATGATAAATGATACATTATGTGGCAAAACTAGTCATGAAGGATAGAGACTGGCAAAATGAGATCCTGGGGTCATTATTAGCCTCCAGGCTGTTTTTGTGATCCCCATTTTTGCCAGGTGGAAAGGGATAAACAAAAAGGCTTTTTTTTACTCCTGGATCCACCGAGGTACTGTATTTTGGTTTTGCAGTAAAATGGAGCTGTCCCCATACTCAATAGAAATGAGTTTCCAATAAGATTTGATTTGGATTTTTTATATTTTTGTTCATTTTGGAAACTTCACTTCCAAGTGGAAGTGAAGCTATGTCCTCCAGATGCTCTGAGGTTCCCAAATCTTGGTTTAAGGATGTTGTACAAAGTTCTTCATAATTAGTGTTTGTACAAGTTCAAAACCCGAGTGCTACGTGACGGAGTGAGCTCCCATCTCTGTCCTAGCTCCAGCCAACCTAGCAGTTCGAAAGCAAGAAATTGACAGTAGATAAATAGGTACTACTTTGACTGGAAAGGTAACAGCATTCCATATGCTCTGACATCTAGCTATGCTTGTCACATGACCATGGAAATGTCTGCAGATGCAGACAGCGCTGGGTCTTTGCCTGTAAACAGAGATGACTACTGAACCCTTGAGTCAGATATGACTGGCTTTTGAGCAAGGGTGACCTTTACATTTACCAGTAAGCTACCCACAGAAAACTATAATGGCAGCTGTGTGAGAGACAAGATTATGTGGCATAGAGTTTGTGTGTCATAAGCAGACTGTGTGTTTGCAGACAGCTGGCACATGGATTTGGTGAACGTACGTGAGTAGGAGCTGTGGGTGGCAGGGTTGTGTATAGACCATACTAGACATGGAGGGGAGCAAGCTAATTTTAATCGGGATGCAGCCTTGTCATAGGGGTGGAGGCGGGAAGTTAATGCCTTTCGTTGTTGGAATTCTTCTGGAGTAAAGTTGCTCTGGCCAGTTTGAGACCCTAGTACTGCATGATGGATTGAGTGCTTGTCTCTGTCCCAGCTCTTGGGGACATGAAAAGAGCCTCATTTGGGCGTTCCCTGAACAGAGTTTCTTCCGCAAAAATTCTTTCAACCCAGAATAATTTCTGACATGAAATTATTATTATACTGTAGTAACAAAATAAAATTTCCCTGCACTTAAATTAGGCTGCTGAAATGAGGAAAATTTGAGGTTAACTAGGATCAGACTTAGTACCACGTTGAGGGAAAGAGAGATTCAAACCATGTCATTGGGTGGGTATTTTTGGTATACATTTGAGGGTGTGTGTGTAGTCTAAACAGGAGAGTACCCATCCCACAATATCAGGATGAAGCATATGTACTCAGAGAGAGCAATGTTTGTGTGTGAGTTAGAGGGATTGTGTAGTAACCATCTGTGAAATGAGGGACAAAATTCCCATAAACCTGGGATGTTTAGAAATCAAGAGCTTTATGGCTTGTGGTTTTGAGTCAAGGGTGGTGCAGTTGTAGTTCCCAAGGGAGTGGTATGGTGGGAAATTGGAGATAGGAAAGTTACATCTGTAGCACGGAGGAGAATTTAGCCTTGAGGCACTTGGTCTGAAAGAGAAATATTTTCTGCTTTCCCACAGAGGTGTGCATTGCATCTGATCAGAAGTCCCCATTTTGTGTCTGCGTCAGAAACGTTAATGGCGCCATTCTTCCAGAGCTTGACAAGAATTGTTTTTTTATTTTTACAGCTTACTGGAAAAGTCTGACTGTTAGAGGTCAAAAAGTAATTTTCCAGGCTCTTGGGTGACACAGTAATAGACTAGTTCAAATCCCTGCTCTGCCATGGAAACACGTTGGGAGCATGAAACTGGTAAAAAGAGTGGCAGAATAGGTTTACTATGTACTGTGTAAGTGGTTCAGTGGTTAAGAAGCTTTTGGGAACATGAAAGGAGCCTCATTTGGGTGTTCCGTGAGTGGAGTTTCTTCCGCAAAAATCCTTCCAACCCAGAATAATTTCTGACAGAAAATTATTATTATAATGTTCAACAAGTTGCTCAGAAGCACTCAGGACCTTCCGCAAAAATCCTTTCAACCAAGAATAATTTCTGACACAAAATTATTAGTAGTATTTTCTGACTTGAAAGCACATAACAAGGTCTTAACATCCACATTCAACAAGGGGGTATGGTGGCTCAGTGGATAAGAAGCTTGCCTTGTTAGCTGAAAGGCTGGCAAGTCAGCAGTTCGAGACCTGGGTACTGCATGATGGATTGAGCACTCATCTCTGTCCCAGCTCTTGGGAACATGAAAGGAGCCTCATTTGTGTGTCCCCTGAGCAAAGTTTCTCCAGCAAAAATCCTTTCAATCCAGAATACAGTTGTACCTCGCTTAAAGAGCATAATGCGTTCCACAGGATTGCTCTTTAAGCGAGTTTGCTCTTTAAGTGAAACACCATTGTAAGTGACCAATTGTGGGGGGGATTGCGAACCCCGATTTATTTTTTAAGCGAGTTTTTGGTTGGTTTTATTTGTTAAGCGAAGTGAACATTCAGAGAAAATTCTGCTCTTTAAGCAAAACGCTCTTTAAGCAAAACGCTCTTTATGCAAGGTTTGACTGTAATTTCTGACACAAAATAATTATAATGTTCTACAAGTGGCTCAGAAGCACTCAGGGCCTCAGGTGTAATTGTTTTTCATTTATTGCTGAAACATTTAGTCAATGACTTATATAAGCATATATAAAGACTTACAGACATCACCATACAAGAAGAGGCCTTTTTCTGGCATGAAATTCTGGCTCTTCTGAGATCTAGAACTGATGCAACATTTAATGTGTGTTTTGGCATTACAGTATATGTATTTAAAAAACATTATAAATGGAAGCTTCTGGGTAGCAGAAGAAAGGATGACCAGGATGAAGACTGTAAGAAGACTGTCAGTGGCTGTTTTCCCTCATCCTGGCTGGCATTAGGCCAGTTACCACCTCTCAGCCTAACCTACCTCACAAAGTTGTGAGAATGAACTATGTGGTGGGTTGAAAGCTATGTATGCCACCATTCATTCATCAGAGTAAAAGTGGAATATAATATAATAAAGAAATGTACTGTACTGTACTTCATTTTCTAGTGTGGGCATAAAATGAGATAGCAACACACAACGGTCTTATAGAGTAGGCTCCTTAAACTGATAAGTACTGTACTGTAGTTTGCAGAGGAGCTACTCTTTGTTGCAAGATGCTTTGTTTGGATTAGGCAAGTTTAGCTCCTGGTCAACATTCAGTTTGTCTCAGTGGTGATAGAGTAGACCATATTGCCTGCTACTCAATGCTGAGTGTCAGGTGGCGGTTAACTAACCTGACAACCTTGAGGTCTAGTGGCCTTGTTGAAGTCCACAGGGAAGGGTGATGGTCTCCAAATGGATTAAATCCCACTTGAATCCATCTTGATGGGTGGCAGCAGTTTCATCAATACTGGCCTGAGGCTGAGGAGGATTTTGCATGTCAGAAGGGATCAGGACTAGAAACTGACTCATGGAACTGGATCAGTGGTACAGGGGTCATGCTGTTATGCGGAAGGCAAATGGAAGGCAACTGCATTATATTCACATGACAGTCTTCATAGCTGATTGCCATGATGATCGCCAATATTCGGAATTGGATATGGCACAAGAAGAATAATCTTTATACCAGGGATGGGACTTCATCTAGCCCACATGCTGTTCTAAGACTGTTTTTGGAGGGTCCAAACTCTTAAGAAATTTTTTTCCAGCCCCACTTGCAATTTTTTTCAATGAAGGAACACATCTGTAATGAGGAATGGCTCCAAGCATTTATTTAAATTAGAATTTTTATTCTTTATTTTAAACTAGAAGTATCTAGCCACTTCTTGTTTTATTTGGAGGAATTGATCAAACTCCCGAGGGGCAAAAAAATGGGCCTGGACCTCTGATCCCCATGTATACAATAGTAAGCAGCATAAATCCCATTAAGGGTCATATATAGGCAGGCCAAGTCCAGAACCTCGACTTAAAACTGTGAGAAAGGGATCAGTCTTAAAACCATGTGTAGTCTTCTGATTAAAAAGGAGAGCAACTGAGGTAGAGTGGCAGGTGTGTGTTTTAGTTGTACTGTATCTTTATTCCACTTCCTTTTAAAGAAAGGCTGCCTTTAAATGACGGCAGCTTCTGTGTTAAGGTTTTGTAGGTCACTTTGTAATATGATGCTTAACTGGAGGAAAGGGCCTTTGGAAATGGTCTCTGTGTCCTAAAAGAAGGCAGGCAGCTTCCCATTGATCCACGTACAGGTGGGGTGTCAGTTGTGGAAATGTGTCAGAGAAGGAGACACAATTCAGTAGGTTAGGACTGCTCATTTCTGGTGTGTGTGCACACTCTCAGGAGTGAGTTGTTGCTGTGCCATTAATGATGGAAAGCTCATTGGAAGGCTGAACATGTATCTTCCTTGCTCTAAAGCCAGTCATGTCCAACTCTAGGGGTGGTGCTCATCTCCGTTTACAGTCATAGATGCTATCTGCCTCTGCAGACATTTCTGTAGTCATGTGGCAGGCATGATTAGATGCTAGAGTGCACAGAACACTTACCATTCCCACTGCAGTGGTACCTATTTATCTACTTGCAATTTTTTGCTTTTGAAGTGCTAGGTTGGCAGGAGCTGGGGCAGACAACAGGAACTCACCCTGTCACGCGGCACTTGGATCTCAAACTGCTGACCTGTCAACCTTCCGGTCCTCAAGCTCAGCGTCTTAACCACTGCGACCCTTGTATCTTCTACTTGTCCCTTTATGAAAGCAGGGAATTGATGACAGAGGCAGGCCGAAATTACCCTCTCTTGGAGAATATCACTTTCTGTCACAGATGGAAATCATCTCTTTAGTTTAAAAAGTGTGTTTGCTGGCTCTGTTCGTTACCAAACTCACTGCTCTGGCCCTATGTTTTTCTAGTCCTTTTAGATGTAATCTATGCAGAGCTGTGTTTTCAATGTTTGTTTGTTTGCTTGTTTGTTTATTGTACTTTTACTCTCTGTTTTCCCAAGGCGGCCAATAAAGTGCTGTGATCTCCTGCCATTTTTGCCCTCACAGCAGCCCAAAAGAGACAGTGACTTTCCCAGGATCAAACACAGTGAGGGGCATGGCTGAATGGAAATTTGGACCCAGACCTCTATAGTCCCCCATCTGACTCCCTAAATACCATTTATCCTGACTATGGCAAATAGGAGGCCTTCTGTATTACCAAACAAAGTTGACAGGTTCTAGCAAGGCCTTAGTACAGAGGTTCTCAACCTGCGGCCATGGGCCAGATCTGGCCTGAGATGCATTTCATGTGGCCCACCAACATTGCTCCCACCGCTGCGTCCGCACTTACTGCTGTCATAAACATGTTTATGACAGCTGTAGATGCATTTTATGGCAGTGTTTACAGTGGGGGGAAACTCCTGTCCGGCCCACTCAGCGGTCTGAGGGAGCATGACCTGGCCCACGGCTTGAAAAGGTTGATAACCTCTGCCTTAGTACCACATAGTATGTAACTGGCTGTAGTTTAGTGAAAACATTTTGGTAGTCATCCATGTTTTGAAATTTGTAGCAGGAACAACTGGATTTACCTGTACTGTACTGTACTACCTTAAAATGGAAGCCCATTTTATGCTTGTTTTATGGTCTGTGATCAAAAGATAACAGTCAAATTTTTGGATGACCCATGAAGTAAATAACAACAAATACCTGTATAACCTGCCAAACTTGCTTGTGTTTTAAATATATGTTTTAGGGCAGGAGTATCAAACTGTCGGGGGGTGGGGTAAGACCACCAGGCACAATCCTTCTTTCCTGGGTGAGAATTATTATTATTATCATCATCATCATCATCCACCATAAGCCATAAACCGATCACACAGAATATCTCCAGAACGACTGGCAACCCAATGCAACTTTTGATCTGAATTCAGAAACATTGTGTACTTTGGAGGAATTGTATGTAGTGGAAACAGGCTTCAGTTTTGAATCAAGAGAGGCAGCAATAAAGCAACTGTTTTGCATGCATGATTCCCAGGTGGAAAAGTGGTAAGGACAATCAGCTGCTGTGTCCCATTTGTTGTGTAAAAGCTTTCTCCCAATGACCTCAACATAGTATCTTTGGTGGTTCTTTTTTCTGCTTCTATCCCCACAATAAACGTAGGCTGGGCTTCTTCTTCTGTGTCTACGCCAGATATGAATGCCAAAATGAAGGCACCTTTTGGTGAGTTCATTCTGCAGTTCCTTTCACCTGACCTACTGTGAGAAAGATTAGCCAGCAACAGGGTACACTGGAATGTGGTTCAAAAATACTACAATATTCGAAGTTGCTCTTTCTGTGTATCCCATAGGTGGGGCTGAGATAAGGTAACAAGCTAAAGATTTCCCAGTTAGTTTCCTAGCTGGGAAAACTGGAGCCTATATCTCCCAGGCCTTAGTCTGGTGCTCTAACCACTATGTCACACTGACATAGTGAGGCAGGTGAGGCATTTACGACTGGGAGTGTGGCTTAGTGGTTAAGATGCTGAAATTGACCACTAGAAGGTAAGCAGGTCAGCAGCTTGAGACCCGAGTACTGCGCGACAGAGTGAACTCCCATCTCTGTCCCAGCTCCTGCCAACCTAGCAGTTCAAAAACAAGAAATTGCAAGTAGATAAATAGGTACCGCTTCAGTGGGAAGGTAACAGCATTCCATGCACTCCAATGTCTAGTCATGCCTGTCACATGACCATGGAAACATCTGCAGACCCAGACAGCACTGGCTCTTTAGCTGTAAACAGAGATGAGCTCCGTACCCTAGAATTGAATACAACTGGCTTTTGAGCAAGGACGACCTTTAGCTTTACAAGTTCTCTGTTCCCCCAATGAGTTTTCATGGCCAAATAGGTACAGTATTTCAGTCCAGGTCTCTTGAGTTCTAGTGTCACACTACTCCAACATCACATTGGTTAAATTTATTTATTTATTTGATTTCTATTGCCACCCCCTCTCCAAAGCGACTCAAGGTGGCTCACAATCACGATAAAACATCTAAATATAAAAACATCCCCTAAACAGTAAAGCCACAACATTTCATGTTAAAAAACAATTAAAATACACTCCCAACAACCTCTGTAAGTTAAAACTGAAGCTAAAAACCTATATAAGCCAGCGGGAGGAGGGGTTGCCCCATCTGCAGCCAGGTTTTAAAACCTTTCCTAAAAGTAAGCAGATCTGTCTGGAGACTCGGCTCGTTTGGCAGGAGATTCCATAGGGCCGGAGCAGATACCGAAAAGGCCCTCCTTCTAGTGCTAGAGAGGTGGGCTTCTCTAGCCGATTGCACCAATAGGGAGCCCCTCTGGTCTACTCTGGTGGGACGGGCAAATATCCTTGGGGTGACGCAGTCTCTTAAGCAACAATAATTTATTATAGCAATCTGCTAAAACTAAAATCCCTTTCCAAATTAAACTCTTAATTGCAATTTGCACCCTTTCCAGTCAAAGTATGCTCCCTGTGAAGTAATCAATTGGAGCTATAAATGTAGGTTCAGGTGAAACACCCAAGAGTCAGTGGAGCTTTAAATTGCCTGTTAATAGCAAGCCTTTGGTTAGATACCTGGAACTTCTGTTTGTGTAAGAACATTTTGGTCAGTTGAATACATTTGGTGCTTAGATGAGACTTCTACAGTTCCCTTTCTCAAAATGAGGAAGTTGGTGAAGGTTTCACCATGTTAAGGCTTACAAAAAAGCCAAATGTATCTTGAGTTGATTAAAATAGTTCACCTCAAGGAGCAAAGATCCTTGTGTACCTGGAGTCAGGACCTAGTGCTGATCAGTCATTGAATAGTTTGTCTGTGAGGGTTTTTAATTAAAATGTTTGTCAAAATACAGCGGTAGAGTCAGCAAGCAAAAAATGGACAACCAGTGATTTGTATCAATATATGTTGTTTTCTCTGTGGGGCAGAAAGTTCCTTGGTGTGTATTTGTGTGTACTGTAGTTTTATTTTTGGTGGGAAAGTAGCTTACGGAGAAGTTTAAAACACACACACATTGTGTTAGCTTTCTGCTTCCATTTGCAGTCTTTGCTCTACTCTGCTTTTGAAAGAGGAGAAATTATGGACGAACCATATTGCATGCAGCGTGTCCGTACCTAATGTTGTACAATCTGGGGCATGCAGTGACAGGCTGGTAACAATAGTTCTATTGTGCAAGTTAGTTGGAGCAAGGATTGCAAAAATGTTACTTTCCAAATATTCTTGGATTGCATTTCCCATCAGCACTCATTTTGGCTCCATTGATGGGAACTTTAGTCCAGCAATATCCAGACAACCACATGACACACACACCCCAATCTACAGTTTTACTCAGAGATTGGAAAAAGTTAACTTTTTGGACTACTGCTCCTGGAATTTTCCAGGCAATAAAGGCCTATTTACAGCCTGTATAGTTACGTATCTGCCTCTTTTTTTTTGGTACCCTTCTCTAGGCTTAAGAAAAAAATGAAAATGTGAATGAATTCTCTAGGTCTGTGAAACTGCAGCGTGGAAGCGATATAAAGAAAATTTTGCTTAATTCCTTCAGCTCTGTATAGATATCCAGGCAAACCATAGTTTAAGAAAATCTGTTTTGATGTGATATTTGAATTAACAGAGGAATTCTTTCTGGAAAGCCATAATTTCAGGTTGTAAATTGCAAGCTGAAATGTGCTTATGAGCCATGGTTTATGCTAACTAACATTTTGACTTATATTGGCACACATAATAGACAGAAGCTTTTTGAAATGATCTCATATTTGTGGAACTCCCTTCCAGATTATACACATGCGGCCTTTACAAACAGATTATACACATGCGGCCTTATACACATGCGGCCTTTATCTTGGAATGAAATTGTCATATTTTTGGCCTATGTACAGTATTGGCTTATATTGATATTTCTAAGTGGCTGTCATACTGATGCTTGAATTTATATTTTACAGTTATTTTCCATAATTCTATCCTTGAGGACCTTGCCTTTTTTTTAAAAAAAAAATCTAACCCTACAAGTACCTAAATAAGCAAATAAATATCAAAGTGAATAACCCAGACTTATGCTTATTGTTTTATAGAGGTGACTGCACAGAGGTTATTTAAATAAGAAATCAAGTGCTTTGAGGACAGAAAATGAAAGTGGACGAGCTGCTTGGAACCATGTTCTGCCGTGCTTAAATGAGTCCATGAAAAACCTCTGCCACATGTAAGTATGCTGAACCTTCCTCCATATGTGTAAATATAACTTAATTAGAGGCAAAATTAAGTCTTTTATTATTTTTGTATAGGAAGCTCCTTTTCACATAGTTAGCTCCAAAGCATTTAAAAGGTTCAGGTTGGCAGAGATTCCTTCCATTGCCAGAGAGAGGTCCTTGTCATTGCCTCCTACCGGAAAACTAGCTGGGAACTGATCATGAGATATTTTGCATGTAACTACATCTCTTCCACTGAGCTATGGTTTCTATCCTTAGCTTTAACCATAAAAGGGGAAGTAAATGTTGGCAAAGACACCAATGGAAAATCACGTGGAAGAGCTTTCTTTCTTTCTCTCTCTCTCTCTCTTTCTCTTTCTTGTATACCCCACCCATCTGGGATAAACTCCCACTATGGGCAGTTCACAATGTTAAAAAAGCAGAACGAACACCATAAATTCATAGAAAACCCTTCACCCACCCAGTCCAATCAGCACCGAGGACCACTAGCCCAAGTGGCCACAATGGGAGGGTCTCCTATTTAAACTTCAACAAGTTGCCAAAGGCCTCCTCGAGAAGATGTCTGCAGACAACATAGTTGACAGTTTTCAGTTGCTTCTTAAAGGATCCTAAAGAGTCAGTCAAACATAGCTCCCTAGGTAGAGTGTTCCAGTTAACTGAAACTGCCACTGAGAAAGCCCTCCAACAGGTAACGGACTCTCTAGCAAGCCTGGGTGTCGGCACATAAACTTGCATAGTTTTTCTTCATACTTAATTGAAACATATCCACTTCAAAGAACTGTCAACTATGTTGTCTGCAGACATCAAATATGGCGTTCTTGATCTGCAAGAGATTACGGCTGTAAAACTCAGCCATGACGCCTTTACAAAGAGATAGTTGACATGGGCTTCCAAGTAGGCACAAGCTGTCTTGTGCCAGGGCTGTCCCTTTCGTGAACTTTCCTTCCCCCATAAGTTGGCACTCATTTCTTCCTTTCATATCTGACATAGGTCGCCCTTCTGTGAAGGTTAGGCCAGCCTGGAGTCTTCATTGTAGGAAAATAATGAGTGTTTGGCAATGCCATTGGCATGGAAAGAAAGGGGTGAGCAGAGAACAAAAGAGTATTCTGAACACAAAGCTGGGCATGATGGTTGGTGTCTGCTCCTACTCTGCTGCTGAATTTGGCATTGCTTTCTTCCCGTCATCTTTTATGTGGATGTGGTATGGATAAGCACAAAGGAGTTGAAGAGGGGGAGGCTATTCCCCAGTCTGCCAGTTCTGCAGTTGGCAATAATTGCATACTGGCCAAGATGCTAAACAGATACAATTTGTAGCTCTAGGCATTGATAGGAGAGACAACAAGGGTAATACTGGAAATACTTCTTTCAGCATTAATATTGAAGACTGGCTGAAAGAAAAGAATGTTTATGCAGAATTGGGACTTGAATATGAGTGGGGAAGAATTGTCGAAAAAATGATGAGTCCATGCCCCATCCCAAGCAGAATAGTAAATTTGTACCCTACAAATACCCAAGTCAGTGGTTGAAATCCTGTTCTGTAGCATAACAAGTCACATTAAAGTAGTCCTGTTGAATAAGTGGGGATTTAGCGAATATCCTTCATGATCCATTGATTCATAAGAGCCTCCTCGAAGATTGTGGTATTTTTGAACCACAATCAGGCATACCCTGGTAACAGCAACCTTGTGTTGCTGGCTAATCTTTCTCACACTAGGTCAGGCGGAAGGAATTGTTGAATGAACTCACCTAAAGGTGCCTTCATTTTGGCAGTTTCATGTCTGGCTTAGTTGTGGAAGAAGAAATTGATGTATGTGGGACTACTCTGTGTGGTACTTACTACACTAAATTAAGTCACAGCTAGAGGAGGCCCATTGAATCAGCGGAACTTAGAGAAGAGTTGATTCAAAAAATGCCCACTGATTCAATAGGCTTATTCTAATGCTGGTTAGTTGCTGCTCAGCAGACTTTCAACCAATATATAGAATACTCAAGGATAGTCGTGTGATTTGGAGATAATAATGTGTGCTGTCAAATCAATTTTGACTTATGATTACTTTTTTCAGGAGATCCAGTAAATTGATTTTATCCCTATAGAATAGGAGTGAAAAGTAATATGCTGCACTGACCCCAAATGAATGAAAATCACTAGTCAGGTTCCAGTTTTGTACCTAAAAAAAGCAACCTGAATTGTTGTATTTTGTGCATTGTTCTACCCCTGTTGTGAAGGATCTAGACAAGGTAGACCCTCTAGACAACTGCATTGCAATGGTGGAGGTTGCACAAGTGTTAACTCAGCTCACAAATACAAAATCCAAATATTCAAAAATTTCAGTTTGTTTTCAGTTTCTTGTTTTCATGGCTACAGAAAGACAACCGAGATGTTTTTGACATTGCTTATGTTCCTAAAATCTGCAGGGAATAGAAAGTCTAGTTGACTTTCTCAAACTACCTGTATATTTCTTCCCTTCCACGTGCATTGTTTATGAGAGTCAGCTCTTCTTTCTCAACTGTGAACCACTGCTCTGTTTGTTCAAGGGGAGGTGTGTGTGTCAGGGGGAAATAAACAGTTTCAAATTATGCCAGCAAATATTTGCAAAGCAGTTAATGAAGTGTATTCACATCAGTCTGTATAATTCCAGGACCCAAAATTAGGTCTAGAAAGATATAAGATTTGAATCTCCTGACAGTGAGGATAAAAAAATGTCCAAACAACTATTTGAAAGACATTTTTGTACCTGAATATTTTTGGCTTAGAAAACCTACTGTGCCTACTTTGTGGTCACAAATACTTCATACCAAGCTTCTGGAGAACAGCTAACAAACAGCTCAAGAGCAGGAGAGGGCTCCATTCATCTCTTCGTCTGTTTGAATGTTGCTTTTCTGAAAAGGTTTCCCAGTTTAAATTGTGTATACAATTCTCCAACATGGGGTCTTCCCAAGTTTGTTAAACCACAACTCTCTGGTTGGTGGCTAGAACAGGGGTGACCGAACTACAGCATGTGGGCCAGCATGGGCTGGATTAATTAGCATTGGGGGCCAGATCTGGCCCATGGGCCATAGTTTGGGCACCCATGGTTTAAGCAAAGAAAATGGCAGCTTAAAATCTATCATCCTGTTGCAAAACAGATTGCAAAGTGTGTTTTACTTTTGCTTCCGGTGGGAGGAAATGATGTGACCGGCCCACTAAACCACGTGACCGCCTGCAGCCTGAAAAGTTTGGGCACCCCTGGGATAGAAGAAGGCAGTCTTTGGTTGGTAGCTGAAAAGATGTTTTTTCCCACTTCTGCATGCCATCCTGAAAATAACTGATCTCATCTGATTTTTGTAGCTGAACACAATCAAACCTTTTACTTTAGCGGGAGTCATACAAAAACACAGGGATCTCAGGATAGGTCTGAGAAGGAATCCTACTTGTGGATCTTGGAAAGCTATTGCTGGCAGTCAGAACTAACTGGACTGGACTAGACGAGTCACTGGTCTGACTCAGTATTGCACACTTTCCCATGCCATGTTTTCTCCCCTTGGAAAGAAAGCATTCCCAATAACGTTCGTTCCTCTTGCTAGTGGCAAAAGCCAGATAGACCATCTTGTTACTGCAGAATGTACCACAGACAGACATACACAGACTCTATTGTAGCTCTGTTTCCAATCCTCCAAACCACATCCAGTTACTTTTGAACAGAGCAAACTGCTAGGGTTCAATGTCGTAGCCTAACTTGTGACCACAGTTTAAATTTGGCTTCTCTTGCTGTTTTGAGGCAAATGTATACTTTGATGGCTTAGATGTTTGAATAAAGATTGTGGTTACAAGGAATGAAGGGTGGGAAGGAGAAGCATGTCGAGAGAGGAAGCATGCCAGCACACACAGTTGTGACACGTTCCTCAACTACCGAACCACAGCTTGGAAAATTGGGCATGCCACGTCTTACGTTTTATCATGTCATCTCTTTCTCTGTATTTATTTATTTTTGCTCATATTTTCTTTCTGTGATGGTTCTTCTCTTTGCAGCCTTGAAACCCTTTGCTTTGGGGAAGTGTGTGTGTGTCTGCGCATGCGCACACATGAACTTGGATCTCACTGACTTATCTAGTTCATTAAGTCTGTTGGACACAGTCTTCTTCTGCTTCTTTGTGTGTGTATGCAAGTTTGTATAGTGAGAATACACCCAAATGCAGTAAATTATCTGTGACTAAATTTAGGTCAGTGTTTGCATAATAATAAAGAATAAAAGTAAGGCTGTTTCTAAAGGCAAACAAATCCTGCTTAACATTATGAGGAAGAATATTTTGGCCAGTGACTTGACGCATATCTATTGTGCTGTATTTATGTAAAACTGTGTCAAAGCCATGTACACATCAATGTGTGTGTAATGTAGCTGATATCTGAATGTACATCTCTTGACAAGTAAGGACTAGATTTCTTAATGTGCAATTTAAGGGATGACAAGAAATGCTAATTTGAAAGTAATTTTACAGGGAATATTTTCCTTAAAATATTTGAGGGTATAATCAGGAGATAGCCAAAACCTTTTCCCCAGCATTTTAATATTAATTGTAACATGTTGTTTCATTTAAATTGTAAGTGTTACGAGTAATATTTATTCTTCATTTCTACAACATTACTTTTTAAAGGATTGTTCAGGGGACATTTTGGCTTTAAATCTTTTATATAACTAATGATTGAACACTAACAAAAAAAAAACCACACATTAGTAATGAGTTAGTCACAAAATGTCCAGTAATACTTATATTTAAACATTATAAAATTAAGCACTTATATTTAAACATTATAAAATTAAGCACATAATGGGTAGTGGATTGCAGTGTTTCTGAGTTACACGCCAAGTTCTATTTATTGAGGAAGGAACGCACTTTGAGCAGCAACCTTTCCATTTTCGAGCACTGCAGTTAACAAGTATACATGCTAGTGCAAGCATTTGTTCAGAAGTGTGTTTTTTCGTGAGTGTCCTTCCAAGTGGTGTACACAAATGTGGACAGAGATTTGTGTTAAGTCTGTGAATATACGGGTAGCGTAGAATTTAGCTCTGTGTGTGTGTGTGTGTGTGTGTCTGTCTGTGTGTGTGTGTGTGTGTGTGTGTGTGTGTGTGTGTGTGTGTCTGTGTTTCCCATCCATCCATGGAGAAATCCAAAGCAGACCTGGAATCTGCAGTAACCCCTGAAGCGGAATCCAATCAAGATCTGCTGTGTGATGAATCTGCCGATCGCCCTGCCTGGGGATCAAAAGCCCAGTATATCCTAGCTCAGGTTGGCTTCTCTGTTGGACTTGGCAATGTTTGGCGGTTCCCCTACCTCTGCCATCAAAATGGGGGAGGTGAGTTGTTGAAGTTGACTTTGATGAGATGGGAAGTCTTCAGAATGAACTGTAAGATGATGATCACCACTTGTATCTTTATTTGCCCCTGACCAGGAGCTTTCCTGCTGCTGTATTTGCTGCTCCTCTTAATCATTGGGATCCCTCTCTTCTTCCTTGAATTGGCGGCTGGACAAATTATTCGACAGGGCAGCATTGGAGTCTGGAAGTTCATCAGCCCTCGACTGTCAGGCATCGGCTTTGCAAGCTGCGTGGTGAGTGCCGTGCAGTAGCACTTCCAGAATTGGCAATATGTTTTGTTTTTTAACATGATGTGAAAAACATGTTGGTTAGAATTAAATAGAACTGTTATAAAATGATTTAGAGGTAGTATATGACTCTGGAGTGCAGTGGCTCAAGTAGTTAAGATGCTGAAATGATAACTGGAAGGTCAGAGTTCGATTCCCGAGTACTGCACGACAGAGTGAGCTCCTATTTCTGTCCCAGCTTCTGCCAACCTAGTAGTTCCAAAATAAGAAATTGCAAGTAGATAAATAGGGACCACTTTGGTGGGAAGGTAAACAGCGTTCTGTGCACTCCAGTGTTGAATCAGGCCTGCCACATGTCCACGGAAATGTCTGCAGACGCATACAATGCTGGCTCTTTGGTTGTAAACAGATGTGAGCACTGAACCCTAGAGTTAGATATGACTGGCTTTCAAGCAAGGGCAACCTTTATATGACTCTGGCATGATTATGTCATTATGATTCTGAATATAAGAAGAATTGCTGGAGATGTAAGAAAGAGACTGAGCCATATCTCCATTTATGGTGGAATTGTAAGGGTTGGTTTTTTTGAGAAAATGTGGGGAAAGGTTTTTGAAGAAATTAATTAAATAATGTCTATAAAATTAGAGATATGTCCCAGGATAGCCTTATGAATGGCTTTTGGAAATAATCACTTAGAAATAAGAAAGAAATGATGGTAACAGTTATGACATTCCTTATTGTTAAAAGATGGAAAGTAGACTTTGAATTTGAGTTTGATGGCTGGTTTAAAGAACTATGGAATATAACAATAAATGATAGACTGATGCGTGGATTGAAGTTAAAGAAGGGACTAATAAAAAGAAATGGTTTTAAAGAGATTTGGGGAGAATTCAACATTTGGCAGGCTGTGGAAGTCCACCCACCCATAAGAGAATTGCTTGCTAGTAAATAACCCTGTTAATCATAGAACAAATTCTGAGTTAGTCTTCTGGTTTGTTGCAAGAGGGACAATGCAGTGAGCTTGCTATTCATAAGCCAAGATTCATATAGAATTCTGCAATCCCAACAAACCAGCATCTAATTTGATCTTAGACAGCTAGCTATTCCTTTGCTAGAAGCACTTATATCAGTATCCTGCAAAGTCACAGATTTCTTCCTTCTTCCTTTTTTAGGTATGTTCCTTTGTTGCCTTGTATTATAATGTTATCATTGCATGGAGTCTTTTCTACCTGGCAAACTCCTTCCAGTTCCCCCTACCTTGGAATAACTGCCCAGAAATAATCAACCAGACCGTGTTAGGTAAGTGAACATGGAAAGGAGGAAACAGTTTATTCTGCTTGTGCTTAACGCTAAGGATATTTTTGCAGTGCAAGTTTAAACTACTTTTCACCCCACCCCCAGAAACAGAATGCACAGAGAGTTCACCCACTGTTTACTTCTGGTACCGAAAAGCCCTGCAGCTGACCAATTCCATTGAAGAGAGTGGGGGTCTCAATCCGGCTCTTACAGGCTGCCTCTTTGCTGCTTGGGCTATTGTGGGTCTTGCTATGATAAAAGGCATCAAATCTTCTGGCAAGGTAAGTTATGAGTCTTCTTTTTGTGACTTCTCTCCATCTTTATTGTGTGAGCGATAGCCACGTGTGAGCCATAGTCATGTAGACCCCTTCCAGGTTCATTCTACGTATTTTCAGCTTTTCAGTTTAAATGAAAATTAAGTCACTAGTTCATTCTCTTTTGCCTAAATCTCACTGGAGTATTATTAAAATAGCATTGGGGAGAGTTAGGAAGCACGTTCAAAAGAGAATTGGGTAAACATCTGTCAGATCCGCTTTGATTCGGATTCCTACATTGAGCAAAAGGTCGGATTCAATTACCTAAAATGACCCTTCCAACTCACTGATTCTTAGCAGTGCAACCCTATGGATGTTAACTTGTAAGTAAGTCTAAATTCAATAGAACTTACATTAGACCATGTGTAGGTTTACTGCCTAAAGACTTTCAAATGCATTAGGAGGATTTCTGCATCTTTGTGACTGAACCTACCTGATATGCCATAAGGTGTCCCCATAAGATATATGAGCCTATTTATTTTGCGGTCATAAAAAAATGTGAATGTACAGTACTTATATGAAGCATTTGTGGAAGGTCAGTACTGTACCTCTGCTTCACCCTTGAGATAGGGAACATGAGTCTTCCGTGGTCGCTATTATATAACTGCAGTGCTACATACATATAGAAGTAGACGTTGTGGCTGGCCAAGGAGTTTGGAGAAATTACTTTTTTGGACGTCAGTTCCCAGAGTACCTCAGCCATCAGCCCCAATGGTCATGTTGGCTGGGGGTTCTGTGAGCAGTACTCCAAAAAGTACCATTCTCCCACTCTGGATAGATACTTAGTCACAACAGAAGAAACAAGCAGCATAAGAGAAAGAATGTTCAAAGATAGAGTAATGAGAACAAAGGCCAAAGGGTTAGGCTTGTTACACAGGTTGTGTGCTATAAGAGATCTAACTTCTCTTTTCCTGCATTTTGGTGCCAATTAACTTTCTGTAAGTGGCTGTCTATTTCTCCAACTGTATTTTTTCCCCTTCCATTCTCCACCCCATCCCAGGTTTTGTATTTCAGCGCCCTCTTCCCATATGTTGTTCTCTTGTGCTTCCTTGTACAAGCGCTATTGCTGGAAGGGGCTCTAGATGGGATACGAATCATGTTTACACCCAAGGTAAGAGACCACACAGCATGTTAGCCTCCTCCTCCTCCTGCTGTATCTGAATATTGGCAACCCTCATGGCAATCAGCCATGGTGACTGTCCTGAGAATATAATGTGGTGGCCTTCCATCTGTGTTCTGCATCACAGCATGATCCCCTGTACCATAGATCCAGTTCCGTGAGTCATTTTCTGGTCCTGAGCCCTTTTGGCATATAAAGGCCTCCTCAGCCACAGGCCAGGATGGATGAAGCTGCTGCCCTCCATCAAGATGGATTCAAATGGGATTTAATCCACTTGGGGACCATCACCCTTCCCTGTGGACTTAGGCACCCAAGCCACTAGTCCTTAGGGTTGACAGGTTACTGAACCGCCGCCTGATGCTCAGGGTGTTGAGCCACTGGCCGTAGAGTCTACTCTATTACCATAGCGGGATAATCTGGGCAGGCTGTGCATGTTAGCCTAATAATAATTGCATGTCATCAAGTCAATTCTGACTTATGACAACCCTTTCCAGGGATTTTTAGGTAGGGAATATACAGTTAATCTTTAAAGTGCTACAACATCTTTGTTTTGTTTACTCTCTGATATGCTTGAAGCACAGACTAACATGGCTACCGTTCCATAAAATTCAAGGATGTTAAAGTTGATGATAACTTAATTGATACATTCGACCAATATGTACTGCTTTTATGACAATTGGGAGAAACGTTGCAGAAGTGGAGTTGAACGTACAATAAATGTGGAAGTCATGCCTTGGCTTCTGATGATGAATCCTTGTTTAAACATTTGTTTTCCATGCTTCCCTTCCTCCCCTCCCAAGCTGTCCATCTGGGGAGACATGCAGGTTTGGCGTCAGGCAGCCACGCAGGTCTTCTTTGCCTTGGGCCTGGGTTTTGGCACCGTCATTGCCTATTCCAGCTATAACCCTCGTAACAACAACTGCCACGTCGATGGACTTCTTGTGGCCTTAGTCAATTTCTTTACCTCGGTGCTGGCCACGCTGGTGGTGTTTGCCGTACTGGGCTTCCGTGCCAACATTATCACACAGAACTGCATAAAGAGGTTAGTAATGACTTTTCATAGTTCTGACCGGAGTTTGGGGAAGTTACTTTTTTGTACTACAGCTCCTGGAAACAGCTGAGCCAAGATGGCTGTTGGTTGTGCTATCTGGGGAGATTCTTGGGAGTTGTAGTACAGGGTTGAAGCATTTATGGCACTTGTATGTATTTCCATCAAGGATTTAAAAGTGTTCTGGTGTTCTCAGCTGGTCTTCAGTCCAGGTATTGAATAGATCAGTGGTGCCCAAACTAAGGCCTGGGGGCCGGGTGCGGCCCCAACGCCAATTCATCTGGCCCACGAAGCCCTTGTTGCTCCTCGAAGCGAAAGTAAAACGTGCCTATACGGGTGCGTTTTACTCCACTTCCAGGAGCAATGAAGGCTTCGCGGGCCGGATGATTTGGCGTTGGGAGCTGCACCCAGTACCTGGGACTTAGTAACCGGCTCCCTGAACCACATGATCGGCCCACAGCCCAAAAAGTTTGAGCACCCCTGGAATAGATTCTGACCAACTTTCTTTCAGCGTGGAGGCAGTATCTGGTACCCTCAGAATTGCATACTCCTGTAGTAGCATATCTAATCTAATCTTCCCAATCTGACATCTGCTTGGACTACAGCTCCCATTTGCTAGATCAGAATGGTGGAAATTATACTCTTAACACACCTGGTTAATGCACCTGCTTCTTGGTTGAGAAAGGTTGGTCCAGTCATTCAGGTTGTTGGCTTTGGGTCCGTATTTTCTTTTTGTGGCCATCTAGGACTCTGGTGGCTTAGTGGTTAAGATGCTGAACTTGCCAACTGGAAAGTTGGCAGGTCAGCAGTTTGAGACCTGAGTACTGCATGACAGAGTGAGTTCCCATCTCTGTCCCAGCTCCTGCCAAAGTAGCAGTTCAGAAGCAAGAAATTGCAAGTAGATAGGTACCACTTCAGTGCGAAGGTAATCAGCATTCTGTCATGCCTGCCACATGTCCATGGAGACATCTGCAGACACAGACAGTGCTGGCTCTTTGGCCATAAACAGAGATGGGCACTGAACCCTAGAGTCAGATATAACTAGCTTTCGAGCAAGGGCAACCATTACCTTTACCTAGGGTCTCTAACTTTTCTGCACTTGTCTTTTGTTTGTTTGTTTTCTGCAGGAACACTGGTCTTGTCTCAGAACTAGTATTAAATGGCTCCCTCCCTGTTGGGCTCCCTCAAAACTTCTCAAACTTCTCTGCTACTCAATACAATGCCTGGTTCCAGGGACTCCAGAATGACACCGAGAAGCAGCTACAGAAGTGGGAAATCAGTGAATGCCGCGTGGAGAATGAGATGAATGAGGTAACTAGATGGGGCAGTTAGATGGGCTAATAGGAGCAAAGCCCTTCACACCCATAGATATTCACTCTAAGCAACTGTATTTGCAGGGTTTGTCAGATCCATGAAAGAGAGGCCACTGAGTTGACCTTGGTCTGCTCAACTTGCTCAGTTTGGAAGTGTTACTTCTGGGCCAGCAGCCATCCAGGTCAAAAGTATAGGACTGTGATGGCGAACCGTGGCACTCCAGATGTTCTTGGACTTCAATTCCCAGAAGCCCAAGGACCCTTTTACTTCCACTTCCGGGAGCGACAAGGGCAGCGCTGGCCGGATGAATCCCATTCGCGTGGCTTCACAGGGTGCTTGGGCTTCTGGGAATTGAAGTCCAATAACATCTGGAGCGCCAAGGTTTGCCATCATGGGTCTAGGAGCTATAATCTCAAAAGGTAAATTTTCCAAGCTTTGACAACTTGTAGCTTGTGAGTTGAACTGGAACCTGCTATTTATCTTAAACTTAGTAAGGTCTCCCTTGCTTGAATGGGGGTGTGCGAGTGTGTCCTCATCTCCATTTACAGCCAAAGAGCCAGTGCTGTCTGCGTCCACAAACATTTCCAACAGAACACAGTTACCTTTCCCACCAAAGCGGTACCTATTTATCTACTTGCAGTTTCTTGCTTTTGAACTGCTGGGTTTGCAGGAGCTGGGACAGATTCTATTCTATTCTATATTCGATTTATATCCCGCCCCAATCGCGAAGTGCGACTCTGGGCGGCTTACAAACATATCAATACAATATCATACAATATAAAAACATTCAGTAAATAATAACCATCTATACAATAAAACATCATAAGACATAAATAATAAATAAATACTAAATATCCATCAATACAAAAAAGACACAAATTCCGGTACAGAATCATATGGGGAGAATTATACTTAGTTTTAAAATGAGCTTAAAAATATCGACTACAATCTACCGGATACTAAAAAAAAATTAAAATTTAAGGCTAAAAAATTAAAAGAGGTTAAAACAACGAGAGGCAAGAGGGTGGCTGTCTAATCAAATCAGCCACCCAACATTGGATGATGATGGGAGCTCACTTTGTTGCGCAGCACTCAGGTCTTGAACTGCTGCCCTGCCAACCTCAGGTCTTGAACTGCTGCCCTGCCAACCTTCTGGCCATCAAGCTCAGCATCTTAACCACTAAGCCACCGTTCCCCCTTTTATTTTAAGCTTACCACCTGTGTGAGCCCTACCACGACACTAGCTTCATCAGATTCACTTTTTCCTCTATCTTTTTCTGCCTGTAGCGTGTGGAAGGTACAGGACTGGCCTTCATCACTTTCACGGAGGCCATGACCCTCTTTCCAACAGCTCCCTTCTGGTCGGTATTGTTCTTTTTCATGCTGTTGAACTTGGGACTGAGCACCATGCTGGGGAATATGCAAGGGATCATCACCCCCTTGCTGGACAACTTTCAGAGCCTTCAGCGTCGGCGGACCCTCTTTACAGGTAAGAGCAGAGGAGCCACATTCAAGACCTTGAGTGGTACAGAACAAAAGGAATACAGTAATACCCCGGATAACGCTAAAACCGCATAACGACGACAAATTTGGGGGGAAGATTTGCACCGGATAACGTTATTTCTAGCGTTATCCGATCCATCGTAATAAAGAAGTAAAGGAGGCCAAAGCTCCTCTCCCTGCCACTTTCCTCCTTTCCCCCCACCCCACCCCCAGCAGTTTAGGGACTCCCCACACCCACCTCACTGTCTGCTCGGCCACGAGAGAACCCTGTTTACCTTCAAGCCTCCATAGCTTCTCTTGCTGAGCTGCACGCTCCGACTGAGCCAGGCTTGACCAGCCGATTGCAGAGCACAGAGCTATGCCTCATGGCAGACAGAGGCAGCCGATCGCATCTTTTTTCCTCCCTGTATTTAAACTACAGGGAGAGAGAGGCTTTTTTCCCCCTTCCTGTATTGAAACTACAAGCCTCTCTCTCCCTGTAGTTTAAATACAGGGAGGAAAAAAGATGCAATCTTTTTCCTTTCCTGTATTTAAACTACAGGGAGGGGGAAAGAGAGAGGTGATTGGTTCTCTAGAGAACCAATCACATCTCTCTCTTTCCCCCTTCCCTGTAGTTTAAATACAGGGAGGGAAGACTGCTAAATACAGGGAGGGAAGACTGCAGTAGAGTCGGGGAAAAGGTGCTTTCCTTGACCCTACTGCAGTGGCAGAGACCGCTGCGCGTGGGGGGTGGCTTTAAAGGCAGGGAGGTCTCTTTCTTTCCCTGCCTGCCTTTAAAGCGGTTTGTCCCTGAAGTCAGGGCTTTTTTTTTTTTTTTTTTTGCGTTCGATGCATGCATCGGACAACGCTAAAAATCGGATAACGTCATGACTTGTGGAACCAAATCATAATGTTATCCGGGGTATTACTGTATATTGATTCCAGACTTGATTACCTCAAACTGCAAGATATGTGCTTTGGAAAGGAAGGGAGTTGAAGCCCAAGACATTTGGAAGGTGCTGTGTCAAGGAAGACGGATGTACAGGAAAAGAAATATTTAACATTGCTTCCTCCAGAGTATGATAGAGTAGCAGCTAGTTGCTTTTACAATGCCATAGCTCCTCCTTGTTTCCAGTCATCAAAACCTCTGCCTCTGCAGATTCCATGAGTAGCAACAAGATGTAAGAGATTGGTGTGGGTAGGTTGGCTTCCACTATGCTCCGTTTCCCCCCCCCCCCTCGCCATAGTAAAACATCATGGAGCTTAATGAAAAGACTGGCCCTGCTGTTAGGCATAGTGAAGCATTTGACTCTTGCAGCACCTTTTAGATGTAATCTCCTTTCATGTCCCGATCAAACCCTGGACTGCCAAAATGAAACCACTTTCTTGGCCTTGACGTTGGCCAAATTTAAGTCCTCGTAGGTGCATCTTTCTGGCAGTAAACAGCAGACCATTAAATGAGCTGGATTCTGAATCTCTCCACATTCACACCACATGTTGTTGTCTGCCAGCAGCCCCCACGTGAGCATGTTAGTCTTACATTTAGATACTTCGACCCTCAGCCTATTCAGGGTCCTCCAAGTAATGTAGGAGAGGTTAAGTTCCTCAGGCATATCCTCCTTTAATGTGAATCCTTGTCCTATGAGCTCCTTCCTCCATCTTCTAATTTAGTTTTGCTCTTGCATACTCTCAAGAATGTTTGTTCTTGCCATAAAGCTTTGAGTGTTAAAAAAAGACAGCAAAATGACTGATATATTCTGATTTTTTTTTATTGCCAAGAAAGGAGAAGGACACTTGTAAGGTCTTCATGTTCAGATGCGGAATAGTATGGTTGACTGTGAAATGCTATGTCCCTTAATTTGTGTGTATGTCCTGGGGGTATTCAGTAGTTGCTAGTTTCCTGCAGAGGGCAAAATGGGTTTGCAGCCCCTTCTTGCTGGCAAAGCAAATCAAATACAGTAGTGCAGTTTTTCCACTCTCTTTGGTCCCCAGTGGCCACCATGTCAACTCATTCTTCGTTTCTCTCCCTACAGTGCTATGTTGTATTGTTGGATTTCTGCTGGGCCTGGTTTTTGTTCAACGGTCGGGAAACTATTTTGTGACCATGTTTGATGACTATTCAGCCACCTTGCCCCTCCTTATTGTTGTGGCGTTTGAGTCTTTTGCTGTGGCTTGGATCTATGGAGCTGACAGGTAATTCTCTGTTCAACCTCCCATCCTTATACAGGGTCTTCTACCTTACCCGATCTGTAAGGCGTTTTAAATCATTTCACTTGATGATCCATCCAGTTTCTTAATCCCCCCCCTCTTTTCACAGGTTCTTAAGTGACATAGAAACCATGCTGGGTTGGCGCCCTTGGAAGATCTACAGCTACATGTGGCGCTTTATTAGTCTGGCATTAATGTTGTGCCTGCTTTTAGCCAGCTTGTTACACATGGTTCTGAAATATCCCACTTACCAGGCCTGGAACAAAGAAAAGGTAGGAAGTATACTCCATTCAGTTTTTTTATTGTATCTTTCTAAGCAGTGGCAATTGCCCTTGTCCGTCTGTTGGCAAGGAAGTATTCTGATTATGTAAAGAACAAAGCATCCTGTTGGACTCTGGAGTCTGCCTCATTATATTGTGAGTATGTGTTGGTAGAAATCTTCAGTCAATAGATACAGAAGTGTTGTATGAGAAACAGAAGACACTTGAGTAACAGGACTCATCTCTCATCAAGACCTGCACCCGATTCAACTACAGCAATAATTATTATTTTTTGCATATAGTGCAATTGTTTACCCACAGTGTTTGCACTAAGGGTTATTACAGACAGATATTCTTAACATTATTGAAATATTTTTCTTCTGCTGTAAATACTGTACAAGCATAATTGAAATTGTCTTTTTTTTTACCGTTGGGAGATAATAGAAGATTTTTGGCATACATTCCAGTATATTTAGTCCACACCATTCTGTTTTTTATAAGGGATGTGGCTTTCACTTCAGCAGTGACTTACATGCATCTGAAGCTGTCAAAGTACAGTACTATAGGATATTTTTACTATATCCTTTACAGTGGGCACAAAATTGATCACATACTACTCTGAAGTGGATACAGATTACTCCCCCTGCCCTTAGGTTCTGTTTCCATGTTTTCAGTTTTCCAAGGTCTAAAAGTATTTAATAAAAATGCCCTAAAATACATATGTGCAATACTGTATTTCTATGACATAATATCTGAGCTAGCCACTAGAGGCCGCTGTCTTCAATATAATGTTGAGTATGAATGGATTGTGTTTTTATGGCAGCCATTTTGTTAGCACACAGAATGACAGAGTAATTTGCACATGCATCCTTTGATTCTATGGTCAGGAATGAGTACTTAAATATGGGTTCACTATTTGACGTGGTTTTGTGCTTTTCTTTGTAGGCAGAAGAGCAGAAACTGCAGTATCCACCATGGGCCATAGGTGTTCTCATAAGCCTTATTGTTGTGGCTGCTCTTCCCATCCCAGTCATGTTCCTTCGACAGTTGTTCATAGAGTGGTTTGCCCAACGTGGTGGTAGCCGGCCTGGCCTGGCGATGGCCCCAGTAGCCACTGAGGAGGCAGAAGATGAAGGAGATGAGAAAGAGAACCCAGTAAATCCTGATCACCATGGCAATGGATACTTGCTGGTCCAGGCAGAAGATGAACAAGATTAATGACAACTTCTAGCTGGAATTGGCTACATAGGAAATGTGACCTCCTCCAACTTCTGGATCATCCTGACTGATGGAGTATTTTGCTCCATTTGGACCTTTTGGTGCTATTTCTGTAGTGGGTGGAAGGCTTTCTTAATCTCAGGAAGCTGTGGTGTATGTCATCTGACCATTTATTGATTTTGCCCAGTATTCTCAACATGGTCGGCATCAGTGTCCTTTATTTTGGGTAGGATTCTTTCTTAGTGCTGCTTAGAGAGTATTGCCTGGTCATCTCCCATCCAAGTTCTAACCAGGCCCAACTCAGCTTAGCTGATGAGATCAGACACAATTTGGTGTGTTTGAGGTAGTATGGTGGTTATCTGTCTGCTGACTTGAAACAGCCGCAGTTGCTTCTTAGATGAGTTGCTCTTAGTACCAGTGAATAATTGCTTCCCCATATGAACTCAAAGCTGGTTTGCAGTTGCTTTCCCCCATAATATGGGACATTGTGTTTTTTTGTGTATGTTTATCCCATTTGTTCTGTCTGTAACTAACAAGTTACTTTGAACAGGTACGGTCCAATTTATCTGAGTAGCCATCAGAACAGGGAGAACCCCAAATATTCCTTTCAAGAAACCAGTTATTTATCTAGCACTAGATACTTATTCAGAGGAGCCTGACATGCATTGGTCCATGGGGTTGCAAAAGGTTGGACTTGACTGTACGACTGAACAGCAACAGACTCTTATTCATTTAAGCAAAGAACCAAAGCTTTTAACATTTCTGGTTTTTTTTTTAAATCCAAAGTGACAAGTAAAAGCATTTCAATCAGGAAATATTTCAATTAAGAAAATAACTTTCCTAAAATGGGAGCAACTGGAAGTTTCCCCCTCTTTATTTAGCTGTTACAATGTCATAACACTCCCACACTGAACCAGTACTTTACTGATATATAGATATATATATACTGTATATATTTAATGTAGTTGAGAAAGCATGTCTATTTTTTTATTTTATTTTAAAATCTAACTGTCTAAAATGTTTGTTTTAAAAATTAATGGAATGGAAAATGGTGCTCACCACAAAGGCTGTAGATTAGATGCTTACTGAATTGTGATAGGTTTGTTCTGGCCAATACATTGCTGCCTATGTCAGAATTGCATTCCTTTAAAAGAGAGGAAAGTACCAATGAGTACACCTTTAGCTGTGTATTCCTTTCCTGTCCTATTTTTAAAAGCAGGACTTAGTGCAATGAGAAAAAACTGGAAACAGTACCCAGGGAAAACAGCAAAATTGCAGATGAATGGTCCTGCCACATGATGCCTTTACAAACTGAGTGAATGGGGGCATTGCAATTTGACAGAAGCGGTGCTACTGAAGACTGGCCAAGGACTTGAACAATTTAACATTTTTTAAAGAACCTTGGAACATAAAGATGCAGATTGGAGCAATTCAACATTTTGGATTTTAAGATACTTTTCTATATAAATTAGTTGTTTGAACTATCATCATGGCATCCTGATTTTAGTTTTTAAATAATGCCTTTGTACTTCTTCCATCATAACAATGGAGAAAGAACCATGAGATTTGAAGGCAGAATTTATCTGATTGTGGAAGTTTATCCTTGGAAAACTGCTGATCTTGGAGAAGGCTGTAATCATATGAGATCTGGTGAACTTGGACTTTTGGTTAAAGCAATTGTTGACCTCTGCTTAACATCCATCGCTTCTTGCAATCATAGTCATCCTATTGTTGTACCATTCTGTTTTGTTTTTTTAACTGTAAACTCCCTGAAGGCAAGGACCAACCTGTTTTGCTGATAAATCTGTAAGGCAGTATGCAGATAGTGCCAAATTAATAATTGTTGGTGGTGTCATGACCTGGACATTTAACAGCTGTACAGTTTGATGACAGGAATGCCCCCCTGACTTTTCAACTGTCGCCTTGTGCCTGTTTTTTTACTGTACAGCAGAAGAGATAATCCAGGCACCCAGTTGCTTGTGTCTTGCTGGCAAATGAACCAGTGTCTTCAATGACTGAGCAGTCATGCTGAGCAGGCATTTGACTTAGTACACAGGCTAACCTGAGAGACAGGACTTCAGAAAACCTGTATCTCTTGGCTGTTTACTTAGAAATACAAACCTCTGCCTTTATATGAAATAAAGGTGGTATGTCTACCTTGGTATTATTGTGACAACAGTTCATGCCGAAAACTTTTATTCCAGTACTCGGCTTGATTTTCTAGCAGTCAGCAGACTGTTTTTATAATATTCTCCATGGGGAATTATTAAACAATATGTGAATATTAATAGTTCAATAAATGAACTGGATAAGGGAGTTACAGTTTGTTTCTTAGTCTTTGTTAATATGTGTCAAAATAAAAAAAAAGTGAATTTAGTTTCCAGTGTTACAGTGACTGGGTTGACTTAATACACAGACTCTTCTAAGAGACAAGGGAAGTATAACTTGTGGTTCATGTTTCAGCCACATGGACCAGACAAGTCTGGTCAAAGACTTTCTTTCTTTCTGTACAATAAAAGCTATTTGATAGAAACAGCCATTTTAATTGAACTATCTTAAGCATTGGTGGTGATAGGATCAAAGTTTGTATTAAAATCTAGTTCCGCCTTGCTCAATTGGGAGACCACAGATAATCTACTAGTGCTAAGGCAGCTGGTGAGTCTCGCATTTAGGGCTTAACCATGTCTCACAGCACTCTAAATGTGTTTTGCTCACGCTTTGCCTTCCCTGTGTGGGGAAGTGAAGTGGGGATAAAATTGGTTGACTCCTGGATCACCTAGTGTCAACCTCTACTCTTAATATTGTCAACTCTGACTTGAGGCAGCTCTCTTGATATTCCAGGTAGGATTCTTACCTGAGTGAACCTTGGAACTTCTATATTGTGGAGGGACTTTGCTCTAGTGCTGAGCAACAGCTGCTTGAAATTACAACATCCGCTAGTTGCTAGGGGTTTCTCATCCAAGTCCTAACCCTGCTTAATTTCTAAAATCAAATATTACTGGGCATATACAGGGTGCTCTGGTGCTATTCTACCTTTTGCACTGGGCTTCCTTTTGAAGGGTTAGGTGTCCAGGGAAAGTCGATGCTCCTGGAGAGGGGACTGTGGCAGACTGCATCAGACCATAAGGTCAGCCAGTCAGCAGCTGGAGACCCAAGTCCTGATTGATGGAGTAAGCACCTGTCATCTGTCCCAGCTCTTGCCAACTTTGGAGTTTGAAAGCAAGAAATTGCAAGCAAGTAAATAGGTACCACTTTGGCAGGAAAGGTAACAAGGATGCTCTTTGGCATCTAGTTACGCCTGCTGCATAACTATGGAAATGTTTGCAGATGCAGACATCACTGGCTCTTTGTAAAGGAGATGAGCACCACACCCTAGAGTCGAACATGGCTGGCTTTTGAGCAAGGGAGACCTTTATCTAAATGAATCCTGGGATTTCTACTAGTTAAAAGTGGGCTCAAGAGCAGGAGTTCCCAACTTTTTTGCATTGCACCTCAACCACACACCCCAGATAGCCGAGCAGGCCAGTCACGTGGTTCCTCCTACTGCTAACGCTACCGTAAGACGCATCTGCGGCTGCAGGTGTGCTTATGGCAGGCACAGGCATGTTTCTGCAGGTGCAGGCACGTTTTATGGCTGTCATAAACATTTCCACTTCTGCTAGCAGCAAGGTAGCGGCGGGTCACATGAAATTGGTGCCATGGGCCAGGGCCGGGGCCGTAGGTTGGTCCCCCCTGGTGGTAGCTGTTGTAAAATGGATATAATCCCAGTTTGTGGAAACAAGAATTGTGGTTTACTTATTTGGTGCAACCAGGCGCTTTCCCCTTTTGTCTGTAGAATCCTAATCGGAGCCTTGCCTTCCTAGCTAAAGCGGAGTCCTCTTCCGCCTATCAGGGTGCCCCCATGCTACGAACTTGCGGGCTTCCTTGTGGGCTGTCCATGTCACGTGATCTTTTTTCTCAACCTATCGCTTCACCTTCCCTCTACCCGGCAAGGTTTAGGTAGCAAAAAGCAGCTCGGGTGGCCAGTGATGCAAAAAGCCATCATGGGACCTGAGCTTTTCCTTTACATGGCAGCAAAACTACCTCTACTCTATCCCGGTTCGAAAGTGTGAGGATGAGTTAAAAGCACACAAGATGCAATTTATATAAATATCAGAGTGTAAACAAAAAGACAAAAAACGTTGTAGCACCTTAAAGACTAACTCCTGGATTTTAATGTTAGTTTTCATATATCAAGTCCACTTCATCAGACATAAGAGTTGAGAAATGTTTGAAGTGGTAGCTGTGTTAGGCTTTGCAAATACGGTATATCTGAGAGTAAATAAAAAAGACATAAATAAAACAACAGCAAAAAAAAAATGTTGTGGCACCTTAAAGACTAACTCCTGTATTTAACTGTGAGCTTTTGTGGACCAAGTCCACTTCACCAGACATAAGAGTGAGGCCTCATGGCAGTAATTTATACTTTCATCAGGTACACAGCCACATAGTAACTAGCCAGTTTAACAATATCTTTTTTCAACTGACAAAATTTCCCAGTTATTATCCAAACCTGCTGCAAAGCCTGCCCCCCCCCCATTGCAAAACAAACATCTCTTGCAAGCTGATGCATCACATCCAAAGGGTGGCTGCAACAAATATTGTGGCATTACACATTTTGCCAACGAGTTAGCATCTATTGACAATTGTTTGAGTGACCCTGGCAAAACTGCAGCATATAACCTGTTAGTTGTGGTGCATCAAATCTGATAATGTCCCAGAAACCCCTGGCTGATATTCAAACCCCTGAAATGTGTGTCCAGCATATGCATGTACAGTACTTAATTTCTGCTGTCTCTCTCTGGATTCTAGTTTTGTAATTCCTCTGCTCTAGAATGGCAACCCTCAAGTCCATGGCCAAGTGTCCAGGCAGATTAAAGTAGTTTAAACCAGGTTTCTGTGTATTACCACTCTTGATGTCTGATCTTGACATCTGATTTATGCCTCACGCTTATGTCTGATGAAGTGGATTTGGTCCATGAAAGCTCACAGTTAAATACAGGAGTTAGTCTTTAAGGTGCCACCACATTTTTTTTGTCTAGACAGAAAAGTGATGTCCACCACTTCAAAAATGTTGCAAAAAAAATCAACAATGGAAGTGACTGTATAGGGCAGGGATTCTCAACCTGTGACCCATGGCACTGTTGTAGAATTGTCGTATCAGAGATGAGACAGGACAGCAATTCCAGATCATACAGATTCAAAGGTCTTTTATTGCGCAATGGTTCACAGATAGTATAGCTACTCAGAATCTGAGAACCACGAGGATTCAAAGACAAAGGTTTATATACCCACTAGTAAACAGGAAATGCATGGCACCTCGACCATGCGGTGGTTTTACAATCTTAACACCTTGGTTCCAGGGACAAAGGAATTCAAACTACACACATGTGATGGAAAATAGAGAAATATAAAACCAAAGAGACTCCATCTTTGTCCTCTCAGTAACCTACAAAGTGGCGTGACATGAGTCAGTTAAAACTTGCCTGCCTGTTGTTCAGGCTGAGGCAATAAACCCTTTCCTCATTAGAATAGAGGGCTTATAAGTGTACCCAATGGTAGAGGATAGATAAGTGTGAAGTTTTGGCCACTAGCCAATGTTAGTGTGTAGTTTGAATTCCTTTGTCCCTGGAACCAATACCAAGGTGTTAAGATTGTAAAACCACCGCATGGTCGAAGTGCCATGCATTTCCTGTTTACTACTGGGTATATAAACCTTTGTCTTTGAATCCTCGTGGTTCTCAGAATTTGAGTAGCTATATACTATCTGTGAACCATTGCGCAATAAAAGACCTTTGAATCTGTATGATCTGGAATTGCTGTCCTGTCTCATCTCTGATACAACAATTCTACAACACACTAACATTGGCTAGTGGCCAAAACTTCACACTTATCTATCCTCTACCATTGGGTACACTTATAAGCCCTCTATTCTAATGAGGAAAGTATGTAACTACTCAAATTCTGAGAACCACGAGGATTCAAAGACAAAGGTTTATATACCCAGTATGCGGTGGTTTTACAATCTTAACACCTTGGTATTGGTTCCAGGGACAAAGGAATTCAAACTACACACTAACATTGGCTAGTGGCCAAAACTTCACACTTATCTATCCTCTACCATTGGGTACACTTATAAGCCCTCTATTCTAATGAGGAAAGGGTTTATTGCCTCAGCCTGAACAAGAGGCAGGCAAGTTTTAACTGACTCATGTCACGCCACTTTGTCGGTTACTGAGAGGGCAAAGATGGAGTCTCTTTGGTTTTATATTTCTCTTTATTTTCCATCACATTTTGGTTTTATATTTCTCTATTTTCCATCACAGCACCATTCTCATGTGGCCCTCCACCACCGCCTCCACCACATCAGGAAGTGTCACGCGGTGGAGGAAGGGGCAAAATGGCCGTCCGGCCCCCTAAAGCTGTCTGAGGGAGCCTGACCCAATGGCCCCCCAGTTTAAAATCACTGAGCACTCCTGGTATAGTGCGTGCCGGTCTAGCCTTTCTACTCGTTGGATTTCCCCCCTTCGGTCACGTGATCGACGAGGCGACTCTCCTCCCCTCCACCCCCCGCCCTTGTATTTATTCTCCCTGCTTCCTTCTCTGTTCTGGCCCACCCCACCCCAGGCTTGCCGGCGGTCGCAGATAGTCACGTGGCTTGGAGGGACTCGGCTCACCGGGCCGGCTTTCTTTGGGGTTGGGGCAGGGCTAGGAGGAGACGAGGGTGAGACGGTGCTCTGCTCTTGTCTTGCCTGGCAGCGGCGAGATGGCGGCTGCGGGTCCCGAGAGATCGCCGGAGCCCCCACCTCACAAAGCGGGTGAGCTTACTCGGGAGGAGGAGGGGGGCGGGACGGGCAGAGAAAAAAGAGCGATGGATGATGATGATGATGATGATGGGAGAAGGCGAAGAAGGACCACTTTTCGTGGATGGGCAGGGAAGGGCAAAAAACCCCAGGGGAATCAGAATAAAAGTCCACCTGTTACGTAAGCCTTCCCCCCCCCGCAGGTCTACTCAGGAGTAAGCCAAGGGAAAGAGTCTAGTTGGGCTCCCCGAATGGTGGAGAGGCGGGTACTGTACTTGGCAAAAGCCATTTACACTTATCTACCGGTTACAGGTAAATAGCATTTTGCCCCCCAAAAAACATGCTCGGAAAGAGGGAAGGCTGGAGTCGACCTTGTTCCACGACAAGATCGAACTCACAACGTTCTGGCTGCAGCACAGCAGTTTAAACCCAGGGGCGTAGCTACCACTGTATCTGCCGTATCAATTATACAGGGGCCCCGGGCCACAGGGGCCCCCAACGTGCGTAAGCAAAAATTAATAAAAACTTCCCAAATTTTAATTATGATGAATAAATATCTGTTAATTTTATGCATTTTTTTTTCTTTTGTAAGAAATCTTTACCCTTCCTAAGGGCCCCCAAACAAATTTTTATACGGGGCCCCGCCAAGGCACGCTACGCTTCTGTTTAAACCACTGCGCCACCAGGGTACTTCCGGAGCCTTGAGGACATGCCTGAACATGACACCAGAGGGTGGGTCTCTTTCTCCCCTCTCTGCCTATCTTTGCATCTTTGTGAAGGTAGGTAGCAAGCTGTGGTGCTCTAGTAGTCAGCATCTTCCCACTGACCAACCGCCCTTTTTGGGTGATGATGAGGCCAGAATTATATCAGAGCAAACAAAACAAAAGACAAAAATATTGTGGCGGCTTAAAGACTAGCTGCTGTATTTTATTGTTAGCTTTTGTGGGGCGAGTCCGGTTCGTCAGATATAAAAGGACCACAGAGTTATCCAGACGAAGCGGACTTGTTCCACAAGAACTAACATTAAAATGCAAGTTAGTCTTTAAGGCAGGGATGCCCAAACTTTTTGGACCGTGGGCCAATCATGTGGTTCAGGGAGCCAGTTATTAAGGCCCGGGGGCCGGGTGCGCCCCCCGATGCCAATTCATCCGGCCCGCGAAGCCCTCGTCGCTCCTGGAAGTGGAAGTAAAACGCGCCCGTACGGGCGCGTTTTACTTCCACTTCCAGGAGCGACGAGGGCTTCGCGGGCCGGATGAATTGGCATGGGGGGCGCACCCGGCCCCCGGGCCTTAGTTTGGGCACCACTGCTTTAAGGTGTCACTACATTTGTTGTCTTGTTTACTCTCTGATATGCATCCACAGACTAACATGGCTACCACTTCAAAATTTACCCCAGAATTGAGTTTCAAAAACCCCAGCGGCTTTTTATCCTTTTCCATCAGTCGCTTCTGTTTGTTTGTAGGCTTCCTCTGAGTATACCCAGTTTGTTTGGCATGTTTATTTCTTTTAAAATGTTGCTCTTTGGTGAAATGACTCCAGGGTGGTTAATACAGTTAAAATAGCAAAACCATAAAGCGCTATGCCAGGCTTTCTCAATGTTTTTGGGCCGCAGGCCAAATCACTCCCCTCAGAAGGCTGCGCTATGTGATTAAAAGCAAACTGCAACAGACAATCTTTATCAATATTTTAAAAACCCTAATACAAATAGTCATTACATTTAAAAGGGTGCTGGAAAGGTCACAGTGTCAACACATCAGGCAGACTTCCTAGAAAGCAACATTCTATAAATAATATATCATAGATGAAAATAGTGCTTTCAAAAATTGCATAAATTTGTCACTTCTAGTGGAGTACTCAGGCGGTTGCACAAAATATAGGACAAGATTCATAACATTAAAATCACTAGAACAGCAGATATAGACAAGTGCCTTTTTAAAAACATATATAAACTAGGACTGAAGCGGCCTGGGTGCAAATCCACACTCAGCCATATAAATTCACCATCTTGAAGAGGGGACCCTCACATGCCCACACGGGCACTCCTTTTGGGTTCTGACAGCCCGCTGACCTCCAGTCTTCATTTGCAGATGGAAAAATGACCATGCTTCGTCTTGAAGCTAGGAAATGTGGTAGCTTGGCTGAGAAACAGTCTTTTTTAAAAATGCCACCTTCCCATCTCTCTCACTCACACAGAGCGGACCCTGCCCTGGAAAACAGCCTCCTTGAAGATAGCTATTCACCTTCAAAGACTGGGACGCCTTAGTTGATAAAATTCCCAGGCCTGCCAAGGGATGCAGGTGCCCTCCTCAGAGTAACCCTGGCAACCATATCAGTCCCAAGCCAATGTCCTCTTTGAATATAGTCCACCCTCAAGGCTATGCCCATGCAAAGATGTAGCATTCCTTACCTGGTTCAAAGACGAGGCTGTCTCAATGTCTTTGAAGTATTTTCATTCACAAAATAAGCAGAATACAGATCAAAGCAATAAATCTAACTAAACTTTTAATCCCTAAATACACTATCATGTCCATAGATAGGACCCATATATCTATCCTAACTTAGACAAGTTAATAAAATAAGAAATAGCTAACTTCTCTAAGTTGGCATTTCTTCTATCAGAAACTAAGTACTTTGCCCCAGATGGTTTAGGCAAAAGCTCAGAGACTGCCGCGCTGGGCTTTTGCCCCCATAGGATTCTTCTTAAAGTTCCATGGTCCGGATTCCGTGGAACATAGGCTCCCGTCTACTCCAAAATAGGTGCCTCTGAACTCCCAAATTTCGGGGGGGGGGGAGTATTCTATTTTGCCCAGTCACACCTCCCCTCAAGAATGTAAAGTATCTGATTGTTTTGTCTAAACAGATGTTTATCCAAATGTTTCCCCAGACAATGATGTAACTAATAATATAACCCCTCTCACAGGTGTTGGATATCCCATAGTCCACTCCTATCAGAATGTTACCTTTCCCCTTTCTAAGGTGATGGTTGAAAGTGTGGATGTAAAAATGTAACTGACAGGTGAAGACTTGGGTGGAGTTCCTCTCTCCTCCTTTGAGTTGAATGACCCATTGTTACCTTGGGTTCATCTCAGTTCAAATGCTAATAGATCCTTCGCAGGTGTCTAAATGCTACTTAGCAACCCAGATTTTTGTGACTATTGATGTATGGAATGTGAATGGTATGTGTATTGGAATGCTGCTGACATCAGAGTGCCTTCCCTATCGAGTTAGCCATTTCAAACCTTACAGAAAATATGCTATATGAACTTTAATACTTAATAAATGTAAAGACATTAAAATGTGTGAACGTCAGGGCTTCTGGGAATTGAAGTTCAAGAATAGCTGGATTGCCAAGGTTCACTATCACTGCACTAGGGGCATGGAACTAGTAAGCAACAACAATTGTGTATTGTCAAGCCAGTTCTATATTATTGTGATTCTTTCAGGGTTTTCTATGTAGAGAGTACTCAGTAGTGTTTTACCATTCCCTCTTTGGACATCCTGGGACTGTGCAGGCTGTCCCTTTTCACAGGAGTCATAGAAGGGAATCAAACTCCCATCCTCTAGCTCCAAAACCAGAGATACCTAAACCACTGAGCTATCCAGGCAGTTTGAAAGTGGTAAATTTGTTTATTTATTAGTCACATTTGTATTGCCGCCTACTCGACAAGCGACTGTGGGCGGCGTACAACAATTACATCATGAACTACATAAATCCCACTAGAAAACTGTAAAAACCCCAATTAAAAATACAATTTAAAAAATTACCCTGACAGCTAAAAAGAGCGAGGGAGAGATATTACTATATCAGCCAGAAGGTGAGGGTCACTGCATCCCAGTGCCCCACACCTGCTTTGGCAGCCAGGTTTTAGTTCTTTCCTGAAGGGCAGTAACTCCGTCTGCAGTCATAGCTCAATTGGCAGGAGGTTCCATAGGGCCGGAGCAGGCACAGAGAAGGCCCTGTTTCTGGTGCTAGAGAGGCGAACAGATGGCACAATAAGAGAGCCTCTCTGGTCCGCTCTGGTGGAATGGACAGATGTTCCTGGAGTGACGCGGTCTCTTAAGTATCCTGGCACACTATCATGTAGGGCTTTAAAGGTCATTACCAGCACGTTGAATTGCACCCGGAGGCACACCGGTAACCAGTGCAGCTCCTGAAGTAGTGGCGAGGCATGAGCGTAACGTCCGCACCCCATTTCTACCCAGGCAGCCACATTCCGGACCAGTTGCAGCCTCCGAATGGTCATCAAGGGCAGCCCCATGTAGAGCGCATTACAATAGTCCCGTCTGGAGGTGACCAGAGCGTGCATTACCATGAGCAAGGAGTCCCAATCTAGGAGCAGTTGTAACTGGCGTATGACACGAAATTGTGTCATCCTTGGCAGCCAGGGCTATCTTGCTAATCTATCTAGTTCCTTTGTCAGACCATCTGAGTTGATGGCCAGGGTTTGAAAAATAGTCCTTGCTTCCTAGACGTTTGGAACCTAAATTTAGATCAAGGCAGAGAAGGCAGAACATAAATGGGAAATGCAACAACACATAACTGATTACTGTTTTGGGAATATGGGGATGCAGATACTTAATATGTTAATACCTTAAGCATTATGTAGATAGAAGTTGCATGAAGCTTGCTTCATCCTCTTACGAGCTTGTTCTTTTATGGAACTGACTGGACAGTCCATTATGATGATTTTAGAGTGGTTGATCTCTTTAAGTAAAACACTGGCTTTTAACATTGTTTTTATTTATTTTTAATGGTTTTGCATTGCTTTGGAGGTTCTTGTGGTTTGAGAGGTGATAAAGGAATAAATTGAATAGGCCCTCACTTTGTCATCTCTCTGGCAAACAAAGACCTTTCTCTTTCAGCAGGCCTTTATCAGTAAGTGGCTTCCTATGAGAGGGATTTAAAGCTACAGTATTATGCTTTTTTATTTTTAAAATGGTTTTGAACAGATGTGGTGTTAGTTCGTACTTGACTTTTGCTATGCACTGATTAGGAAAACAGCTGTAGTCCTAAGGCCGTGAGGGTGAACCTTGGCAATCCAGATGTTCTTGGACTTCAATTCCCAGAAGCCCAAGCCCCATGTGAACCCACACGAATGGGTTTACTGGAATTCATCTGGCCCGCGCTGCCTTCGTCACTCCGGGAAGCGGAAGTATGGGGATGTTTTGATTCCATAAGCGACAAGGGCAGCGTGGGCCAGATGAAACGCAGTAAACCCATTTGTGTGGATTCACAGGGTGTTTGGGCTTCTGGGAATTGAAGTCCAAGCACATTTGGACTGCCAAGGTTCGCAATCACAGTCTTAAGGAATGCTATCACTAGCTGCTTTCATTCTGTAGATATAATTAGTATACTGTACTTTGGACATGAAACTTTCATTTCTCAACATGTAGATTTAAAAAAAAAATGAAACTGCTGAGGCTGTGAGTACAAAGATGAGTAAGAGCTGCAAAAACAGTAAGGTAACTGATTAGTCATAACAGTCGTTTCACCTTGGCACAGGAGAAATGATAGAAGTCTATTTATGTCTATGGCTTGGTTGAGGACAGGTTGATGAGTCACTGTTTTCCCTTGATAAAGGTGGCAGATTTCTGGGGCAAGCATATCCACACGTATGGTCTCCCAGATGTTGTAGCGATGCAGCTGTTCGACAACATACAAACAGCTCCATTTTGTTCTCTCGTGGTTTAGTGGTTAAGATGCTGAACTTAACAACTGAAAGGTCGGCAGTTTGAGATCCAAGTGCTGCATGACTGAGTGAGCTCCTGTCTCTGTCCCAGCTTCTGCCAACCTAGCAGTTCAAAAGCAAGAAATTGCAAGTAGATAAATTGGTACCACCACAGTAGGAAGGTAAACAGCGTTCTGTGCACTCCAGTGCCTAGTAATGCCTTCCACATGTCCATGGAAACGTCTGCAGACACAGGCAAGTGCTGGCTCTTTGGCTATAAACAGAGATGAGCACTGAACCCTAGAGTCAGATATGACTGGCTTTTGAGCAGGGGCGACCTTTACCTTTACTGAACAAGAAGTGAGGTGTGGCTGCATTGTGTGAAAAGCAGATGGAATCTAAATATCTTTTGTATTTTCTGTTTGAGTGGCAAAGACTCATGTATACATAAACACGTGTTTAGTTTTAAGATATATGAGGAAAGAGAACTTTTCCTAAGTCCCCATATCATGCTGAGCAATTGATTTGGGCTGCCATCACATACGTCAGTCCTGAGGTACAGATGTCCTACCTAATGTTTTTCAACTACAGTTCTCATGGGTCCTAACCAGTGTGACCCATAATTAAGGGAAATAAGAATTACAGGTGAGCATCATCTGTTCCCTATCCTGGTTATTTGAGTTTCTCTAGAACAGGAGTGCCCAAACTTTTCATGCCATGGGCCGGTCATGTGGGGGTGGTCACTACTGCCCGGGGGCCGGATCTGGCCCCTAATGCCAATTCATCCAGCCCAGAAAGCCCTCATCGCTCCCAGAAGTGGAAGTAAAATGCACACTGGAAGCGGAAGTAAAATGCGGACTGGAAGTGCAAGTAAAACATGTACTGGTTAGGACCCATACAGGCACATTTTACTTCCACTTCTGGGAGTGATGAGAGCTTTGTGGGCCGAATGAATTGGCATTAGGTCTGGATCCAGCCCCCAGGTCATAGTATGGGTACCCCTGATCTAGAAGAAATCCTGTTAGGCATGTTGAAGTTAACTTGTTAGTAAACATATACAGAGTTGTGCTTCTAGACAAAGGCAAAAATATTTAGGAAAAGGCAAGATTCAGCCAAAAACATGAAAGTGTGTCTTCATGTAATACCAGAGTTGGAAAATCTGTGACCCTGAATATGTTGATGAGCAGCTCTTCCCATCATCCTTCATGGTTGGGTAGGGCTAATGCCAGTTGGAGTCCGATAGCATCCAGAGGTTTGCAGGATCCTATTGTATAGTTTATAATGAATTTTTACAGTTTGCTCCAAAATAGTGATGACAACTTTTCAGGGCAGTTGGATCAGTTATTGGAAGCTAAATGGCTATTATCCACAATGGGACACTGATCTCTAGAAACCTCATATCAGTGATTGCCATTTACCTAGGAATCACGGCAGGGCAGGGCTATTATCTTACTTGTTGACTCCATGTGAGCCTCTAATCTGATCCATTAGGGTTTGCCTTCTAACTTTAGGGATTTTCTCTTTCCTCTTCTTCTTCTTGGGACTATTTTAATTTGATCCTTCTATTTCTTTATAGGCACTAGTTCAGATCAGATCCTTCAGAAGGGAACAGTGCTTCTCAAGGGGTGAGTATCCATACAGACTAGATCCATACAGACTTTAAATTTGGGGAAATTGTAGTTTTGGACTCCAGCTGCTAGATTACCCCAAGCAATGTGGCAAAAGGGAATGATGACTGGAGGATTTTGGAAGCTGTAGTCTTAAAATGTAAAGTCTCCAAATGTTGCAATCATGCCCTTGATTTGTGCTGTGGTGAGGATACTTCCTCTAGAATAGGAGTTCTTATTCTTTTTAAGCCAGGGGCCGTGTCACGCTACCGCAGACAGCTTCAGCGGTTGGATGACCATTTTGCCCTTCCTCCACCACATGGCACTTCCTGGTGTGGTGGGGGTGGGGGAGGGGCACATAAAATGGCCCTGCAGGCCACATCCAGCCCTCAGACTGAGAATCCCTGCCCTAGAATGAAGAACTCTAAAGTATAGGGATTAGGGTTAGATCTCTGCCTAAAGAGTTACCCAGTAATCTCTCTCTTTTTCTCCCTTTCTTGCTGTCATTGTTCTTGCCCTGTGGCAGCTTTATCATGGACCGGGTGAAATCCTGTGGAGACTCGGAACGTATTGAGATGGCAGTGGCAGAACTTGAGGGCCCTGAAGTTCAGAATTGTGATCCCAGCACCAAGCAACTAAGTGAATACCTGCGCCGGATTGGAGACGAGCTGGATGGAAACATGGAACTGCAGAGGTGTGTTTGGTCACTAGTTGGTGATAAGAAGCCAGAGTATCCTTTATTTCTGTTAAATGCAGAGCTTAGAAAAGTTACTTCTGTGGACTAAAGCCTCCAGAATCTGTCATATCCAAAAACCCATGTTTGAATGCCATGCTTTGGGTGCGTGGGGTAGGAACAGAAGCTATGCACCTCTAATTGCTATGTTTTGCAGAATTTTGCAGAATTATAGGCCAAAAAAGAGAGAGAAACCTTTCAAACTAATGGTCTTTCCTTGGCTCCCCCCCCCCCCCCCGGTCTTCTGCAGAATGATAGAGCAAGTCCAGTTGTATCCCCCTAAGGAGGTATTTTTCCGAGTAGCTGCTGAGATGTTCTCCGATGGGACCTTCAACTGGGGCCGAGTGGTGGCTTTGTTCTACTTTGCATGCAAGTTGGTCTTGAAGGTGAGAATGTTTTTCCTACTTGGTCTGACATGTGATTCGATGGCCTCTGATAACAGACAAATCTTGAATATTGTTTATCACCCTCTTCCATGCCCATGGACAGGCAGTTTGCACTAAATTACCAGAGTACATAAGGACCATCATCAGCTGGACCATGGAGTACATCAAGAATTCTGTTCTAGCCTGGATTCAAGCCCAAGGTGGATGGGTGAGTTGACTGCGTATTCTCTCAGCCTTAGAAATGTTCTAGGCATAATTATTTCCAGTCCTCCAATTATTTTCCTCCTCCAAATTTTTAGCTGCTGTTACATGGTCAGCAGCTAGGAAAATAAGTCGTAGTTTCAGATTTAGATATCATGACCAGTGATGGGATGTCCCCGGTTCCAGACGGTTCCCTGGAACCGGTAGGACCAATCCCGGAGGGTTCTCCGAGAGGGTAACCCATTTTTAAGGCGTCTGGTTCTGGACGCCTCACCGAAAGAAAGAAAAAAATTAAAATCGGAGCTAAAATGGCTCCAATTGACTGCGCATGCGCAGAAACTCAATCTGACGCATTGCGCATGCGTCAAATTGAGTTTCTGGTCATGCGCACTAAATTGGAGCCAAATGGCTCCAATTAAAAAAAAAAAATCTTCCGAAGCTGGAGCCGCCCCTTTTTAGAGTGGCTCCAGCAGCAGCAGCGGCAGCCCTAAGAGAAGGGCACCTCCCCTGGCCGGCCACCGAGCTCCCACGGGCACGTTGGCGCCCGCGCCGCGCCCTCCTAGGGACTTGGGCCCGACAAACCCCCATGGCCTGGGTAAGCCCGGCAGGGCTCGCCACCGCCGCATCCTCCTCCGCCGGGCACCTGCAGCTTCCTCGGGGCGGTGCCTTTTCGGCCCGGCTCTGGCTGAGGCCACGGGTGGCCAGGGCCTGGGGGCAGCGGTGGCTCCAGCCCCTGGCCGCAGCTGGAGCCGCCACCATACCCACTGCTGCCCCCAGGCCGGATGCGGCGGTGGCGAGCCCCGCCGGGCTTACCCAGGCCATGGGGGTTTGTCGGGCCCAAGTCCCTAGGAGGGCGCGGCGCGGGCGCCAATGTGCCCGTGGGAGCTCGGTGGCCGGCGGCTGCAGGGCTGGGCGCAGCCTTCGTAGGAGGAAACGTCATGGCGTGGTAGTAGAATTTTTGACATCCCATCACTGATCATGAGAAATCATGGTTTAAATAGTCCATAGTTGAGAAGCCAAGAATGAACTGTGTGGAGATGGCAGTTTGCTAACAAGTCATGGCTTTTGGCAACAGTGAATTTGTACATAACAGATTTCAGCAAACCAGTCTGAGGTTTGTTGCGATCTGTGCATGTGGTCAATTACAGACCCAGTAAAATTTTATAATATATAACAGTGATGGCAAACCTTTGCACTCCAGGTGTTCTTGGACTTCAGTTCCCAGAAGCCCAAGTCTCTGGGAATCTACACGAATGGGTTTACTGCGCATACACACAGCAAACCCATTCATGTGGATTCCAAGAGACTTGGGCTTCTGGGAATTGAAGTCTGAGAACACCTGAAGTGCCAGTAAACCCATTCATGTGGATTCACAGGGACTTGGGCTTCTGGGAATTGAAGTCCAAGAACAGATGGAGTACCAAGGTTCACCATCATGGATATAAAGGTCGGGAAATGTGTGTTAAAGTACCCAAAGTGAGCTGAATTCTATTTTGCAGGAAAGGTATTTTTTGTTTTTCTGCCCAGGATTTGTAATTTTAACAGCCTAACTGGGAGAAGAATAGAGTACATGTGAAGCCATGCTAGAGTCATAAACAAGTCTTTCAGCATCATAGTATACAATAATCTTCTACAGAAAGGGTGTCCAAACTTTTTGGGCCGTGGGCCGGTGATGTGGTTCAGCAGGCTGGTCCCTTGGTTCTTCCCACCAGAAGTGGAAGTAAAATGTGCCTTGCAGTCTGTTTTGCAACAAAATGAGATGGATTTTAGGTAACCATTTTCTCTGCTTAAGCCAGGGGCGCCCAAACTACAGCCCACAGCAGCTGAAAGATTCTGTTCTGTCTGAACAGAAAAGAAAGCAGATTAATTTTTGACAAGGACGAGAAACTTTCCAGTTCTTTTGCAGTCTCTTGCCATTTTTCTCTTGTTCCTTATGAAGAGCTGTAGCCTTTATAAAGACATTATATTTTCCCATCTGGAACAGGTTATCAGTCTGAGTAAGAATGCCCGTATGGGCGCGTTTTACTTCCACTTCCAGGAGTGATGAGGGCGGCATGGGCCAGATGAATTGGTGTTGGGGGCCAGATTTGGCCCATGGGCCGTAGTTTGGACACCCCTGTTCTACAGTCTCATAATAATAATTTCGTGTCAGAAATAATGCTATGTCTTTTGACTTTTCTTTTCCTTTTCCTTCCAGGAAGGTCTCCTGTCCTACTTTGGCACACCCACCTGGCAAACTATTGCTGTCTTTGCTGCCGGTGTGTTGACTGCCTCATTGACCTTCTGGAAAATGTCTTAATCCTCAGCCCCCTCAAGAAGAGAGGACAGACATTTTCACCTTATTGGGAACAAACGAGGGGCAGGTTCCCCCAATATTCCTAATCAAGAACAAAAAGTATGCTAGTATTCTTTTTTCCCCAGCCTTAGGCTGGAAAGTTTTTTTCTGATGCTCTTCGTCATGGTGCCTTTTTTAGGGAAAAAATGTACACCTTTCTCCAGTTGAGAGCATACTACTCCATAGCTTTGTGTCCCCCCATCTGTGCCTCGGGGATTAGAGTGCAGAGGACATGAAGGTTTTCAAGGCTTTGCCTAAGAAAGGTAGAGGAGAACAAGATGAAGAATGTGAGAATCTTGTTTCTGTTTGCCAGAAGGTCTTTTAATACTGCAGAATGTATATACTGTACTGGTATACGGTTTTCTGGAAGATCGCTTCCACTTCATTCCCCGCCAACACCAACGGCTGTATATTTGGACCAGTATTTTTCATTCAGATGGATTCAAACATGCTCATTTCCCTGTTTGTTCCTTCCTCTCTCTTCCTGTTTTGGGACAGCAAATTTCAGAACCCAAATTCTCAGGATCTCCAAAAGTGCAGATCCAGAATTCCTCAGGAGAAAATCAAGTACTCTTCCCTACCCAGCTTCAAGTATATCATCTGAACAGAAGACAGGCATTTGGGTATCAGGTGGTGAATCCTTTATGTTTAATTTCTTTTTGTTTTAAGCATAAGACAAGCCCGGATCGTTGCCGAAAGAGATGGATTCTGCAACAAAGGGGTGTTGGTATGTGGATTGTGCTTTGCTTTTGGTTTTTTCAAAGAAACCACAAAGCTGTAAATTGAGAATTTCAGGGTGATTATTTACTTCAAGAGAATTTGTCTAGAGAAAAAGGTGCTCTTATCCATACTGATAACCTGTTCCAGACGGGAAAATATAGAGAGTGTCTTTATAAAAGACAGCAGCTGTTCAAATAGAACAAGAGAAAAATGGAAAGAGAGTGCAAAAGAACTGGAAAGTTTCTCATCCTTGTCAAAAACTAATCTGCTTTATTTTCTGTTTAGACAGAAAAGAATCTTTCAGCTGTCTTGAAGGCTTTGGCAGTTTAAAATGTAGGCAAACGCATGTACAGTAAAACACCAGATAACGATTGGATCGGATAACGCTAAAATCGCATAACGTTAAGTAATCTGGAGAGGAGAATTGGATCGAATAAGGTCCTATGGGATGGATCGGATAACAACCGCTAAAGCCTGTCCGGTTACAGTGTATCTCTATGGAGCTTTAACGTTATCCGATCCATCCCACAGGATTTTAACATGCGTCGGATAACACTAAAAATTGGATAACACCAAGACTTGTGGAACCAAGTTTTAGCATTATCCGGTGTTTTACTGTATTTGGTTTTTATCTGTGTTGCAGCGGTTCTTCAACTGATAACAATAACACAGATAAAAAACAAATACAGTAAAACACCAGATAACGCTAAAACTTGGTTCCACAAGTCTTGGTGTTATCCAATTTTTAGTGTTATTCGATGCATGTTAAAATCCTATGGGATGGATCGGATAACGTTAAAGCTCCATAGAGATACATTGTAACCGCACAGGCTTTAGCGGTTGTTATCCGATCCTTCCCATAGGACCTTAATGTTATTCGATCCAATTCTCCTCCCCAGATTACTTAACGTTATGCGATTTTAGCGTGATCCAAGGTAAACGTTATCCGAGGTATTACTGTATCTACATAGGCTCTGCACCTTTAAGTGTATGGCTTTTGTTTTATACTACCTGGTGCTCTCTTTATCTAAAGCAGTGTTTCCCAACCTTTGGTTTTTGGACTTAAATTCCCAGCAGCCTAAGCCAATTCCCAAAAGCACTGATCAGCCAGTGTCCTGACTTAGGCTTCTGGGGATTGAAGTTTCCCTGTGGGGCATGGGCCCCATATTAGAACCACTGATCTAAAGGAACTGGCTCTTTTGTTCCTGCTTTATAACCTCTCAAGTGCCATCAACATCTTTGTTCCCATCGCCAGCATTTCTGTCTAATGCTGATCATTGGAATGTGTCCTTTTTAAAAAATGGATTTGTTGTTATCCTTATTTTTTATTTTTTGGCGTTTCAAACCAGAGAGATGGATGACATGACCTACAATGGTCAAACAGCACAAAATACTGTTACTGTTGATCTATCAGGTGGAGTGGAGTCTGATTTGCTCATGGGTAAGGAAAACCCAATTTCTGTTTGCCTGCTTACCATAGGTCATCTGTTGATTGCCTTGTCTTTGATTTTTAGTGGCTTCTTACATCTGTATCTGCTGTTTGTTGTAGCTGATGAGCGATGGAGGCAGCAGACTCGTTTCAAAGAAACACAGAGGCAGAAATTGGGAGTCACAGCTGGCAATCTGGGGCTCTTCAGACTCCCCTACAGTTGAAAATCAACACTAAATGAAATCATCATTTAATAAAGCTGTCAAATCTGACAATGAAATGGATTTTTCCCCAGATTTGGCAAAGGGTGGTTCTTGCATATCAGGGCAGAAAGGCGAAATGTGGCAGCAAATAAGGAGTAGCAGAAGGGAGTAGCAGAAGAAACATGGCTTAGAAAAAAATATAGCAGTTAGTCTTTAAAGTGCTACAGTGTTTTTTTATTTTGTTTTGTTTTCTGATAGGCTTAGAGAAGTTATTTTCTGGACTGGACTGGATACCATAGTTCAAAACCTAACTTTTCCAAGATTTAGAAAGGGTATTGAGAACAGAGCTGTAGTGCAGGGGTTTGCAATCTATGGCCCATGAACTGAACCTGGCCCTCAACGCCATTCCTTCCAGCCCGCAGTGACAACCTCTGAAGCAGACGTGCTCGTGCATGCGTAAATGTGCCTGCCGCCATTTTGTCCAGTCCGTAGCGCAGTAAGGTTGAGAACCCCTTCTATAGTGGTTGTCTAAGCTTGGATCCTGTGGCCTTTAGAGATTGGTGGACTTCCAAGCCCCAGCAGGCCTACCTAGCATAACCAGTGAAGGGCTGGAATAAGTTGTAGTCCATCATCATTGAGAGCAGTGGTGGCCAAAGTAAGGCCCGAGTGAGGCCCCTGACGCCAATTCATCCAGCCTGCAAAGTCCTCATCACTCCTGGAAGCAGGTGCATTTTACTTCCAGGAGCGACGAGGGCTTCATGGGCCAGATGAATTGGTGTCGGGGGGCCGTCCCCGGACGTTAGTGACCAGCTTCCTGTACCACATGATCGGCCCACGGCCCAAAAAGTTTGGGAACCCCTGATTTAGAGGATCACATGCTCCCCACCCTTTAAGTTGCCTCCTGTCAAATTTACTGATACAGCTGAAAATATTTTACTCATCTGCTTTTCCAGGACAGACTTTAACATCTGGACCACCTCAGTCTTTGTTTAGAATTGTGAAAACCCTTTTATCTAGGCAAATTGGTTCAGTCAGATCTTACAATATGAATCTGTAAAGGTTTGAGGTAGAAGATGCAGTGTGAATAAGTTGATTCAGTATATCCAGGAGACATTTTATTATCTCAGGGGGGTTGGCTTACAGTGGGCGTATGATGACATCGAGGGGTAGCAGGATATAGGATGACCAGGAAATTGCCAGAGGTTTCAAACAAGAGGTGTAAAGAACAAGTGTATATGTGCTGATGGACTGCGAATGTTACTCATTTCATTAACTGAAATCTTTTTCTTAATGCTGTAAATGTTTGTCATGACTTTATGAAGTAAAAAGTGGCAAGTAGAAATTTACTGAGCCAGAGACAGAGGGAGCTTTCCCAGTATCGTTCTGATACAGTATCTTGAATTTTTGAATGCATTCATACTTCAAACTGTGATTTTATTTTACATCTCCCCTCCTGCCCTGGCCCTTTGAAGGTTCCTGGCTTGGGGATGTGTTGTGATTGATTGAAATAGCTAGGACCTGAGGGAAGGCTTTCTTAAATAATTCACAGAAAATTGGGGGGCACCTTTCTGTGACTGATTTTTTTGACATCTCTGTGGCAGGACGACTGGGTGACCTCGTTTCTTAACTGAAGTCACTCCCAATACTGTGTTTACAACCTAGTTATCTAAGATGGAGAAGGTCCATGTTTCTGTTCCTATAGCCCTCCCACCCCACTACATCCTGCAGTTTCTCCCACAGACCATTTGTTTACCTTTGCTAGGTGTGTGTGTGCAAGAAAGACAACCTTTTCTCCAATCATCATCTTGAACTGCTCTAATGTCCATAAATTCGTGTGTGTTTGGGCAATGCCAAAAGGGCTATGGTGAAGAGCAGCTATTGTAATATTCTCTCAGGGTACCCACATATACCAGTCAGTCCCGTGGCAATCGAGGAGGTGCTGAACATACACATCACTGTGCTATAAATGGCAAAGTCCAAACTTGCAGGTGCCAAAGAACAGCTGGTATTTAATTACATAGTCCCCCAATTTTTGCCTTATACGAGGGGTGCCCAAAGTTCGGCCTGGGGGCCGAATCCGCCCCCTGACACCAATTCATCCAGCCTACAAAGCCCTCATCACTCCTAGAAGCGGAAGTAAAACGTGCCTATATGGGTACTTTTTACACACACTTCCAGGAGCGATGAGGGCTTCATGGGCCGGATGAATTGGCATCAGGGCTGAATCTGGCCCCCAAGCCGTAGTGACCAGCCCCCTGAGCCATGTGACCGGCCCACATCCCAAAAAGTTTGGGCATCCCTGCCTTTATACCCTTTTCCTCAGCCATCAGTGTAGGAAAACTGACTGGTGCTTTGCCTCTTAGAAGGGAAGGTGGGGTGACATCTCATCAAATACTCCTTCCAGTTTTAGGGGAGGTCAAAAGAAACATATTAATAGCACTGTTTAGCAACTGTCAGTATACATCGAGATGGTTGCGTAGCAGCCACGTTGTCATTTTTTAAAATGTTTCAGATTGACCAGGGCATTCCGTCATGGCCACTTAAGTTTAGAAGGGACGAGGGAAGAAAATGGACACTTTGAAGTTTGCGGAGTGTGCTCAATGTGACCTCTGGGTGTTTTCAGACTACAGTTCCTAGCAGACCTAGTCAGCCTTGCTGGTGGTGAGGAATGCTGGGAATTGCAGTCCCCCAACCTCAGGAGGGCTACACTTGATTTAAAAAGAATTCCTATGGGCAATCTGAATAAGGCGATAGCAAGTGTCCAAAATTGTGTCACCAGGCCTGCCTGCTCAGAAGTACTATATTTTAGGGTGGCACCATTTTTACTAGCAAATAAACTATTCTGGAGCCTGGGATAACTGGCAACTAAGCCACAGGCCTGATACATATACAATCAGCAGTGTTGGAACCCCAGCTATAAAAGACATAGCAACCATGAGTCACCTCTGGCTGTATTTGAGGACAGCTGTTGTAGGGGTGACGTTTGTTCATATCTGGGTGTTCTTTGCAAATGTCACCCCACCCCTTTTTGCAATAGTTCCTGTGTTTTTTTAAAATATAAAATACCTTTTCCATTTAATAATTTTTTTAAAAGAAGTTTGATACATCTTTGCAATCTGTTTTAATTGTTTAACTATGCTGTTAAAATTTTGTCTGGTTTTTGTTGATGTGTGAAAATAAAAAATCACGAATTCTGAAGTTGTTTTTGAGGAAGGTTTGGTTTGGGAATGGGAAACTAAAACTTTTCACAAAATAGCTCCGTTCAGTTGATTTCAGAAGTACTGTACATGAAGTGCAGAATTTAACCAATTGTACTGGCTTTCATAGGGACTGTGGTGGCTTAGTGGTTAAGAAACTGAACTTGATGACTGGAAGATTGGTAGGTCAGCAGTTCGAGACCCGAGTGCTACACGATGGAAAGAGCTCCTGTCTCTGTCCCAACCTACCAATTTCAAAAGCAAGATATTGCAAATAGATAAATAGGTACCACTTTGGTGGCAAAGTAAACAGCTGCAAGTAAACCAGTCTTGCAGCTGCATTTTTTACCTGCTGCATTTTCCATACCATCTTAAATAATGTTGGCCATCTGCACGCTGAAATGACACAGTCTGTTATGCTGCTCCATCGTCTAATATCCTATAACAAAGAGGATATGCAGTAGCTTAACATCAAATGACAAAATGTATTCCTAGTACAGTATATTTTTTTAATTGCAGAATATCATAGGGCATCACATACGGTACAACTTTATCATTTTAAACTAAAACAGCAGCTGTTAAAGAGAATGAGACCCTATATCAGTGATGGCAAACGTTGGCACTCTAGGTGTTCTTGGACTTCAATTACCAGAAGCCTAAGTCAGCATTCCTGCCGATCGGAGCTTCTGAGAATTGGAAGTTCCAGAACACCTGGAGTGCCAAGGTTCACCATCACTGCCCTATATTAAGCTGGAATTTTCTGCCACGAGATGGCAGTCCAGTTGAGTGGTTTTAAAATATCTGTGAAGTTCATACAGAAAGTGGCTGTTGGTTGTCAGTTATCAGGATGGCCAATACTGGTTCTCATACTGGAGGTAGTATGCCTGTATTGATGTTTGTCCAGTCCTTCCTTGCTTCTTTCTTTCATTTAGGCTGAGGTCAAACAGGTTCTCTGCCGAGTATCAGGCATAACTATCCTAAAATTGGCATAAAATTTTATGTCAGAATTTATTCTGGGTTGAAAGGATTTTTGCTGGAGAAACTCCACTCGGGGGATGCTTGAAAGAGGTTCTTTTCATGTCCCCAAGATCTTTTTCCAATGAAGTGGTCCCTATTTATCTACTTGCAATTTCTTGCTTTCGAACCACTAGGTTGGCAGGAGCTGGGGCAGAGACAGGTGCTCAAACCATCATGCAGTACCCAGGACTCGAACTGCCAACATGCCTGCCTTCCAGCTAACAAGGCGACCTTCTTAACCACTGAGCCACTGCAGCCCCTAAAATGAGCATGACTAGCATTAGTTTGACAGCTTTCTTCCAGATGTCTTTGAATTCAACTTTCATGATCCCTCACCAATGGTATGTTAGCTGATCATGCTCTTCCCGGCTTAAGCTTTTGTGGACTGCAGCTTACTTTTTTGAACAACTCTTAGATTTCCAGGACATGCTGAGCCCAGTTGTTGTTTTAATTAGATTTACATCCAATACTGTTCTGACATAGAACCATGGGAGATGTATTTAAATGAATGACACCCTGAACAGTATTGGTTCCTTCCAAATGTTTCATAAACATTTACCACGTTTCAATGTTCATAAAACATATTTTCCACCACCACCAGTGGCCTGGTCATGTTTTGGACTACAACCTTGGTCATCTCCAGCCTTTACAAATCCCATATGAGATTTAAGACAGCAGTTTATTAAAGGTGGAGCACTAATATCTGTGCAAAGTATCATCTGTGTATCTCTTACCATTTTGGCTATCCAACTACCCCCAGAAAGCTATCACAGCCAAAATGCCCCAAGTAGCACAACTAGTTGAGATACAACAAGCCTGGAAATGTAGTGTTTGTAGTTCTGACAAATTTGACTGTTAGTTAAAGTTGCGATATGTGAAGTGAGTGACTTGACATGGTAAGCTAGCTATCATCTTAAAGTAAAGGTAAAGGTTTCCCTTGCTCGAAAGCCAGTCGTATCCGACTCTAGGGGTCAGTGCTCATCTCTGTTTCAAAGCTGAAGAACCAGCATTGTCTGCTTCTGCAGACATTTCCATGGTCATGTGGCAGCATGACTAGACACTGGAGCGCACGGAACGCTGTTACCTTCCCACCGAAGTGGCCCCTGTTTATCTACTTGCAATTTCTTGCTTTCAAACTGCTAGGTTGGCAGGAGCTGGGACAAAGACGGGAGCTCATTCCGTCCTGCAGTACTCGGGAATCGAACTGCTGACCTTCCGCCTCCCAGTCAGCGTCTTAGCCACTTGAGCACACTGCAATTATTTATGTATCTCTTCAGAAGTACATTCTCTTGAGTTTAATGTGGATTGCTCCCAGGTAAATGGACCTATGCTGTTTCCTTAATGTTCAGGAACACTGGTTTATGTGTGGAAATTTTTGAAGTAGCCGTGTTGGTCTGTGTAAGCATATCAAAGAGTAAGCAAAACAAAAAGTTGTGGCATCTTAAAAACTAACTTCTGTATTTAAATGTGAGCTTTTGTGGATCAAGTCCACTTTAGCAGTGTGTGCGTGAGATGGCGGGGGCATCAATTTCTTAGGTTGGTCTTCCAGTTGAAGATAATGACAATAGATGGAGGAGGTAATAGCAACAGCATTGGCCAAGTCTTGACTGCTCCCCTCTTATGGAAAATAAAACGATCTGTGCTATGCAATTTGTCCCAAAGGGAGAATGGCATAATCAAAGGATTGAACTAGGACTCTAGAGGCGTATGTTCACATTCCTGTTTAACCATGAAGCTCATCTTTGGCTGGTCACACACACATTTCTGGCCTACATGGTGGTTGTGAGAGTAAATTGTGGACAAGGAAAAGCCTGAAATGGACTCCTTCAGTTCATTGGGCTGGGGGGGGGGGGATGTGGAGGTCCAATTGTAGCAGAAAAAGTAGTCTATTGATTCAGACACAGGGCAGATGCTGTCCCATCTCCAGTGTTGGAGTAATATTCACTTGCTACCCTACTTGTGGAACTACAGTCAAACCTCTACATACAAATTTAATTTTGTTCCTCAAGGTGGTTGTATCTTGAAAAATTCTTATCTTGAATTTCCTATAGGAATGCACTGAATTCAATTTCCCATAGGAATGCATTGAATTTCTTAAAAAACCTATTAAAAATTCTTCTCTCGAACCTGATTTTTCCCCCTTAGATTTCCAGATGTATCTTGAGTTTTTCTTAAGTCAAACCATTCTTATCTCAAGGTTGGACTGTTGAGGTGGACCAGGATTACTCAGAAATCCTGAATCCCCTAAAAAAATGCACACTTATCCCTTCACTCAAAAAGCAAAGCCATAGCACTTCAAGACGTCACTCATCAGAAAGAAAGAATTACTCATGGAGTGTACAGTTTTACCACTTGGCATCCTCCCTAGCTCATTTGGAGCACATCTTCAATTATTCCCTTTAGTATGTTTTGTGGATGAGGGTGATGTAATGCAATATATCTGGAGGATGAGACAGAGGAAAGTCTATGGCACCGTTCTCCTAGTGTAGGGATCAAAATGATTCACAAATGGTAGCAAACAAAAACGATGAAGAAAAGCATAGTAAGTTACAGTGCAAAAAAAATTAAAATACCAGCTAGAGCAGGGGTGCCTAAACTTTTTGGGCCGATCATGGGGTTCAGGCTGCGCAAGAAGAGGATCTTGGCCATTGCTGCCTGTCAGAGCCTGGCAACGCTACCTCGTGGGGATTACACACACCACTCTCACGGCACGCTGGGAGTTGGAGTCCAGAAAACTAAACTTTCCACCGCCGCTCATTTCCTGTCGAGGGAGAACCCATGCAACGGCCGGCCTCATCTGTTTCGTTTTCCCTTCTCTCGCCACGGACGGGGCAACATCGGTGGTGAGCTGCCAGCTCGGTCTAAGTTCCGCGATGGCTGCCGAGGAGGCGAGGGGTGGCCAAAATGCACCAGCCCCCCTCTGGGGACCAGGTAAGAGGGTCGCTCGAAGAGGTGCCCGGAGAAAAGGGGAGCAGCGTCCGTAACCGGGAATCGAACGCGGGGCGAGTTGGGCTCTTGGGTGGCTCTGCTGTCCTTTCTCCTGGGGCCGAGTGGGTCGTCTTCAGTCTCCCTCAGAACTCCCTCCAAATAAGTTTTTGGGTAAGAATGCGCTTGGTTCCTTGGGACTTGCAAACTTTGTTAAGGAGAGTGAGGTTTAACTCTGAGTAAAGATGCAACATTAGGCTGGCAGTTTTCCAAAGTCTTGTGGAGCATGGAGGACATGCCAGATTCTGCCCAGATCATTTCACTGCAAGAGTGCATGCTCTGTATATGGCAAGAACTCAGCAATAATCCAGAAATTACCAGGTAAGGACATCTTAAAACCATCTTGTAAGTGTCGGGAAGTGTCACTGGAGACTAAAACCATTCACACTTTTGTATTCCTAGTCGCCATGTGCATGTGTGAACGTAAAGAAAGATGGGGGGCGGGGGCTTGTTTGAAATATGAAGCTGGAGAAAAGCTTTAGAAATACTGTACGCTGGATTGGCAGAAAGAAGAACAATTGGGACCTAGAAGAAATCAAGCCTGAACTATCTCTGGAAGCAAAAAAAAAGGTGAAACTGAGGTCATCACCAGGATTTTGGTTGTATTTTGTGAGGTTATATTTTATAATTTTTATTGTACTGTTGCTGTTTGGACTGTAAGCCGCCCTGAGTCGCCTCGGCGAGTGGGCAGCAATATAAATCTGAATTTAAAAAATTAAAAAATAAATTCTCTGGAAAAGGCAGTAATGCTGGATAATGTAGAAGGCAGCAGGAAAAGAAGACCATCAAACATGAGATAGATTGAATCCCTGAAAGAAGCCACATACTTGACACACCCCTCTGCCTAACAGCCCAATGGGAGCACCTCCTCCATCCCCCCAGCACAGAGTTCACCTTGCCCCTCTGCCCAATGGGAATGTTTCCTTCCCCCCCTGTTGCTGTGTTGGGAATTTGCAATAAATAAGTGTGTTTTGGGTTGCAGTGTGGGGACTCGGTCTCTAAAAGGTTTGCCATCATTGCTCTAGCTCCACAACCAGATAAGTAAACTAAAGAACTATCCACCCAGCATTTATAAGTCTACTGATCCTTTTATTTTTATCAATTTTATATAACTCTATGATATATATGGGGAGATTAAAGAATTAAACTTGCTGCTTTTTATTTTTTTGTCAAGGAACCTCAAAAAACATCATGCACATCCTGCGAATCGGCAAATCCCTGCTCCTTGGGTATGTGAACATGTTCATTCTACGAGTGATTTTCAAGTTATTCCCATCCATAATCTTTCCTTCAAATAACTTTAGTTCAATAAGTAAAGCAGACCCTGAAGTCTACGCAGGGTGGGCAGTCTGCAGCTCTTGGGTCAATTATGTCCACATGCCTAATATTTCAGAAACCCTTTGGAAAGGATCAGTTCAGGCCTCTGAAAAGGAATCTGTTCCTTCTTATTCAACTTACTTGGTGGAGAGGAAGACTAGGCAGAGAGGCTCATATAATTTTTGCAATCAGATCCTGGTGGATTAGCCCCAAGAAAATACAGCCCTAGACACACCTCAAACTATCCCTTGCAAAAAATTCAGACATCCCTTAACTCTCATGATCCTTATGCATGTACACAGTTTATGCTGACTGTACCTTAGCATTTTCACCTAAACAAAACATGGATTCATCTTTGCTATCTATCTGTGTGCAACAAACCCAATCCCTAATCTCAGATGCCCCATAAACCTCCCCCTAATACCCTAATGTTTTATTATTTCAGGTTTATCAGGACCCTCTGGCAGAAATATACAACTTCCCAGCTACAGACAAACTCATTGGAGCAAACAGGTGGAGAGGACATGTCAGTAGAACCATCAGGCGTGGAGGACATGCCAGATTCTGCCCAGATCATTTCACTGCAAGAGTGCATGCTCCGTATATGGCAAGAACTCAGCAATAATCCAGAAATTACCAGGTAAGGACATGTTAAAACCATCTTGTAAGATTGGAGGAAGCCAGACTGTTGTTTACCTGTAGCATGTGTTTGTTGGAGAACTACTGGTTACAAAGAAATGTGGATTCGGTCAGTCTTCCAGAACTAAGTACAGTAAAACCTCATATAACGCTAAAACCTGGTTCCACAAGTCTTCGTGTTATATGATTTTTCGTGTTATCTGATCCTCTATGGGATCCATAGAGATACATTGTAACCACACAGGCTTTCGCGGTTGTTATCTGAAGCATCCCATAGGATCTTAATGTTATCTGATGCAATTCTTCCCCCCAGATTCCTTGATGTTATGCGATTTTCATGTTATTCGATACTAATGTTATATGAGGTATTACTGTACCTTTGATATATATACAGGACTACAACTCCCAATCTGCCCAGTCTGGACTGATGAGAACTTTCTCAACCTTGTGTCCCCAGGTGTTCTTGGATCTCAGTTCACAGAAGCCCAAGTCGGTACACCTGTTGATTGAGGCTTCTGGGAATCGAAGTCCAAGAACAACAGGAGACCCAAGGTTGAGAATTCTAGTACATCTAAAAGGTGTAGCAGAGCTGGGATTTGTGGACTCTGCTCTGATCCAGTTAGAACTTCCTTATTTTTATCATAGCTGATCTTGAGTGCAACTCTTGCTTAAGCAAAGTTAAAATGTAACTGGATGGCAAAGATTCTATGTTGTTGTGTTTTTTAAATTGTGCACAACTACCATTAGCCTATTAATAGTCAAGATTTCAGACATCGGGTAATTCTAAGAGACAGCACATTTTCTGTGTTGGCACCCAAATATTTACTTTGAGATAATGCAAACTCTGTTATGTTCACCAATGCTTTTTGTCCCTTTAAAAGAGATTGTTGCTTTCCAGATATTTTAATCTACATATTTTGCTGCTTTTATTGCCTATTGCTGTACTGTGGATTCGGGTTGTATTATTTACTCTCATTTCATCAAGTCATAGAACGGCTGTTCACAGCACTAGTGGGGTGGGATATAGGTTCTGTTAAATAAAATATGCATCTCGAACTCTATCAATATCACCTTAACCTTGCCTAACTTCTTTTTGTTTTTTGATTACATTCCTTTTGCGCAGTATGGCAGAAAGTGTCATGGGTCAAAATCCATTGGAAGTCCTGGATAAGGTCTCAGAGCACACATTTGCTACTGGTGTCAACTGGGGTCGAATCGTTGTCTTTTTCTACTTTGCATACAAAGTCATTGCCCAGGTAGAAAAGAGGAGGAACCTCAGAAGTCAGCTTGAATATTGGAGAGAGATGATGGGAGCTTTAGATTACCAGCATCTGAAAGGCTACGTGCTCTTTGAGCTTACTTTACATTGTTTGACACTAGAACAATTTTATAACTTCACTGATAAAAAGAGAGTGAGATAGAATGACAGTAGCAGGCATTATTTATTTCTACTCTCTACTGTGCATTTTCTCATCCAGGGGTTCCCACCTTTTCCAAGCTGTGAGCCGGAACCACACGCCCCGGACAGCTGAGCGAGCGGGTCATATGGTTCCCCCCCACCATAAACACTACCATAAAACATGTCCACGGCTGTCATAAACGCATTTACGACAACCATTGGTGCATTTATGGCAGCATTTATGGCAAATGGGGTGCATTTATGCATGCATGGGCACATTTTACTACTGTCGTAAATGCCTCTGCTTCCATTTCCAGTAGTGGTGAGGCAGCGGCAGGCCACATGAAATGGTGCCATTTTCTATAGGCTGGCCACCCCTGTTCTAATCTGTTCTGAAGACAGACCTAAATTACTGCTGGCTTCTGCATTTTCAAGTGGGAGGAGCTACTAAACCTTGCTCACTACCTAGTGATGTTTGCTGTGTTAAGATGCTCTTAATTTAAGCTTTTCTTATTTGGATTTACTACAAATGTTAATTTATTTCTTTTCCCAACCCCAGTCCAGTTCTAACTGGTTCAATTCTGTAGTAAACTGGACCATGGAGTTCTTACGTGACCGCCTGGCTTCCTGGATCCAGCAGCAGGGAGGATGGGTGAGTGTCATATATGGTTGGGAATTCATTCTACATGTCTGGCAAGGTCGTAAGGAAGTTATTTTTCATTACAACAAAGGTTTGAGTAGAAAGACTCCTCTGTTCTCGGGGGGGGGGGGGGGGGAGAGGCACTGTTCAGTAGTAGAATGCATATTTTGCCATGTATAGCGTCCCAGCTTCAGTTAGAGCAAAGTGAGAGAAACTAAAATCCTACATATTTATCTGAAATACAATTCCCATAATTCTTAAACATTGGCTAGCACTATTAGGAGTTGGACTAAAAATGTAGAGTGGAGATCAGCAAAATGCCACTTGCATGCTGCGTATAGTTTTCCAGGGGTATTTTTCTGTATCTAAAACAGGGTTCCCAACCTAAGGCCCATGGGCTGAATTTAATGTGCCCCCCCCTCCAAGGGCATTTGAGAAACAAAATAGCTGCCCCTTTGAAGCTGTTGGGACAAAATGTCCAACCCCCATCATGCAGGCAGGGCAAAATGGCTGTCTGGCCCTAGAAGCTGACTCAGAGAGTGTGACGCAGTCCCTGGCTTGAAAAGGTTAGGAACCCCTGATCTAAAATTACCTCAGAAGAAAATGCAGTAAATAGTGCCCTGAGGCTCTCCACAAAATTAAAAAAAATGAACAAATTGAAATCTTGACACACAAAAGCTCACATTTAAATGAAGGAGTTAGTCTTTAAGGTGCCACAACATTTTTCTCTCTTTTGCTGTTTTGTTTCCTTTCTGATATACTTGCACAGACTAACATCAGAAAAATATGAAACCTGCTTTTTAACAAATTGCCGCTTTTCCAGTTGCATGCAGCCCATGGTAGAAATGTGGCATCTGAGGTCTTTGGGCTTCCCCACGTTGCCTAAGGTTATAGATATTTGGTATATATTATAAACATGAAATGTCTGGTAGTTACCCAGAGGTCATTTAGCAGATTTAGTATAGAGGGGTGCGGGAATGTAACAGTGTCAGGCCTTTGGTTATTTTTTTAAAATTCCCCTTCTTTATATGAAACAGTTATTCTTCCCAGTCATCAGTTAGCTACAATTTTGAAGTTAAATAAATGTAACAAAGTTTACTTGTGAAAAACTTGTAGCTATGTACATGGGTTCAAAAATAAGTACAGTATGTGGTTAGTTTTTAGTTTCTTGGTTATTTCTTTTGGTTAAATGTTTTTAGTTATCAGAAACTTTTTATTCAGAGTTTAAAAACCTGACTAACTGACAAAACTGCCCAAACTTTTCGGGCTGCAGGTCAGTCACTTGGTTCCTCCCATTAGAAGCAGAAGTAAAACACACACACACATACGCTAAATGTTGCTGTAAATGTACTTGCAGCTATCATAATTGCATTTACGAAAGCCATGGATTCATTTACAGCAGCATTTTGCACATGCATGGGCATGATTTACTTCCACTTCTGGAAGCAGTGCAGGCTGGATTATTAGGTGCCACAGGCCGGAACTGGCCTATGGGCCGTAGTTTGGACACCCCTGGACTATAATAATAGGCTAATAGAGAGTGAGGTCAGGTGACCTAGTGGCCCTGATTGGTTAGTCTGTTAGCCCTATTTCCATTATGGGCTTGCTTCTACATTTCCAACAATAGATTTGCCCAGGCCATTTCTCCACCAGTTGACAATACTTAAGCAAATAAACCAATGGTTTTGCTTTGTATATACAGTTGTACCTCGCTTAAAGAGCATAATGTCTTCCACAGGATTGCTCTTTAAGCGACTTTGCTCTTTAAGCGAAACACCATTATAAGTGATCAATTGTGACTTTTGGTGGGGGAGATTGTGAACCTTGATTTATTTGTTAAGCGAGTTTTTGGTTGGTTTTGTTAAGTGAAGCAAACATTCAGAGAAAATTCTGCTCTTTAAGCGAGGCACTCTTTAAGCGAGGCACTCTTTATGCAAGGTTTGACTGTAAGTCTGATTCATCCTCTCATTAAAAAAAAAACACCTGCTTTTGACTTTCATTGAGTGACCAGACATTAAACATTTACCTTAATTGTGTTTCTGTTTTGCCTGTTGTCTTCAATAGCTAGCTCCTGAAACCATAGTCAAGTGGGTTCCCCCCCCCCCCGTGACTTTAAGACTGGGACTATACTGGGAAGCCAAATTGGAGTAATTCAATTTTACTGTGATTTTGTTCCCAGCCTGTATTATGTTTGAAATGTTAGTTAGTGCTCAAACAGAAGCTATCGGATTGATTTGGGAATTAATCATTCATACTGGGTGCAATGAGATTCTCATTCTAGCCTTCAGCTCCTCCTCCTTTTTCTTATGGTCTTCTGCCCAGCCTTTTATTGTCGGGGGAACTGACACTACAGTTGTCAATGTGCAGTATGTGGAAATAAGTACAGGAGAGAATAAATACAAAACTAGTCTCATATCTGTAAGATTTTTTGAAAAATCTGGAGGATGGTTAGGGGTGGTGGTGGAAAGAATAAAAGGTATTCCTTTGGTCATGAACATCACAACTCAGCTCTCTACAATTCAGAGTTTCTCAGCCTTGGGCTTCCAGGTATTCTTAGATTTTGATTACCAAAAACCCAAGTCAGCACACCTGATGATCAGGTGGAAATTGAAGTCCAAGAATATCTGGGGAACTCTACAGCATTGAAACACCATCTACAGAAACAGACCCCAAAAACTTTTTTAAAATGTTCTAGGATCAAAAGGACAGTGTGTAAATATAACAAACAAATAAGAACATATCTTAAATAACCACACACAAAAAGTCTTTTCAAGTTGTTCTGGTTTATAATAATAATTTCATGTCATAAATTATTCTGGGTTGAAGGGATTTTTAGTGGAGGAACTCTGCTCAGGGGACACCCGAATGAGGCTCCTTTCATGTCCTCAAGATCTTTCCCCACCAATGTGGCCCCTATGTATCTACTTGCAATTTCTTGCTTTCAAACTGTTAGGTTGGCAGGAGCTGGGACAGAGACAGGTGCTCAAACCATTATGCAGTACCCGGGTTTCAAACTGCTGACTTGCCAGCTTCCAGCTAACAAGGTGAGCTTCTTAACCACTGAGATCCTGCCGCCCCCTGTTCTGGTTTGAGAAAGTAGGAATCACCCAGCATCAGAAGTAAAAAAACCCATTTGGAAGCCAAAAGGAATACACCAGTACATTCAGCTTTTGTCTCATGTGATCAAAAACTATTTCAAATTCTCACATTTTATAAGAGTAACAATCCCATAGAATTTGTCCATGAAGTCACAGCCTAATACTGTACTGTACTGTACTTATTCTTACCTTGTTGCTTTCCATGACAACCAGCAGGAGGCAGGCAGACTATATCTAAAACATTCACAAGTGAGTTTTATTAGTCTTCAATCGTCCACACTTTTTAGCAAGGTTTTCTCATTTGTCTAACGGTACTTGGTAACTTGCATACTTTGACACTAGGCTGTGCACACAAATCACTAGGTGCAGAATTATGAACAATTTACTCATTTTTCAAAGAGCAAGTTCCCAAGTCTGTATAACTGCTAAAGAGAAATACTTACTGAAACATCCAGTGCTCAAAGATCACTGCAGAATTTACTGTGAACAGTTAGTCCCATGATGGAGAATCTTGGCACTCCAGATGTTCTTGGACTTTAATTCCCAGAATCCCCCTTGAATCTACATGAATGGGTTTACTGCGATTCATCCGGCCCTCGTCGGTCCTGGAAGCGGAAGTAAAACGCACCCGTATGGGCCGGATGAATCACAGTAAACTCATTCGTGTGGATCCAAGGGGGCTTCTGGGAATTTGAAGTCCAAGAACATATGGAGTGCACAGATTCACCAACACAGAGTTAGTCTGTGGGAATTTTTATCAGTATGACTTGTTGAAGAACAGAAGGAAAATATAAGCAGAGGTTTATGTAAGGGTAGAATCCAACATTTCCCAATCCAGAGTGTTGGTTATTAATTTTTATGAGAACAGAATTTTGATTTATGTTTTGCTTCCTTTCATTGAGGATTACACACAGCTTTGATCAAAAGCCCTGCTGTAAATATATTTTTAAATTACTGTTCTCCCTAAGACACATATCTCTCTCTCTCTCTCTCTCTCACACACACACACATCAGATACCTTTTTAAAACAGGAGTGCCCAAACTTTTTGGCCCATAGGCCGGTCACATGGTTCAACAGGCCAGTCATATGGTTCAGCGGGCTTGTCACATGGTTCCTCCAACTGGAAGTGGAAGTAAAACATGCCTTGCAATATGTTTTGCAACATATATGTTTTGCAACAGGATGACATAGATTTTTTTAGGCTGCAATATTCTCTACTTAAACCAAGGGTGGCCAAACTACAGCCTGTGGGCCATATCTGGCCCCTGATGCCAATTCATCTGGCCCATGGTGCCCTTGCTGCTCCCAGAAGTGGAAGCAAAATGCACCATACAGGCACATTTTACTTCTGCTTCTGGGAGTAATGAGGGCTCTGTGGGCCAGATGAATTGGCACAGGGGCCAGATCCAGCCTGTGGACCATAGTTTGGCCACCCCTGGTTTAAAAGATCAGTTTGCAAAAGCTGGTGCTAATGCTTTGGCAACATTTGTATATTTTTCTCCTATAATCATACATGTTTTTCTGAACTAATTGATACAATTTTTTTCATTTTTGCACCTTTTTTTGCAGATTGCTATGCTAAGCTACTCTCTATCTTCTGCATAGAAGAGTGAAGAAAGATCAGTGATCGAGAACCCCACAATCAAATGTATTTTCCCCATGGAATGGAATATGTGGAATATTGACTCTTCTTTGATAATATTTTGCCTTGCCTCAAAACAATAAGGAAGTGAAATAAACAGAACCCCCTCCCCACTTGTTTGAGAGTCTGTGTGACATACATCAGCTTCCTCTACTTGCAAAAGCAAGGATGGGTAACATATTTATTAGACCAGGGTTTCCCATCTTATGGCCTCCAGGTATTCTTGGACTTCAGTTACCAGAAGCCTAAGACAGCACACCTGCCCAAGGTTGAAAAGTCCTGTATTAGACCATTAAATATCAAAACAAACAATATTTTATATTGTGACAAATTCTTCTTCCATCAGGGCATTGCAGAATGAGGTCCAAGTTTTTAATTTTTGCCCCACATCAAATTCTGCAATGTCCTGGTGGAAGAGGCAGGTTCTATAACACACACAAGTCCTGGCCACATTTGAAGCTTCCGGATCTGCACATAAAGTCCAAGTTGGAGATGGTAACCTTATAACAACCAGTTGCAGATGTGTTGGTATCAGATTTCACTTCAGGTGGGTGGGTATAGAAACAATCTCTTCCCTGTTCTGTACAAAAAGGGATTACAGTCACTTAATAATGCTCATTTGCCTTCTGCTAAAAGACATAACACCTGCTTTTCTAGAAGTCAAAGTGCAGGGAAATACAGTACTGTATAGCAAATCCTAATACAGTACTGTATGATATAAGTGGGAGATTAAATTTAGTGGCACCCTAAGCAAAAAGCAATCATTGAGAGCTAAGTATGCAGTATTTACTAACAAGACAAAAGAGGTGGAACTTTCACTGTGGCTCTTTTTGCATGTTGAATTTCTTAAAATTCTGGCCACAGGGCAGTGATGGCCAACCTTGGCATCCCAGGCATTCGTGGACTTCAATTCCGAGAAGCCCAAGTCAGCACTCCTGCTGATCAGGGCTTTTGGGAATTGAAGATCAAGAACACCTGAAGTGCCAAGGTGGGTTATCACTGCCATAGGGGAGTGGTCGAGTTATTTTTTTTTTAAATAATTTTTATTGATTTTCAAAGCAACAAAACAATATTCAAAGAAAAACACTTAACATGCAATACTCACTAAAACAAAAAAAGGGGAACCAACAACAATGATAATACTATAATAGCAAAAACAATAAAAAACACAAAGAGAAACAATAATGATGGTAGCTTACAACATATACTCATTATGTTTTCATTATATCTTCATTTCTCTAACTTATCCTTCATATTTAAACCTCATGGAATATTCTATAAATAAATATTTATATATAATTATGTATGTGAAGAAAAAAAATTACCGGTATGTACTACGCTCAATTATAGTTGTATTAATACCAACTTAATCACATAAAGCACATGATAGAGAAGATTTAGACATATTGTATGGATTGTATTACTGTGTTTTTGTTGCACTGTATTTGGTTGCTGATGTTATTATGATTGTGTAACTTTATTTTGCATTTCTGTAAGCCACCCGGAGTTGCTGTTGCGAGTGGGGTGGGGTATAAGTCTAAAAATTAAATTAGATATAAACATAGGACCCCCAGTGATATTTACAATGCCTTGGTGATTGTGGTCCTTCACAGCCTTCTCGTATTATATCCAAAATCTCAGTTGATCTGATGCTGGCATACCAACTTTACCTTCAGTTAATGTCTAATTCAAAAAAGGTCGAGTTATAAGGCAATATTTTTTCAGAGGAGAACTTGTCAGGAAAGCCTGGAATAGATCATAGAGATTTGGGTTTAAGTTGAGTAAATATTCATCTTTATTTGGTCTTGACATTTTGGGGGTTCTTTGGGCAGTCAGTCACAGTGAACACATTAGAGAATTATGAGATCAAAATAAGAAACCCTTCATCTATACTGCCCTGAGTATTGAAGAAGAAGGGTGGGATATAAAAGTAATAAATGTATTTGTTTTCCAAACATCACTGATTAAACAAAATATTACCTTTGAACAACCCTACATCCTAGTTCCTATTCTGTAACAACGCTGCATCCCTTTTCCTGTAATACTGTACCAGCTTCTGTTTCTATGGCTGTTGCAATTTACTCTCCCCCACCCTTTTAAATCAGAGAAACGACTCACACAGTGCTTTTTTTGCAAACACGGGGGATGCAAATCTGTCTAGCCTGCAAATTGCATACTTTACAGGTAAAAGCTCTTCTAATCTCAGCGGTAAAGCAACTGCTACTGGATAATAATTTTGTGTCAGAGATTACTTTGGGTTGAAAGGCTGTTAGGGGACACCTGAATGAAGCTCCTTTCATGTCCCCAAATGCAGCTCTCTGGTATCGAAACCCAACCTTCCAGTCTCCATCTCAGCACCTTAACCACTAAGCCACCAAGGGACGTGCACTGCAACTGGATAAAAAGGAAGGAGTCTTCCAGTGGTACCGTACAGTATTTCCTTAACATAGTTCCAGACAATTGATTATGTTCCAGTCACTGAACTGAATGTGTTCTGTGTTTTATGTAAAAGAACACACAGCTGGCCCAAAGCATTTTGTTTCCTTAGGTAATGGATAAAATGAACAACCTCGTTTCACATCCAGAGACCAGCCAATGTAGTAATTGAATCTTCAGTGGTGATGGGACATCATCTTCTGTCACAGTTAAGGGAAATCAATTAGTCTTGGGGCACAGATGAGGTTCCATAACACATTCTGTCTTTCAACAGCTGGCTACCACCCCTCAATATCTTTCATCTGGGGTCTTCTGGTCCATCTACAATCTGGCTAAAGCTCAAGTTGAACATTGTGTGGCTTCACTCCAATTCTTTGTTTATTACACATCAACCCAGAACTCACAAATTGTCTATCTGTCCCTCAAAGAGGAAAAGTACCGTATATACTCTACTATAAGTTGTCCCAAATATAAGTCAAGGTACCTAATTTGGACCTCTAAAACTAGGAAAATTGATTGACCCTAGTATAAGTTGGGGGTGGAAAATGCATCTGCTGCTAGTGAGTTTCAATAATTAAAATACATGAAAATATAGTAAAATTAATTGATTTAGACTTTTGTGTGGCTATTTTTCTGAGTGATTACGTTGACCCAAGTATAAGCTGAGTCCCATTTTTGGACTTCATTTTGGGGGCTAAAAATCCTGACTTATACTCTAGTATATACAGTATTTGAGAAGTGATTGGCAGAGGATATCAGAAAGTCTAGTAGTAGTAATAATTTTGTGTCAGAAATTATTCTGGGTTGAAAGGATTATTGCAGAAGAAACTCCACTCGTGGAACACCCAAATGAGGCTCTTTTTATGTCCCCAAGAGCTGGGACAGAGACTGATGCTCAATCCATCATGCAGTGCTCAGGTCTCAAACTGATGACTGGCCAGCCTTCCAGCTAACAAGGCAAGCTTCTTAACCATTGAGCTACCACAGCCCCTAGTCTAGTAAAGTTGTTCATCAAGCTGACCTTGATAAACCACAATTTCAGCAGATCTGTCTTGTCATGAATCACAGGAAGCTGTCTTTTTTTCCCTATGCCAGTGCTGACGTTAAAGGAAGCGGACTTTGATCCACAAAAGGTTGCACTGAAATAAAACTGTATTTAAACTGCTGCAATATTTTTTTCTTTACTCCAAGTTTCTTTTGTCAATGTGCTGGGACTAGCTAACATGGCAATTTCTTTGGAAAATACAGAAGCTAAATTATAATTTAGGACCTCAGATTATACAAGACTTCTAAACATAACAAAAATACCATAAATATCTGTTAAAATAATATTTTTGTGTGTGGAAATGCAACAGGAACTATTTAATGTAACATAAATTGGGGCTGTAGCATGCTTTAATCTGCTCCTGCTTCACATACATGATCTTCCCCCCAAAATGTTTTGAGAGATTTATAGGGGATGGGATATATGCATGTTTTTGTACCAGTCAGATTATCTAGCAGCAGTTAAAGTCAGTAATAAAATACTCTTTTACTTACATAACCACAAAATTACAGATGATAAAGCTTTGGTTGGCTCTGATAAAATCCCTGTGTGAACTATGTTCTGAAACTTTGGACATGAAAGTCAAATTAACATTAAGAAAATCTAAAAGGCAACTCTACTGAGATTGCTGAACTTCTAACTCTTAAGTGACCCTTTCCAGGGTTTCCTAAGTATATAATACCAATAGCAATTACCTGTATGCTAATATGCTGCCCCATAATAAGGTAAAGGTAAAGGTTTCCCTTGCTCTAAGGCTAGTCATATCCAACTCTACGGTTCAGTGTTCATCTGTTTCAAAGCTGAAGAGCAAGCGCTGTCTGCTTCTGCAGACGTTTCTGTGGTCATGTGGCAGGTATGACTAGACACCAGAGTGCACAGAGCACTGTTTACCTTCCCACCGAAGTGGTCCCTATTTATCTACTTGCAATTTCTTGCTGTCGAACTGCTAGGTTGGCCCCATAGTGCTTAGTGCAATTAGCATCTTGCCCCCAACATGCTGGGAACTCTTTTTACTGAACCTTGGAAGGATGGAAGGTTGAGTCAACCTTGATTCCCATCAGGATTGAGCTCACAATGTCAGCAGTTTTGGCTGCAGTTTAACCAGTGCACTACCAGGACTAAATCAGATGTGGCTCACCACTGCTTTCTTGTGGGGTGACCTGGGACTTTGGAGCTTTCCCAAGGCTACACAGGATATACAGTGAGTAGGGTGCATTGTTGGGAATCAAATGCCCAACCTCTTGCCTAGCTCAGTGAATTATAGCCAGTGGGCTAAATCCAACTCAAAGGGCTGCCTCATTCACCTTTCCTTTTGTCTAAAAAGAGCTTTTCTACTTGATGACTCCAGGAGGGAAAAAACAAGGATGCCAGCCTGGATTTTTCCAATATCAGCCAATTGTTAGTACAGTACAGTACAGTACAGCACATGCAAAATGTCACGTAGGTCTTGTTCCTTCACCTCTGTGCTACAGATTTGCCCTTCCAGCACATCCATTTGCTGAGGAACACTGATTAAAGCCTTCACCAGCTTCATGAACAGCCAGACGTCATCTCATCCACTTTAAACTACCGGGTGTTTTTACTTCTGCAGCCACACTTGATAAGAAGGGGGTGGGTGGGAAACCATACTGAGAGATTAAGACAAAAGTGTGGGGAGACCAAGGGCTATAACCCTAAGAGGTTATTTGTTAATAAGTCTAATTAAGATAATGTAGCTCTGGCCACAGAAGCAACAAAAGGCTAACTCAGCAAGTTGTAGCTGCTATCAGTGGCTTTTAATTAGCAATTAATAACTCCAGTGCTTGAGGCCATAATGTTCCAGGCTTTGCTGACTGTGGCATTTAGAACAGGAAAAATTGACTGGGAGGGAGATGAACAAATATTCTTCCACCCAAAGCCCATTATTGATAATAACTTGGCTTCTAAAGTTTCCCACAGCAAGGCTAGCCCAACACATGTAGGTGCCTTAGGTCTGGTAGCAAATAGTCCCTCACTCTACCTGTTATTCGTTACAGGGGGCCTTCAATCCACCTCTCCCCATTTATAGCAGTAAAAACAATAAATTAAATAAGTAGCCATTTCCTCTCTTATAATCCTGCTGCCTGAGGAGGATGGTGAAATATGTAGAAAGTGCCTCCTCAAAGATTGTGGTGTTTTTCAATCACAATCAGGCGTACCCTGAGCAATGGTCACTTTGTGCTGGCTATTCTTTCTCATACTAGGTCAGGTGAAAGGAACTACAGAATGAATTCACCAAAAGATGGCTTCATTTTGGCAGTTTATAGTCTGGCCTAGACACAGAAGAAGATGATGAGGATGATGACAACGAAGGAGGATGAGGATGGTTCACTATGTCAAATGGTAGCTACACACGCACGCAGATAAAGGCAGAGCTTGGATAGTTTTCTCTTCAACTCTGAATAAGGAACCAGCTGAGTGTCATTAACCATGCTGATTAAGATGGGAGCATGATGTGCCCTGGCGATGCTGATGCAGCACAATCCAGTTTTGAGTCAAGTTTTCTTGGTAGTCTGGAAACATGATAACACTGGATCGTGCCTGGTCCAAGCTTGGTTAAAACCTCCCCTTCCTGTCCCTTGCACTTTACAACCCCTGGATTTTGCCGACTCATGGTGACGATGACACAACCAGGCAAAGATGATGACTGTTGCCATCCACAAAAACTCATCTGAGGAGAAGAGTTTATGTCAGTCTATGAATGGATGGGGAGTTAATTCTAGCACAGATAAGGAGAGGGGTTGGGTCAATCCTAGGGCAGAAGGAGAGGTATAGTATTGCAGAATCATCCAAGACATGTTTACTTGGAATTCTATTTTAGTTCAGGAGAACTTAGGCAGTGGTGGGCTCCAAAACATTTTACTACCCCGTGGCCTACTTTGTGGGCATGGCCTACTCTGTGGGTGTGGCCATGTGACTGGGTGGGCGATCTAGTCATGCCTATTAGGTCTCCCATGCTCAAAAGCCAGTCGCTTTCAACTCTAGGGTACGGTGCTTATCTCTATTTACAGCCAAAGAGCCAGCACTGTCTGCATCTGAAGATATTTCTGTGGCCATGTTGCAGGCAAAACTAGAAGCCAGAGCACATGGAAGGCTGTTACCTTTCCCACCAAAGTGTTACCTATTTATTTACTTGCAATCCCTTGCTTTTGAACTACTAGGTTGGCAGGAGCTGGGACAGAACTCACTTTGCCGCTCAGCATTTGGGTCTCAGACAGCTGATCTTCCAGTCATCAGGTTCAGCATCTTAACCAGTGATGGGATGTAACAGGTTCTCACCAGTTCGCCAGAACCGGTAGTAACTTTTTCCAGTGTCCCGGAGAATCGGTAGCAGCTTTTGGGGGGAACCACCTTCGGGGCTTACCTTTTCACTTGGTGTGCATGCATGCCTACAGTGCTTGGCGCGTATGCACGGCCTCCTTGCTGTCCTCCTTGCTGTCCTTGTGTTGTGGGTGGGTGAGTGGGTTGAGGGGTGTGTGTGCGCGCGTGCTTATTTTATTTTATTTGGCTCTGCCCATGTCATGACATCATGACATTAGCTCTGCCCACACTGTGATGACATCACAGTGGGGTAGTAAAATTTTTGACATCCCACCACTGATCTTAACCACTAAGTCACGGCAGTCCCTTAGGACTTAACTGCTGATAAATATGCTTAGGATTGTTTGGGAGCCATACATTTTAAACTTAATACTGTACAGTACTTGAGAAAGCTTTGAGTCCCCAAAGAATAACTTTACCAAGCTTACTTTAGTAGTGATGGTGGCTGTTACATTTCCCATTTATGTCAGAATCCTCTGGGACACAAAGAGATCTCCACACAGCAAGCAGAACATTTAGGGTGTTGAATTATATATGATGAACATCCAATGCAAGATATGAAGTGATTTTGCAAGAGCTACATAGAGCTGTTGATCATATGGTTTTTAGAAATCACTAATTCATAAGTCAAAAGTGACTTGATGGCACATAACAACAAAGGACTATTACAAAATTTAGGGCGTTATGAATACTCTTGGGAGACCAACTATGAGATGGATTGATTCCATAAAAGAAACATAGTTTTGAGTTCCCAGAACCAGGGCAGTGGAGGAAAACACAGTCATAGAGTAGCCATAAGTTTGAAGTGACTGAACAACCACCACCTTATTAATGGTCTTGGGAAACAGCAACAGTTCAGTAGTACTGTACATGCTCTCTTTGCAAATGTTCATGTGCACATGCACACACTTGTTGCATCTTTTGCCTTGTAGATGCTTAAGAGAAATGTGCACAGCCAGTGGGTCAGTTTTTAAAAGTGTAAAATCCAATTCACCACAGCCATAACATGCTACTCCACACCTGGTCCAGCAGCAATTACTGATGGCTGCTTCACATTTTACTCACTTTAACTTCCCATATGCATTTTGCTCTCACATTAAGCCATAATTGAAACACCCAGTCCTGTCCAATTAAAAAAGAAGAAGCAGTTTAATTCTACTTGTGGATTTTCATTCATGTCATGTATTCAAACGGTGCTTTGTGTTAACAAAATCATGAGTTACTAGTTAGTTTAATATACCCTAAAAGGAACACACACACAACTTTACTCTTGTATTGTTATTGCTGTATTCTTGAATTATGTATTATATTAAAATATTTTTTTAAAGGAACACAGATAATAAGATGGAAATTAGTTATAATAATATGGATCCTTGCTCTGCTACTGATGTTTTTTCCTCCCCTTCTGGCTTCAGGTTCTGTCTGGAAGTTCCTGTACCTCATAAAAATTTTGTTGTACCTCATAAAACTATTTTTTCTACTACTTGGCTGTGAGAAATTCTGGTAAAATCCTGGTAAAAGATTGAAAGGGAGACATTTAGAGCTAATCTGAATAATCTATTCTTGCTGATGGCTAAACTGTATTGTTGTGCTTGCTTGTCTGTCATTTTGCTTGAGCATACCCTTCTCCCTTTGATCCCTGAGTTTGGTGCATAAAAACCATGCCTGTAAGTTTCACTCCTTGTCTGAAGAAGTGGACTTGGTCCACGAAAGCTAACAATAAAAATATAGTAGTTATTCTTTAAAGTGCTACAGTGTTTTTTATTTTGTTTTATTTTGTTTTCTGATATGCCTGAACCACAGACTAATACAGCTTCTATTCCCAAAAAATCTGGTAATTTTTTTTCTTTTATGGAGCAACTTCAGGGTCAGAAGCTGTGAGTGACCTAGGGAGCAAGTATGGTACAGTACTGTACTTTCATTGTTTTGTGCTATGGATGAGAATCGCAAACAATCTATGGGAAATTACAGAATAAAGGTGGTATGGGGAATTGTTCGAGCGGGTGTTGAGGACTCAATAACCCTTGGAGAGACACACACACCCAAGTTACAGTATTCTACCATCACTCCTAGCAGGTAAAAAACAGACAAAGCATCTCCAGTCCTTCAGAGGCCACAAAAGTGTTGTTTTAAGTTTACACCTCTGCTTCAGGGCAAATGAAGGTTGTATAACCAGTGTGTGCAAACGCAAGTTGTGTAAATGTGTGCGTGTGTGCACGCAAAAGAAAGTTGTGTAACGACGTGTATGAATGCATGTGTGCAAAATGTGTAACGTGTGTGCAAAGGTTGTGTAGCCTGTGTTTGCAAACGAAGGTTGTGTAGCCGGCGGGCACGTGTGTGCGCGCGCGCAAAGGAAGCTTGTGCAACCTACGTGTGCAAACAAAGGTGTAGCTAGAGTGTGCAAATGAAGGTTGTGTAACCTATGTGTGCAAACAAAGATTGCGTGGCCTCTGTGTGTGTGTGTGTAAGAGAGAGGATAGGCAAAAGCTATACGGAGCAGTGAATTCACACGTGTCCCTACAACGGGTCAAAAGGAAAGACACACACACACACACTTTAGGCAAGCTCTCCGGGAGGGAAAGGTAGGGCCCCCCTCCCACTTGTGCTGCCACGTGACCCGAGGCGAGAGCAGGCGGCGCTAGGACTCCTCCTGGGTCCCCTTTGGCCCGGACACCGCCTTTGGTCCACATTGAGCCCGAGCGCGTGTGCAAGCGGTGGTCATACATTGGCGGCTGCGCACGTCCCTCTCGCGCGCCCCGCAGTCCGTATAAAAGGGACGCGGGTCCCTTTGTCCTGCAGAGCTCGGTTCTTGCTTCAACAGTGTTTGAACGGAACGGGTTCCACGCCGGCTTTTTCCTCCCCTCTTTATATTTTTTCCCCTCTTCTCTTTTCCTCCCTCCTGCTTTCTCCCAGGGAGCGAGAGGCTCGCCCGCCCGTCCGTCCACACACTCCACGGTCACTTGATCCGAATCATCGCCGCCCCACTTCTGCCGGAGGAGCCATGGATTCTCAAGTCCGCCAGAACTACCACCGCGACTGCGAGGCGGCCGTCAACCGCATGGTCAACATGGAGCTGTACGCCAGCTACGTCTACCTGTCCATGGTGGGTAGTAGTGTGCTTTGAGGGATCTGGACTTCAGGTCCCATCACCCGATGCCTGGGGGAGGATGGGAGTGGCGGGTCAGCCCCTTTGCAAGACGGGTCGTGCCTTCACCCACTCCGTCCTGCTATTTGCAAAAGGGAACATGGATCAGAACCCAGGTTTGTGAGCTGTTTACCCCATGATAACATCTCCCCAGGGATCATTGCTTACATTGCTCACTTTTTCCAACAGTAACAATTCAGTAGCTGCGTTTCCTCCTTAACAGTTCTGGGTCCTTTTGTATTTTCTTCAGTTTCTCTTCCTTTCTAAGGCAAACCCCATTTTTTGCCTTACTTTCAAGTAGTAGATCAACAAAAGGACAAGAGCAGATGTAAGTTTCCAATCTTTCCCAATTTTCTTCCAGGCAGAACAGTTCTTTTAAGAGGTAGGAGTGGTTTAATAACTTCCCTTTGCCTCTCCTCTTTTGCCTTTTCTGAAGACCTTTGTTGTGTTGTTCTCCATTCCTCCCCACTCATCCACCCACCCTGCCAGCTGTTCTCACTTGATGTACAGTTCAGACATATGGGTGGATCCACAAGTGTGGACAACAGAGATAAACCTATGAGGTGGTTTGATAAAACCACCCCGTGGCAGACCTCCTTGACCCTGCTTCTTTCCTCAGCCCTGAATTCCATCTTTTCTCCACTCATAGTCACTTACATCCATGATGGCGAACCTTGGCACTCCAGCTGTTCTTGGACTTCAATTCCCAGAACCCCAAGTCCCTGTGAATCCATACAAATGGATTTACTCATGAAGTAAACCCATTCATGTGGATTCACAGGGACTTGGGTTTCTGGGAATTGAAGTCCCAAGAACAGCTGGAATGCCAAGGTTCACATCAATGCCTTACATACAACGTCCAAGTATAGAAGAGGCAAGGGTGTAAGGGAGTAATTAGCATTATTTCTGTTGTCGAAAGTAATTATGAATTTAATGTTTTCATTTACCACCTGGGGCACATAATTTCTTTATCCTCTGTCTCAAGTGGCTAAGACCTTGACTGGAAGGTGGCTGGTCAGTAGTTCGATTCCCAAGTACTGCAGGACGGAATGAACTCCTGTCTTTGTCCCAGCTCCTGCCAACCTAGCAGTTTGAAAGCAAGAAATTGCAAGTAGATAAATAGGGACCACTTCAGTGGGAAGGTAAACAGTGTTCTGTGCGTTCTGGTGTGTAGTCATGCCTGCCACATGACCACTGAAATGTCTGCAGAAGCAGACAGCGCTGGCTCTTCAGGTTTGAAAGAGAGATGAGCACTAAACCCTAGAGTTGAATACGACTGACTTTTGAGCAAGGGAAACCTTTACATGCACATCACTCTTCACACTTAGTTCTCCTTCATTTTTTTCTCAACCTGGTGTCCTCCAGACAATCTACTGTAATGACCATGATTATTAGCTCTGGTGCTTGTGGCTCATGGGAGGGGTGGTTCAAAACAGGTAGACATCCAGGGGAAGGTGTTGTAGATACAGTGAGTGCTAAAACATCCCATGACCGCTCTTAAAAAGAAATGCATATAATGACATGCCGAACCCATCTATCACTGAGTTCTGCAGCACTGTAGAACTGCAATTTATGAACATCTTTAGCATGTCATGACATGCATCTTAAAAGTAATTTTCTAAGTTTAGCATGTGAAGCAGGCACATGTTAAACTATCTTCTTGGATTGTTTGTGGAGATGTTTGTTTATTTGAGACATTGCAGGACTTCCCCTTTTCAATAGCTGTTTTTAAAGTCTCAACACTGCTTTCATTGTCCAGACAAACAGAGGAACTCCTAGCCAGGAAACAGGCAGACCAGTGACTGGGAATTCAGCCTGTACTAATTGAGGTTACACATAGTGTCTTGAAACTCAGGTCCACAGCTTCGGTGTACAGAACCTGGATGCTCAGTTCTAGCAGAGGTCAAGAGTCTATTTGTACAGTTAAAGCTAGTGTGACAGCTATGTCTACTCCTTAAGAAGTCTGATCTAGTTATAGTGGCACATGACCTAGTTACATCCTGCTTAGACTATTACAACATGCTCTGTCTTGAAGAAAGGAGACTTCAATTAATCCCAAATGCTGGATTCCAACTGCTGACAGGGAATTTATTAAAACTCCTGTTACAACAGTTCCACCACTGGAAGAGTGGGAGGCACAGAACTAACATAAACTAGCTAATTTTGGTTTAGTTTTAAAAGTTTACAGGATTTTTTTTATTAGATACCTGAGACCTGTTGGCAAGATATAAGATGCAAATCAGTAACTTAGGCTGGTGATGTACACTAAGATCGAAGGAGCATGTGCTCAGTGAAGTAATATATGATCATTGGCAAAAACAAACTAAAGAATAAATCGACAGTTCACTCCTGGTTTTACATCTCAATGTCTTTAGAAGCAAAACATTCTAATTGTTGATATTGCTAAATAAAGGTCAGAACCTCTTTTTGACGTAGTACAAATCACCCAGACATGGTACATCAGTGGTGCCCAAACTTTTTCACGCAGCTACGGGGGCTGGAGACAGGCTGGTGGTGATCACACTTTGTCTCTGTTGCTCCAAGCAGCCTCTGGTTTGGTCCCAACTCCTTTGCAGCCTTTGCCAAAGCTGATCGCTGCATTGGGGAAATTTTTGGAGCGTCCTGTTTCAAAATCCTTGGTGCTGGAGGGGTAAACTTAGCATGCTGCAGTGATGTCATCCTGGGTGCGCCAGGGGGCTCTCCTAGCACCATGGATTTTGAAATGGAGGAGGCTCCAAAAATTTCCCCAACACAGTGATTGGCTTTGCCAAAGCTGCAGAGGAGATGGGACCAAGCAACGGAGATGCTGGGACAAAGCACAATCGCCGCCACTGATATCAGGCGGTGGCGGCAGGTGAAAGGGCAGTCTGTGGTGAGCTTGGGTACTCACCATGGGCTGCATTAATACAATACAATACAATGGGCCTAATTGGGCATGCGGGCTGTAGTTTGGGCACCCCTGTGGTAGATCTTTAGAACCTCATGACCTCTCCTGTAACCTGTCTAGTTATCAAAGTCATGACAGGTCTATTTCTGTTCTCTTTTGCAGGCTTCTTACTTTGACAGGGACGATGTTGCCCTTCGCCATGTGGCCAACTTCTTCCGGTCACAGTCACATGAAGAGCGGGAACATGCTGACAAACTGCTGAAGTTCCAAAGTGAACGTGGTGGTCGTGTCCTGCTGCAGGACATTAAGGTATACATTTGAGGGAAGAACACCATGGGTCTTCCAGGTGGTGGTAGGATTTATAAATTAGCCTTCTGCAACCCAACCCTTTCTTGATCTGTTGGAATACAGCTCTTCCAACATCCGCAGCCAGCATGGGAGTTGAAGTCCTCCTGATCTGGAAGGGTCGCCAGCATGGCGAAGGAAAGAGGAGAGAGTTTAATTTTATAATAAGGAAGAAATGTTGTGAGGTTGAAGCCCCATGTTGTGGTCTGCAAGAACTCATTCAAAATTTGAGAGTTCCATCATTATGTGTTGAGAAATCCTGGTTTAGACAGTGACTTCACTAATGTAAACACCAAAGTAGAAAGAAGCTAAATATGACTCTATCCTTTCCCGTTAGTCTTGCTTCTCTCCCAACCTTTTTAAGCTGGGTCCCGAATCACGCTCCCTCAGACAGCTTTGGGGGCCGGACAGCCATTTTGCCCTTCCTCCACCACACGGCACTTCTAAGTGTGGTGGAGGACCACATGAAATGGTGCCATGGGTTGCATTCGGGCCACAGGTAGAGAATCCCTGGTCTTAGCTGCTTATTATTAGTTCAAATTTATATTGCCGCCTGCTCGCCATGGCAACTCAGGGTGGCTTACAAAAAATACATTACAATACAATCTTAATATTTCTTAATATTTCTCTGCAGAAGCCGGAGAAGGATGCTTGGGGTACAACTCTGGATGCTATGGAGGCAGCCCTTCAACTGGAAAAGAGCGTGAACAAGGCACTCTTGGAATTGCACCGCCTGGCGAGTGATCAAGGAGACCCGCATGTGAGTATCATAGGTGCTGGTAGGGTGTGTGTTTGTGTTGGTTTTTTCTAGATAACTTACCTGCAGAGGTACTATCAGCTTCTTCCCTGCAAAAGAACTGGTGATGCTGATACTGTGCTGTTGTACAATGGCACAGGCATTTGTGAGACTAGCAGTTGTCAGTTGTGCGTTTTGAGATGCTCTACTTTGAAAGAGGGAAAAAGAATTTGTGGTCTTCCTGATGTCTTTGGACTCTAGATTTCATCAGGGTCAGCCAGCTTAGCCTATGACCAAAGTATATAGGAGTTATAGTCTAACAATATTAGGCATATCAGAAAATAAAATAAAAAACACTTGTAGCATGGTTTTTATGCACCAAATTCAGGGGTCAAAGGGAGAAGGGTGTGTTCAAGCAAAATGACAGACTAGCAAGCACAACAATACAGCTTCTCACAGCCATCAGCAACAATAGATTATTCAGATTAGCTCCAAATGTTTCCCTTTCAATCTCAAAGGGTCTGAGAAAGCCCATTCTGGTCTCTGATCAACCTTTGACCTGCAAACAAAAACACTGTACCTAGTTACTTCCTGTTTTGCTAAAGAGAATTGGCAGGAAGGTTGTAATATAATATATAAAATATCTAGCAGCATATAGCAATCTGTGTATCAAATTTGATAATATCCCAGAAACCCTTTGCTAATATTTAATCCCCTGCAATGGGTGTCTTAACAGATGGATGTATTTGATTTCTGCTGTCTCCCTTTCAGTCCTAGTTCTGTAATTTCTCTGTTCCAGAATTGTAACTTTCAGGTCTTGTATAGAGTGTCCAGTTAGATTGAAGTGGTTTGAGACAGGTTTCTCTGTGTTGCCATTCTGGATGTCTGATTTGTGTCCATTAATTCTTTTGCGTAAAGATTGTCCTGTTTGTCCTACATAAAGCATAAATGGACATTTTTGGCAAGAGATGGCATAAATCACATTGGCAGAAGCACAAGTAAAACTCCCTTTATTTTAAAAAAATATTAGAACACACCGTCTCCTTCCCCACCTTATGTCTTAATATCAGGTTGGGGAACCATTTCCTTACCCACCAGAACTGTCTTCACTTGGAGAAAAAAAAGTCAATTCTCCCCTGGCATGTGTGTGGAGCAAGGAAGGATGCAAAGAAAGGAACATTTTTTGTGTAGTGTTTCCAGTATTGTTCCTTGACACAACCTACAAGGCAGTAACATTACAGGAGGTTACCACTGGTCCAGACTGAACCCAATAAAAGGTCACTGAAAATGTGAATTGAGTTCTAATTGTTGAGTTTTATAAATATATTTAGCACACAACAATAGACAGGGCAGGTTTAACAAAATTAGTTATAGCTACCAAGTTCTCTAAATTTAGGCTCCCATTCTAGCCCAGCAAATTAAAACTCCACAAGTCTAGCAGTATAAGAAAAAAGTCCTTTAGTTGCAGTTCCTTTGCTTGATAAAAAGTTCTGTTTAGTATTTTTCTTTAAACATACTTTGCTTACAAGGCAAAGATTGAAGAGTGAGAGAGAGAATAGCAGAATAATAACAGAACGATGAAAATTATCTCAGACAGTCAACACTATCTGACAGAAAAATGAATAGCAAGCAGTCAAACCAGGTTAGGTGACCCTACAGGCAGAAACTAGAGAACTCTTCTTATGGGCTGGTTAAGCACACAACCCACATTAAACCACTGCATTGTGGGGTTGCATTAATATATTCAACACTAATTGGGGCTGGTTTGGGTGCTGTTGCCTTGTTGAGGACCTAGCATTTCACACCCATTCTGTCTTATGTTTTCTGGGCAGTTCTGTGATTTCCTGGAGACTCACTACCTTGATGAGCAGGTCAAAGCCATCAAAGTCCTGGGCGACTACATCACCAACCTCCGGCGTCTTGGGGCAGCCCAAGGAGGGCTGGGAGAGTATCTCTTTGACAAGCACACCTTGGGAGAGAGCAGCAGCTAATAAAGTCCCCAGTTCCTGAGAGCTCCCCCCATGAACCTGCAGAAACAGATCCACTTCCATCGCTGTTACCGTACTCCCACTCAAGAGCGGGGGGGTGGGGGTGGGTTGTACCTGCCATCTCCCAGTTGGCATGTTTTCAATAAACAAGGGTTCACCTGTTTGAAATTGTCTCTATTTTCTTTATTTATGCTCAAATTGCTGCAACATACAAAGGGCCATGGTTAAAATCTGCAACAAAAAGATTCACTGTTTGAAACCAGGATGGGTAACTCACTCCCGCTGTTGCAGGGTGCTTCTTGTTACCATTTGCCATTGTATATGAAACTAGTGCTGATACAACCTGTAGTACAACAACAGCAAAGATGATACTAATAGCCAAGCCTTAGCTTAAAGAGTAATTCTCCACTAGACTTACTTCATGTGGTGCCTTCCCCTTTCCTTGCTCGAAAGCCAGTCATATCCAATTATAGGGGAAGGTGCTCATCTCCCTTTACAGCCAAAGAGCCAACACTGTCTACATCTGTTCTCATTTCCATGGTCATGTGGCAGGCTTTACTAGACATCGGAGTGCATGGAACGCTCTTACCTTCCCACCAAAGTGGTACCTATTTACTTGCAATTTCTTGCTTTTGAACTGCTTGGCAGGAGCTGGGATAGAGACCAGGAGCTCACTGCATCGTGCAGCACTCTGGTCTCACACTGCTGACCTGCCAACCTTCCAGTGGTTCAGTGTCTTAACCACTAAGCCACTGCAGCCCCAGGTCAGCAAAATTCCTTTTGCAGTAATCTCCCATCCTTTTCAGTCTATCAGGAGAGATTCTTGAAAGTCCTTTGGACTGCAAGGAGATCAAATCAGTTAATCCTGACTACAGTACTTGGAAATAATGCTGAAGCTGAAGCTCAAGTGCTTTGGCCACCAAAGTGAAGAGAGGACTCACTGGAAAAGGCCCTGATGCTGGGAAAGATTAAAGGCAAAAGGAAGGTGGCAGAAGATTAGATAGCTAGATGGTATCACTGATGCAGTGGGCATAGATCTGGGCAGCCTATGGAGGATGGTAGATGACAGAGGAGCCTGGTGTGCAGTGGTTCATGGGGTTGCAAAGGGTCAGACTCTTGTGGGCCTAAACAACAGCATCAGGTTTTGGGCTGCTTTATGTGATACAGGCATTTGGGGGAGGGGAAATATGGCCTGCCAGATGGCATTGGATCTCGGATCACATCATCCCTGTTAACTACACATACACAGACTTGGGTATGGAAATCATCCTGTAATAAAACAAGAAAAAACAGGAAACAAAGCCAGGTGGCATTAAAAAAATCTTTAAACCATAATGGTATTCAAATTAAAACAATCTGTAGCATAAAATGAGGTAATATCAATTGTTATCCTTCCCAGTTTGAGAAGGCACAATTGATACACATTGATAATTCTCTTACCAACTGTGTATCCACCTGACACGCTATCCAAGCCACACCTAGTTAGGTTAATAAGAATATGAACGGGCACTTTGTCAAAGGCTTTGCTGAAGTCAAGACATATTACATCTACAGCATTCTTACAGTCTACCAAGGGTATTGGCTGTGGTATTCTGCAATTTTAATAGTCATCATTTAGAACTATCATTTCCTTCTGGTGGCTTGGTTCAGCTTTGAGATCCAAAATTATGTTTTCTCAGCCATTGTTATTAATCTATATTTGTCCTTGGTCTGATACATTTCCCAGTTAAAACAGTCTGTGGTTTGCACATACATATCTTGCAAAGAATGAGAACCTGGACTTCAGAATCAGTCAGCTATCAGTCCCTTTCATCTGGATCTGAGCCACCTGGCCTCTAAGGGAAAGCAAACTGTACTCTCCACCCATGACTGTATTTAAAGATAACATCCCCTTTATTACTTACTAGAGGCTCTACTCTGAGTGCTGCTGCAATATAATGAAAGAAACATTTGCTTTCCTGTTATACTGTATTTTCTGAAACAATTGTGGCCCTAAGAGGGCAAACATTAGGTTTGCTATATACCGTACTTTTGTTAGAAAGTACTGTCAGCCTGACAGAAGTAAAGGGTGCAGGTGTACTGACACTGGAGAAGAGCTTGGTTGCCTAATGGTTGCTCTCTTAATTCTGCAACTGTTTTGGAAAATATAATGTCCTTTTTGAAGCCACATCTCCCAATATCATTCAGGGGTCAGGCCACTGGCTTTGCTGGCTAGGAGACGGTGGGATTTGTGGGGGTCGGAAAGCTATTTCCAAACTGCACAGGTGTCCAAACCCCAAGTATATATAATGACAAAAGGGCTCTCAAAGTCTGCCCACTTCATTAGACCCATGCAGTGCAAATGCCTTTTATCTATACCAGGCATGCCCAAACTACGGCCCGCGGGCCGGATCCGGCCCGCCAGGCCTTTTCATCCGGCCCCCGACATGGTATAGGAACTCTTATTATTTTATTTTATTTTTTTTTAAAAAAAATTTGCGGACTTTTTTTTTTTGCGGAGGGATCACAAATCAGTGCCTAGTTCCTTCCTTCTGCTGCTTAGTACTAGGACTTCTGCCGAATCTAATTTAGAATTGCTGAATCCCTCCGCCTAGCTGATTTGGCTGTTAAGTGTGGAGAGAGAGAATGAGCCTGAGGCCTTCCGGGAGCTAAAAGTAAGCGTCCACCATTTTGTCTTAGCCTTCCGCTTATTCAGGGCTGAGGGGGGGAGAACGGTTTCTTCTGGGAGAGGGAGAAAGAGGTGTGTGTGTGTGTGAGAGAGAGAGAGAGAGAGAGAGAGAGAGAGAGATGTGTGTGTGTGTGTGTCCAGGATTACAAGCAGTTTCTTCTGGGAGAGGGAGAAAGAGGTGTGGGGGGGGGGAGAGAAAGAGGTGGGGGGGAGAGAAAGAGGTGTGTGTGTGTGTGTGTCTCCCGACCTCCCTAGAGCTGATGCGCGCTACTTTTGAACTTCCCCCACCCTCTTTTATGCTGCAGGAAGCCAGAATGTCAGGATTCGAATCCTGACATTTTGCCTTGCTGCAGCCTCCAGGGAGGTGGGAGAACTTTGGAAACAGCTTGGATCGGGTCCCCACACCTCCCTGGACCCGGCGGGGGGGTCAGAGACCCCAAAATTGGTAAAAAAAAAACGTCCATTTTTTTTTTACCAATTTTGGGGTTTCTGAGCCCCCCGCCGGGTCCAGGGAGGTGTGGGGACCCGATCCAAGCTGTTTCTGGGCTTCCCCGACGTCCTGAGCCAGAGCAGCAAGCCAGAATGTTGGGATTCGAACTCTGACATTCTGGCTTGCTGCACTGGCTCAGGACGTCGGGGAAGCCCAGAAACAGCTTGGATCGTGTCTGCCCACCTCCCTGGACCCGCCGGGAGGGGGGGGGTCAGAAACCCCAAAATTGGTAAAAAAAAAAGTCCGTTTTTTTAACCAATTTTGGGGTTTCTGACCCCCCCCCCGGCTGGGTCCAGGGAGGTGTGGGGACCCGATACAAGCTGTTTGTGGGCATCCCCAACGTCCTCAACCAGTGGAGCAAGCCAGAATGTCGGGATTCGAACCCTGACATTCTGGCTTGCTGCACTGGCTCAGGACGTCGGGGAATCCCAGAAACAGCTTGGATCGTGTCCCCTGCCTGCTCCAGAGAGATCAGAGGACCCGATCTACAGCTGCAGGGTGGCTGGGAAAGCTGACGGGGACTCCCTGTCGGCTTCCCTAGCCACCCGCCCTTGCCTCCGTAGCTGCAGGGTGGCTGGGAAGCTGAACGGAGAACCCCGTTCAGCTTTCCACCCTCCCTGCTGCTAAGAACGACTGTATCGGATAACGTTAAAATCGTGTTATTCGATACAAGATTTTTTCCAAAAATCTTGTAACGTTATACGGTTTTAGCGCTATATGATACTCACGTTATACGGGGTATTACTGTATTGGTATAAGTTGGAAGTCAAAATTGATTTACAGTATTATGGCTGTGCATTGTGTAATTCCTGATTTTAAATTGATTGGGAGACCCAATGCGCGCTAATTTTGAAGTTCCCCCACCCTCTGAAGCTGCAGGAAGCCAGGCAGGACATGATGTCAGGAAGCAGATCTTTTCTAAGGCTAATGACTTTTCATTGCTAATTAAAATCTAAAGTTTCAGGTAGGTGGGGTTTTAATTGGCAATGAAAAGTCATTAGCCTTAGAAAAGATCTGCTTCAGGAAGCAGATCTTTTATAAGGCTAATGACTTTTCATTGCTAATTAAAATCCAGAGTTCCAGGTATGTGGGGTTTTAATTGGCAATGAAAAGTCATTAGCCTTATAAAAGATCTGCTTCCTGACATGATGTCAGAAGCAGATCTTTTCTAAGGCTAATGACTTTTCATTGCTAATTAAAATCCAAAGTTTCAGGTAGGTGGGGTTTTAATTGGCAATGAAAAGTCATTAGCCTTAGAAAAGATCTGCTTCAGGAAGCGGATCTTTTCTAAGGCTAATGACTTTTCATTGCCAATTAAAATCCAAAGTTTCAGGTAGGTGGGGTTTTAATTGGCAATGAAAAGTCATTAGCCTTAAAAAAGATCCGCTTCCTGACATGATGTCAGGAAGCGGATCTTTTCTAAGGCTAATGACTTTTCATTGCTAATTAAAATCCAAAGTTCCAGGTATGTGGGGTTTTAATTGGCAATGAAAAGTCATTAGCCTTATGAAAGATCTGCTTCATGACATGATGTCAGAAGCAGATCTTTTCTAAGGCTAATGACTTTTCATTGCTAACTAAAATCCAAAGTTTCAGGTAGGTGGGGTTTTAATTGGCAATAAAAAGTCATTAGCCTTAGAAAAGATCTGCTTCCTGACATGATGTCAGAAGCGGATCTTTTCTAAGGCTAATGACTTTTCATTCCTAATTAAAATCCCACCTACCTGAAGCTTTGGAACACAACAACAGCTCCTTGGATGCCACAATGACCAAGCTGGATGTGAGTTTCTAGGATCTGTCATATTTTTTTAAAAGGACATTTTTAAAGGACACCGCGAAGGCGGCGAAGGAGGAGCCGGTGAAAGAGGAGGCGGCGGCAAAGGCGTTAGTGGCGGCGGCGGAGGAGGCGGCGGCAAGGCTGGGTGGATGTATGTACCATGGAGAGATAGTTCGGCCCTCGGAGCCTCTGATAAAATGTTATCCGGCCCCCGGGCCGAAAAGTTTGGGCACCCTTGATCTATACTGTATACTCCCATGACCAGACAATGATACAGACAAAGTAACAATGGTTCATTATCACAGGAATAGGACAATCTAGCTGTTAATTGATTGAGGTTAGCAGGTCTCAGCAAGGATGATATAGAGTACACCAACTGAAATTGGCTGGCACAATCACCTTGAGAGCTGTATCTGTCAAGAGAGACAACCATTTTATTTTTTAATTCATTGGACAAGGAACAACATTAGAGGAGAATATGGCTGAGGAGCTCAGCCTTCTTTTTGTCACTTGAAGGATCCTTAATCAGCTGAAGATCGTAGTGCCTAAATGTAAGACCAACATGCTCAGATGGGGACTGTTGGTGGACAACAACACATGCTGACAATGTGGAGAGAAACAAGAATTCGGCTCCTTTGGTGGTTATTACCAAAAACATGTGCCAATGAGGATTTAAGTTTGACCAATGACAATGCCAAGAAGTGGCTTCATTTTGACAATTTAAAAATAAAGTTTGACCTGGACATGAAAGAAGAAGAAAAATGTATGTGTGTTTTCTCTGCACCAAGTAAACAGGTGATAGCAATGAGAATAACAAAGGAAGAGGTGGCAACAGCAGAGTGTTTCCCAAATGCTGGTTTTTGGACTTCAATTCCCAGAAGCCTAAGTCATTTCCCCAAAGCACTGATCAGCCAATGTACTGACTTAGGCTTCTGGGAATTGAAGTCCACTAGTGGGCTGTGTACCCCTTGTTGGGAACCTTATAGTAATGGGAAACCAGCCCCCTGAAAGAATAATTGAAAAGGACTGTTAGCCCAAATGACTTTAAGAATCTCAGAGATACAGTAATAGGATTTTAGCTTCTACATCTTTCAGAGAGGTTAGCCTGCTTTGGCATATAGAACAAAAGCAACATAAAATCTTGGTGGCACCTTTTAAAACGAACCAGTTTGTTTCAGTGTGAGGTTTCCTAGGCTACAATCCTTACCCTAGTTATTTTGGCCACCGTGTATTTCTTTTGTTAAGTTTTGTTCCAGATCGATTCTGCATAGCTTCTAAAATAGTCTTTTCAAGAAATGTAACAAACCATTTTCAAAACAAATTTGTAGCTACACGGGGAAGTGATTCTCATAAGAAAAGTGAAGGGGAAGAATTAAAGTCAAAACCAAACACATATCTTTCCTCCGACAAACAAAAAACACAGTCTTTGAGGCTGAAGATCACACACAAAAATGGAAAGGAAATTATAGAATGGATTCTTCCCAAGTAAGGTTTAATTTTGATATGAGAGCAATGTTCCCAAAGATAGGTAGAGATTCAGCACACCATACCATAACAGTAGCACCATATTTACAGGTACACTTTATAAAAGCAATAAAGAACAGCAAGTCACAGGTTATCACAAACCTCTAAACACAGAAGGACTTGATCATCTGATCATGCTTAAGTTTTCTTTTACATTCTCAATGTGACAAGGGCTTTACAAAGAAATCAGTGAATTAGGTATCCAGCTGGAGCTTACTCCATACTTCAACCTTCTCATTCTAAATGTAGTAAGCTGAATGCCCAGTTGCATGTAATTAATATAATAATGTAAATCAGTTGAGACTCATGGCAACTTTTTAAAGAGTTTTCTAGGTAGAAAATAATAATGTAGTTTTGTCTGTTTGTTAGAAAATCAAATAAGGATGGACTCGGCCTCAGTCCCTTTAGATGGAGTTCCACAATTAAAGGGCTGCTGAAAAAATAAAGTTTTGTCTTGTTACCAGCCTAATATGCATATGATGTTATCAGCCTAACATACACCAAAGAACTAAAATTCAGGACAGGTTGAAAAGAAAGAAGAGTTCTAGATATGTTGTCTTCAAACCACTAATTTATGCACAATTGCTAATTGTGCATACATGAAAAATAGAAAGAACTCTTATACAGTACTTGGTTGTGCTGCATCAATATAGTATACTGTACCCTGATTTCTCTATTGAGGTCTCCATGTTGTTTCTATAAGTTTTTCTTTTTAAAGCTAGTAGCCTTTGTTTTTTTTTTAAAAGTTAGTTGCCTTTTGGGAAGGAGCAATTCCCCCCCCCCCTTCAACCACATTGAGACTAAAACTAGACATGACTATATAACCTAATAATTCAAATTGTCACCAAAGATTTCCTAATAGTTTTTAGCCCAGAGTTTTTCAGCCTCTGGCTCATGGCCCAGATGGGGCCCACGGCACCATTTCATGTGTCCCCTCCCACTACCTCCACCACACTTGGAAGTGCCATGTGGTGGAGGACGGGTAAAATGACCATCCAGCCCCAAAGCTGTCTGAGGGAACATGACCCGGCCCCTGGGTTAATAAGGCAGAGAAATCCTATTTTAGCCCTTCCTTCTTCTTCTTTGCAGTCACCAGGCCTCTTTGCTATCTCATCATTTTCTGTGTCACATGCATCTCACATGATGATGACTTGACAACAGGCCACCCTCCTTAAGACAGGCAAATAAGTTGGAGATTCCATCTCTGCAGAATGAGTTCAAGACATTCTACCAACTGAGGCAGAATAGCAAAGGGAACACTTCCCTTTCAGTCAAAGGCAAAGTGAGGAGTACTTTGGCAAGTCATCTTCTTTTCATATATGGAACAGACAATTCTGCAAGCCTTTATGTCCCAGACGTAGAACACAACATAACAAAGTAAACAAATAATGGGTGCTTTGATAAAGAAAGCGGATGCAACACGTTGCCATAGGAAATATGTCCAGGTCTAATTTAATTAGACTAGATGGGGGAAATGTCCAGGTCTAATTTACTTTACTTCTATTAGATGAAGCCATAGATAGCCAAGATGGGAAGGTACCCTTCTCTGAAATTATGGAATAAGGACCCACTTTCCCACTCTATAAACCATAGCCCTGCTGGTGCAGTGATTAAACAGCTGTACTGCAGCCAGAATGTTGTGAGATTGATCCTGACCAGGAATCAAGGTTGACCCATCCTTCCATCCTTCTGAGGTCAGTAAAATGAGGAACCAGCATATTTGGAGCAAAATGCTAATAAACTTGTGATACACCCAGAGAAAGCGTTCTTTCTCAACCTTTTAAAGCAACTGGTCGGGTCACACTCCCTCAGACAGTTGAGCAGGCCAGACACAGCTGTGGGTGCATTTATGGCTGTTTCTGCCACTTCCGGCTGTGGCTGTGGAGGCTACGGTGGTGGTTGGAGTGAGGGTGAAGGTCCACATGAAATGGTGCCATGGGGTGGATCCAGCCCGTGGGCTGTAGGTTGAGAACCCCTGCTCTAGAGAGTACACTAAGCACTCGGGGTTGGTATATAAATGTAATTGCCATAATCCACCCCTGGATTAATCATAAATATGTAAATATGTAATCACAAAATATGTAAACTTTTTAAAAACTCTTAATCAAGCAATCACTTACAAAAAGGGAGGCAGGAGGAAAATATTTTTAATTTGATGATGAATTCATGTCTACATAATGTCTTTGAGATATAATGGTCTGAAGGCATATACATGACGCTTTATCAGATGACACCGTACGTTTCAATTTCATCTGGAGTACTCTCTGGTTATATTGGGAGCAAAAAAGGCAACATGGATTTGTCCAAAGCCTCCAAATCCAAGCTTGATTTTTCTTTTCTGACATTTTATGGCACCCAACATATGCCTGAAACAGCTGCTCCAGTCTCAGACTTTATTCTGCCTCATTCAGGGTCAGTACTGTACTCCTAAGAATACTTATTTTTGTTATTCTTTGTTCTCACTTCCCAATTGTGTTCACATGATGACACAGCTGAACCAGTGAGGAGACCTTGAAGGAATCAGAACCTTCTGTAGAAAGAAGAACATGAGACTGGGAACTGAAACTGTTCTGTGAGAAATGGTGAAACTGTTCTGTGAGAAATGGAGATGCAAGAAGGAATGAAACCATATCACTACACGGTTAATCTCTTTAAAATACAAATTGCAAAACAGTGGGTGGGCCTGATTTATACATGGAGTACAGCCAGCTGTTAAAAGTCCTGAAGTGACAAAAACAGTCTTTACCACTTTAAAATCTCAGAGGGATATCATATGCTTGAATGCTCCTAAAAAGTAGAAGATTGATGGGAAAATAGTAAATACAATACATGAACATGCTTGAAGATGTTGGTTTTTTTTTTTGTTATATATATAAAGGAATATTCTAAAATGGCATACAGTACTCTGCTTGCAGCCTGAAGTAATACAATCCAGTTATGTGCTCATTTTACTGAATAGATCCGCGGTTAGCTCAGAGTCAAACACTGGGAGTTAAATCCCCGCTGTGTTTCTAGCTGATTTTCCCTCCCAAAATGATGGCAAAATTAAAAGAGAAAAAGGAAGGAAGAAGAAAAAGAAAGAAAAATATTGTGGCATTTTAAAGACTAAGATTTATTTAATTGCAAACTTTCACAAATGAAAATCCACTGCTTCAGAGCACAATTTCTGAGGCGGACTAACAAGGCTAATTCTTTGGAAATTCCTTCTTAAAATGAAAACAAATAAGGATTTTGGAAGGAGATGAAATTAAACCTCTAGCAGCTAAATTGTGTCCAAAGATGATGAGTCTGAGAAAGAAACAGATAGCCAAGTGGGTCTGTGTGAAAGAAATAAAAACCAATAACTGAAAGTGGACTTGATTCATGAAAGCTCAAATTTAAATACAGGAGTTGATCTCTAAGGTGCCACAACTTTTTATTGTTTTGTTTTATTTACTCTCTGGAGTCTATTTGTTAGACTATCCTTTTGTCAAGGACTGATCAAATTTTGTTAAAAGGCATGCAAATGTTCAAGTTGCTGTGCAAGAAAGAGGGGGAGAAAACCCTGATTTGTCTAGGATCTACAATGTTTTTGCCTCCTCTCCCTCTTCCTCCATCATTACATCAGCCAGCTCTTTTTGAGTGGGGGTAGCGGTCAGTTGACAGAACAGCTTCAAGGCCGCTGAAGGCTGAGAACAATAACAAAATGGGAACAGGAAGCAAGAAACCCTTTTTTGCTGAATCATTCTGAGTTTTTTTTTAAAGCCTTAAACTTGTGCAAGAGTATTTTTTTTTGCCAAGTCATGTTAATGATGGATGAAACTTTGCTTGAGGAAGAAACATGGGGATAATTTAGTTTCACCTCATGAAACTCTCCTTAAAGGAATCAAACAGTCCTGGCTTTTCAGTAATCTAGAAGCTGAGGGTCCTTTAAAAAAAACACACACAGTCCAGTTTATCACAACCAGGCTCAGTGGTTAAGAAGCTCACCTTGTTAGCTAGAAGGCTGGCAAGCTGGTAGTTCAAGTCCTGGGTACTGCATGATGGATTGAGTGCCTGTCTCTGTCCCAGCTCTTGGGGACATGAAAGGAACCTCATTTGGCCATTCCCTGAGCGGAGTTTCTTTTGCAAAAATCCTTTCAACCCAGAATAATTTCTGACACAAAATAATATGGTAAAAATAATATGTCTCAGCATGGTATAACAGATAGCGTGTCAAACAAGGATGCAAAAGACCTAAGTTCCAAGTCCTAATTCAGACATAGAAATTCACTGAGGGATGACAATGGCAAATTACTCTTTTAGTATGTCACATATCTCAAAAAGCTATTAGAATCACCCAAAATCAGAAGCTGGTGGAAGGCACATAACAACAACTGATGAAGATGTACAACTGTACCACTTCTTCTGGGTCTGGGCCAGACATGAAGCTGCCAAAATGAAGCCACCTTTTTGGTGAGTTCATTCTGCAGTGCCTTTTGCCTGACATAGTATGAGAAAGATTAGCCAGCACAAGGTGGCTGTTGCCGGGGTACGTCCAATTGTGGTTCAAATTACCACAATCTGCGAGGAGGCTCTGTGTACCCCAACTGTATCACATATGAGACAAGAAGTAGTTTTTATTTTTAGTTTTAAGGCGATGCAATGCAATGCAATGTCCAGTTATTATTCAATTTTGGCTGGTGAGTTTTGAATAGGAAAGGTCTAAAATTCCTGGAATAGCTTGTTATTGTGTTTCAGTTATGACAGTAAGCAGCTCCTCCAGCAAAGCTTGATTACTTTTCTGCTGGTAGTTGCAACATGAAAATGATGTTACACAGTGGAAAAAACCCAGTTCACCTGAACAATGATATGATCAGAGTGGCCATAAATTCTTCAAGGTCAATTCAAGATAAGCACCTTGGGATAACAACTCCCCTACCACTTATTCAAAGCCAGGTCTGCAGCAGCAGTTCCCAAAAGCACCTCCCTAACTGTAAACATACAACAGTACCAAAGGAAATATGAATTTGCTGCTCTTTCACAGACCTCTAAAATGGTCTGCTAGAGGTGGCAATCCCCTAGACAGTGAAGAGAACAAATAGGTCAATCTTAGAAGAAATCAACCCTGACTGCTCCTTAGAAGGTCAAATTGTAAAGATGAAGCTAAAGTACTTTAGACATCAAATGAGAAGAGAAGATTCACTTGAGAAAGCCTTGATATTGGGAAAGGTGGAGGGCAAAAGAAGAAGGGCCCCCCAAAGATGAGATGGCTAGATGGTATTGTAGACACAATGGGCACAGAGCTGAGTGAGTTGAGGAGGATGGTGGAGGACAGAAGTGCCTGGTGGACAGTGGTCCATGGGGTCGCAGAGGGTCGGAATTGACTGTGAGACTGAACAACAACAAGAGGTGGCAGTGTCACTCTCGCTAATAGTAGGACTGGCTCTGAAGTTGCCACATAAATCAAAGTGAATGCCATGAAGCCTGACTCCCATGTCTGACGAAGTGGACTCAATCCACAAAAGCACACATTGAAATATTTGTTGTTGTTGTTCAGTCGCACAGTCGATTCCGACCCTCTGCGACCCCATGGACCACTGTCCGCCAGACACTCCTGTCCTCCACCATCCCCCTCAACTCGCCCAGCTCTGTGCCCATTGTCTCTACAATACCATCTAGCCATCTCATCTTGGGCCGTCCCCTTCTTCTTTTGCCCTCCACCCTTCCAAGCATCAAGACTTTCTCAAGTGAATCCTCTCTTCTCCTTTGATGTCCAAAGTACTTTAGCTTCATCTTTATTATTTGACCTTCTAAGGAGCAGTCAGGGTTGATTTCTTCTAAGATTGACCTATTTGTTCTCCTCGCTGTCCAGGGGACTCTCAAAACTCTCCTCCAGTGTCTTTGTTTTATTTATTCTCTGATATGTCTGACACACACAAAATGTTTACTACCTGTTAGCTACTAATTTTTACTGCCAAGAAGGATATTTTCTACCAGGGCTTTCTTCTGATAGTTACCCACCTCACATTACAGTATTTGATAAGAATACTGTATTATCAAAAAAAATGTTGGAGGTGTCATCAGGAAATTGGGACATACAAACATATGTGGTGGGATTGTAAAATTATTTCCAATTTCTGGCATAAAATGGAACAAGAATTAGAAAATTTTTTAAATATCCGTTTAAAGTTGAATGAAAAAATTGTTTTATTAACGGACTTAGAGGATTTGAATTTAGAGGAAAATATAAAAGAGTTATTGTCTATCTTTTTGACATTGGCGAGACAACAAGTAGCCAGAAATTGGAAAGGTGATATGAATTTAGAAATTGGTAAATGGTATGTTGATGTTTGGAATATGGCATTAAATGAAAAACTTACATGGGAATTAAATATAAAAAGGGGATTAATAAAACAAAATAGATTTTGGGACATTTGGAAACCTTTTTTGCAACGCACATTGATGGATAATAAAGGAGAAAAACCTGCTCCGAATACAATGTATTTTTGGCAGAATGATTGAGTTGTAAAAGGAGTGGCTGGTAGACTCAAGGACTATAGTGCACTGGGTGGTAGGAACCATGTACAAAATAATAAAGTTGTAATATGGTGGTTAAAGAGGAGAGTGGATATAAAGGTGAAAATATACAGTATAGTAAATGTATAGAAAATAATGTCTGACTACATTATATTATATTGATATGTATTTTTTTCTCTCTCTTCCTCTTCTCATCTTTTAACGCTGTAGGATGTACGTGGGAACTACTTTTTTTTCTTTTTTTGTATGTAATTGTTTCTTTTATGTTTTGTAGATTGTTTTGTTAGTTTGTTTTTAATATTGTAAAAACCTTAAAAAAAAAAGAATACTGTATTAGGAACAGGCTCTTTAAGAAGGATCCAAGGAAGGAAGTTAGGATCCAAGGTGTTCATGATTTTAAATGTTACAACTGGATTTACAGCAGTTGTCGTTTCTCCTGCAATTCCTAGATGCCTAGTTTCCTTTCATTATGCACCAGTTAAAGGAGAACCAGGAATGTTGTTCTCCTGGGGGGGCTGCCCCTCTTCTTATCCCCCCCCTCCTTCAGGGGAGCCAATAGAGGGCGGGGCTTCCACTTTGCACTCAGGGCGGAGGGAGGGTCTTGGAAGAGCCTCCCAGCTGGCTATAAAATCCCTCCATCGGAGCGCGTCCCCTCCAGATCCGATCCGGTGCCCGCCCTCGTCGTTCCTTGCCTCTTGCTTCAACAGTGCTTGAACGGAGCAGGGCTGCGGCCGCCCCATCTTTCTTCACCCCCAAGCTTTGCCAGCTCGCTCAGACGACCTCTCTTTCCACCATGAGCCAGATCCGCCAGAACTACGATCCTGAAAACGAAGCCGGCGTGAACCGTGTGGTCAACCAGTTCCTCCATGCCAGCTACACCTACCTGTCTTTGGTGAGTATCTAGAGGGTGAAGAAGTCGGAGCATCGCCAGTCGCTCCCTCTCAAATACCTTCTATGTCTGCGTGTGCAAAATAGAAACGTCTTCATGTGTGGATAGTCCACTCAGCAACACCCCCTTCGCTATCTGAGGCTTTGAAAAATGCCTTTCTTGGAAGGAACTCCTCACTTGAACCCTCTGAAATTGAGCCAATCCAACCCTTGTGAGTTTCATAAATTAACAAAGGCTCGAATCTGGATTGCTCTCCCTCATCCTACTATGTCCGTCCTTTCCTTTCAACTGACCCCTTTCAAGTAGAAGTATAATAGCAGGGGGGTTGTTTGTAAGATGCTGTATGGCCATGTTGTAGCACTGTGTTGGAAGTACTTCTGCCAACCTAGCAGTTCAAAATCAGGAAATTGCAAGTAGATAAATAGCAAAGGTAACAACGTTCCATGTGCTCTTGTATCTAGTTGTGCTTGCCACATGACCCAAGAAAGGTCTGTAGACGCAAACAGCACTGGCTCTTTGGCTGTAAATGGAGATGAGACCACGCCCTAGAGTAGGACATGACTAGCTTTTGAGCAAGGGAAACCTTGTTGAAGTACAAAACAAGATTAAAGGCAAAAACCTTCAATCATATGAACCTCACTTTCATAAATCAAAAGAATGATTCCAGGTGGGGGTGGGAAGAAGTCTGGTGTTCTAGCTTTCTCCCTTTTTTGGTGGAATCTAATGGTTTTAAGTTCTCTGCTTTTAATAGATAGGGAAGGGATAATTGGATTTTCCAGTATTTTATCCATTCTTCTTCCTTATTTGGTGGTGTGATGGGAAAGCCCTGGCTACCCTCTGCTTGCTTGTTCAGTCATTTTACTGATCATTCCTCCTTTCATCTGATATTATGGACTATGAGGCCTAGCCTAGCCTGTGAAGCTGAGCCTAGACATCTGGGAGTGGTTGGATTGCATAGCTCAGAGTTTCTCCACCTTGCCCCCCCCCCCCCCCCCCGGTTTTTGGACTTCAATTCCCAGTAGCCTTGATTGGCAGGTTTGCTGACTTGAGTTTCTGGTAATTGAAGACCAAGAACACCTGGGGGCCATGGTTGGGGAAACCCAGGCATAGCTAGAAGGATGTAGGTTGAGTGAACACAGACCTAAAAGCTGATTCTTGCAGCCCCCAAGTAAAATCCTGCCTTTTATCTATCAGCTAGTTATCCCTGCTGTTAATTGTTTGTTCAATGTTTTCATAGAGAATCTAACTTACAGTGAGCTAGGAGGGGGTTTAGGAGATGGGGTCAAAAGAGGCGTTCTTCTGTTTTGGATGCTTAACTAGGCATGGGTAAAACACAACAAAGCAGCAGTGATTTTACTCCTGCCACTCTCAAACCTCTTGAGTTCCCAATGTCTGAAGCTAATTTGAACCCCAGATTCTTTGGTCTATCACTATCTATCACACCACTCTTTGGAAATTGCATCACTCTTATTCCTACTTCCACTACAGCTGCAGAACCCCAAGATTTTTAACTTTGTGTAGCTTCATTCAACACCAATCCATTGTGCACTTACATCGTACTGTTGAACTCCGTCTAGATCTCTTCTTTGGAGGATTTCTTTTTCATTTGCATTTCTGCTTTTTTCTCCACCATTTCCATACCTTGGTTTATTTTTGTTTTTAAATCTAGCATTCCCTAAAGTTTGTTGTATGCAATTTGGATTTTGGTAACAAAGTCCACTTACTTGTTTATTTTCCCCTGATGTTTTTGTGGATTGCTTCAGCACATGTGCTTCTGAACAAATATTGGAAGATAGTGGAATTAATCATTAAGCGCACAAACTCTTTGTCTTAATGGTTTCCCCTGGAATATAATCCAGTTCCTGGCAGTCCCTTGCTTCAAGGGTAGAACAGATGTTGTGTCTGCTCCTAGTGGGAGGTAGGATATTATTTGGGGTCATTCTGTGGTTTGGATGCTAACAAGACATGCGTAAAACATGACAAATCTATAATAGATACTAAATTAGTTGAGCTGTGTTAGTTGCTTCTAGTTTAAGGAATGCTGGTGAATACAATTCTTTAGAGGCAGGACTACAGTGAAACTAAAATCCTCAAAACCTGGGAGAATCTGTTTTTTTTAATCAGAATTTTGCATATATTTGGCATGTAGAGTTCTGGTTGGCAGCCATTTTCAGTGACAAAAACCTAGTTCACGAGTAATATCTGTCATGAGAAATCACTGCTGTATCTGTGTGAGACTGATTTGCTGTACAGGGATAAAGCTTACAAGGAGAATTAATAAACGGGTACAAAGGGCTTTAAATATTATTTAAGACTTGTAACTATTCAGTATCTGTTTGTTACTACTGTCAGTTTGCTTCCAACAGAGGGGCCCTTATTAATTATCCACTTATAAAAGATGCTATCATTAATGTTTTACCTATTTTCCTGGATGTAGGTCACAAAACACGGCTTCTGGGTAGACAAAGGATAATCCTGCTAAAATTATTAAATGCAGTCCATTTGAAAATAAATTGAAATCAGCGTTGTAGTTTATGCCCAAATAGTGTGAATGAATTCCAAATTTGGTGGGTAGAGGGGGGACTATGGCAGCTGCTACTATAAATGCCTGCTCCCCTGTAACTACCTGTCTTGTTTCACAACAGAGAAGCCATTTTGAGTACTCCTCAGGAGTCCAGAGTATTTTAGATGCCAAGCAAGTCCCTAATTCTCATTGTCCTGTTGAGCCTGTCCCACTAGTGTTGCATAATTAAAATGTATCTTGTTTTGGGATTTTGCAAATGAAGTAAGTTAACCACCCAGTGGCATGGGGCAAATCTCTCAGTGGAACCTTAGCCACCCAACTGCTGATTTGTACTAATTACATGCCAGAATGCTAGCCTTGATGTAGGACTGCTGCTTTGATCTGGTTTTTTCCCCATTTGCTTAGTATTGGAAGACTATTATTATTATTATTATTATTATTATTATTATATTTCAATTTCTATACCGCCCTACTTGGCATAGCCAACTCAGGGCGGTTTACAATACATATAAAATTACAGTAAAATTACAGTTACAAGTTCCTAGACAATATATTAATAAATCATAATAGTCGATATCAGCATCACAGAACACCAAAGCAAAGACATCATTACAGTAACAAAGAATTCAATAAGCAATAACAAAAAATTCGATAAACCTCATTCAAATTTACAGAAAGAACAGAATTAAACAAAATTAAACAAAGCGCCACGACAGGTAACAAGCCTCTTTGTCCACCATACAGCATCTCTTAAGGCCCCTCAGCAGGGCGCGATCCTGGGGGCAGGTGGAACGAGTCCAAGGCTGAACGTCACCGCAGCCACTCATCTCGGCTGTAAATGTCACTGTGCGGCGGCCACCCGCACAGCCGGGTAGCGTCTTTTGGCCAAGTCTCCTGCCATCGGTCCCCCACAAACCCATCCTCCGGACAGATGCCGCGAGTCCGTGGGAGAGGGCGGAGACGGCCATGGTTGCCTGCCGCCCGGGTCCCGCAGCTGTTGCTCCTCGAGGCCGGCTGGCCGAGGGGAAGACCGGCCAAAGGCGGCGGCGGCGGCGGTCTTTAACGCCGCTCGGGTCCCGCAGCTGTTGCTCCTCGAGGCCGGCTGGCCGAGGGGAAGACCGGCCAAAGGCGGCGGCGGCGGCGGCGGTCTTTAACACCGTTCGGGTCCCGCAGCTGTTGCTCCTCGAGGCCGGCTGGCCGAGGGGAAGACCGACCAAAGGCGGCGGCGGCGGCGGCGGAGGTCTTTATCACCGCTCGGGTCCCGCAGCTGTTGCTCCTCGAGGCCGGCTGGCCGAGGGGAAGACCGACCAGCGGCGGCGGCGGCGGCGGAGGTCTTTAACGCCGCTCGGGTCCCGCAGCTGTTGCTCCTCGAGGCCGGCTGGCCGAGGGGAATTCAGAAACAGCTTTTGGAGAAATGAGAGAAAAATGATACAACAGGTTCTTAGGTGTTATGCAAATGCGTAACTTGGCATAGAGATAGATTATCAGGTTAGGACTCCAGAGAGTTGGGTTCAAATGTGCACTTTGTCATAGAAACGTGTGGGGGAGAGGCAACAATAAGCTGCCTCTTAAATACAGTAAAACCTCGCATAAATAGCGCCTCGCTTAGAGAGTAATTCGCTTAAAGAGCAGAATTTTATCTGAATGGGCACTTCACTTAACAAATAAAACCAACCCCAAACTTGCTTAACAAATAAATCGGGGTTCACAATCCTCCCTGCCAGAAGTCACAATTGGTCACTTACAATGGTGTTTCACTTAAAGAGCAATCCTGTCGGACGCATTATGCTCTTTAAGTGAGGTACAACTGTACCTCAGAGCTCTGCTTGGGTCATGATGGATGCTTTTAGTCTACAATTACAATTGGCCAGCATAACTATTATTGAAATATTATAGTTGTTGTAATCCAAAACACCTGGAGGACCCTAATGTTCATTCTTGGTCTGTAGTCCCTCTAACTTCATACACCAGGAGTTCTCAACCTTGTAAAGCTGGGGGCCAGGTTACACTCCTTTAGACAGCATCGGGGGCCGGAAGGCCATTTTGCCCTTTCTCCACCACATGGCACTTTCTAGTGTGGTGAAGGGCCACATAAAATGGTGCCAAGGGCCACAGGTTGAGAATCCCTGGCATACACTATATATACCTGCCTGGAATGCTGCAATATGTCTTCCTACTTTCTGTTCCTCTAGAGCTTCTATTTCAACCGGGATGATGTGGCTCTGTCCAAGTTTACCAGCTTCTTCCGAAGCTTGTCTGAGGAGAAGCGAGAACAATCTGAGAAGCTTTTGACTTTCCAAAATCGTCGTGGTGGTAGAGTTGTCCTACAGGATGTCAAGGTGAGAGTGTGTCCATGTGTGCCTGTCTGTTTGTCTCTCTGCAAGGAAAGAGAACATGGTTTGGGCTGAAGCAAGGACTAGTAGGCAGTAGTGATGGAGAGCATGTAATAGTATGTAATTATTTCTTTTCTATGGATCTCCAAGCACTCTCCCACCCATAAGCTGAACAACTGTACCTCAGCAGAAGCTTTGGCAATAATTGTCATGGGGTGGTTTCCAGATTTTCTTTCAGTGCAGTCACATGACTTTGAGATGTGCTAGTGCAGGGGTCAGCAAACTTGGCTCTCCAGGTGTTCTTGGACTTCAGTTACCAAAAGCCCAAATCAGTACACCTGCTGACCAGGGCTTCTGGGAATTGAAGTCCAAAAACAGCTGGAGAGCCAGGTTTGCTGACCCCTGTGCTAGTGGAGCAAACTCCTGCCAACTTAGCAGTTTGAAAGCAAGAAATTGCAAGTAGATAAATAGGTACTGCTTCGGCAGGAAAGCCAACAGCATTCCGTGTGCTACCACATGACCACAAAAACATTTACAGATGCAGACAGCACTGGCTCTTTGGCTGTTAAAGGAGATGAGCACTACCCCCTAGAGTCATATACGGCTGGCTTTTCAGCATGGGAGACCTTTACCTTTAGTGGAACAAAATGGTGCAGGAAATCCTTTTTTTTTTTTTGTAGCAAGAACATTCCAGAATGCTAGTCAGTAATTATGCTTTCCTCTAGAAGACTGTAAGCCATAATTCATCTATCCACTTTCAATTTTTTCTTTCTAGTTGACATCAAACATGTGACTGAAAGGGAGCTCCTTAATGGGCCACATTTATTAATTTGTGATATTCTGTTACCTCATTTGGCTTGTTAAATTCTCCTCTTTCTCAGTGTCCCCACCTTAACTCTAATCTATTGGCAGAGCTCAGGCTATTCTTTGTTGCATTAATCCTTATATCTTGTTAGCCAAGAGGCCATTTATTATTATTGTTGCTGTGACAGCAATTATATTTGCATTGTGTCATTAATACTGTACCTTGTGATTTTGTTATTGACAGGGCAGGGAAGCAACTCTGCTTCCCCCAGGGACCAATATTAATAACAATAGTACCTCGGATAATGTTATGACTTGGTTCCACAAGTCATAATGTTATCCGGTTTTTAATGTTGTGTGATGCATTGATTGCACAACGTTAAAATCCCTGTTCTAGAGCGATCTGGTTTGCTTAGCAAGCCGGGTGGTGGTGGTGTGTGTTTCTGAAAAGAAGCCAGGAAAACTTTTTCCTAACTTCTTTTCAGAAACCTCTGTCTGGATTGCTAAAGGGCTTAGCAATCCTGCCCCCCCCCCCGGCTTCTTAAGAGAAATTTGGGACCCTTTTCCTAGCCTCTCTTAAGAACACCCCCCCCCCCCGGCCTGGATAGCTAAGCCTCTTAGCAAGCCAGGCAGGGAGAATCTCTCCCCCAACACCCTAGCTGTCCCAAGCAACTGCATGGGACTGCTGGGGTGTTGGGGGAGAAGCCGTGCATGCACACGATCTCTCCCCCAACCCCTTGGCAGTCCCAGTGATTGCCTAGGACAGCTGGGGTGTTGGGGGAGAGATTGTGCCCATGCACAGTTTCTCCCCCAGCACCGTGGCAGTCCCAGTGTGCAATGCAAACACTAACCGAGGTATTACGGAACACACCTGCGGCCGGGGGAAGAGGCTACCGCCGCGCTCAGCCGGAACTCCCTCCACCTGTCCCGAAGGCTTTTGTTTAAAAGCCGCTGCGGCGGCTGGACTTTCCCAGCAGAGCACTTCTCGCCCTGCTGCCACGGAACACACCTGCGGCCGGGGGAAGAGGCTACCGCCGCGCTCAGCCGGAACTCCCTCCACCTGTCCCGAAGGCTTTTGTTTAAAAGCCGCTGCGGCGGCTGGACTTTCCCAGCAGAGCACTTCTCGCCCTGCTGCCACGGAACACACCTGCGGCCGGGGGAAGAGGCTACCGCCGCGCCCAGCCGGGACTCCCTCCACCTATCCCAGAGGCTTTCGCTTAAAAGCCGCAGCGGCGGCTGGACTTTCCCGGCAGAGCACTTCTCGACCCACCGCCACGGAACACACCTGCGGCCGGGGGAAGAGGCTACTGCCGCGCCCAGCCGGGACTCCCTCCACCTGTCTCGGAGGCTTTCGCTTAAAAGACGCAGCGGCGGCTGGACTTTCCCGGCAGAGCACTTCTTGCCCCGCCGCCACGGAACACACCTGCGGCCGGGGGAAGAGGCTACCGCCGCGCCCAGCCGGGACTCCCTCCACCTGTCTCGGAGGCTTTCGCTCAAAAGCCGCAACGGTGGCTGGACTTTTTGATAATGTTAAAATCTTTCTGTAAATTTGATGAATTTTGTAATTTTTGACTGTTGTTTGAAATTGATACTGACTGAACTTTTTATGATGTAATGATGTAATTCTCTTTTTATATTTACATGATGTGTCTATAAACTTGCTGTTTACTCTGTGCTTGTGAACCGCCCTGAGTCGGCCCAACCGAGTAGGGCGGTATAAAAATTGGAGTAAATAAATAAATTACTGTGTTGTATTTTGGAAATAATTACAAAAAAATGACAAAGCCAAAGAGCACTTATCTCTCCTCATAGGTTTGACAAAAGAATAGCAAAATCTGGAGGAAAGGCCCGTTTAAAAGCCCTCCTATGTTCTTAAAGAGGGGCTGCAGTGGTTAAGATGAACTTGATGACTTTAATCATGCCTGCCACATGTCTGTGGAAACCTTTGCAGATGCAGACAATGCTGGAGATGAACACTGAACCTTAGCGTTGCATATGACTGGCTTTCAAGCAAGAGTGACTATTTCCTTTACCTGTGTTCTTAAAAATAACATGTTTCTTCATTTTACCTACAACTAGGTTTGCAACTAGTTGCATCGTCCATTACCTCAAAATAACTTGTTGTGGGGTAATCTGTTACTGTCTTTGGAAGATAAGCATTGCCAAAAGGATAGCTGAGGGGGAGAGTTGAGCCATGAGGGAAGGAGCGAAGATGTTGTGGTTGGTATTCTGTCTCACTGCCCCTTTGCACTGTTTACTCCAGAAACCAGAGCAGGATGAGTGGAAGAGTGGAGCTGATGCCATGCAGGTTGCCCTTCAGCTGGAGAAGAGCTTGAACAAAGCTCTGCTGGATTTGCACCAAGTGGCTTCCCGCCACACCGATCCCCACGTATGTATCATATGATATTGTTTGTGAGCTACTGCCCCTCTCGATAGGAGAGGGAATGACGTACCGAACATTGTATTAAGGTTATTTATTTTCTGCATCTTAAGATGTGTGACTTCCTGGAGACTCACTATCTCGATGAAGAGGTGAAACTGATCAAGAAACTGGGAGACCATGTGACCAACCTGAAGCGTGTCCGTGCTCAGGACGAAGGCCTTGGCGAATACCTCTTTGACCGGCTGACCCTGGGAGAGTCCAGCTCCTGAGCTGAGAGCTCCCAACTCCTGCAGCCATATCCAAAATTAATTTTGTTTTGCCAGTAACCAAAGTTGGCTGTTTCTGTACCACTGCCCATTTTGTATGTTGGAAGAGAGTGTAACTGGCATTAAATAAATCTGGCATTAAGCACTAACTCTGTTTGTCTATAGTAACCATAAAAAACCCTAGCACTTAAATTCCCCTGCATAGCTGAAACGCCTCCACTAGCAGAAAGATGCTATGTGAATAAACTAACTCTGTCTGCTGGGAATATTAAGATTGCTTAGGGAAATCACAGGCCTATTTAATTCAGTGTGTTTCTCACTAGTGGTGCTTAACCACTGCAGAGATGGAATTCCTGCCTTGTTAGCAACTTATGGTGTACACAAGAAATTTGTTTCCCACCCCTTATTGGGGATAGCTAGTCCCCTTTCCTAAATTCCACTTAGCTAGTAGCTGTTGTAGTTTAGTAAAGAACAATTTAACTTCTCTCAGAAACATACAGGTATATGGTTTTCTGCTCATTTCATTTGATCCTGACAATAGCCCTTTAAGGAAGTCTGGGCTGACGAGCAAACCACACGCTTCTGTTGGTGTGCATTTTGGCTGAGATTTACGTGTTTTTTTCTTGCTTACATTTTAGTGAAAAAAATGCTCATCAAATTCAAGGCCAGATTCCACACAAATTAGAATTGCAAAGTATTTCTCTAGTTTAAGGAAGGGCTTGTTATCTTTGGCTGTCGTGTCTTCAGCTGCTTCTGTTAAAGAGATTGACCACATTAAAGTTGTTAGAGCAAAGAAGGAGGGCTCTTAAATCCCCATTTTTTCAAGTGCCTAGAAGGCACATTTCCCAAGTTCTGATACAAGGAGGGTAATTTCCATGTCAGTGGCCGAGGGAATGTTAGCTTTTGTGATCTATGGGGAAGTGGTATGTGTGCATGTGTAATACAGGATGGCAAGTGCTTGCCTGCTGCCCCTAACCAGCTGCTGCTGATCTGGAGGATAAATATGAGTTTTATTTTCCAACATTTGTAACCAAAGTGTGGGGGATAAGCTTCAAACATAGGCTGCAAAAGGAGAGAATTATTATGTTGAAAACAACACTTCCATCAATTCCAAGAGAAACTGATCTCAAGTTTTAAGCCTAGAGACTCAGATTCTTAAAAATATAATTGATCTAATTAATACCTTAGTTTAGGGATAGGGAATCTGATTTTCCTTCAGGTGCTGGATTTCAGATTCTCTTCTTGAACAGTCTACATTATTGTTTAGGGTATGCAAGTAGCTGGTTTCCTTTGTGCAATTGGATTGTGATGGCTGTCTCACTGTTATTTTTCTCAATACACATCTATGTGTAGCCAAGCTGCATCTGAGTTATGGCCAAGCAGAAATTTGAGCAGGTCTTCAAGGTACTAGTCTAACTCTCTCCATTACAGCATACTGGTTCATACACATTCAGGATTACATATTTATTATCCTGCTTCTCAACCCACATCTAGCTTGAGGGAAGCAAAGATTTCCCCCCACTAGAGTTGTATAATAAAACAGGAGTGCAAACACTTTAAAGACTACTGAGTTTTATTGGTATAAGCTTTCATAGACTATAACTCACCTCTATTTGAACTAAAGAAGTAGGCTATAGTCCAGGAAGGTTAATGTCAAAGATAACCCAGCTCTTTAAAAGTATCACAAGATTGTGTTCCTTTTGTTGCAATTTACCAAAATTAATACATCAACAAATTGTTTTTTGTCAAATGCTCCATTGGACAGAAATAGGCATTGTCTGGGTATGAAGGTGAGAAAGGTCATTGAAGGCAGGCTTTACAGGTGTGCATATCTCTGAGATGGCACAATTGCAAATGTCCCACCTTTATGAAGAGGCAGGTGTTTTGTACAAAGTTGGCCCATTTCCCTGTACTCGCAATAGAGTGGATGTTATGGTACATGGAATTGAGTTTTTGCAGAACATCCAAGGTCCTCTCTAGCCAGGGAAATGAGAAGGCAACACCTTGCAAATCAAAGGCATATTCTTCTATGTCAGGGGTCAGTAAACTTGGCTTTCCAGATGTTCTTGGGACTTCAATTCCCAGAAGCCCAGATCAGCAGGTGTACTGACTTGGGCTTCTGGTAACTGAACTCCAAGAACACATGGAGAGCTAAGTTTGCTGACTCCTGTTCTGTGTCATCAAAGTGCTTTTGAATTGATAGCAAATTTAACAGGTTTTTAAGATACACAAAATGCTGAAAGAGTGACCTGCTATTGCCACAAACACCCCCAACTTTATATGGAAGTGATTTGAGCTCAAGCCTCAACATGAAAAAAAAAAGATGTGGCATCCTGCCCCATCACTCCCTGGCAAATAAACAGGGAAGAAATGGAAGCAGTGACAGATTTCACCTTCTTGTGATCTAAGAACAGTGCAGACGGTGACTGCATCCATGAAATAAAGACACTCCTTGGGAGGCAAGCTATGACAAACCTAGGCAGCATAATAACAAAGACAATGCCATGCCAAGAAAAGTCTGCAGTTAAAGCAATTGCCTCCCTGATAGTAATGTGTGGCTGTGAGAGCTGGACCATAAGGAAGGCCGAGTGCAGAAGAATAGATGCCTTTGAACTGTGGTGCTGGAGGTGGCTCTTGAGAGTACCCTGGACTGCAAGATCAAATCATTCCATCCTGAAGCTCAAGTGCTGTGGCCACCAAATGAGAAGAGATGACTCAATGGAGAAAGCCCTGATGCTGGGAAAGATTAAATGCAAAAGGAAGAGGCAGCAGATGATGAGAGGGCTAGACAGCATTGACGCAGTGGTCAAAGATCTAGGCAGACTGGCGGATGAAAGCCTGGTGTGCGGTGGTCCACGGGGTCGCAAAGGGTCAGAATTGACCATGCAACTAAACAACTCCTTACTCCTAGTCTGGTTGTCAATCCATTACACCACACTGGCTCTTGCTCCTTTAGCATCTACAGGTGCCTTCTTAAAATTTTTGTTACTGGCCCACAAATTCTTTTAGGGCATTTCTTACTAAATTGGGTTGATGAAAAATGCAGTCCAAAACACCCCTAGACCACCATATCAGAGAAGGCCCCTTCCTGTTACATGTATAGAACTGGTATTAAGTAGTTCTTTTCAAAGCAAACTTTATTATATAATCAAAAAGTTTGAGCTCACACAACTTTTTGTTCTCTGTAAATTTGTTTTTCCACACAAAATGATGGGGGGTGGGGGGAAGGAAACACCATAAACCTCAAGCATCTTTCAACAGCCATAAATTAAAATCTAAAGAGGATGAGGGGAAGGCACTCGCTCATGAAATGGAAACCAAAAGGGATTCACTCACAGATTATTGTAAAAAGACTGGGACAGGGAGAATGAAGAGGAAAATTGGCTCATGTTTCAAACAGGCATGATAAGTGGAAAGAATCATGCTAAATCTAGGCCACAGTAAAACAGTTGGATTTTTTTCTTTAAAAAGAAGTGGATTTGCTTGATTGTACCACAGTTGGCAGCAGATGTAGAGTGAAAGGGGGCCCACGTGTGGACTGGCATTTGACCTGCCCTCAAAATGCCTGCCTCTCTTTGTGCTGGACAGAATATCCACATACTGTACCAACTACTATTCTGTCTTTAAAATGTCAGTATTGCATTACCTGACTTGGGCATCTCTTCTTTCATATCACTATCACCACAGGTGCCCAAATTCATGCTGACTTGCCAAAATAATGATACTTAAAATTAAAGCCCCACAAAAACATTCTGAAACATTAATGTCATTGGATGATCTCAAGTGCACTAGTCGTTGTTTTGAGACATACAAGATGGTAATTGTAAGGAAATATTTCCCTCAAACAGTGTAAATTGTTTTAATGAAAACAGCTAGGGCAATATGCACCCTGGATGCTGTTTCTGATAGGTCTCACTGTTGCATCTGCCACTACATCACTAACATTCAGCAGCATGGTGGCAAAAATATCCCCATTTATCTTTAAAACAAGGTGCAGCAGATGAGTGCATCTTTTCTTTAATGGTGAACTTTGTTCCCACATGCTTGACAGCAAAGGGCACACCTTCTGCGGACATTTTATGTTATTTTAAGGATAAATGGCTGGAGAGCTAGAAATCGCATAGCTCTCTCTCAACTGTGAAATAAACTCACCAGTTTAGAGGCTTTCCCCTCACCTGCTTATCTTTGCCTTTACAGCCTCACACACGTGAAAGACCAGCACTGTTAAAAGAAATGGCACTGGAGGTACTTGTACATTTTAGTGTGATTTTCTAGACGGTTCTTTCGAAGCACTCATAATTTAGCACTGCTTGCTTCAACTGAAATCCGAGGTATCCTATACATTCAACTGTCGTACAGAATAGATGCCCTGAACACCATATTCCAAAAAACAAGCATTTAAGACAATGATTGTTTAACTGGTTTTGCTGGCTTTAAAGCAGGCAGTAGTTCAACTGCCTTGTGCTTTTCCCTCATTAAATTCAACATGGCACTTTAAAAAAAATTAGCACAGACTGAGTAATATTGCACTTAAAATTGATCCAGTATACTCTCGATTGACCACTACAATAAATGTGGCTTCTGGTTTATGAATAAAGCTCCAAGAAAAGGCCACTGTTTAACATGTGCATAAAAAAAGAAATCTGATTGCTTCTCCTATTCCACCCGATATGATCCACATCACAGGATAGTTCTTTAACCTCAAACATCCCTAAGCACCCTCTGAACCCCTTGGCTGCTTTAGAGGCATTTTTTTTTGGCCAAACCCTGAACTCACTAATTAAAAGTACACCATTCATGCAGTCAAGAACTGCGGATCAATCTGTGTTTAAACTGTAGCACCCATTCAGAAGGTTCTGGTCCAATTACAGTGACCAAGAAACTGACTACCCAAGAGATCTTTTTAATACTCTACCTTAATACACAGCTACCAAGAAATACCCCATAATACTCCCAGCTGGATGCATCCTGGAGCAAACAGACTGCAGACTTTATCGTAAAATTGTTCTCCAGCTGCAGATTTCATAGATCATGCCTTTCTCAATTCCTAAGTCATTTTAAAAAAGTTTAACAGCAAGATACTTATTCTGTATGCAGTTTCAAAGGATAAGCCTATTCATTCATTTTCTCATGAATAATAATCTAGACCAGTGATGGTGAACCTTGGCACTCCAGCTGTTCTTGAACGTCAATTCCCAGAAGCCCTGATCAGTAGGAATGCTGACTTGGGCTTCTGGTAATTGAAATCCAAGAACACCTGGAGTGCAAAGGTTTGTTATCATGGATCTAGAACAAGGGTGCCCAAACTTTTTGGGCTGTGGGCCAATCATGTGGTTCAAGGAGTCGGCCCCCGGGCCTTAGTTTGGGCACCACTGATCTAGACTATACCAGACTTGAGGCTTTTTAAAAAGGCCACTGCGTTTCCTCATTTTACATGGTCTTTCAGAGCTCCTAGACATTCTACAACTCTGCAGGCTACAAGCTTTCATGTGGTCTTCATGGTAACAATGTATTATTATTATTATCATCTTTAAAATAAAGAATCAAGAAGCTCCTTCTTGTCTTGCAAAAACATGTTTCTGAAATGGTGGCATTTCCAAGACAGAGATACCTAGTAGGGCAGCAGTGTGAGATCTGTAGAACATATAGACATAGCTAGCTGTAGACTTAAGTCACAAGTGTCTGGGAAACCTTGGGATCGATTTCTGTGTCAACTCCAGCAACATCTCCAGATTTCTCTCACACACATTGGTTTCAAGCTTCATTCCTATGCTTAGAGATCTCCTTCCAAATAGGGCAGCCACCCATGGAACTCTACAATCACTGTGCCTAGGGTTAGAAAGGATGCCCCCTACACATTCTCTGTCGCGCTGAACATGATGCATGGGCCTCATGTCCTCTAGAACAAGGTGAGAGAGTTTCCTCCACAACACAGGGAGGGCCTCTTTCTTCTCTACCACTTTTCCCAACCTGATCTGGAGCAAACCATTTTCAGCAGCTCAGTGTCAGAAGCACAACAAACCGAAGCCCCTCCTCAATTCCGGAATATACTAGAACCTCAGTTGTGGAACCTGTAGGAACCCACAACTCTAGGACCACTTTAGAAATCCAGCATCAGAGACCAGCTGACCTACAGAGGGAGTGGGGAGAGGGGCATGGGGGGAGGAAGAGCAGGTGAGTGAGTTAGTGCCAACTGCATGATAATGGCGCTAATTCCTCTCCTCAATGATTGAACTGGTGGGGCTGCTGGCCTCACTGGGGCTACTGGGAATGGAGGAGGTGCTTGCATTGGAGGAAGTGCTGGCTTCGCTTGAGCCCTTTTTTGTGCGCTTGCGCCACTCGGGGACCGGGCCCATCATGTTGGGGGGCTTGATGTTCTTCCGGTCTTTCTCAGCTTCTTCCTCCTCGTCGTATCGTTCGTCGTCCTCTTCGGTTTCGCTGTGGTGGGGGCTGGAGTGGCGGGAGATAGAGGGAGATGGCGGCACGGAGGCCGGGCGAGGATACCGGAAGCCTTGAGCCTGGACCAGAGGAACAGCCAAGGACAGAAAAAAGGGAGGAGGAGGAGAAAGAAAGAACCACAGTAAATAATAAGAGGGAGATTAAAAGAGTTGCAATCTCTATCTCTTGTAGTTCCTTATGCCTCGAACAAGTTCACAGAACCAGAGGTTTAAAAAAGTTCCCATTTTTCGTTACAAGCGATTCTGGGAGCTGTACTCCAAAAACAGTAATTTCCCCAAGAATCCCTGCATTATGAGGTAGATTAGGCAGAAGAAGAATGAGTTCCCTCAGTGACGTTCATGACATAGTGTGGACTTGAACCTGCATCTCCCAAATTTCAGTCTGACAGTTTCTAACCTTTACACTAAACTGGCTCTGCTTTGCTCACTGATTAGAAGTTGGATGTCTACCAACTGGTGTCAGGTGAGTGTGCAGCAGAAGTTAAGCAATGAGGCTCTCACTATAGCCTCCATTCAGAAATTTGGAAACACAGCACCAGAACAAAACTCCAAAATTCTTCCGCAGAAAAAAATGAGCCTAGAGTTGTACCTACCCACCCAAAGCATTTGGTAAGCCAGGGTCTTCTGCTGTTTAGTTGTTAATATTGTTTTCCAATTGAGAGTAAGAAACACTTGGTAGTTTGCTGCAAATCACTCAGATCTATCAGATCTACCAGTAAAGCTCAATCTATTTTCAGCCAAACCTATCTTGGAAATATTTGAGTTTAGGGATGGTCCATAAAATGGTCCTTGTCCCCTCATTTCCTTTTGTCTCTATTTCCTAAATTTACACTGCAAATCTCACAAGGACCTACTCTCTGGTATTTGTGAAAAGTACACTTGATAAAATAAATAAAAATTGCAGCTGAAATATTTCAGTTTTAGACCATACAATTCAAACTCTTCTTGCAGACCAAATCATAGCTGAAATCTTTTTGGTTCTGGACTGTACAACTCAAACTCTTCTTACAGACCTTGACTTTAGGGCAGGGGTGCCCAAACTTTTTGGGTTGGGGGCCTGGCTACACCTCCAGAACATGTCCCCGGAACATGGCGCGTTTGAGTATGTGCGGTGCGGATGCTTCTGCACATGCATGAAAGAGGCCATTTTGTATCTTGCGCCAAACCAGGACACAAAATGGCTGCTTTTGCACATGTGCAGAAGCATCTGTATTTACTTCCTGGTTTGGCAAGGGCACTGGGAGCTGGATGAAATGGCTTCTGGGGCTGGGGTCAGCCCATGGGCCGTAGCTTAGGCACACCTACTTTAGGGCAAAGTGATAAAGGCTTACATTCCCCTCCCTCTCTCATACGGCATGTTACTCACAGCTGTGGGCTCATGAGGCTCATAAGTGAAGTCATCAGGGAATGCCTTTGCGAGCGCCATATGCCGAGAATACATGTAATACTGCAAAAGAAGTAGAAAGCGGATGAGTGAAATTAAGGGGGTGGGGGTATTCAGGGAGGGCATCCCTTGTTACATTCACTTGTCATTTACCCTCCTCTACCATCCAGTGACGCCAAACAGTAGCCAGAATCTTACCATTGTTTGTATAAAGTTGATGTACCTTGCTGCACCTCATTGATGGGGTGCTCAATGATAAGTCTCAATTGTTGGCCTTTTCACTTGCCTGACTATGCAACTGAGATGTACCTCAGCAATTAACTGTGGCAACTTCATGTAAACATCAATATGATTCTGGGCAGTGTTGTCTTGCCAAGCAGGCAGCACAAGCCAACCCTGATGGGCTTAGGTTCTTTTAGGATCTCAAGAAACAATAAGCACTCAGTGGGTAAAGAAAAGAAACTTTATTAGGCAACTCTCTAAGCAAAACATAACAGAAACAGAGCAAGAAACAGTAGCAATTCATACATAAGAAATGTCCCTGCCATCTACCCAGGCTCCCAGATGGCTAGAGAAGGGGCAGAAGAAACCAATGTTTGTTATGCATTGCTTGCTTATGTTCTTGGTCTTTTTTCTGTTTCAGTTATGTTTTGCTGAGAGAGGGTTTGCACTGCAGAATAAAGTGAGCCCTTACGACCTATCTGTGCTTTATCTCTGTTGTTAAGAAGCAGCATAGAAGGTGAACTAAAAAGATAGAAACAAGGAAGATTAGCCGTGTGATCCATATTCAGATTGTAAAGATGCATGTAAAGGAGGACGCAGACATCTAAAAGACATTGTGTAGTAGAAAAATATGGAGTTGACTTTGGACGGAGTGCCCCCTAGAGACAGTCAGGTCAATGACAACTCATGAAGACAACCTGTTGCAATGTCCAAGGCTGTAGTAGAACAACGTGTCATCTAGCCCCGCCCCGCCCACCCACTGCAGAGAAAGCTCACCCGTCCTAGATATTTCCAATCCAAGAGGTCAGAAAGCCGCTCTGTGCGGTTTCTTTGGATGATGCGCTGCCGCCGGGACTGCTGGCAGAAGCTGTACAGGAAGGAGGTCAGTTGTGTGCATGATTCATCCAAGCTCCGGAAACGCCGGTCAAGGATATAGATCCCTGGTGGAATCAGAAAGATCCTTAAAGCATCCATGTCTCTTTAATCGATGAGGGGGAACATGCTGTTGAATTGCAACTCCCACCTGCCTTTGCCATCATAGTCCCTGGTGAGGAATACTGAGAAATGGTATTCAACAGAGGGAGCCCCTTTTGCCCAACTCTGACTAGATGCCCGAGTGTACGGAACACTGTAACCTTCCCTGACAAAGTGGTACCTATTTATCTACTTGCAATTTTCAAACTGCTAAGTTAGCAAGAGGTAAGACAGATGACGGAAGCTCACTCTGTCACACAGTACTTACGTCTCGAACGGCTGCCATGACGACCTATTAGTCGTCAAGTTGTGTCTTAACCATTAAGCCACCATGGCCCCCACCCCTGTAGTACTCTGACTAATATGTCCAGCACTGGTTTGTATGCAATATAATAGCATTCCATTAGTGACCAGCCTAGGCTATTGGAATTTCAATGATGCCTGAATATTTGCCCTACATAAGCTATCCTGAGATAGTTCCTAGCATCCTTTGCTCTAAACAGGGATTCTCAAACTGTAGCCTGCAGTACCATTTCATGTGCCACCACCTCCACCACATCAGGAAGTGCCATGTGGTGGAGGAAGGGCAAAATGGCCATCCGGCCAACCCTGAAGCTGTCTGATGGAGCATGACCTGGCCTCTGGCTTAAAAAGGTTGAGAATTCTTGCTCTAATGGGACCTTCTGGGCAATTTATAAGAAATAAGCAAGAACTTTTACCCTCCCCCTGCATGTTCCATAATAAAATAACAAGATGACTTGTCCCCTTAATTAAATGGAGACAGTGCTTAAAAAGGGAGAGGAGAGTTTTTCTCCCCCCATTGGGAGAAAGGCAGCCTATAAATGCAACAAATAATAAACAAACAAACAAATATGAGAGCATACATGCTAACTATATAGCTGGAGAGAATCCCAAGATAGGTTCTTTGAAGCTATTGTGGCGCTATTAAGATCACATACTCATGTTGTCCATTTTCCTCCCTCTAGAATCTAGAGTAGTGTTTCCCAACCTTTGGTTTTTGGACTTCAATTCCCAGAAGCCTAAGTCAATTCCCCAAAGCACTGATCAGCCAATGTACTGACTTAGGCTTCTGGGAATTGAAGTACCCTGGTGGGGTGTCTGCCCCACATTGGAAACCACTGCTCTATAGAAGGGGCGCCCAAACTATGGCCCATGGGCCCAATTAGGCCTGTGAATATCATTAATGCAGCCCGCAATTTAATGCAGCCCGCAATGAGTACCCAGGCTCACTGCAGACCGCCCCTCCACCCGCCCCACCACCTGACATCAGCGGTGGTGGCGATTGCGCTTTGTCTTGGCTGCTCTGAGCAGCCTCTGGCTTGGTCCCATCACTTCTGCATCCTCTGCCAAAGCCAATCGCGACGATGGGGAAATTTTCGGAGCCTCCTCTGTTTCAAAATCCATGGTGCTAGGAGAGCTCCCTAGCGCACCCAGGATGACATCACCGTAGTGTGTCAGGTTTACTCTTCCAGTACCGTGGATTTTGAAATAGAGGAGGCTCTGAAAATTTCCTCAACGTGGCGATCAGTTTTGGCAAAGGCTGCAGAGGGGATGGGATTGAGCCAGAGGCTGCTCGGAGCAGCAGGGATAAAGAGTGATTGCTGCTGTTGCCCCCAAAATTGTCAGCAGTGGGAGCAGTCCGCCTCCGGCCCCCGCAGCTGTGTGTCAGGGGTGGGATCAGCCCGGAAAAAAAAAAGGTTTGGGCACCACTGCTCTATAGGGATCGCATAGGGTGAGAGAAAAACCATACAGAAAAACTTTATGACCACTCACATAGCAAGAACTTTCACTGGCAGATTTTTTGGGGTTTGCCTTCATCATAAGTTTGGACCACGATCCTGCCTCTATGATTGATTTGACCCATGAGAATTGGTACCAACTTGCCCTTCTAGATGTACCCAAAAACTCCAATCCTCATTTCTTAATACTAACCGTAAGCAGAGGGATCTGCAATGTGTTCCTCCATAAAGCAGCCAAACCCTGAAAGGTTGGTGGAGACGCTGGGGATGCCCATGACGGTGCATTCGGCTGGAGAATGAAACCAAGTTATCATTAGAAGACATTAATGTGCATTAGCAATTTTTGAACAGAAAATACGAGCCCAGCCAACCCACCATTAAGACATCTTTCTGGCAGGGAGGGCTGCCCTCTATGACACTTACAAGCCTCACTGCATTCCCCGCCCCCGGGGAAACTCTACCTGGTGTGTAGCCCCAGGGCTCATAATACGAAGGAAACACGCCCAAATGGCAGCCTCTAACGAATTCTTCATAGTCAACTGGAAGTAGGGGACTGGTGGAAGACAGGAATTCTGGATGGAAGATTATCTAGGAAGAGAGAAACACAAGATCTATTTCAATTGCTTGTGCCACTAGTCTCTGGACACAGAACTCTTTCTGCTCTAAATAGGTTGAGTTTTAAGGGTCCTGGATTGTGGTACTTTCTGCCTATTATAATTTGTGGTGATGATTTTATTGGGAGTTTTATTGTGTGTAATTTTTAACTTTTGATCATTATATAACTGGTTTTATGATGTTAGCTGCCCTGAGTAGGGGTGATTTTCCCCCTAGAGGCTCGGGATATATGTTAACTAGAAGCAAACCCATAGGAAAAAATATTTTTTATGTAACTCAAAGCAAACCCATAGGAAAAATGAAATTGTTATGTAAATCAAAGCAAACCCACAGGGAAATGAATTTTTATGTAACTCAAAGCAAACCCACAGGAATTTTTTTTGAATAGTAGCCATGTTAGTCTGCCAGTTCTCTTCAGCAAAACAGAAAGTAACCAGGTACAGTGTTTTTGTTTGTTTTCTGACATGCAGGTAAGAGGTTGATCAGCACCTTTGAGATTGAAAGGGAGACATTTAGAGCTGATCTGAATAATCTATTGTTGCTGATGGCTGTGGGAAGCTGTATTGTTGTGCTTGCTTGTCTGCCATTCTGCTTGAGCAGGCCCTTCTCCCTTTGACCCCTGAGTTTGGTGTATATAAACCATGCCTGTAAGTTTCACTCCTTGTCTGAAGAAGTGGATTTGATCCACGAAAGCTAACAATAAAAATATAGCAGTTAGTCTTTAAAGTGCTACAGTGTTTTTTATTTTGTTTTCTGAAATGCCATAGGAAAAAGAATCTTTATGTAACTCGAAGCAAACCCATAGGAAATCGTGTAAATTGGGACATGGTTTTAGCACAAAATCATTATGTACGTCAAATTGTATGTAACTCAAGGCATGTGTAAGTCGGAGTTTTACTGTATCACCCTTGCCAGGAAGTACCGGTAGTTCAACTTTACTGCTTTTTGAAAAACTGACAACTGTCTTGATTCCTAGCAGGCCCTTAAGATTCGGTTAGAACTTTTCCAAATATTTTCACTGCTATATTCTTGCAGAAGAAACACTCAAACCTCCTGCCACTCACCTTGACACGGTCTGCACTACTGTTAAAGAGGCCAATGCGGCGGATAGTATTGAGAATGGGATCAGTGGAATCATCCAGCATATTATGAGTGCAGACAGGAGGGAAAGAGTGCCGCTAAGTGGGAAAGGAAAATAAGACACATATGAATAACCATGATTTAAAATAAAAAATTGTGAAAACAAGACACCAGTGAATATAGCTAGATAATAAGTTAATAGGATCTGAGTTAAGTACATGACATTCCTAAGCCCAGAATTTGGTCTGTACAAAAGAAATTCCTTGAAATCTTAACTTTTCATCATATTTTTCTTTCATCTAGGAGGCCTAGGTAGAAGGAAATCTCACGCCCTTTCCTTCCCATAGGAACACAGAGCCTTTATCATAAAATTTATTTGGAACATCTACAGTTCTTTCTCTCTTTCTTAAGTTGCCTAAGAGGTTATAAATCTGAGCCTTCGCTCTAGGACAAGATTTCAGGTGAAGCCTCGTAAGACTGAACATAAACAAACAAACAAAACAACACCTTGCACAAAGATAACAATAATTCTGTAACTCTTCCTGCTTTCTAGGTTTTTTTAAATGGAGGGTATTTAGAAGACAAGTAATCAAATTCAGTGTTTTTCCATCTACTTTCTGTACAGACCAAACTACATTATTACTACCTTACTGTGGTATAGAGAGGTTTTCAAAGATTTCCTCACAATGGCTATTTAATTTTGAGTATTATTCATTTTGATGCCCTTCTTCCTGTGAGTGTTTTTCAGTTTATTGGTGTGGTTTTTTTTGCATGCTGCCATCATTGGGAATGATTTTACTATATACATTTTAAGAGTTGCTTCCCCCTCCCCACTTTTTATGTTGAAAGCCACCCAGATGAGAGGTAATAAATAAATAAATGAACAAACAAATCTGTACAGAAGCCAGTCACTCCGATTTCTTTTTTTGAGAATTCAAGGACATTGTTCCAAAAACACCATTCTCCCCTATAACATCTTAGTTCTAATATATCTGATTAAATTTTGGAATACCCAGGCTTCTAAAGAACCGTCATGACTCCCACAATCCTCTGCTTTGGTGCCTAATTCTATCTGAGACCCTCCATCATGAATCTGCTCTATAAAGACCTAACCTCCTCGCCCACCCCCCAAACAAGCCTCATTCCTTTCTCCATAGGCTCTGATACCTGTGTGGCAAAGATTGCTCTCTTCATCATGGTGAAATCTTCCTTGTCAAGCATTTTGTTCATGTCAGGAAGATTCCCCCTGAGGTAAAAAGGCAAGTAGGCAAAGCTTAGATGGACAGCATTCAGTAGGTTTCTATTTCGTCCCACAAGATCCCTTGTTAGGGGTCTATGTCAGAGTTGAGGTTCTTCAAACAGAGATAGCAAAGAAAATGGGGGTAAAATAGGAGGCTGAACCCCAAAACTCCTTTCCTTCGCAGCAGTGACAAGTCAACAGTCTACTCCCAGGTACTCAGTACCTCCTCCACCCCCTCTCTTTTGCCTTCTCAAAGGAAACCACTTACACAAGGAGAGACTCGTAGAGTTTCTTGCCAAACTTTTCTTTTACAGCATTAGCTGTATCCCTGCAATGGGGAAAAAAGGGAGAAAGGGGGAGAAGATAACAGTGTTCAGAACAGAAGGCAAGGTTCACGGATGCTTTCAAATCAAGAATTAGGACTGGTAGGCAAATATAAGAAACAGCCCCAACACTTGTGGATTGCCTCTCTTTAGAGGCCTGAGTAAAGTGCAGGAGACCAGAGTGATTGTAAGAGAGGAGTACAGTAAAACCCCAACTTACGTATGTCTTGTTTTATATAAAATTCGACTTACATATCAATTTTCTGCAGAAAACTTATCCCAATTTACGTATATGTCCCGATTTATGTAACACAATTTCCCCAGAGTTCCTATGGGTTTGTTTTATGTTTTTTAAAAAATAATTTTCCTATGGGTTTGGTTCATTTTACATAAAGAATTTGTTTTTCCTATGGGTTTGCTTCATTTTACGTAAAAGCCGGTATTACGTAAAAACCTACAGAATGGACTTTTTATGTAAATCAGGGTTTTACTGTACTTAAGTTCCAGTGCTTTCTGCCAAGGAGATTATAAAACTCCAGATATTTTGCCTATAATTCTTGCAAATAACATTTTTTTTAAAAATCGTGTCAGAAGCACACAAAGGTGCTTTCTGGGTTGAAAGGATTTTTGCTGGAGGAACTCCGCTCAGGGGACGCCTCAATGAGGCTCCTTTCATGTCGCTAAGATCTTTTCCCACCAAAGTGGTCTCTATTTCTCGACTTGCAATTTCTTGCTTTTGAACTGCTAGGTTGGCAGGAGCTGGGATAGAGCCTGGTGCTCATACTGCCATGCAGTACTCGGGTCTTGAACTGCCGACTTGCCAACCTTCCAGTTTACAAGGCGAGCTTCTTAACCACTGTACGTAGCTGACAGTATGGGATCGAGAGTTGTGTCCAAAGTAGCCAGAGAGCTAAAGGTCAAGTGAATCTTTCAGCAGAGGATATTGTATATGTTGCAATTCCAAATCTCCTCAAGCAGCCAAATGATTTCTGTAGTGGGTTGATTTGGGTACTCAGGCTCTGAATGTAAGGAACTCACCACAGCTGCTTACGTACAGCCTGGCCTTTCAGAGTCTCCACATTGAAGTTATTGGTTCGGGCGGGCATGATGAAAAAGGCCACCACTGTCGTCTGACTGCCATTCACCTGGAAGGAGAAAAACCAGAGAAGATTGGAGAATAAGCTACAGCTTTCTCCTCTTCCTTCCAACCAAGGGATTCTTGCTGCAGATTTACCACCTTTCTTCCTAATACTGACATTTCCAAAGAGAAAACAGTTACATTAGCCTTGCTGGGGTAAGAATTAGAACCCAATTTAAAACATGAAAATACAATTGGATTCAAAATTGCACTTTAATAAGTTTACTAATTTTCAAAACTGGATTCTGTTCTTGATGCAACAAGGATAATACAACAACAGCTATATCTATGGAAATATCCAGAGAGATAGCTGTTGTTGTATTATCCTTGTTGCATAATTTTGGGAGAGGGACTCTGTAAAGCAGGGGTTCCCAACCTTTTCAAGCCAGGGGCCGGGTCATGCTCTCTGTCAGCTTTCAGGGTCAGGCGGCCATTTTGCACTGCCTGCATGATGGGGGTGGCCATTTTGTCCCAATAGCTTCAAATGGGTGGCCCTTGGATGGGTGGGTGAGGCCACATGAAATGGTGCCATGGGCTGCATCTGGCCTGCGGGCCTTAGGTTAGGAACCCCTAATGAAAATCATCTCAACTTAATCCTCCTTGGGAGGTCAGAACCTAATCATGTTCCAGCCGCAAACTTCTATATAAATGTCTCAAATTATATTCAAGTTGTATGAATGTCCTGAAAATATGTATGAATGTGCAGGAAAATAAGACCAAAAGGGTTGAGGAGCTTTTCCTTAACACTAGACTTTCAAGAATGGCTTCTAAAAATGTATCACTAAAACAATGCCCTTGAAATTTATTTAAGAATTAGAGGCTCTTTGTAAGGAAAAGTAATATTTTATTGAAACAAAAATGACATCAGAGAGCACTGGAAAGACTAACTATGTTGTTACATTCAAAATGTTATGTACTGATCTTGGGGTTTTGATTTAGATCAGTGGTGCCCAAACTAAGACCCGGGGCCCAGGTGCAGCCCCCGACGCCAATTCATCCAGCCCGCGAAGCCCTCGTCGCTCCTGGAAATGGGCCTTAGTGACTGGCTCCCTGAACCACATGATTGCCCACGGCCCAAAAAGTTTGGGCACTCCTGAGATAGATAGATAGATAGATAGATAGATAGATAGATAGATAGATAGATAGATAGATAGATAGATAGATAGATAGATAGAAGCAGAGGTCATAATAGCTTGAGGTGTTCCCATTTCTTCAACGACTATTAAAATTTGGGCCTAACAATTCTGCAAATTACATTATCTGGGACACAACCACAATGAAATCTTCACCTCCCTTTTTTCGCCTCTTTCCTGCCCTTCTAGTACTTACTCTGAGCAAGTAATTGAGGCGGGCCAGGGCTTCCAAGAAAATATCAGCACCTTTGTTGGAATATTCATAGCGTCCGGCAATGAAGAAGAAAATTGTTTTATCAAGGTTGAAGTCCAGGTGCCTGCGAGAATAAGGTGGTGAGAAGTCAGGTGAATACACAGGAAAACAAAAAACTATGCAGCAACATACTGAACAAAAAAGTTGCCCTTCAAGAATCATACCATATTGTTTGAATATGGAGATTTCCAATTAGCTATTCAAAGAGCTATCTGTTGTGATTTGTCAGTGTTTCTTGTTTCCTGTGGGCCTTACAAATGTCTTCCTATAGCCTATCCTTTCTCGTCCAGCCTCTGTTGAAAACATCACATTGCTCTCTACCAACTACGTTTACTTTTCCTTCAAGACTCAACTTTCTGAGGCAGGCAGCCATTTTAACCAATATGACACCTACAAGACAAAGTTAGGCTTCATGATGACTCACCCATAGAAGTGGCCCCGGACAAACTCCTGGATACGTGCCTTGCTCTGGGCATGGAGGTTCTGGAATTCATGCATGGCAGAGAATTTCTTGACATTCAGACCATTCGGGGTGACAATGTCTGGATCAGGAACAGGGGGAGTAAAAAGGGAGAGAAGGACAGCAGCACAGTTTTATTTATCTTAAGAATATGGACCTGTGCAACCCTCAGAAAGCACATACAGATGATAAAAAAAACCTCAAGTATCTCGGCTGGGTCCAACTCCTCTCATATATATCCAGGACAACAATTGACTAAACAAGCAAAATACTGAGTCAGCCATTTGAGTGGGAGATGCAAGGCTACCCTGGTAAAGGAAGGGAAGCAGCCTCACAATATCACAGGGAGTCAATCAACTGATGTGGTATACCAGGGATTCTCAACCTGTGGCCTGTGGCACCAGTTCATGTGCCTCCCATTGCCTCCACCACACCCAGAAGTGCATGTGGTGGAGGAAGGGCAAAATGGCTGTCTGGCCTCCGAAGCTGTCTGAGGGAGCATGACCCGGCCCCTGGCTTTAAAAGGTTGAGAACTCTTGTGGTATACAGTGAGCTTTGGATGCAAGAAGAAATAGACCTTCTTAGTTGTTCTTTAATATGCAGTTGTATGCCAGGACGAAACACAGTAAGTTTATTTAAAGTTCATTTAAAATTTCCTACATGCACTCAAATATGAAAGGTAAATAGCAACATTAAAAATAATAAACAATGTTTATTTTTTTAGTATGACTTTCTTTTGCACTTTGCTGGGAAATGATTTTCAACACATAACATTGAGTAGCAGTTCTTCAGAATCTCACCAAAAGGTTTTCTTTACTCCTGCAGTCTCCTGCCCCTTTAATAGGAAATGGCATTGACTAAGCTATGATCTTTTGCATCAGGAATACCGGCTCTGCCAACTTCCACTGATCTATGGCCCCTTCCCTCATAAAGACTAGAGACTTTTAAAAAATCATAATAAAAATAAAGTACATATTGTCCAAAATCCCATTGCAGACAATGTACCTCATGGCAGCTTCTCTCTGCTAATTGGCAAGTCCCTAGCTGGATTTTCAGTCCAGTGGGTTGGCATGTGCTCAAAAATCAAAGCAGAGACTCATTAATTAGTAGCAAGAAGCCACTGAGAATTAACATTGTTTGCCTTCTGGAGTATACATTTTGATTTTGGTCACTAGCACACTCACGAGTCTTAATTCTACAAATGTATTGGTATCAGAAATACTATACTGTATATTACAGAATGAAAGTAATTTAGACAACTAAAACAATTTAAATGAGAGAAGAGAAAAGGGATTCTTCCTTCCACATTAGTTTTCAGATTCTATACAAACTAAATGGTAAGATTTCATCTGACTGAAGTAAGCGAAGACCTGTTCACACAGAAGCTGACTTTCAAGACTGGGAAGGAATTTCATCAGCAAATCATAATGCTAAGAATCAAATGCAACTCACCTGGCTTCCGTTTTAATAAGTGTTCAGCTTCCACAGCTGTGATCTGGGAGACTGTGGTGAAAACATGTGTGCAGTGAACAGCTGCACGCTCCATACAATAACGGTGGTAGATCTGTCTATCCCCAGCCTCCTTGTCCACGTTAAACTGAAATGAGATCGGACAAGTGAAGCCAAGCAAATCTCAGCCGTGGATCCAAGGGACAGAAAGTGGCAGGAAGGGAATAAGAATTGGAAGTGATGCAGGTCTAGAAGCAAACTCCATGTCATGGTTTGCACAGAAGAAACCAGAATGAAGAACTTTCAGGACATAGTCCAGTGTCCTAGCAAATCTCCACTCAGGGATTTATTATTCTTCAAATTCTGCCACAAATTTTCCTAACGGTATATCCAAATCCCATAAAAATAGGCTATATACTGTAGATTGAGAGGAAGCAATCTTGCCTTATGAGGACAACTTTGATACTTTCCTCACTAATAATGCAATCATTGATTTTATTCCTTTTCATCTTGCCTGCCCCTATACTTTGGCCAACTCTTATTATCTGAAATCATATTCTGTAACTCAGACTTGAAGAAGAGTGATGATACCATAAGCAGGTGGTGATTTTCAGTAATTAAAAACTTCCAACTTTTGTCCCATAGCTTTTCTGGTTTCCAAGCAATCCCTGTTGAAACTATGGGACAGAAGGAAAAAGTCTTTAACTACAGAAAATCACTACCGCCAGATGACATTCGCAGCAGAAGATTTCTGAGCATCACTGTAAAACACAGTGTTCACACATAAGTTCCAATGGGTGCCTGCGACACAAAAGCAAACAAATTTCCCACGTACCAGAGAGTAAACAAAAAAAAAATATTGTGGCACTTTAAATACTAACTGATGTATTTTAATGTTAGCTTTTGTGGATCAAGTCCACTTCGGAAGCATCTGCAGATGCCGAAAACACAGGCTCTTTGGAGATGAGCTTACAGTCAAACACGACCGGCTTTCGAGCAAAGGAGATTTTACCTTGCCTTACCTTTATATGTAACTAATAAAAAACTACACATATCAGCTTTTGCTTCTCAGGCAATGTAAAAACCGCACTGGATTCTCCACAAGATCAACAAGAAAATAGCTTTCTGCTTTTCTTTTCACTTCTCCACACCCCATAATTTCCAACGTCTGCTCCTTCCCAATGTAAGACTCACATTCTGAAGATTGTTATAGAAGTCTACACTGCCTGCACAAAGGTAGCGCCCAAGCAAGGTAGCATGGGTGGTGAAGATGGTAGCCACAGGAAGCTTCCGGATCCGGCAGAGGAATACACCGACCCCAGCCAACCATTCATGGAAATGACCAATGATAAATGGCTTCTCTTCGCACTGAGCTGAAAACTGTAGAGAAAACACAAGCAGAGTGTAGGCAGAACTTTTTGAAGGCATGGTAGGAATGGGTAGAAATTATTTGACCTGGGCAGTGCTGGCCATCTCACTGTCAAAGGCCCTTCTTACTGGTCTACCAACAAAATGACAGCAGGGAGAAAGCCCTGTCAGTGATGAATTCTTTGCTATGCAATTCCTTCCTGGGAGCAATTCCTCTAGGATCCATTTGTGGTTGCCTTTTAGTAGGTTTTAAAACACATGTTCGTCTCATCTTATGTAAAGAAGCTTTTATGGTACTGTAATTTCCGCCATTAAATAGTTGATTTTGTTTATTTTTTTTTAAAAAATCTATTTTTCCAAATATAAATTAAAACAAATAAAAACAACAAATACAATATATAAGAAAAATGAATACACAGAACCTTAACAACAACAACAACAAACCACAAAGGAAAACTTATAAAAATTACCACCATTGAGGCATTATATACCTTCATTTAACTATTCTCTATACAGTACAACATTTTATTTATACATTTGCCCCCTCATTCCAAAAAGATACACAATCTTGCCCTGGCCTTACTCCTTTTCCTTTCACTAAAACATATTCAATAAATTCTTCCCATAATTCTCTAAAGTCAGTCTTTTTAAGTACAGTAATCCCTTTAAAAAATTTAATTCACATGCCAATCTACCATTTATTGCCATACTCCATATCTCTTTAAACCATTTTCCAATTTTAACAAGTGTGCAGTGTCTTGAAGGACTTCAGTGTCTTAGTGGTTAAAGATGCTGAACTTGGTGAGTGCTGCATGATGGAGTGAGCCCCCGTCTCTGTCCCAACTCCTGCCAACCTAGCAGTTTGAAAGAAACTGCAAGCAGAAAAATAGGTACTGCTTTGGCGGGAAAGGTAACGATGTTCTGTGCACTAGTCATGCCTACCACATGACCACGGAACATCTGCAGAGGCAGACAGAGCTGGCTCTTTGGTTGTAAACAGAGATGAGCATCATCTCTTAGAGTGGGATAAAACTGGCTTTTGAGCAAGGGTGTCTGTATAATATATTTCAAGGGTCTACATTGCAAGCTTCCTGGCGAAGACCACTCAAACCGTGGCCTTGAAAAAACAGCTAAGGAATATAATTAAATACATGAATGAATACGAAGAAAGCACTTTCTTACCTCTCCAAGAAACCAGGCTGTTAGGAAACCAAAGAGAACTGCATCATTGGCTTCTCGGTCATACCAGGGTATCCCTATGGAGCAGCTTTCCCAAAGTTCTGTTTTCCATCGATCCAAGCTCCATGCTGTTGCCCCAATATCAATGAGAATCACGTAGGGTCCTCCCTCAATGAGCCAGCGACCAAAATAAATCTAGATAGGGGATACATGCAGGAGGTTAGTCAGTAGTTAGGTACAAACTTAGGCTGGCATCTAGTTCAGAGTTGGACTATGGTGGCTCAAGTGCTTAAGACGCTGAACTTGACGACTGGAAGGTTGGCAAGTGAGCAGTTCGAGACCTGGGTGCTGCAGGATGGAGTGAGGTCCTGTCTCTGTCCCAGCTCCTGCCAACCTAGCAGTTTGAAAGCAAAATTTGCAAGTAGTTAGATAGGGACCACTTCGTTGGGAAGGTAAACATTTCCTTGGGTGCCGGTGTCTAGGCATGCCTGCCACATGTCCATGGAAACATCTGCAGATGCAGACAGCTCTGGCTCTTTGGCTGTAAACAGAGATGAGCACTGAACTCTAGAGTTGGATACGACTGGCTCTCGAGCAAATGCAACCTTTACCTTTACTTAGTCCAAAGTTTCTCTGTTAAAAATATGCAACCATGCAAGTAAGGATTTTATATTCAAGTTGTTGTTGTTCAGTCGCACAGTCGATTCTGACCCTTTGCGACCCTATGGACCATTGCCTGCCAGGCACCTCTGTCTTCCACCATCCTCCTCAGCCTGCCCAGTTTTGTGCCCATTGCATCTACAATACCATCTACCCATCTCATTTTTGGCCACCCCCTTCTTCTTTTGCTCTCCACCTTTCCCAGCATCAAGGCTTTCTCAAGTGAATATTCAAGTTAGAATATAAAAATATCATTTCCAATGCAAAAAAGTGTTCAGACTGAAAACTTTATGCTTTAGATTAAGAAATACATGATTAGAGATAGAACTTTATTTTATTTCCATCTACCATTCCAGTATATATACACAATACACACTATTAAACAATAAAGCTGCTTCAACTTGCCAAGCCATATCAAAAAGCAATTTTTAAACCCCTTTTGCCTCTAGAAAACTCTAGAAGAAAGACTCATTCTCCTTTCTTAGTACAGGATTTCTAAGTACAGTGGTACCTCATACAACGATTTAATGGGGCTCGTTGTTGTACGAAAAAATTGCTATACGATACATGCACTGTATAGCAATTTTCCCTATGGGATGCATTGTACTACAACGATTCTTTTTGCTAAGTGGTTTTTTCCATTGAAAAATTGTTGTATGATTTTTTTCCATAGGGAAAATTGTTGTGCGAGACACCATTTCCCCCAAAAAACCTAATTGTTATATGATTTCATTGTTATACGGGGCAATTGTTGTATGGGGTTCCACTGTATTTCTTCTTGTGGGGAGACAAGAATAATTTGCAATTCCTTGTTCCTGCAGGTGATAATTAGATGAGTACAAATTTAAATCCCTAAACACAACACACACGCACACGCTAATATGATGCATGATGGGAGGAAAATATTCAACAGCTGGGAAACAGCAGAAAAGATAGGGAAATAAAACAAATGAGTGGTAGCAATAACCATGAAGGATGGACATGGAACAAGACAAGTCAAGGTACAACTTTCAAATCTACCTTACATTTCTGAGTTTTTAGTACCCTGTGCTTAGATCTGTTAATAGTCCCCACCACCACCACCACCACCACCACCACCACCACCACCACCACCACTGTGACAAGTCCTGAAAAGCTGCTTCACAATTTAGAATATGAAAGTCAAAAAGTTTGAAGATCTAGATTGTATCCTGAATTACCAAATTCTTCAAGTGTTTAAGCAAGACTAATTGCAACATTCTAGGGTCAATCTACTCAAGTGTAATGAATTAAAATCCCAAACTTCTTGTATTCAGCTTTCATCATGCTTTTGGCAACTTATACTTTACAATAGGCAAGGGGATGTGTGGTCCTTCAGGTACAGCTCCAATTATCCAACCTCATTGATTATGCTGGCTATGGCAGGTGGGAATTGCAGTCTAACACCATCTAGAGCAGGGATTCTCAACCTGCGACCTGTGGGCTGGATGCGGCCTGCGGCATCATTTAATGTGGGCCCCCACTGCCTCCAGCACACTAGGAAGTCCCATGTGGTGGAAGAATGGCAAAATGGCTGTCCAGCCCCCGAAGGTGTCTGAGGGAGCATAACCCGGTCCCTGGCTTAAAAATGATCTAGACGAGGGCCATTTTCAGAAGCACTGTGATGCAATGTTTCATCTACTGATGTTTGTCTTGCATTTGGGCTGAGAACTTTCAATGAAATCATACGAGTTAAATTTATTTATTTTATTACATTTATACCCTGCCCTTATCTAAGGACACTGGGTGGCTTGCAATTTAAAACAATTAAAAACACATCAATTACAATAAGAATTAAAATTAAAGTTAAAAGATTAAAAAGTTAAAAAACAGCAGGGAGAGGGATTGGGTATTCAAAGGAGCCAGTCGGCTGAGCTGACCGTCTGGCCAGCACCCCAACACATGCCCTGCCAGCCAGGTCTTCATCCCTTCCTGAAGTGCAGCAGCTCAGTCTAGAGATGCAACTCACTTGGCAGGAGGTTCCACAGAGCCGGAGCGGACACAGAAAAGGCCCTCCTTCTCGTGCTAGAGAGATGAACCTCACTAACTGATGGTACGACCAGAGAGCCTCTCCGGTCTGCTCTGGTGGGACGGACAGATGTATAAATTACTTTCATTCTGTAATATACAGTATAGTATTTCTGATACCAATACATTTGTAGAATTAAGACTCCTGAGTGTGCTAGTGGCCAAAATCAAAATGTATACTCCAGAAGGCAAACAATGTTAATTCCCAGTGGCTTCTTACTACTAATTAATGAGTATCCTGGCCCACTACCATGTAGGGCTTTAAAGGTGATAACCAGCACCTTGAATTGCACCTGGAGGCATACTGGGAGCCAGTGCAGCTCTCACTTTTAACATTTAATGTTTAGAGGGACTGTGGTGGCTTAGTGGTTAAGATGCTGAACTTGATGACTGGAAGGTCAGCAGTTAAAGACTCGAGTACGACACTATGGAGTGAGTTCCCATCTCCGTCCCAGCTCCTGCCAACCTAGCAGTTCGAAAGCAAGACACTGCAAGTACTGTACTGTAGATAAATAGGTACCACTTTGGTGGTAAGGTAAACAGTATTCTGTGCACTCCAGTGTTTAGTCATGCCTGCTACATGTACATGAAAACATCTGCCGACACAGAAGAGTACTATCTCTTTGGCTATAAACAGAGATGAGCACTGAACCATAGAGTCAGATAAGACTGGCTTTACCTTTACCTAACATTTAATGTTTATGCCTTTTAATTGTTTCCCAGGTGCTTCCTTCATTAGCCAGGGCTTCCTTCCTCTCCTGCACAGCTCAAGAAGCCTTGACTCCTTTCCCCACAACGCCTTCTGCCCACCTCCCTCCTTCTTTCATTCACTAGGCCTCACTCCACCACCTCTCCTCTCCACCAGTTTCTGAAGGTGTCTGGTGTCATGCAGTGAGGTAGTGTGTGTCTAATTTTAGCCTCCAGTTCATGTTACATCCCCCCCTCCATCTCCATTTTGTGAAAGGTCGCTGGTCTGGTGTTGTTCTTTACACATCCACCGAAAATAACTGCCTGATCAGAAATACTCAGCAGTTTTGCAAGCAAAGAGCAGAGGGCGGGAGGTGGCAAACTAAAAAAGAAAAGGCCAGTGAAAAGGATGAAGGGCTCAGACGCATCCCATTTTACTCTGTACACATTAAAGACACATAATAACTATGTAAGTCAACACCGGTGTCCACTTAAATGTTTAAACTCTCCTTATTCTCTAGTGGCATCACTTGATTGCTGGGGAATTAAGCTAAACACAGTGAAGAGGCTGCAGTGAATTCTGGAACTGTATCATACTATTCTGATACAACTGTTGTATTTACACGCAACATACCATTCATACTTGAGTATAAGCTGACCCGAATATAAGCCGAGGCACCTAATTTTGACCTGAAAACCCAGGAAAATAGATGGACCCGAGTATAAACCAAGGATGGGAAATGCAGCAGCTGCTAGTGAGTTTCAATAATCAAAATACATGAAAATAGGATAAAATTAATTAAATTGTTGGCGTGTCTCAGTCTGGCATGGTCCTGGATTCTCGTGGTCATTAACCCAAGTATAAGCCATGCCCTCTTTCTGGGGCTCATTTCTGGGGCTAAAAACCTTGACTTATACTCGAGTATATATGGTATGTCATGATTTTCAGGATGTCCTGGCTTACTGCAACCAAATACCATCTTGGTCTGTTGTTAGCTAATGTTCTTAGCACATCTGTGAATAACAAACCATCTTGGAAAAACAAACTAGAATCCCAAGTTCAGACATCATGATGAACTATCCCTTCCTGGCTAGTTTACAGTATTTGCATGTACAAAATGGAGCAAAAGGAAATAATCTGTGAACACCAACATGTTACTAGTGTACAATAAACCAGGGGGGAAACCCCAAGAACTCAACTCATTTCCCTCTTTACATTTCTTTGTTTCTTTCTTTTGGTTAGTGGGAGTAACTTCCAAGTGTACAGTATAGTGAAATCCTTCACTGGAATGTTGTAAAGGGCAAAAAAGCCTGTGCTCTAGTATTCTTGTTCAAAATTCTCTTTCTGCTTTCTGATTGGACATTAAGGGTTGGATATGACTGTGAAGGTTGATGGGAACAGTAGTCCAATAATGCCTAGAATCCCACAAGCTCTCCACCTCATCAATATTTGGGAATGCTACGTTTTTAGAATGCAACTTCTAGTATCCCCAATCACCACCATAGCAATGGCCTTGGGGCATGATAGCTAACTTTGGCACTTCAATTCCCAGAAGCCCAAGCCCCCGTGAATCCACACGAATGGGTTTACTGCGATTCATCCAGCCCTTGTCGCCCTCATCGCGTTTTACTTCTGCGTCCAGGAGCAACGAGGGCGACGCAGGCTGGATGAATCACAGTAAACCCCTTCGTGTGGATTCACGGGGGCTTGGGCTTCTGGGAATTGAAGTCCAACAACATCTGGAGTGCTAATGTTTGCCATCACGGGCCTAGGGGACTCTGGGAGTTGTAGCCCAAGGAAGTAAATTTCCCAAGCTAGGTCCCTACCATGTATGGAAAAGCAAAAGGGAATCCTGTTGCACTGGACCAAAGTGTCCCACACATCCACCCAGTGGATGCCTTGAAGACGTTTACAAGGAAGAATCAGAGGCTACAGCAGGGGTTCCTAACCTTTTCAAGCTGGGGCCCTGGTCATGCTCTCTCAGTCAGCTTTGAAGGCTGGATGGCCATTTTGCCCTGCCTGCACAATGAGGTGGCCATTTTGTCCCAACAGCTTCAAAGAGGTGGCCATTTGTTTCTCAAATGCTCTTGGAGGGGTGGGGCCACATGAAATGGTACCACAGGCCAGATCCGGCCTGTGGGCCTTAGGTTGGGAACTCCTGGGCTATAGTCTTCTCTCAGAGTCTTTTATATCATCTCATACATGAGATCCCATTTAAATTATTTTGGCTGATAATTAACGATAGATCTTTCCAATTGCCACAAGCTCCCCTAGGCCCGTGATGGCTAGGATCTATTAATTGCCATTTTTGTTGGCGTATAAGCACACTCCGTTTCCCCTCTTAAAATACACCAGAAAAACAGAGTGTGTCTTATAGTCTGATGCATCTTATACGGCAGGCAAATACAGTAATACCCTGCATAACGAACGCTTTGCATACCAAAAATTTGCATAACAAAGCATTTTTTATGCAGGGGCGATACCCTGCATAATGGAAAAATGTTTATTATGCGGGGTTTTCATATGCCAGGGTTATATAACTGCTCAATGGAACCCCAGTTTATGAACTTCCCCCCCGTTATGCGGGGTACCACCAATGGTACCCTGCATAACAAAAACATTCGCATAATGAAGCGATTCGTGGAATTGAGTTTTTTCGTTATGCAGGGTTCTACTGTACAGTATTTCTTGTGGAAGCCATAGACAAAATGGAAATAAATTGTGACTCCACTGTCCAACATCTGCACTGGTTATTGTTTGCCACCCCTCCTGAATGTTGTTAGGGCTAAAGCTCCTATAGACTTCCACAAGTGGTAAGGAGGAAGGAAAAAGCTCTTAGGCAACATTGAATCACAGGATGAGGCTAATCTGTAAAGAGTTTTCTTGGTTCCAACCAAAGACCTATCAACTTAGGCACTCCATTCCCATAGTGGTGAACCTTTTGGCTACTGGAAACTCACAAGGCACATGAGTATAATTGCAGCCTCTAACTCAGGGGTCAGCAACCTACAGCCCATGGGCCAGATCTGGCACATGGGCACAAATCATCCAGCCCCCCTCCCTCGCTCCCATTGCTGCTGGAAGCAGCGTAAACAGCCATAAAATGTGTCCATGACTAACATAAACACGTTTATGACAGTCGTGGATGCTTTTTATGGCAGCATTTACAGCGGGCTCCCCCCCCCCCCAGTCTGGCTCCCTCAACTGTCTGAGGGAACGTGACCCGGCCCCCAATGCATAAAGGTTGGCAAGTCCTGCTCTAATCTGTTTTCCCCAGCAATGGAAACCACAGAGCTATACTGTCTCTGAGCTATACTGTCTCTAACAATGGATCAACATGAAGTCATTGTGATTAGAAGTTCCTGATGGCCTTAAGTTTCATGAATTTATTGACACCCTATGGGGTAAGAAAGGAAGTAAAGAAGAAGAAGCCTTCTAAAGCAATCCAAGTTGACAGCCTTCCATACATCTTGAGGTAGCAAATTCTACCCCTTAACTATGGCCAATGCCCATAGCAGGGATATCTTTCATCAGCCCCAAACTCTCCTCCCTTCAGCTTCAGGGAATGACTTTCAGCACTACCTGAAACTTGGAAATGGAATTCCCAGTACCTCTGATCTAGCAGGATTTCAGGGATGGAGCTGGAGGCAGACAGGGAGCCTCTTCCCAGCTGGATTTGGACATTTTGCAGGCAACAGCTTCAAAGCAGCTGGTAGTACTTGCAAAGTTTCATACCTGGAACCATCTCAGATGTCTGAGAGAAGAACTTGGCGACAAGAGAGACCCTGACATCCTGCCTGGATACTATTATCTGTGGTTCCCAAATCTGATTTTTTGGGATAGAGGTGAAAAGACGCTGATGGAGAGGGATGGGTTCTGTGCTGAGATGCTTTACTATTACTTCACAGCAGCTGTTCCCAATATGATGCTCTCCAAATTCTGCAACAACTATAAAGGCCATCCAACAGTATCAGTTATCGAAGATGATGTAAATGGTAATCCAAAACATCTTGAAAGCACCATGTTATGGAAGACTACTCCAAGGTCTACCAGTGTTTCCCAAATGCTGGTGTTTGGACTTCAGTTCCCAGAAGCCTAAGCCAGTATACTGACTGATCAGTGCTTTGGGGAATTGACTTAAGCTTCTGGGAATTGAAGTCCAAACACCAGTATTTGGGAAACACTGGTCTAAGCCATATGTTATGCTTATTACTTACCACTTAGCCCCTCACTCCCATTTTAGTGGGGAAATGTCTGGGATCAAACCTACTTAGAGCATCTATGTACAAACCACACAATCTGTTTTGAGGTATAGTCCATGCTTTCACCAGAAGTGAGGTCAGATACTGTCTAGCTCAGGGATTCTCAACCTGCGGTCCATGGCACCATTTCATGTGGCCCACCACCACCTCCACCACGCCCAGAAGTGCCATGTGGTGGAGGAAGGGCAAAATGGCCATCCAGCCCCTGAAGCTGTCTGAGGGAGCATGACCTTGCTCCCGGCTTAAAAAGATTGAGAACTCCTGGTCTAGCTGTTGGGAAGGTTGCGTTTGGTTTGAAAATTCCCAAAATTCCCAGGCAGCCTGGAGAAGTAACTTTCCCAAGCTCTGGTGCTGTTTGCAAGAATCTGATTCCCACAGCCACAAAATCCCAGGGTTTTTTTTTCTGTCTGCAGCTTCTTACTTTACATCCTTTGGCATTCATGGAATCGATAGTGCGGCGGATAGCAGGGTTGGGTGGTTCTATGAGTTCCACTTGCGTGCGGACATTTAGTTCCAAGTAAGGACCAATCAGGAAGTAATTCTCGCCCCATTCATCCAGTGTAATCTTGGCTTTGGTCTGGATAACTGTGTAGATCCCACCAACTAAAAAACAACAATAAGAAGAGGTGACATTAGTTTCCTATTTAGATCCTTATAAACAATTTCCACCCAACAATCTGTGTATATAAGCTGGCATTTCAGAGCCAAGAACCCAGACCAGGATATGACCACACGACGCTTTACCTAACAAGGTAAGAAAAATCATGCTAGGACCCAACATTTTGTCCCTAAAGTATCCAAGCAGATGCTTTTGAAACATTTACAAATGTGGAATCTATAATCAAGACCACCTATGATCCTGAGTTATTGAGTGCCAAAAGGAAACCAGGTACAGGTTGCCTCCCTTATTTGCGGGGGATATGTTCCAAGACCTACTGTGGATAGCTGAAACTGCAGGTAACAGACAACCTTAGATTTTATGTTGTAGAAAGTGGCCTCTAGTGGTCATTTCATGGTAGTGTGCCATAGCAATACATATACAGTACGTAGTACTGTATATATTTCAGGATTTTTATCGAACCCTGAAGACCCTTGGCAATACATAAACCAACTAAATATCACAAAAAGGTAATTTAACAGTTTTAGAAGCCATCAAACATAATAAAGAGGGGAAATATGTATTTTAAGGAAAAAACAGACAATACAACTGGAAGGACTGCATAGTGTACTCTACTCCCAATATTTCTGACTGGAGCTCTTGAACCTACATTCCACATGCATGACGTGTGTCATAACACATTCTAACAGAAGGGGCCTCTTTGGGAAGACTTGGGTACAATTATAGTGTGGATGGTAACTGAAAAATCTAGCCAAGCCGAATTGCTACCCAGCATACCTGGAGGGCACCTCAGATTGAGGATGGCTGTGGGAAATGGTTGCCACTGGTATGACTTACAGGGAACTCATGCACATGAAATGAAAAAATGCTACATGTGTTTGATGCCTGTGCATTTTTTCCACATTGAACATTACAACAGAAGCATGAATAACTCCTCCATCCAGTTGTTGGTGCTTTGGGAATGGGTGAAACCAATTTGATGGTACTTGCCAAGAAATGGAGGGGAAAGATGTACGCATCAGCCAGCTCAGGAAACATGTAGCTCAGACAATTGGGTTTTTAAGTCAGGTGCTATTATTGTCTATATACGCATTGATGGGCAACATTGGCACTCCAGGTGTTCTTAGTCTTTAATTCCCAGAAGCTCAAGTCAGTACACCTGTTGATCAGGGCTTCTGGGAATTGAAGTTCAAGAACATCTAGAGTGCAAAGGCTGGCCATCACTGGTATAGAGTAGATTTTAAGGTCCTGTGGCCCTGCAGATGTGTTCAGTTCTATTCAGTTCTCTTCTGAGAAATCACATTATTTACAGGTCTTGCTGGCTATCGACCACGTAAGAATCTTGGCTTCCTCTGCTAAATTCTCCTCTTGTTTTCAAGACCTTAAGAGGCTTGGCTCTTTAATGCCACTTTCAAGCCAGGTAATTTAAAAGATGGGAAAGGAAAAAACTCTACTCCATAAATAATGTAGAAGAGATTGGCGGGGAAGGAACACTGCAAGATGAAGAATGTGGGGGTGTTTGTATGTGCACCTAAGGCTGAGGATTCAGGGATGTTGAAAAAGACAAAATTTCAGAGTGCTGAGAAACGGCCTGTTTAGGAAGGGATTAGTCACTTGAACCCTCCAAGGTCCACTCTTGTTTATCATGGGATGAGGAAACTCTGGACTTCCACAGTCTTCTATTGACAGAATCCATGCAAGTGAAAGAAGTTGACATCGCTGTTAATGAAACAATTTGTATAGTGACACGATGCCTCAAACCTACACCAGTTGAGAAAATATATCCTCTTGTTGGTATTGCTCCACTTGATAAGGAGAGAAGTAGCAGCAGATGCTGAGAGGACTAAGCAAGAGAATTACCTTTGACACCCTCTGAACAGATATGTGCCTCAAGTCCACCAATTCAGATCTGGGAAGAGCTTTATGGCAAGCTCTTGAAGGTGCGCAAGAGCAAAATCAAATTAGAAGATGTTGGAAGGAGCTCACTGGACAGAGAATAACATTAAAGGAGGATATGGCTGATGAAGCCAACCTTCCCTATGTCACTTGGAAGACCCTGAATAGACTGAAAGTTGAAGTTCCTAAATATAAGTCCAACTTTTAAATGGGGGCTGCTGGCAGAAAAAACAGCCATATTAATGTGGAGAGATCCACTATCCAGCTCATCTGCTGGTCTGCCAGTTACAACTGGAAACATGTACCAATGAGGATTTAAGTTTGGCCAATGACAAGGTCAAGAAGGTAGCTTCATTTTGGCCGTTTAAAGTCTGAGGTAGACATGAAATAAGAAGACAGACAGCATTAGAAGGGATGAGTCTTGTGTCTCAAAGCACCTGGAGGGCCAAAACCATGGAGAGTCAAGTAGGAATGATGTTCTAGGTTGGACACTGATGGTAAACTTTGGCACTCCAGATGTTCTTGGATTTCAATTACCAGAGGCCCAAGTCAGCACTCCTGCTGATCAGGGCTTCTGGGAATTGAAGTTCAAGAATACCTGGAGAGCCAAGGTTCGTCATCATGGTTCTACGACTACACTTCCCACCCACACTATCCAGCACATCCAACAGGAATGGTTCATGAAACGTGCAGTCTAAAAACACCTGAAGGGATGCAGTGGCTCTGTGACAGATAATATGTTTATGATAGCATGGGTTTTCATGGGCTCTAGCACATCTTTATCAGTCAGATGGAGTGTAATCCAGAATGTCCAGTACAGGGATTCTCAATCTGTGGCATGTGGGCTGGATATGGCCCTTGGCACGCTTTCATGTGGTCCACCTCCACCTCCACCACACCAGGAAGTGCCATGTGGTGGAGGAAGGGCAAAATGGCCATCCAGCCCCCGAAAGCTGTCTGAGGGAGCGTGACCCGGTGCCTGGTTTAAAAAGGTTGAGAACTCCTGGTCCAGTATATATATACAGAACACATGGAGACTACAGATAGTGGCGTTAAAAATGTAAAGGTCGCCCTTGCTCAAAAGCCAGTTGTATTTAGGGTTTGGTGCTCATCTCCATTTGTAGCGAGCCAAAGAGTCGGTGCTGTATGCGTCTGTAGACATTTACAGGCAACTTAAATACAAAAAAGTACTATGACCAATTCCTACCCAACACTTACTTTCCATTTTTTATCGCTCTCTGAAATCACAGCCCATACCTCCACATTCAAACCTGGGAACTATATAACATTGTTCAGAATCTGGATAACTTTTCAAAATACTGTACTGTACATTTCAGATGGAGTACTGTATATACTCGAGTATAAGCCTAGTTTTTCAGTCCTAAAATGAGGTCAAAAAAGTGGACTCAGCTTATACTCTGATCATTGAATGCAATGGAAATAGAAGGCAGTGGCTAATAGCCTTCACCACCCACTTCTCTTGTCCTGTCCTGTCATCGGCGTATCTCAATCGGCATGGAGAAAACTCCTTTCTGCTGCATCTTATTTTCATGTACCATGTTTTGATTATTGAAATTAACTAGCAGTTGCTGCATTTACCACCCTTGGCTTATATCCAGGTCAATCTATTTTCCTGGTTTCTCAGATCAAAATTAGGTACCTCGGTTTATATTCGAGTCAGCTTATACTTGAGTATATACGGTAAGCTAAAACTGACTACAGGCCTTTTTGGCAGGTTTTCCCTGCAGTAGATTAATGTGTTTATGTGTTTAAGGCAAGAGGGCAGGGTAACTAATTGCTACAAAGATTTTGCTACTTTATGTGCTCCCAAAGGCAAAGAAGAGAGATGGTATATGCCAGGCATTTGCAATCTCTGGCCCATTGCCAATTAACAATGGCTGAAATTCTGTTGCTTAACATAAAATTTGAAATAATGAAGGAAGAAAACATATTTCCTGATACTCATGACTTCTCATATTTTTCTTTTCAAGGAAGCTAGAATAGCAAATACCAATTTTGTAAGGAAAAAGCCTTAAGGCCTATAACTATGTAGTCCAGTATTTCCATCTCATCTTTATTTATTTATTTAAAATATTTATATCCCACCTTTCTCTTAAAAGGTCCTAAAATTCCCAGACAATGATTTCCCTCAGTTATTACGAACTAGTTCAATACTACACAAGTGATGTTTGGATACATTAAAATGATGGATTTTGATTTATTTACCACATTTTTTATTCTTGCCTCACCTAAAAATGCTGTTAAATGAAGAAAGGAGGTAGCACCAGAATACATGCACTAAAACAGGGGTTCTCAACCTATGGCCCAGGGGCCAGATGCGGCCTGCGACACCATTTCACGTGCCCCCCCCCTCACACACCTGGAAGTGCCATGTGTGGCAAGCAGGGCAAAATGGCCACCCAGCCCCTGAAGCTGTCTGAGGGAGTGTGACCCGGCCCTTGGCTTGAAAAGGTTGAGATCCCCTGAACTAAAAAGTCCAGGAAATGGAAACTAAGGAAAGAAACCAAACTCGGTCACAGGATTTTTGGCAACAAGTTCAAGAAGTCATCGATAGGACATAGAGCAGGATTTAAGTCCAATGGAACGAATTACTACTTCCTTTTCTGCAGTGGCTCATGTGGTTAAGATCCTGAACTTGACGACTGGAAGGTTGGCAGGTCAGCAGTTTGAGACCTGAGTCCTGCATGATGGAGTGAGCTTCCATCTCTGTCCCAGCTCTTGCCAACTTAGCAGTTCAAAAGCAAGAAATTTCAAGTAGATGATTAGGTACCACTTTGATGGGAAGGTAAACATCATTCCATACACTCCTAGGTATGCCTGCCACGTGTCCATGGAAATGTCTGCAGTCACAGACAGTACTGGTTCTTTTGCTGTAAACAGAGATGAGCACTGAACCCTAGAGTCAGATATAACTGGCTTTCAAGCATGGGTGACCTTTACCTTTACCCTTTCTGTGGTAGTCACAGCAGTAGCAAAGAGAAGCAAAAAGGGAAAAGGGGATGGTTTTCATTAGAGTTGGATCTGGGTGAAGTGGAGAGATCCCTGCGTGGTGGTCACAGCTGGATTAAGAAAGCTCCTCTCATGCACTGAATATGAGTCATGAGCAGCATGATTTCTATAAGGGGTGGGTGCCATTTTCAAGCAGGATAAATGCAGACATCACAGCAGAGGTCACAGGACTTTGCTGCTCTCTTTGGCCTTAAGAAAAACCTAAGCTGGGAGCCTGCCATCAGATGCCACTAAAGGACAGTGCATGACAGTGTGTTTTCTGTCTAGGTCCCCAGCAACCCAAAAGCCTAGATGCCTGTAGGCCCTGTATAACTTGCTGTGCAATTCTCCCCAAGGGGCTGCAGTGTCTCAGTGGTTAAGAAGCTTGCCTTGTTAGCTGGAAGGCCGGCCAAGTCAGCAGTTCGAGACTAAGCAGAGTCCCTCCACCCTAATTAATCATGAATAAGATTTCATCTCTTGATAAATTTCAGTTTGCAATCTGCCCCATCTTCTGGGCTCAGGGCAGGCATCAATATTAGTTGATGTAAAAGTAAAATGCCCTAATATGAAGCATAATACTGTAGAAGAATACCTAAATCCAATCCATACTTGTTTGGCCCAGTGTATTAAAGGCTACTCCCATTTTTTTTAATGAATTGCTCAGGATCCGACTAATGATTTGCCACTCTTATCAGGCTTTGTCCTATGGATAATACAGATTCTGACTGATCTAATGGTCACCTGAGGACGTTTTGGCAAAGGTGGTCTTTAAGGTAAACAAGAAACACTGAGCTTTATAATTGCTGTATACATTAAAGCTAGCACTTTGAATTGTGTCCAAATGACAATGTGGAACCATGGTAGCTACTAGAGTGCTACTTAACATGTTTTCAGGAAGCTCAGCATTCAAAAAAATAAGCTACCATATTCTATATGCAATGCAAGTCTCCTGAAATCCATCCAAGCCAAACTCTTTCCCAGTGGCGGCTCACAGTCTGGGTGGAGTGGGGGGTCATCTCACCCCACTGAGAGCCGATGCCTTTTGTAGAGCATACCATTTTCAGGCGCTAGATCTGAAGCATACTTTGCTGATTTGGGGAAGCAAACAGGGTGGGAGAAAGGAAGACATGAATGGCATGCATTGAGAAGCAATGCATGCACTAAAATAAGTGAGACTGCTGGTTAATGATGTATAACCATTCAACACAGCAGGGATGCAGGGAGAAAAAATAGACTATGGTAGCTTAATGAGGTAGCGGGAAGACAAAGGAGGCATAGGATGTAGAAGCCTGGTCCTCTGTTTGACAGAAACCCACAGCATACACTTAACTATTTCCATGCTTTGAGTGGACAAGGCATATTTCTAAGATATGTGCTAATCTCATGAGGGCTAGAAGCTTGGTTTGATTTCAGATAAAAAGCCAATGCCTATACCTAATTGCTTGGCCCAACCAGGGTAGAATCAATATACAGTACTGTATACAAATGCTGACTTATCCTACATTGACTGATTTAACAGATTTGTTCTAGCTGGATTTAGCAACTGGGTTTACCTAAGATGTTTGCATATTCCCACATGTTTTATTTTTGTGCTAGGCAGCACAGATTCCTATGATGGAGCAGAACCGTGACACTAGGCAGTGTACAGTTGCTAAGGGAGGTCCTGCCAACCCAACCTGCCACGTGCTGCTTGGAAGCAGGCACCCTCTCCTGAAACTGAGTATGAAGCTACTCTTAAAGACAAGGTAACATTTGAGCAAATCCCTTATGGGACAAGAATAGTGTGATGTTCTTGACACACATTTTTGTGTCTGGGTGGGGACAAGTTAGGGGGCAACTATCTTGCATTCCAGGGGCTGTGGTGACTCAGTCGTTAAGAAGCTTGCCTTGTCAGCTGGAAGGCTGGCAAGTTGGCAGTTCGAGACCCGGGTACTGCATGACAGATTGAGTGCCCATCTCTGTCCCAGCTCTTGGGGACATGAAAGGAGCCTTGTTTGGGCATTCCCTGAGTGGAGTTTCTCCACCAAAAATCCTTTCAACCCAGAATAATTTCTGACATGAAATCATCCTCATCCTCATCCTCACCACCTTGCATTCCGTATCCAGAAAGAACATGCAAAGCATGTGTTCAAACCCTGGGGAACAAGCCAGGAGAACTTTGGCCTCCAAAGGGGTCACGTCCTTAAAATTACATTTAGGAGCTCACACTGTAGCACTGTGACACTATTGACAAATAAACTGAATGGAGAGGAATCCCCAATGAGGCCCCTCATTCGCACTGAAGTAACACACTGCCTGTTTCAGTAACCCCACCCCCTCAACCTTTCCTGGCCCAGGTCAGATGATGATAATAGTGGGAAGCAGCCTAAAATAACTTCCATCAGGATCCTGATTCCTTCAGTAAAAACCATTCTGGAGACATACAGAGACTCAATCCGAAACCACAGAGAGTTCAGTGTGTACATTCTGAGTTGTGGCAACCTAACCCATTGGCCAGAAATACTCAGCCCAACAGGACATTACTGCCTCTCATCATCCCAGATATTAACACCAATGAGAAGGTTTTATAACTGAGAGAGTACAAGAACAAGGAAATGAAGACTATGATATAGTGCGAGCAATGGGTACAAAGCATCATAGATCTGTTATAAAACTCTCTTAGTATTTGCATACAAGTTCAAAACACGTAAAATAAACATGATCAACTGCCCACAGTATACCTTCCTTCCATAGACAGAGGGCAACTTTCTTGGAGGAATGTAGTTTTAATTGGTTTTAACTGTGGATTTTGAGAACTTTTAGAATTTTAGCCTGTACTGTTTTTGTTTTTTAGGATGTGTTAAACCGCCCTGGTCGCCTTTGGTGAAGAGGGCGGTATAGAAATTTAAATAAATAAAAAAAATAAACTTCTCCTTTACCCAGGGAAGCTCTCCATATTTTTGAACTGCCTTTTTCAAGCATCCCAAATATTGCAAAGAAACTCTATAGACAGGACAGCTCATTCAGATACTGTACAGAACATCATATAAATACTATGACACAACTAGTACATTCTCATTCTTTGCAGATGAAGTAGATCAGAATATGGAAAAGTGACTCTCCAGCTTCTGTAGTACAGTATGTTCATATTCTGAACACCTACAAAGGGCTTATGAGAAATAAGAGGTTTGATTCCTCAGCAGTTTTTGCTCCAACACTAGACAGCTTAGAATCCATGTTAAGAGAACCTCTGGCAGCTTAGTTCCCACAATACGTCTAGTGTTTTTTCTCTCCAATGCAACATTAGATCCTTCTTGCTTCTTTGCAAAAAACCAACAACTCTTCCCTTCACTCACTCGGTAGCATCTCTGATAAGAAAATCCACTTTCCAGCTCTGGCTGTTCATATTTCCAGATGACTGAATGATTAGGCTGGTTTTCTTGAAGCCCCTGAGACAATCTGACTCAGAAACAGCTCAACAGGTCTTGTTCCCGGCCTCTCCTAGTAACCATCTTTTGAACCCAAAACAGAATCTTGAGTATTCCAGTTTCTGGTCACCAATTCACCATAAACCACTGAAATCTCAGCACTTTCCTAATAAACCCTCTTTTCTAAGAAAAGCAACCCTATTACTGTACTGTACTTACCTTTATTGGCCACTTCCCAAGCCACCTCGAAAAGGACAGCATTCTCCAGGTCAAGTTCATCTTCCCAGTCCTCCAACCCTGTCAGGGAGGTCACGGAGAGGCTGCGGGCCAGAGGCATAGCACCCAGCGGATGAAAGCAAGGGACGCCAAGGGGGCGAGAGGCTTAGGGTTCAGCCTTGAGGATGAGGGAGGAAGAAAGAAAGAAAAATGGATCATTCCAAGTGTTGTAGAAGGATCACTTTCTCAAACTGGAATTTCAGAAAGGCCCCTTGGAATCTTAGATCCTGAGTCTTATCCTGGGTCTGAATAAACCCCCGTTTGACTCAGAGTATGTTCAACTCATCTTCTCCATCTTATTTCCCAGAGTACTTGGAAACTATACAGTCATTTAAAATCATAATAAACCAATTGTAATCTCCCCCACCCCCACCCCCCCAAAAAGGGGGTCAGATTCCTTCTTCCTTCCAAGAACCTAGGAGATCTACCTCCTCTCTACTCCTATGATTTTCTTGGTTGGCTTCATTTAATATTGAGTAACAGCAACAGCTGAGGGTGGGAAGCAATAAGACAGTGGAAAGGGTGGCCTCTAAGCTGTGCCAATGCAACACTTAAGAGATGGTGGAGCAATACCTTTTCTTATAGGACTGACTATAGGAAGGCTCCCTGAAGATCAGATAAGCAGCGAAAGAAAAGTGGACTTTTCTGTCCTTTAAAACAAGCAGACCTTGACTGGGTGTTTATTTTGTACCAAGTTATGGACAGCCAAGGGGTGGAGGGGGAGAGGTGTCAAAGAATTAAAATAAAAAAGAAACAGACAGATGGGAGTCCTACTTTAAAAAAACTATTAAAACTGAACGGAGGAATGCATCATAAAGGATTGCAAGTGTACGGTCTGGAAGTAAGGGATGACATAGGATCTTGCGGAGGGGGGGGGTTTGCAAAGAGGCATGCTAGGAAAGCAAGCAGGAGGAGGGAGGTAAATGGATCAGGATTTTGGAAGGAAGTAAAAAAAAGCATAAAAACTGCACCCAAAAAAAAGTTAAGGTGGAACAAGAATGAGTGCAGGGTTAAAAAGAAGAAAAATCTGGGTGTCCTTAAAAAAATCAGCATGGTCCATTCGAGGTTAGAAGGAGGGGATGATGCAGGAAGGGGGGATCTCCCTGGATCTCGGGGATCCCGACCGTACTTACCTTTTTGCAAAGGAGAACAAAATCACACTCCCACTCCGCCCTCCCCCCCACCAAGAACTCCAGACCCAGCCGGGCAGAAGCTCCACCCACTCTAGGGCGTGGCACGGCAGGGGTAGCTCCGCCCCCCCTCTCTCTGTTCTTTCCCTATTTTTTTTAACTCTGCCGCAGTCGCTCTTGGCTCTCTCATTGGCTGGAACGGGCCTCCCATCAGGCGTCGCTGACCGAAAGGAAGAAGGGCAAAAGAGGAAAAGGAGGTTGTGGGCAAGGCCTTAAAGGGGACGTGACCGCGGTATTTTCCAGGAGGGAAGATGGATGGGGTTGGTGGGGAAAGTCAGAGGCACGTGGCGAGGAAAACGCGTATCAGAGAGCCAGGGGAGAGGGATGAGCGATGAAAGATAGAATGGAGGGGAAACTATCAAGTTATGGCGACTTTATGAATGAGAGATCTCCGATATGTTCTCTCCTTACCTTAACAGCTCTGTTTAGCTCTTGCAAACTCAAGTCTGTGGTTTCCTTTTGGGAGTCAATCCACCTCCCGTTTGGTCTTCCTCTTTTCCTGCTGCCTTCTACCTTTCCCAGTAGTATTGCCTTTTTTGCAGACAAGCCTATATTCTCATGATGTGCCCAAAGTAGAACAGCCTTAGTTTTATCATTTTGGCCTCCAGAAATAGTTCGGACTTGATTGGCTTTAAAACCCACTTGTCAGTGGTCCTATAGTTGCACATCCTGGCATCTCCTTTCTTTATTGAGTATTGCCTTTCAGTGGGCCATAGTTTGTTTTCTCTATTTGTTGCAAATTATTTTTAGGATTTTGACATTTTCAGGCTGTGGTTTAAAATAGCTACTGTATACAGTAATACCTCAGATAACATTAGTATCGAATAACACTAAAATCGCATAACATTAAGCAATCTGGGGGGAAGAATTGCATCGGATAACATTAAGATCCTATGGGATGCATCGGATAACAACCGCTAAAGCCTGTGTGGTTACAATGTATCTCTATGGATCCCATAGGATTTTAACATAAATAGGATAACACTAAAAATCGTATAACACCAAGACTTGTGGAACCAGGTTTTAGTGTTATCCGAGGTTTTACTGTATTGGTATTCCATCTACTCCTGTTGATTTTTTTCTTCTTAATGCTTTCAGACCAGATTTCACTTTACTTTCTATAATAACAGGCTCTTCATCATAGGATTTTTCTCACTATTAACCATGCTGGTTAGTGGGACTTGCAATCCAACAACATCTGGAGGGGCACATGTTCCCCACTCCTGTAATAATAGATAACTCAGAGAGGAATCCTCAAACAGTATAAAATAGGAATAGATCCAAACTCAGTGGTTCATGAGGCATGTTCTGCTTTTGTTGCTCATAGAACAACAAAACCAGTAGCATGAGGTCAAGCTGATTTTTAAAAAATGTTAAAGTGAATAAAATAAAATTAATTCACACCTTTTAAAATCTTCAACTTGTGTGCTAACTCCAGGAAACAATTTTTTAAAAAAAAAATGCAAAAGCAAAAATGTCATTATAATGGTTTCAAAACTTGCTCAAATTGTCCTTACATTAGGACTGGAGAACACATAGCCCAAAGGACTTCAGATTCCATGAGCACTAGATAACATAGATCAGTAATTGTTAACGTTTTCAGGTTGCCGGACCACACCTCCTGGGCAGCTTATTGGGCTGGTCATGTGGTTCCTCCCACCTGGAAGCAAAACATGTGCCATGCATGCAAAGAACACATTTAGCAACGTTCTGCATATGTTTGGTGTGTGGTTTACTTCCGCTTCTTGGAGCGGCGAGGGCGTTGGGAGCTGGATGAATTGGTGTCAGGGGCCGGATGAATTGGTGTCGGGGGCCGGATGAATTGGTGTCGGGGGCCGGGTCTGGCCCATGGGCTGTAGGTTGCGAATGCCTGACATAGATGAAGCTACAATTTGAAAATGTCTGGATTATCACATGTTCCCCATTTGTGGTGTGAGACTTTAGTGGACAGTAAGCTGTGTCCTTCCAAAAACACCATCTAGTTGGCATTTGGAGAGAGTTTGCAAAGGATTGCAATAGCTTGTTATTAGGGAACATGGTAAAGACAAATTATGTTTTCCAGTACAGATGAGCTTGTCAGTGTCAGCACAGTATGGAGACTGATCTCAGTTTACAATTGGGTTTTACATTTTCAAAAACAAATGATCCATACCACGGGGCCTACACAAGAGGAAATCTGGAACCATCACATCACCTGCCTGAGTCTTAGTTATATGTATGCATACTTTTCCTCTAGTATATCTTAGAATATTGTAAACATGATTTTAAGTTAGTTTTTTCACTTCCTCCCCTTATTTTAGACAGCCTCTCCTGATGAAAAAATGTGTCCATTTCACAAGCCTGCAACCATTTTCCTGCCATTTTGATGAGCCTAATAAATATTTTACTCCAATACATGTTTTGGAATTTCTCTTCCTAGTAGCATGTCTGGATCCGGCTACCGAATGCAAACCCCCTTTTCTCCACTTCCACCCTAGTAACTATAACGCACGACAGCAAACTTCGTGCAGCCTAGAAATTGTCAATGGAAGCCTCATTTAAACCAATAGGAGCAAAGCCACAGCTCCACCAATAAGCTTTCAAGGAGGAATCCCAAGGTTACGGATGGCACCGCCTCCGTTGGCCCAGCAACAGGATTAATTATGCCTACACCGATTGGTCCAAAGACTTTGGGCCACCTGAAGGACAGTAGAAATACCCAATGACACCGCCACAATATTTTGATTGGCAGTAAGCCTGGCCAATGGGCACTTGCTGCCAATCTTGGCAATGCCTTGCCCTTCCCAATAGAAATTGACCTTGGTAACACAATAGCGATGAATTGCAGTACTTGCCGTGGGAAAATGTACGGTCAATTGGCGTGTTTTAATACCAATTTAAAAAAACGAAACAATTAAAAAAACAGCACCCCTAATTAACATAACATTCGGCCAATAGAAAATCAAGTCCGCTGTAGAGAGGAATGTTTTAATGAATGATCAGCAGCTCGACCAATGGTGGATCAGGTTATGGGCGGGACCTTCTCGTCTCAGCCAATCGAATGGTTTTGATTTGAAGCATGGGCATCTGCACCTTCGCGGTTGATTTGCATATTAACGCCAGTGATCCGTTTTCTGGAAGACATTGAGACTACTACATAATGGCAGTTTCCCCCCTCGCCTCCAATGGCGCCTTCTCCACACCTCCTATATTACATTTGCTGATTATTTGCCTCATGTCAAATCGGTCTGGAGATACAGTACTGTAATGCGGTTTCAACCCGAACGCTCTTGTTTGATTGTCAGCTTAGTCAACCAATGGCTTTTTCCTTCCCCACGCAAGAACCAATGACTAGAGAGAAGACTGGGACCTTGTTTTGATTGATATGTAGCTAAGCCAATGAATATTCACATACGAAAAGAGACACCCTCTTCCTCACTCCGATTGGCCAGCTTTCCCTGAACAAACCAATAATATTTCAGATTCCTGTCAAAAAGCACGCCTTCAACACTGATTGACAGCTTCTGATTCCCGGCCGGGAGCGACCATCTCGTGGGTTGCGGGCGTACGTGAGGGGGAGTAGAAGCCCCGCCCTTCACTCCCCGGTCCGGCCAATGGAGATTGAACTTTGATGGATGGAAGGGTTTTTTCTCCATCAGCCCATCAGGCCGCCGTTCAGCCAATGAATACCTCGAAGGCGGGGTTTCTTTCTCTTTCTCCCCCTACTTGACCTTTGAGTGACAGCGCCACCGCCCAATGGCTTGCCTAATCCCCTCCTTCTGCTCGAATAGGCGGGGGAAGTCGGGCCTGTCTCTCTCTCTTTCTGTGTCTCATTCGCAAGATGGCGGAGGCTGCAAACTGCATCATGGAGGTGAGGGGGGTATATATGGGAGCGGGTGGGAAAGATGAGAGGGGAGGGCTTGAAGCAGCGCAGGGCCTCACCGGGGACCAACCGTCTTTTATAGGCCCATCATCAAACCCTGAGGGCGAGTGGGTCCCCTGACACCCCCCCAAGACCTCCTTTCAATTGAACCCCCCGCCATTTCTTCAAAAAAACCGTTGGTCGTTTGACTGAGCCCTTAAAGCGTCTCACCCTTCCTAGTCATCCCCTCCAAGAGCTTTTTTTCCCCACATAGTTTTTTTTTTGCTGCCCCACAAAAACTCGGAACCACCGTCCTGACTAGCCTCGTTTTCTTTATCCGTCCCTCCCCTCCTTCACCTTTCCAACCCAAGGAGCCTTTTCTCCTCACACATCATTTTCCCCAGGGAAAATGAGGCCACTATCTCCCCCCTCCCGTGGGTCTGAATCTAGGTGAACTTCCTTTGGTAGCTTTAATATCGAAGAAGGTTCTGTATTTGGGGTTTCTTCAAGATACGCCCGTTTGGCTGCATTCAGACGTGCACTCGCGTGTTTACCCCCCCCTCCCACGTCATAAAGTTTAGCAACCCCTCGATCCCCCCCCCAAAATGTGATTTCTTTCCTCTTAGCAGCCGCATGGCACGCTTTGCCCCATAGGACCCCGCCTCCTTTGGCTCACAGAGGTCCGCCCCCGGCAGCTCCGTAGAGACGTCTTCTCCCCATTTCTCCGACTTGCATCTCCTTTCCCGCGTTCTCCTGGCCCCCGGGTTGGTGTTCCCGACCCGCAAAGGTTCCGTAGTCACGCGTGTGTTGCTTCCCGCTGCTTCCACCCACGCAGCCCACTCGCCTCATTGCAGCCAGCCGTCTGGGCTGGATCCTTCCACCACCACCCCGCCATAAAAACAGCCGCCGCACTTGAGGGCTTTGTCCTTCGCGATGGCTTCCTTCATACTTCTGGGACGTTTTTTTTCCTTGTCATTATTCTGCGGGTCTCACAGAGTTAATTATGCTTATAACATATTATAGGGCATCCTAGGTGGGTGAAACCTTTGAAATGGTAGCCGTGTTAGTCTGTGTTTCAAGCATATCAGAGAAAAAAATCGTTGTGGCTTTTTAAACACTAACTGGTGTATTTTAATGTTGGCTTTCGTGGATCAACATTAAAATGCAGCAGTTAGTCTTTAAAGTGCCTTTTTTGTCTTTTTTTATTTACTCTGATATGCTTGAAACCTTTGAGCTCATTTAACATTCTGTTAAATCTCCCCCCCTCAATTGTCCAATTTCACTTTATACGTAATACCTCATATAACATTAGTATCGAATAACACTAAAATCGCATAACATTAAGGAATCTGGGGGGAAGAATTGCATCAGATAACATTAAGATCCTATGGGATGCTTCAGATAACAACCGCTAAAGCCTGTGTGGTTACAATGTATCTCTATGGATCCCATAGGATTTTAACATGCATCAGATAACACTAAAAATCATAAAATACCAAGACTTGTGGAACCAGGTTTTAGTGTTATATGAGGTTTTACTGTAATTTAAAAATCTGCCTTTTATCTCTGGACAGCCTCTGAAATCCTCAGTTTTATGAGGTGAGGTGGTAGTATTCTCATTCTGCTCATTGTTATACCCTAGGAAGCAGTAGGTACTACCTGTGCAGAACTCTTAAAATACTGTAGCTGGGTTTTACTTTGATAAGCCTATTATACTTTGATGATAGGGGATCGTTAGGATTTTGTTATACCCTCTCCTGATATGGGTAATGTACAATTACAGTAGAGTTAAGTGGAAGTTGATTTCTGGGAAGTCTTGTGCTTTGGTTTCTCTAAAGAGGACAAATTAAGAGGAATAGCTAGTTGTGGGGGAGAACACAAGCTGAGTTGGGGGTTTCTGACAGTCAGTTAATGCTTTTGAAACTTGGGTACCTCTGTGGCAGTTTGGTGGGTTTTACAGGAAGAAAAAGAAGAGAAGGGAAATCTGGACGGGTTTGAATGCCCAAAGTTTCTGAGAATGGGGTTCTCAGGAGGAAAGATCTCTAAGGGGTCTGAGTGTAAGATTTAGTTGTGAAAGTGGTGTTGAGTTGAAATAGACTTTGAGGCAGAAATCGCATGGGACTGGGAGGAGAAAAGGATGTGACTAAGCTGGGGAAGTTTCTTCTTACCGGAAATTGGTATCTCCCCCCTGCCTATTTCACCACGTGGTGTTAAGTTAAAGAACAAAGACATCCACTGTATTGGGACACACTATCAGTAGAGTAGGGTCTGCCTTTTAGGGGGATGGGGGGGGGTAGCACTTGCTATTACCTTCTGACTTTTAATGTTTGAGTAGGTATTAAGTTACCTTTAAGGACTATAATTTCTAGAGTCACCCAGCATCCCTACTGGCCATAAAGAAAACTTTTCCAAGTTCTGTTTTAGATGTTCCAATAGGTAGCTTACATTTCAGCTTTTAATGTAGTACTCTACAGTTATCACATTCCTAGGTGTCTTGGGCAGATGGTGTCTAACTCTTGCTACTTGGGAAGTGGAGGCAGGTTTAGCAGTGCTTCAGATTTACCTAAACCAGAGAGATGACACAGATTTGACTATATGGGTTTGGGAAATAATTTAGTTATCCTTTTTTAATCTGGCCGGGGGGGATGGGGGTTGTTGGCAACTTATGTGAATAGATCCTGTGTTTTTAAGGGCTAGGAATAAAATGAAAAGACTTGAAACTAATGAATATATCTAACATAACTAGAGCAGGGATTCTCAACCTGGGGCCTGTGGAACCATTTCATGTCCTCACCGCCTCCACCACACCCGGAAGTGCCATGTGGTGGACAAAGGGCAAAATGGCCATCCAGTCCCCAAAGCTGTCTGAGGGAGCGTGACCCGGCCCCCAGCTTTAAAAGGTTGAGAACTCCTGAGCTAGAGCAAAGGTGATCCTACAAATGTTTCTTGATTACCGATTCTATCATTCCTCACCATTGGTTGTTCTAGCTGAGGCTGATGAAAATCCCAAGAGCATCTGGAGTTCCAAAACTACCTCATTTGGGCAAGAAGTAGTTTCAAAGGGAAATATAGAATGTCACTGTCCTGTTACATCAAGGATTTTCTCCTGTATACCTTAAATATTCTTGTTTCCCTCAGTTTCTTTAAATCAGGAGTGTGGAAAGTGTGATTCTTCAAATCAGGGATGGCCAAACTGCGGTCCACGGTCCGGACCCGGCCTGTAGTGCCAAATCATCCGGCCTATGGCACTACTGGAAGTGGAAGTAAAACATGCCCTCGCATGTGTATAACCCATATACACATTACGCTACAGTAAATGCACCAACAGCTATCAGAAATGCATTTATGAAGGCTGTGGGCACATTTAAGGGTGGGAGGAACCACATGACTGGCCTGTGGGGCAAAAAGTTTGGCCACCCCTGCTTCAGATAGTTTTGAACTACAATTCTCACTTACTAACTAACATACTCAGTAGTGATAAATACATGGATATAGTTGCAGTCCATCTGGAGGTCTACACTTTGCCCACCCTGTCTGTAAATTGTCATTGCTAGCATGTCCAAGAGGCTTTGAAACAGACCCAGAAAATATCAATTTTATGCCAAACTCTTCATCAAAAGAAATAGATTTGGGGAAGCTTGTTGACATCAATTTATTGGTGTATAACAAAGCAATATGTAGAAGAATCTTTATAATCTAGCATAGTAACCTTGTTAGTATTTTTGTTTCCCCTTTTCTGTTTTTGTTTTGTTATGGGATTAAAACAATCCAATAGGAGGCCTATTTTGCCAGGAGTTATCCCTATTCTGGGTGCTGTAGTTGTGTTGATGATGTCCTCATAGCAGAAAATGCATGCATTATTGTCCTGTGTGAGGAGGGAGGGTTGAGCTTTTGTTGTCTCTCTACCATTGGGTGGGGAACTGCTCTGTTTCTTTCTTCTACCTGTTTTACCATGGCAATCCTGAGACCTGGAACCATGCTCTGGATGCTGCCTTTGACACCTCTATCTGAACTCACACAATCTAGTCTCTGTGTTCTCAACCATCTCTTGCCATTTATTTATTTTTTGCACTGCCCCATTAATGCCACCCAGTCTCTGGCTCAGTTCCCGTTGAGCTCTGAATTGACTTTATTTCCCTTGTTGCTCTCTCCTAGAATTTTGTAACCACGCTGGCTAATGGGATGAGCCTGCAGACTCCGCTAGAAGATGTAAATATCCTTTGAATTCATGAGGGCTAGACTAGTGCCCAGCCCTGGGTGTGGGTGAGGCACCCTAGCCCTATCTAAATCTCTTTTCCTTTCTACCTTGCCACCTTGGCATTGCACCATCCTGTAGCCCCTTTTCTCCCTTGCATTTGTCATGTGTAGTTTCTCCCTGGCTTGTATAGACAGCTTGCTTGGAGGTATTGCTCTTCTTCAGAGCCATTAGGAACAACTTGCTGCTATTTCCCATGAATATAGCCATATTCTTTTCACCTTTTCTGCCCTTGTCCTCCACTCCACCTTCATAAAATTGGTTAAAATTCCTACTCATTCTGGCATGCTTTTGCCTGGTTTTTTCTACTATATATTCTTTTAATTATCATTAGTGACTTTAATTTATATAGTGCCTGTTCAGTCTTGATTGCTTAACAGCACAGACCGGGCGGGTGGGGGCTCCTGGTGGAATATATTTTCTTACACTACTTGCCTTCATGGAGTCAATTTACAATAGGTTGTGTGTGTTCATGCTATTTGTGGAACTTAACTAGAATGGTTAATTGATATAATGTAAATGGGTACAGAGTAGTGGGATACTTGGCTATAAAATTCTGGGCTATTGTTTGAAGATACAGAGAGATGGGAAGGCAAACTAAAAAAGCCTCAGAAAGTTCACACAAAGGAGACTTCCCTTATCTCCCCCCCCCCCCCCCCCGAGATCTTAGCAAGGCTGAACCTTCACATTTCCAGAGAGCAAATTTGTGGGTCTAGTCATTTATTGGTAATAAATGAGAATATAATGACAATTCCAGTTGCAAGCTTAAAAAGTTGTTTGAGGAGATAACAGAAAAGGGGCACCCATTTTCACCTTTCAGTGTTGTCCAAGTAACCCAATTGCTGTGTTTAACCCAGTTGTTTAACTTTACATTTTCTTGTTCAGCAAGCCTATTGATCTCTCCATTGTTTTATAAGTCTCTGTTTATGACACACTTATCTATGTCTAGCACAATTCCTTCACCACCACAAGCTGTACAATTAGAATTTAAGGTGGAAAGTGAACTTATCTGTCCTATGATTTCTGGTTGCAAATCATTGAAGTTTTATAGTACAAATTTAAATTTTCCCCTCTTTCATATTTATCGATTTTAAAAAATCCTAGCTACAAAGTTCTGTTTGTTCATTGGGTAGAAATGAATATTTCAGCTATGGGGAAGGAAATGGATCTCTGGGGTAGGAATGGGTAAAGAACTGGGTGATTCTGCATAATGGGCTAAGAAATTGATTATAATGAGAGTGCCTGGCTCATTGTTTCCTTAACTTATGTTTCAGCTCCCCACCTGTGGGGACGCTCAGGGGGTAGAGCAGCACAGGAGGTAGGCCTACACAACAGCCTGCTTACCTTCCCCTAGGGGTGGGGGCTTAAGGGTTGTCCCCAGAGTGTTGGATAAGAAGAGAAAAACCTTGGCTCATTGTCCTTGTGGAAGTAAGAAGACTGAAGTATCAAGGTTTGAAGGCTTTCTGTCAGTGGGATTGTTCTCCCTTCTCAGTAAATGGAATTGGTGTGCTATGGAATGGACCCAAGTTCATCTGGGACAGAAAACGAAAAAACTGGTGCATGGGTTCAATTTTAAGGCAACCTTTCCCAATGTGGTGTTGTTTGCAGTATAGTTGTGAGTGGCCATGAAGTTTAGAGATGATTCATTCGTTCGCTTGTTCATTTATTATTTATTTATTAGTTATATTTATAGGCCACCTTTCTCCTACTGTGCTAATGCAGCATATCTAGAAGGCACCATGTTGGGGGAAGAATGCTTTGAAGCATTCCTCTTCCATGACATGAGGAGTAGAAGTGATTAGCTACAAAACTTTGAATGGGTTTGTACCAGAAATGCCACAGCTTCCAGCAGTTGTTTATAAAAGATGAATAGCAGGACAGAGGCTGAGAAGAAAATCTAATCACTGAGTGTGTTGGCACATACATAGATTGATTTTTATATCTATCAGATGTTGCAAAACTACATTTGCTAGACGTTGATCTGTTTAAACTAGTGGTGGTCAACTTTTTACCTTCAATTTATTGATGAATTGCAGTCATCTTGACCCATCAATATTGTCTGTGCTGCCTAGGGCTGATGCAAGTTGAAATCCAACAACAACTGAAAAGCTACAAGGTGCCTACTCCTCCTTAATAGGTCCGGCCTCCCATGTTTTAATCTAATGCTTTTCAAAGTGGCTTAAAGTAAATCATTTTGTGCTATTGAAGTCATCTAAGCAAACAGAGTGGGAAGCAAACTATTTGGAGCTGCTGTTTCTCTGGCTGATGGTTGGGGCCAAGCTGGATGTTCAGGCATTCAGGGAAGTTGAAGAATAGAACATTATTAGAGGGTCAGAAACAGAATGACAGTTGTAAAACAGCCTTGTATATAAATTTTAATCTGGTAGTCAGTAGGAATCACAAATTCGTTGTTGACTGCAACTCGTATCCGAGAATGCATTTTTTTCCTGAAGCAGGAAAAATGTCACTAGCGTAACATATAGGAGAATGAGAAGACAGGGAATGGAAAGGCTCTTGCTCCCCCTTTGTGTGTCCAGCGCTGAAATCCAGCTTGTCCCCCCACATTATCTTCTTCCGTGTCTAGGCCAGATGTGAAATTGCCAAAATGAAGCCACCTTTAAGTGAAGTCATTCCATAGTTCCTTACGCCTGACCTAGTGTTAGAAAGATTAGCCAGCACAAGGTGGCCATTGCCTGGGGTACACCCAATTTTGCAAAAACTCCACAATCTTTGAGGACATTCTTTCTGTTTAAACCCCTTCCCCCCAACATCTGCAGGCTAGCCTTATTTGTCGGTGTTGTCATTTTGTGAATTAGTAACTTATAGCTGACATACAGAGCTGTTTTAAAGCACTTCAGATGAAACTGGGTTGAACATTTTGTTCCTGGCCCACTGTGTGTTCTTCGGTACTGTCTTCATGTACCTAGGGCAGTATCCTTAAGAGGATATAGTAAGTGGGACTGGCAGGATGACAGCAGAAGCTGTTAGCCATTGCCTCCTGGCCAGCAGAGACTTGTGGACTCCAAAAGATGTTTCCAGTCACAGAGGGAGGATTGAAAATAGTTGCCCCTTAAATGGGCTCATATTCTAATTTCTGTTTTGGTTTTGATTTCTTATCATTCACCCTGTGAAAGAAGTTGCATGATATTGGTAGAAAGATACAAGCATATAGATCAGGGGTGCCCAAACGTTTCGGGCCGTGGGCCGGTCAGGATTCCCAAGAGACCCTGTTACCCCAAGAACATCTGTCTATCCCATCAGAGCAGACCAGAGAGGCTCTCTGAAGATACTATCAGCTAGAAAGGCCTGACTCTCTAGCACTAGAAGAAGGGCCTTTTCAGTGTCGGCTCCAGCCCTATGGAACCTTTTACCAACTGAGTTGCACCTCCAAATGGAGCTGTTGCCCTTCAGGAAAGAGCTAAAAAACCAGGCTGGCAAAGCAGATGTGGGGTACCGGTGATGTGGAGACTCCCCCCTGCTGGGTCATATAGCTTAGGCCTCTCCATTCTTTTAGCCGTTCTTTTAACTGCAATTTTTAAATAACTGATGGGGTGGGGGTAATTTTAGTGTCTATTAAGGGTTCTAAGATTTTTTTTTAAAAAAAAAGTTTTAAGACTAATGTTTTATATTGTTGTAATGCCACCCAGAGTCACTTGTTTGAATTGGGCCACAATGTATAAATTTGAATAATAAATAAATAAATAAAAATTTCTAGTATCTCAAGTTGAAGAAACAGAATGAATGTTAATTTGTGCTAGCCAGAGTAGACAGTGATTGGGCTAAGTGGATAAACAGAGAACTCTAATATGAAGCAGCATCCTCAGTTCCACACCCCTGTGCACACTTCTGGTGTGTTGAAGTGACTGGAGATAGATAAATGTACTGTTATGATATGCTGAGTGGATTTAGTGGCTTGCCTATCTTTTTCTCCCTCAGCATTTCCATCTGCAGTACATATAATATCCATTTATTGTGCAGAGAGCTTATAAGGATTACTGATAAAATTATATCTAAAATCATTTGAAAATCTTTTAAGTGCTCTTTCAATTATTCCATTATTTTAGCTGAGAACCTAAATTGTATTATGTCTAGGAATGAGATGGGTACAGGTGAATACATTCTTAAATGGAAGAAAGCAGTAGAACAAAGTGACAGTGTCCAAGAAGTATTCTCCACCTTTTTAGCACATCTTACAGATAGTCTAGTACTGTATTCTGGAGAATACCCAGAAGGGTGTTCCAAAAGTTAATGAGGTAATAGCAAGAATGTCTTTTCAGTGTATTTTCAGTCTGAGTTTGATATATGGATAATACCACTCATAAGATGTCATCCCGTGCTCACATACTTCCCTCACCTCCACTTCAAAAATAAACATCCTTGAAAATGTAGCTTATATGAAGAAGTCCCATCTACTCATATGAGGCTGAACTTGGTGCTGTTGCATTCTATACTCATTTATCTTGTTCACTCCCTGCTTCTGCATTTTGAGCAGGAGAATGCAACATGTGACTATTGAACTTCTAGCGCAGGGATTCTCAACCTGTGGCCCATGGGCCAGATGCAGCCTGTGGCATCATTTCATGTGGCCCCACTGCCGCTTAAAAAGGTTGAGAACTACTGTTGTAGCATGTCTCATAAGTTTCAGGGTGGTGGTGGTGGCCAGATCTCTGCAAAAATTCAAGTGAATAAAAAAAATCTCAAAGTTTTGTACTGACTTTCAGCTGCATAATCTTTTTTTATGTTGTTAGTTTAAAAAAAATGAATGTGTAGACTGAAAGGTCATGAAATATTTCAAGATAATCAGTTAAAAACAAAAACCGCAGAGTGTCAGTACTGTATTTTAAAGTGCGTGCAGCCACAGCACAATCTTAAGTGGAAAATAGTCCTTTATCTAAGAATAGACTTGGGTATTTTCTCAGGGATGGCTATTATTTAACTTGCTAAAGAGAGATAAGCTTGTCTTATCTTGAAACTGTCGGTATTTAAAATTCTCATGTTGGTAATATGTTTATAAGAAATAAATATATTCACAGATTATTTATGCATGTTTTCCAGAACTTTTTTAAATCAATATTTACATTTCATATTGAAGTGAGTCAAATATTACAGGATTATCATAGCATAACTCTTCAGCAAATTTAATAAATGGGAAAAATACCTATAGACCAAAGAAAAATAAAACAATTAAATTCATCCATGAATGGGCATATGTTTTTAATGGAAGAGTCAATAACATTGGAAGCAGTCATGATGGCAGCGTTTACAGTGTAACTCAGGAGTTCTTAACCTTTTTAACCATGGGCCACGTTCCCTCAGCTTTGGGAGGCAGATGGCCATTTTGCCCTTCCTGCACCACACGTCATTTCCTGGTGTGGTGGAGATGGTGGGGGCCCCACATGAAATGGTCCCATGGGCTGCAGGTTGAAAATCCCTAGTGTAACTGGAGGTCATGCATTACATATAAAATCTTTAGCATTTAGTCTCTTAACATTTCTGATTAAACAGTTTGGACAGAAGCCATTTTTATGTCTCCTTGTACAGAAGTTGGGAGTTTTCATAGTGTACACAAGAAGGTACTGTATTCCCTTTTTGCACAAGCATTTGCCTTACTTAAACAGCAGTTTCTATCTCATGTAACTGGAAGCTATCAATCATGTAGTGTTACTTTTGAAGGCATGTTATGCTTCTTAATTTCAAAGAGGATTGTGACCCAACAGTCTAATAACTGAAGTCCTATTGCAGTTGATGTAGCATAAAATTATGCTTGAAGAATTTCACAGAGAGTTACTCCCAGGCACATGTCTGTACAACTAGTTGTGTGAACCTGCAGATTTGCTTGATGACTATGACTTCTGGATTGCTGTGATTTTGGCAATGACTTGTACAACTTCTGAGTTATGCAAGTATAGCTACACAATAGGATTTTAACCCATTTTCTATTATAAGGCTATGAACCACAGTTCCATAATCCTCTTAACAGGCTAGCTGTGGGTAATGGGCATTGTGGCCCAGAATACACAGAGGCTGCTGAGTTGAGGAAGTGTGGGTTTACCTACCGAGTAATTTGATTAAACATAGCAACTCTTATCAATGTCAGAAGACTGTAGGGAACTTCAAAGTTTTATTGTGAGGCCACAATCATTTATTGGGCATGTTCCATCTTAACAGTATCTCATCTTTCACCAGGTCTCATGCACCCAGCCAGAAAGCAGCGTCAAGCCGACAGCAGAAGAGATGACGTCCAAGGATTACTATTTCGATTCTTATGCCCACTTCGGGATCCATGAGGTGACAAAAATTGCCTGGGTCATTGGTCCTAGAGTACCTCATCAGCAGTGATCTGTTCTTTCCTGCTTAATGAGGTATACATGGATTTTTGAGAAGGCTCATGAAATATATTTCCCCTGTCTATCTTTCCACCCTAGGAAATGCTGAAAGACGAAGTACGCACACTGACCTATAGAAATTCCATGTTTCATAATCGACACCTCTTCAAAGACAAAGTGGTCCTGGACGTTGGCAGTGGAACTGGAATCCTCTGCATGTTTGCAGCCAAGGCTGGTGCCAAACGTGTCATTGGGGTGAGCAAGAGAGCTTTTCATTTGCTAATTTCACTATTGTAAGGACTGCAGTGGCTCAAGAGATTAAGACACTGAACTTGACAACTGGAAGGTCTGAGTTTGATTCCTAAGTACTGCACAATGGAGTGAGCTCCCAGCTCCTGCCAGTCTAGCAGTTGGAAAGCAAGAAATTACAAATAGATAAATAGCTACCACTTCAGTGGTAAGGTGAACAGCGTTCTGTGCACTCCAGTGTTGAGGCATACCTGCCACATGTCCATGGAAATGTCTGCAGACACAGACAGTGCTGGCTCTTTGGCTATAAACAGAGATGAGCACTGAACCCTAGAGTCAGATACGACTGGCTTTCGAGCAAGGGCAACCTTTAACTAGGAGATTGTCATGTAATGCAGTGGCTTCAAAGTTGGGGGCCCTCAGGTACTGTTTGACTTCCAATTCCCAGGGGCCTCATCCTAAAGTGGAGGTTTCTGGGATTTTATGCCAACAGTATCGGGAGACCTGCAGATTGAAAACTACTGGTTTGATGTGTTCTGGGAATCCTATTGGAAACTAGGACAACTGTGCAAAATATTTGGCATTCTGCTCATGAAGTAATCCAGTTTTTACTTCCTATAGAATTTGAAGTTGTGGGCCAAATCAGATTGGTCTCATGGTAGAACTGGAGAGAGAAATTTTAAGTTTCCTGAAGGCTGTGAGGAGAAACTCAATGTCGATGACTTGACCCAGCCCCGTGATGGCGTATCTTGGCACTCCAGATGTTCTTGGACTTCAATTACCAGAAGCCCAAGTCAGCACTGTTGCTGATCAGGGCTTCTGGCGATTGAAGTTCAAGAACAGATGGAGTGCCAAGGTTCACCATCCCTGAGTTCTACCCTGTCTGGTTTTAGAACTGCAAGCAAAAGTCTTAACTCTCTTTGCACATCCAAGAAGATGCAAAACCATTAGTTATGTTCATGTGTATGCACATGTTTATCCCTTGATATATTTTTTTACTAGACCATGTGCTTAACACTTTTTGGGTCATTGTGGAAACATTAACCTCATGCCAATATTTCTTTAAATATTGTAGTAAAAACTTTTTATATGAAGGCTCTCTGCTAGAATAGGTTTAATGCCAGGATAATTCATAAATAAATCTTTCTGCTTGCTGAATAGGAAAAAGATTTTCCCCTCTGCATAATGCATGAACCCTTCCTTTTCCTCTTAATAGATTGAATGCTCCAGTATTTCAGATTATGCTGTGAAAATTGTCAAAGCGAACAAACTTGATCATGGTGAGTTATTGTTTGTTAAAATTCTCTTATCTCTGAAGTTGTACATCACTCTACCTGCCGGATTGAGGGAACTGAGGTGCTCTGGTTGTACCATCGGCTAGAGAGGCGCACCTCTCTAGCACTAGGAGAAGGGCCTTCTCTTTGTCCGCCCCGGCCCTATGGAACCTCCTGCCAATTGAGCTATGTCTCCAGTCGGAGTTGCTGCCCTTTAGGAAGGGAGTTAAGACCTGGCTGGCGGGATAGGTATGGGATCTGGGTCAGACAGTTGCATTGGCTTGTTGGCTCATTTGACCTCTCCCTCTCATTGTATTATTTTTTTTAATCTTTTAACTTACTTAGTTTTAATATTTTCCTAATTTTTAAATTGGATTTTATATTGTGTTTTTATGTATCTTTTAAAGTTTTTGTTAGCCGCCCTGAGTCTCTTTGAGGAGGGTAGCATATAAGTCTGAAAAAAATAATAAAAAAATTATCAATGATTTAGAAAAATAATAATCAGATTTTTAAATTTTTAATAGGGTGTTTTGATTTAAATAGGGTTTATTTACTAAATTGCTTTTTGAGGAAAAAAAAATCTAAAAATAGTTTTCTAAATAAGATACATCAGAGTCCAGAGGTTTATTCTGCAGTTCCTTTCGCCTGACCTAGTGTGAGAAAGATTAGCCGGCAATACAAGGTTGCTGTGGCCTAGACATGGAAGAATAGTCCAAAGGTTATGCATCATGAAATAAGGATTATTTTTAATTATGTAGCATGAGGCTGTATATTCAGGCACAGTTTAAATTTTTTTATAAACATTCCATTAATCCATTAATGTTATGCCCTTTCAGGGTTTTCTGTAAGATTCTTAGACAGTTGGTATATCACAGATGGTATATCAGAGATAATATACCATGTTATATACCATAAAGCAGGGGTTCTCAACCTATGGTCCGTGGCACCATTTCATGTGGCCTATGTCACCACCAGAAGCAGACACATTTACAACAACTGTAAATGTGTCCATGGCTGTCATAAACACATTTATGACAGCCATGTTTTACGGGAGCATTCACAGCAGGGGGTACCTCCAGTCCAGCCCACTCAGCTGTCTGAGGGGACATGGTTTGAAAATGTTGAAAGCTCCTGCTGTAAAGTACCATATTTGCTGGCCTATAAAACCCACTTTTCCCCCTTAAAATATACTGGAAAAATGGAGTGCATCTTGTACTGTATATAGTGGGCTATTTTGGTAATAATGGGGTGCGTCTGAAACTCCAATGTGTCTTATATGCCAGAAAATATGGCATATAATTGACTTATACTCTCATTTCCTGCATGTTACCATACCTGTGGTCATGGTTGTGTTGCTCTATAAGACACTGTGAATATTAGTGGGACTATTTGTTAATCCTTGCATTAGGGAGACTATTTTGCCATGGTTAAGAATCTTTTGGTTGGTTGCTTTTCTCTTTATTTCTGAATTGTATTTAAAATAAATTTGGATTTGTTAAGCTGGCTTGCTTTTTCCTCCTTTATGGTTCTATGTGATTATTATTTTCCTCCCTAAGTGGTATCCATCATCAAGGGGAAAGTAGAGGAAGTGGAGCTGCCTGTGGAGAAGGTTGACATAATAATCAGTGAGTGGATGGGTTACTGCCTCTTCTACGAGTCCATGCTCAATACTGTCATCTATGCTCGGGACAAGTGGCTGGTGAGTCCTTGCCCTTGGGTAGTATTTGACCTACCAGCAATGCCTGGGTTTAGACTGTACCTATACTTTTTCATATTCTTACATACTGATAGAAAGGCTACCAATAGGTCTCTCCTTTCAACCTGTGGATGATGTGTGGTCCCAGAACAGTATTATTTTCTCACGGCAATAAATAAAATAAAATTCCAAGATCACAGTGGGATCAGCTGGACAAAACCCAGAACTTTTTATTTACTCCAACAGATAAACATCAGAACACTGTATTTACTAGGCAGTGTTTGCTCCTAAGCCGTGAAAATTTCACTCCGGTAATTTTGCTCTAGCTTCCCCCTTAAAAAAAAAACCACCTGCAGTTTCATCAGTTCAAGCTGCTAATCACAGTGGTTCCCCCCGTCCTGGCTCCAGTGGTGGAATTCAAAAATACCTAAAAAAATGGTATGGTGGGCATGGCAAGGGGGAAAGCCCTGCATTATTTCAAAACTTGGATGGGCGGGCCAGCCAGAATTTTTGCTACCAGTTCTGGTGAACTGGGGCAAATCTGAATCCCACCACTGTCTAGCTCCCCCAGGAAAGGAAAAAGAAGGGACAGAGAAAGAGGGAGGATAACTCCCCCCCCCCTCCATGTCTGTTCTGGCCTTGTACATCACTAGCATGTCCCCAGGTTCCTGATAGATCTCCCCTAAAAGGAGTACATCTGTTCATGGAAAGCCTTGTCATATATGCAGTTTCTCAGATACCCTTACTTTCTGAAGAGCTACTTTTTAGCAGTGCTTTGGTGCTTCACGGACCATTAACTGGGGTGAAACAACAACAAAATTTAATCGTAGAGTTTTTTTCACTACCAGTGGAAAAGCCTGTTCAACAGACTTACAACAGACTCGCAAAAATGTGGCAAAACGGAACCCTTTTCATAATGTATCAGAAAATTCCCAGGAGTTATTTCAAGCCACTTTCTGTTGGGTTTTTCTGAGTCACAGTAGTAGATTGGGATTAACTCTGAAGCAAAACAGCATTTATTAACAGCTCAGTTCTTTGAAACAGAGATGAGCACTGACCCCTAGAGTCAGATACGACTGGCTTTCGAGCAAGGGAATACCTTTACAATTTTGTTTATTTTTAATTACATTTTTATGCCACCCTTCTGGGGTGTTTCCCACTCTGGGCAGTGTACAAACAGTTAAATAAACAACAAAACCATACAAAAAAACAAATAATAAAAGTTCAAATTGCTTTTGTGGAGGTGGTGTGGGGATTGCTTTAGGAATTATGAGGATTAGCTTCAGGACTCACACGCTGAGTTAAATATTTAATAGTGCACTTTGCTATCTCTTGGTATGAATTCAGCCAAAAATTAGCAATTGGGTCCTAGTCAAATGCCTTTAGCTATAGGCTAGTTGCTTCTGAAATATAGGACTGCATCAAGTTAGCTGAAACCAGGTCTGTAATCTTTTTTTTTTTGTGTGTGTGCTTTCTATGATTCATCTCAGGGTGGTGCTTGAATAGTAGTGTCCTTTAACCCTTAGTTATTCAGCACATAATTATTAAATATTAGGAATTAAAATAGAAAGATAATTGGAGTAATAATGGGTGCTGTGGGTTTCTGGTGTATCTTAACAATTTCATTTCATCAATTTCCAGACTCCTGATGGTCTCATATTTCCAGACCGTGCTACATTGTACATCACAGCAATTGAAGACCGGCAGTACAAAGATTACAAAATCCACTGTAAGTAACAAGCAGCGCTGTAGTAGTTGGTAGGGAGGAAGGCCTGTCTCCAAAAACTCTGAAATGAGAAGGCACAAGGTGAATGGAGCAGTGACTAGGATAAGAGCATTAAAGGGCCAGTTGATGGCAGTCTGTGCTTCCTCTTGGTCACCTGTGTCTTCTAAGAGTACAATGTACCTCCGATAGCTTTTAAGTGGTACTCTTGGAGAACCTGGCATTCTTTTGAAGCTTGTTAGAAAATGCACAAGAAAAGCTTTCCTAGATGCTTTCAGGCAGAGGCGTAGCTACCGCCGTATCTGCCGTATCAATTATACGGGGGGCCCCAACGTGCATAAGCAAAACAAATATTTACCCTTCCTAAGGGCCCCCAAACAAATTTTTATACGGGGCCCCGCCAAGGCACGCTACGCTTCTGCTTTCAGGCTTCCCTATAACTACAACTTACAGCACCCTGTAGTGAAACATATGCCCAGAAAAGCCTATATAGAATGTGTTTTTGGCAGACTCTTGAATCACATAAGGCAGTGATGGCGAACTTTGGCACTCCAGCTACTCTTGGACTTCAGTTCCCAGAAGCCCAAGTCTGTGAATCTGTACGTGCAGTAAACCCATTCTTGTGGGTTCATAGAGTCTTGGGCTTCTGGGAATTGAAGTCCAAGAACACCTGACGTGCCAAGTTTCGCCATCACAGACATGCATTACCAGATTGGCCGCTAGAGGCCACTGTACACTGTAATCTATAGGGAAACTTTCGTATCGAATTTTTTTTGTAACTCAAATTATGTTCAATGGATTTTCATTCGTATTGCAAAAATTTCATAACAGGGCATTCGTAACTTGAGGTACCACTGTAATTCATTGGGAGGGTTATAATATTTTTTAAAATAACAATGGCACTTCCATTTCCAAAACATGCTAGGAACTTCAATCCCAGAAAGTCTGGAGGATGTCCTTCAGAAACATGACGCTGAGAAAGAGTTCCCTGAAGCTAGAATAGCTGAAAATTTGTCTAGTCTAGTCTGGTCGCGAAGGATTGGAATCCTTTGCAGAAACAGAGTTTGGTCTCTTTTCTTTGTTTTGTGCATCTTTAATGGTTGAGAATGGGTGACTGGTTGCTGTTTTGGCCAGGCTTTCCAGGATCTGACCTGTCATCATCTTTCCCTTTTTCTGCAGGGTGGGAGAACGTATATGGCTTTGACATGTCGTGTATTAAAGACGTGGCCATCAAAGAACCTTTGGTGGACGTTGTGGACCCAAAGCAGTTGGTCACTAACGCTTGCCTTATCAAAGTATGTATGACTGGCTGGGACAGCTTACCTTTTCAGCTTCTCTATTACTGCTACTACTGAGCACCCTATGTCAGAGCTGGGAAAAGCTCTGTTTTTAGAGTACACCTGGTTCCCATGTGACACCTTTGCTGGCTCGAGCATTTTGGGAGATGTAGTCCCCCTAAAAAAATGTCTTCCAAATATTGCCCTATTTAGTGTGAAAAGGAGCTTTGTCCGTTGCATAGGCTCACTTTCCAATGCAGTGCACCATATTTAGCATTCTATCTTTTCAAGTACAGTAAAACCCTGGTTAACGTTTGCACCGCACAACATTAAAACCGGACAGCGAAGGGAAATCAGGAAATTTGCATTGCACAACGTTAAGTTAATGTTTTGCAGTGCATCCATCCCCACCCCCACTCTCCGGATTTCCTCCAGAGATCTCTGCCCCAAAGCCGGAAGGGCTACTCTTCCCCCTGGGAAGGCGGTTCCCTCTGGCGGAGAGCAGTATCTCCCTCTGGTGGGGCTTAAATCTCCTCTTGCCTGCCTCTTCAGAAAGGGAACCAGGGATCAGACGCTCTGATCCCCGGTTCGCTTTCCAAAGAGGCAAGTGACCCGCTCAGCCCCAGACGAGGCTTGTCTTAGAAGGGAAGGGGCCAAGCGTTTGGCCCCTTCCCTTCCAGGACAGGCTGCACGTGAGTGCGGGCACACTCGCAGCTCATCCTGGAAGGGAACAGGCCAAGTGCTTGGCCTTCTCCCTTCCAGGAGGGCCTGCTGGTGTGTGCAGACACCCCCGCAGCTTGTCCTGGAAGGGAATGGGCAGAGCACTTGGCCCCCTCCCTTCCAGGATGAGCTGCAGGTGAGTGTGCACACACCTGCAGCTTGTCATGGAAGGGAGGGGGCAGAGCACTCCAGCCCATCCTGGAAGGGAGGGGGCAGGCGGATCGAACCCCGGTTCCCTTTCCTCTTCGGAAAGGGAACCAGTTTTTTTTAAATGTTGTGTGATAAATGTATTGCATAACGTTAAAAACCGGCTAACACTTAAGACTTGTGGAACCAAGTTTTAGTGTTATCTGGGGTATTACTTCATTTATCTTATTGGGGACAAAATAATAATTACCTTTTGAGCCACTAATAAAGTGTTCTCAGCGATATGGGTGATAGAAGTGCAACTGCTATTGCTGACATGCAAGAGAAAACCTGAAGGTAGCACATCTACAAATCCCAAAGATTGGGGAAATGGTTTGTTTGTATCCCTTCCTTGATTGACTATAGCAGTGATGGTGAACCTTGGCACTCCAGGTGTTCTTGGACATCAATTCCCAAGTCTCTGTAAATCCATATGAATGGTTTGCTGCACATACAGTAAACCCATTAGTGTGGGTTCACAGAGACTTGGGCTTCTGGGAATTGGAAGTCCAAGAACACCTGGAGTGCCAAGATTCGCCATCACGGGGCTATGGTATCTATAATTAGAGTAGTTCAAAGCACCCTAGGAAGAATGTGACCTCTGATCGCAGATTAGTTTTCATGTCCTTAGATTGACCTGTGCCTGGATAATCAAACTGTGCAAAATGTGCCTGATTTAAGGATTACCGTTTGCATTTAGATTAAGTGGTAACACAAGAGGAGCCAGGATTTCCTTTTAATCTTTCTGAACGTTTAGTTGCAATGAAGGTGCAGGTCAGATGTTGCCAGTTGCTGCAGTGGGTTGGCTTTTCTGCTTGAGCTGCTTGCTCAGCAGGTATTTTTGGCAGTGCACCTGGAGTTGCTTCCTTTATGATCCAGAGCGGTCTGAGCTGCATCTGTTCTTTGTAGAGGTGAGATGGATCAGCCACTAATGACTTATCCGGTCAAGAGAGAACAGCTTTGGAATGATGTCAAGAAGCAGATGGAAACGAGAGGAGGGAGGAACAAGAGAGAAAGGTTGCCGTGCTCTAACTTTTAAGCCTTTTAGAGGCCAGCCTGGAAGATTTTCTTCCTTTCATTAGAACAAAGGTGCAGCTGGAATAGATAAAATCTGGTGTGTGTAAGTACTTTTATGCTATAACTGGTCAGTGTATAGATTGGCAGCTGCATGCAGCCTTTCAATCCTTTAAAAAATGTAGCCACTTTGGCCAGGAGAGTCGTTTTAAATGGTGTGTGCCTTTGTTTAACTCTGTGTTCCTCCTAGTATAGGATAATATCTGTTGTGTTTAGAATTTGCCCTGTTTTACTTCTAATGTGGTTGGTGAAGGGCCATTGAAAATAGAGACTATAATGAGTTATGTGTGTGTGTAGACACATTCTGAATCGTATTTTTTTGCTAATGCTTATTCCCTTCTCTCCCTCTTTCTCACCCTTGCTCTCGTATCATGACTGGTAGGAGGTGGACATCTACACAGTGAAAGTGGAAGACCTCACTTTCACGTCACCCTTCTGTCTTCAGGTGAAGCGCAATGACTACATTCACGCCTTGGTTGCCTATTTCAACATAGAGTTCACTCGTTGCCACAAGCGTACAGGATTCTCCACCAGTAAGGAACATGGCCTTAATATGGGAAATGAGCAAGAGAAGCTTTTTAGTTTAATGAATTCTCTGCAGATGCTTTGGTTTTTGAGTAACAATTTGGTAGTGGGGTGTCTGTGATTCTGAATCTTCTGCTGTAAGAACACAACTGGTTACTAGGCTGGTATTAGCCAATATCTCTGAGAAGAATATAATGTTGACAAGCAGTGACTTAGTTGTAGGAAGGAGCTAGTTTTTTTTAACTTATAAACTCATTTCTTTCTGGCTTAGAAATTCTTCTAGGTTTTCATACCTTTTAGAGCAGTGGTTCCCAATGTAGATTTCTGGGAATTGAAGTAAAAACCAAAGGTTAGGAAACACTACCTTAACGCATGAAGAATTTGCCACTCATTTTGGGGGAGGGTCCCTGTAATAGCATAAAGGACCCTGGGGATAAGCGGAGTTGTGTAAATGGGGAAATCTATGGCTGTAAGCATTTTGTCTCTTACAAATGTCCCTTCCTGTTGATTTTACCTGTCTGTTGTTCCCCAGGTCCTGAATCCCCCTACACCCACTGGAAGCAGACAGTCTTTTACATGGAAGACTACCTAACAGTGAAGACAGGAGAAGAGATATTTGGCACCATTGGCATGAAGCCCAATGCAAAGAACAACGTGAGTCAAGAATTTAGTCCTTATACTTGCCACTAGATGTCTGTATTACATCTCTTCCTCTCATAGCACACTCAAGTGTTGAGTGACCAATGCAAGCTAGGCAACCAAGAAACAAGAGCAAAGTGCTAGAATGCTTGGGAATGGGGGAGCCATGAAGTTTGCAGAATTACTTGGGGATTGGAAACAGACTTGTGAGACCTGAGTAATCTCTGTTGCTAGTGTTTGATGTTATTGAGAAATCATAAACTGGGTGTAGAAGCAGGAGGGATGAGCAGCCTGTCGAAGGAGGGCATTTTTGGTTGTCTGAACAGGAGCACTTTTCTTTGAGAATCCATTGCAACATTTTGTTGCAGGTCCCCGTTTGTTCAGTTTTGAAATTCATAAGCCAGTCCTAGCTTGCTGTACACTTACTTTGCTGAGAGTCACTTTAGCTTGATCATGTGAAACCAACTAAGGTCACTGGGTTGATGCTGCTGTTATGCAAACCTTTTTCAGAACAGACATAGAATTCATGGTTCCTTTTGGGTGGTGACAGTAGGTTCTAGTGTATTTACCAGTGCTGAAGTGGTAGACAAGGACTGGAGAGCGGAAATGCCTTTGTCAGAAAGAAGCAGCACGTACTCCTGTACCATCTTCTTAAATTGGGCATCTAGTAATGCCTGCCACATGACCATGAAAACATCTGCAGACACAAACACTGCTGGTTCTTTGGCTGTAAACAGAGATGGACCCAAGGGCAGCCTTTACACATGGACATTCTGCTTAAAGCCATCTAGCTCTTGGTCTCCTAGCCATGAAGTTTATTAGTGACCTGTTTCTGTGAACTGGTGATATGTGACACCCATCTTCAGGTGCTAAAAAGAAAATTTAATTGTTCTTGTGGCATGAATTATTTTCAATAAAGGAAATGTTCTGTTCCATTTTGGGATGGAAAGTCGAGGTGGTTCTAACGAAGAACATTTTGAGGAAACTATTTTGTGATCCCTTTTCCTTCTCTTTTTTTCTAATGTGCAGCGGGATCTGGACTTCACCATCGATCTGGATTTCAAGGGCCAGTTGTGTGAGCTGTCCTGTTCGACGGATTACCGGATGCGTTAGCCCCTCTTCCGCTTGCCAGTTTTTCCTCTTCCTCCTTCAGCTGACCTTGCGCCCAGAGCTAATTGTCGTCTTATTCTGTTGGCGTATCACTAATTCATTTCATTGTGTAGTTTCCTGTTGCTGCAACTCTGGGCCAGCAAGGAGAAAGGGTCAGTATTAGAGGCCAGGGGGAGGATAGTCAACTCCATTGCTCCTAATTTTCAAAATCCCCCTCCTCCTCCCCCAGCCAGGAACTAAGGCTGTTAGCACAATTAAAGACACGTGCGTGGTTGGTCCATCCGTCCGTTTGTCCTGAGGCCTGAGTGCCAAAAACGGACTTCCATCATGAATTTTTTATTTTTGTTAGTTGAAATCATTGTTGACCTGTATCACACTGTGTTGCCTAGACTTTTCTCCCACCCCAATTCCCAGAATAATTTTGTTCTTCGGCAACTCCTCCCCTCCAATGCAAATGCTGATTGGGGTTTTTTGGTGTATACCTCTATCCAGCGTTCAGACCAGGGGGAAATAGATGTTCCAACAGATTTTTTTTAATCAAGAGGGCATAATGAGATATTTGAATGGAAAAGGCATCTCCATTTGATGAGTGTTTTTCCCTGGCAGTTTTGTACTTCTCCCTCTTAAATTCTGTTTGGACTTACAGGGTGGGTGGGTGGGAGTGGAGTTTTTTTAATCCCTTGCCCATGGAAAGCTGACATTGTGTGACTTTCATAACTTATGGTTTTTATATGGTTACATTCATGAGGAAAAAAATAAAGAGGTTGAAACCAACTGTTCACCTTTTCTTACTTGAAAAAACCTGTTGACAACCTAACCAACTAGCTCGAGGATTATATTTAAAAAGAAGTCTGATCTCTAGTCCTTGTTTCAGTGTAAGTGTGAGTAAAGTAACGGGTGACAGGCCACCCTCTAGGGTACCCCAGAAACAATAGCTCGCTATTTAGGAAGGCATGATTTACTCCAGGCAAAATATGGTCTAGGCCAGTGGTGGTTAACCTATGGCACGCATGCCAGAAGTGGCATGCAGAAGCCTTTCTCCTGGCATGCATGCCATTGAGAAGCCCTGCGCAGCCCGGCCAGCACCACTCCCCCACCATTCCTCTCTCTGGCAAAGGAGAGCAGAGGCTGATATCTCACCAGGAGGCTGTGGCTGGGAAAGGTAATGTGAGGAGCACTTGTGGGGAGGGGTGTAGGCCACGTGAGGCTTTTCCGGAGGCCTTTCTGGCGACCAGAATGACTATGCAGGGCTTGTCCAGGGGTGATGGAGGCAGGGCCTGACAGATGGCGGCACAAAGCTTGGTGATAGAGGCACAAGTGATGCCTGCCACCCGTCTTCCACACATTCTTGAGCACTCTAAAAGGTTTGCCATCACTGGCCTAGGCACAATTCTTTTCACACCCAAATCTGGGGAATTAAGTTGATTGTCATACTGTGGATGCCACAATTATTTTTAGGCCAGGCCGAATCATTCCTAGAAGTGACTTCTAATCCCAAATTTTGGAAGAAAAAGTCCCAACCCTTTCACTAGTATAAAAGCAGGCCAGCAGTACAAAAATAGGGTGAAAAGCTAAGAGATTAGGCAAGTTGTAGCCTAAAAGTTTTTGAGGGCCAGAAAAGATAAGCCCCTACTTTAAGTTCATTTGGTTACCACACTGGGGTGGTACAAGTGAACTCAGTGACACCCCAGAATATTTTCCTCCTTTCACTGAAGAACAAGATGTCTCCCTTTACATTCTGTATACAGAGGCAATTTCAAAATCTATGTGTTTCCAGTATTTAATACAAGTAAGATCAAAGGAATAATTACACTGCATCACAAAAAATATTGTCTAATATTGCTACTTGGTCTAATCCATGTGTCCTATACTAAATGAAGTGCACTGAATTCAAATCTGAAGTCCGTTTCTGCCTAGGATGTCAGGATCTTAAGTTGGCAAATCTCACCCTGTTGGTTAGGTTCTTGCGTTGATCACGCGAGGTATATTTGCTACAAATGTAGCAGAAATTGTCTGATTTATTAACACGGCTGCGCCTACTCTTTAACTCAAAACAGACTCACTATGGCCTTGCTATACTATACAATAAGATGGTTTCACACTAGAGACAAGCCCTTGGTCCATCTCGCCTTATATACTGTTCCTATTTCTGACATCGGCTCACTGACTTGCCCAGACATGCCCAGCTGCTGGTGGAACATGCATGCCACCAGGGGATGTGATTCGGCCGAGGCATCAGCAGGCATAGTGGTAGCTGCAACTGTTCTAATGTTCCCATGCAAAAATACATACCCAATTACAGACCATTTGAACAGCTATAGCACGCCTTAAATTCTGAGTTCAGATTTGGAATCTGCACTCAATATGTAAATCACACGTGTTATTCCTTGTAGAAAATTTGTTGTGCAGTGCTACCATTCCTGCTCATAACTGAATCACAGATTGTTTTTAAGCTGTGTAAGAGGGCTGATGGGAGGTAAACCAATCATTTTTCTTTATAGATGTCATTAGTTTAAATTACAGTGTGGGGGGAAACCCTTCAAAATGAAGTGTGTCTGATCAGTATTATATGGATTATTGTATTTTTAACATAAGTTTTGGCAGGGGTGTCCAAACTATGGCCCAAATCTGGCCCCCAACACCAATTCATCTGGCTCACACCTCCTTTGCCACTGCCAGAAGAAGTAAAACGGGCATGCGCAGAACACTGCCATAAATGCACGCATGACTGTCGTAAACGTGTTTAAGTGCTCTGTGCATGCATGGGTGCATTTTACTTCCAGTGGGAGGAACCACGTGCATCGCCTGCGGCCCAAAAAGTTTGGACGCCCCTGTTATGGTATACTTGTAACGATAGCCAGACATGACAATAGAGCTGTGAGTATAATATATAGCTAACCAGATCTACAGATGCTCTTTAGAACTTGGTCATTTGGTATCAAAGTGGCAAGCAAAAACATCTAACTGAGCTAATAACTGCACCACCACATATACCAGCCATATATTACAGCTGCCACAGAAAATGTGACTGAAAGCTGTACATAGCATGTGTTTTAGTACACAGAGAGTGCTGCTATGTTTATAAGTGGGCTCTCTTCAAAATAACATGCCACAGTAATGAAGGGCGAGACAGCAAATTCAAACACTGTCCTAGCCCCCGCGTATGTCAAGAAACAACTTTGCTCAGATATATTTTGAAAGGGAAAGACTAGCCAGTCATGAATCCCCCCACTGGCCCTATACATTTTTACAGTCAAAAGTGCTACATGGTATCAAAAGATGGCAAAAATGATTTTTGAGGGAGAGGAACAAAATTTCTTGCTGTGCAGTAAATGTAGAGAACTGAATGGGGTTGGCAGGAGCTGAATTTCAGTTAAGATAGAGGAGAAAACAAGAATAGTGGAAGAGAAAGTTCAGAGGGAAACATCTTGTTGAGGAACAAAAAACATTTTGATGTGGAAGGCGAAAGTAGATGAATGAGCAAGAGAAAGCGATCACATATAGTGCCCCATTGTACTTAGTGGCCTTTCTGGATGGTTCACAAGTTAATTAGCATTTTGCTTCCAACATGCTGGGTACTCATTTTACTGACCATGGAAGGCTGAGTCAACATTGAGCCCTGATCAGAATCGAACTCACAACCGTTTGGTTGGAGTATAGCAGTTTAACCACTGTGCCACCAGAAGATAGCCAAGTGCATTGGGGAAAAGAGGTGGTCTCCCAACTTTTCCAAACCCACTAAAATAGCTTCTGGGAAGGCAGCATGAAAATAGGATGTGAAGAATAAAACCAATACAGTATTCAATTTACCTGTTTTAGCTAGAAAGCTTCAAAATCGCATGTATCAGTTTGAGTGCAACGATGTAAAACTTGGAAATGTTACATTTTTTACACAGCATCTTACCAAGAATCTCTCAAAACTGGAAAACACTACTGAAATTAATATTCATGTACCTACCAAGAAATCAAACCTTCAGGAACAGAGACCAGTTTCATGTCAATGTGAATCATACTCTTTATTGCATATCACTAAATGAAATAGAATTCTTGACATCTACTTGATTCTGACACAAATTAAGGAATCCTTTTGTAAAAAAAACATGCTGACAGCAAAGGCTATGAAACTGCAGGGATGTGTGTGTGAGATAATCTCCCAGCCTCTCTGCTGGGATGGTATTGTTACTTTTCCAATGGTGCATAATTCAGCAGCTTCTCAATCAAATCCACATGAGACAGAAGCATCCTCCGACAGCAGTAGCGCTTCAACCCAAGTGCATCCAATGCATCCCTAAGAGAGGCAACAATAATAATAATAATAATTAGGTATTTGACAAAATCCTCAGAAATTTGTCTGGGATAATTTGTATGGCTGCAAAGCTTGCCGAAGCTGCCAACTTTTCTATTGGTCCTATTGCAGTGGTTCCCAACGTGGGGCCCATGCCCCCACAAGGGGACTTGTATTCCCAGAAGACTACATCGGTACATTGATTGATCAGTGCTTTGGGGAATTGACTTGGGCTTTTGGGAAATGAAGTTCAAGAATACCTAGAGTGCCAAAAGCGAGAAATAGAGCCATAAGCGAGAAATTTGACTCCCTACTGTGACTCCTAGAGAAGAATCAGCCTGTGTTAGGCAAGGGCAAGCTGCACACTTCCAGAATCCCCTAAGAAGGGAGTATGCTTTATCTAGAAAACCATGGAACAGGTTGCCATAAGTTGATTCTGATGAAGCACATTTTATTTTATAAAGACAACATCCAACTATGTCTTTGGATCTTCCGCAAGGACCACACATGCTGATTTTTCTTAAAAAGAACAAGCAAGCAAACTTCCTGAAAACTCACCCTTCAGTATATTCTGCCTGCAAGAGGCCCAGGTATGCCTCCCACTTGTTGCCCACAACTTTCCCACAGGTAAAGCACCGGACAGGGATGATCATTGTAAGGTAGCCTAGAAACAGAGAAATTGAGGTTAGGGTGACATGTACATTACTGTCTTAGGGCATTCATTCTCTCTTTGCTCCAAGTCATCTGAGCTATCCAGCCAGCCTTTCACACTCACACCACCTGGGAGCACCTCCGTGGGATATCACACTAGGTAAAGGTCGCCCTTGCTTGAAAGCCAGCCATATTCGACTCTGGGAGTCAATGCTCATACAGCAGCATTTCCATGGACATGTGGCAGGCATGACTAAACACTGGAGTGCATGGAACGCTGTTTACCTTCCCACTGAAGTGGTATCTACTTAGGTAAAGGTCACCCTTGCTCGAAAGCCAGTCGAATCTGACTCTAGGCTTCAGTGCTCATCTTTGTTTATAGCAAAAAAGCCAGCACTGTCTGCGTCTGCAGACGTTTCCGTGGAAATGTGGCAGGCATGACTAAACACCGAAGTGCACGGAACGCAGTTTACCTTCCCCCCGAAGTGGTCCCTATTTGTCTACTTGCGATTTTTTTGCTTTCGAACTGCTAGCTTGGCAGGAGCTGGGACAGAGACGGGATCTCACTCCGCCATCCAGCACTCGGGTCTCGAACTGCTGACCTGCCGAATTTCCAGTCGTCACGTTCAGCGTCTTAACCACTACGCCACCGCAGTCCCGGGTTTAGGCACTACAACTCCCAGAATTCTCCGGGGCAGCACAGGCTTCTGGGCGGGGGAAGGAGACCACCGTGGAGCTCTGCCCCAACCATCTGTGGTCTACCGATTTGTGGTCTTCCACTATGTATTTCTTAAATTTGTTTACGTAAGCCGCCCAGAGTTGGGTTTTGACCCGATTGGGGCGGGATAACAAGTTGAGAAATTAAATTATTAAATTAAATCTTATCCAAAATGGTTCCAACTTGGGGGTGGGACGATATTAACTCCACTGGCTCCAGTTCTCCTTTGAATATATAATAAATCGGGGCGGGGTACCCCGGTTAATGCCGAAGTCGACCTTCCTCGCCCACCCTCTCCACCACCGTCTACTTGAAACCGAGCATTTTCAACCCACACTTCCTCAGGCTTCTCCCCTCCCCAGCTCCGGCCAAATAAGAAGTGGCCCACCTATCCACCTCCCAGCCCACCTCGCCTCGCCTTCACCCCCACCTGCCGATCTACCTCTCCGCCTCACCTTTGCGCGGCCTCGGCGTTTCCCCTTCTTCTGCGCTCCCGAGCAGTGGCGTAGCAAGGGTGGCCGGCACTTTCTTTGCGCAAAGCCCGGCCCTTCCGTCGGAGATGAAGGAGGCGGGAAAGGCCTGGGCTCCGCCTCTTTCTCAGCAAAATCCAAATTTCACCCTTAACAGAGAATCTCTAATACTGATAAGGATTCTCAACCTGCGACCCGTGGGCCAAATGCGGCCTGCGGTGCCATTTCATGTGGCCCACTACCACCTCCACCACACCAGGAAGTGCCATGTGGCGGAGGAAGGGCAACATGGCCTTCCGGTCCCCAAAGCTGTCTGAGGGACCATGACCTGGCCTCCAGTTTAAAAAGGTTGAGAACCCCTGGTCTAATATGTGTTTTTTTCCTCATGTTTTTCCAATGCCTCCTTTTAATTCCCCACTTTCTTTCTTGTGCGTCAGACTTGCTATTTTTGGAATTAAAAGTGGTGCCAGTTCTTAGACAGCATAAGCAAAAAAGCATAAGCCCACGAATGGAAATGATATCAACGAATTACTTTTTGCAGATGACCAGGCATTGATCGCAAGGACAGCGAAGGAATTGCAGCAACACCTTATGTCCATGGACCAAGAATGCAAGATAAATAATATGAGCATCAATAAAGAGAAGACGGAGGTAATGGCAATTGGAAGGAAACAGCATGCTTTAAATATTGAAATAGGGGGGAACAGATATAAAACAAGTAGCAGAGTTCAAATGCCCAGGAACAGCATTTATTGAAGAAGGCAAAATGGATGAGGGGATCAATATATGGGGTAGTAAGGCAAAGGAAATATTGGGACAGTTAGCTACACACTCACAACATACATAAGGCAATACCAACCAGCACAAAGAAACACCTCATACAAAGCATATTCATTCCCACCTTATGTTATGAGTGTGAAACATGGACACTCACAACAAAACATAAATGAAAGTTGGTCACCGCAGAAATGAGATATCTGAGGAAGGCTGCTGGAGTGACTAGAGGGGATAAAATCAGCAATCAAATTGTAAGGGAAAAAATTGGAATAGAACGAATCTTAAATTACATGTGTACAGAGACAACAAGTAAAGTGCTTTGCCCATTTGGAGAGAATGACTTGGAATTCTATACCTTACAAGGTATATATGAAAATTGGAGAAGGACAAAGACAACGAGGCAGACCCAGAGGAAGGTGGAGAGAGAACATCAAAGAAACATTACAAGAACATCTGCCCGTCCCACCAGAGTGGACTGGAGAGGCTCCCGGACCCTAGTTGTTCCATCGGCCAGGGAAGCACATCTCTCTGCCACTAGAAGGAGGGCCTTCTCTGTGTCTGCTCTGGCCCTATGGAACCTCCTGCCTACGGAGCTACGTCTCCAGACAGAGCTGCTGCCCTTTAGGAAGAATCTAAAAACATGGCTGGCGGGACAGATATGGGGTATGGAAGGTATAATGACCCCAGCACATTGGATGATCTGAGCCCCTCTCTTTCTCTACTTTTAAATTAGTAGTTGTAGCATCTGGTGTGTTTTTAATCTGTTTTAGATTTTAATTTTAAATTTTAACAGTTTTAAGGTTTTTAGATGGAAGCTTCCACTTCCTAATCCTGGGTCCTACCTGCCCAGGGAAGGAAAAGACTTAACATCCTCTAGCCTGGAGGAGGAATGGATTTTAGTTGTTTGTGCTGTGTGTGTATTGTTTTGTTTTTTTCCTGACTGTAAACTGCCCTGAGTCGCCATGGCGAGTGGGCGGTGATATAAATCTAAATAAATAAATAAATAACACTGAATAACACTGGAGTGGAGTCTGCTAGCAGAGCCAGAACAAGAACCTCGTATCTCTCTTGATACTCAAAGGGGTAGAAGAAGAAGAAGCCGCAACCGGTTCTTAAAAGGCTCCGTCGCTCCCTTCTTTCTCTCAAAAATCTGTGCCATAAAATAGACGTTGGACATTTATCTTACCTCGGTTATTGTACCAGGGCTTACTCTAGTGGGAAAGCAGAGGTAAGAGGCAGCTAGTTGTTCAAATGCAAACAATTTTATTTTCCAGCCGGAAAAGCAAAAAGACTCGCTTTCTCTAAATGCGAGAAAGACGCCAAGCCAGTGCAAGGCACATACACTGCTACACAAAGTATCAAGAAAATGGTAAAAGTTGCTATTTGATTGATTGACCTCTATCTATGTAGCACAGGATTGGTTCCTTGTTACTGTCTTCAGCGAACACACCATGCTTATCTCCTATCCTGGATGCAGGCATGGCTGAAAAGTGGGGGGGGTATATACCCCTAATCCCATCAGGGATTTAATGTTTCAACACCAGGTACTTTTGTTATTCAGGTAATCTCTTCCATGGGCATGGCCTTATCAGGAAAACTTCAAAAGTTACCCAGAGTAGGGTTTGAAGGCCCTAAATTCAAGTTCAACTAATGACCAGAGGCGTAGCTACCGCCGTATCTGCCGTATCAATTATACGGGGCCCCCGGGCCATGGGGGCCCCAACGTGCGTAAGCAAAACAAATCTTTACCCTTCCTAAGGGCCCCCAAACAAACTTTTATACGGGGCCCCGCCAAGGCACGCTACTCTTCTGCTAATGACCTTTACTGTTGTTTAATCCTCAGTTTGACCTGCTCTGCAGGAGTGTAGTGAAAAGTCTAAATAATTATGTTGGGAGGGACGTCCTTAGCCTTCCTCTCTTACAGCAGCAGCAGCTTAGATAGCCTTGAAGAGTAAAGGTATTTTCTCTTTTAGAGGCTGCAGTGGTTTAGTTGTTAAGGTGCTGAGCTTGACAACTGCAAGGTCAGCAGGTCAGTAGTTCATGACCTAAGTGCTGCATGATGGAGTGAGCACCCACCATCTGTCCCTGTTCTTGCCACCCTAGCAGTTTGAAAGAAAAAAAAATGCAAGTAGATAAATAGGTACCGCTTCAGTGAGAAAAGTAATAGCATTCTATGTGGTCTGGCATCATCTACCCCTAATGGCAGAAAGTGAGGAAGACCTAAAGAAGCTCCTGATTAGGTTGAAAGAAGAGAGTGCAAAAGCTGACTTGAGACTCAACATCAAGAAAACCAAGACACAGTAGTACCCCCGTATAACGAATGCTTTGTACAGTATAATGAAAAATTTGTATAACGAAGAATGTAATAATGAAGAATTTCAGCATTATTGGTGATACCCTACATAACAAATTTCCTCTCCATTATACAGGGTTTACCCTATAGTACGAACATTTCCTCCTCCCCCCCCCCATTATATGAGGTATACCTTGTATAACAATTTTTTTCATTATGTGGGATTTTGCCAATATGATTCACATAATAAAAAAATGTATAAAGAAGAGCTATTTCATTATACGGGATACTACTGTAATGGCAACAGGCCTTATCAGTCACTGGAAAATAGATGGGGAAGAAGCAAAAGCAGAGACAGACTTTACTTTCCTAGGCTCCAAAATCACTGCAGATGGTGATTGCAGCCATCAAATAAAAAGGTGACTGATGCTTGGGAGCAGAAGCATAGCGTGCCTTGGCGGGGGCCCATATAAAAATTTGTTTGGGGGCCCTTAGGAAGGGTAAAGATTTGTTTTGCTTACGCACGTTGGGGGGGCCCGTGGCCCCCGTATAATTGATACGGCAGATACGGCGGTAGCTACGCCCCTGCTTGGGAGGCAAGCTATGAGAAACCTGGGGAACATAGTGAAAAACAGACATCATCTTGCAAACAAAAAACTGCATAGTCAAAGCAATGGTATTTCCGTTGGTAATGTGTACTTGTGAAAGCTTGACCATAAGTAAAGCTGAGTGCAGAAGAATAGATGCCTTTGAAATGTAGCGTTGGAGGAGAGTTTTGAGAGTCCCCTGGACAGCAAGGAGAACAAATAGGTTGCTCTTAAAAGAAATCAACTCCATCTGCTCCTTAGAAGGTCAAATAATAAAGATGAAGCTAAAGTACTTTTGATATCAAACGAGAAGAGAGGATTCACTTGAGAAAGCCTTGATGCTGGGAAAGGTGGAGTGCAAAAGAAGAAGGGGGCAGCTGAAAATGAGATGGCTAGATGGTATTGTAGACACAATGGGCACAGAGCTGGGCGAGTTAAGGAAGATGGTGGAGGACAGAGGTGTCTTGCGGGCAATAGTCCATGGTGTCATAAAGGGTCGGAATTGACTGTGCGACTGAATAACAAAAGTCATGCCTGCCATATGACCAGGAAACACCTGCAGATGCAGACAATGCTGTACAGTATTTTGTATTTTCATTGTTTGGGGGGGAAATTTACACACACAAAAGGAAAGAAGATTGCTGTCTTCTAAAAGAGAGCCGCCACCTTTCGAGAGACACAGAACTCTTCGCCGCAGAAAGGCGAAAGCCCTGCCCTACGGCGCGAACAGAATAATCCCCAGTCCCCACCCCAAAAAATGACACCATGCATCTATTCCGAGATTAACCCACTGCAAATTGATAGTTTGTTATTCTGGTTCTCTTTTTTTGGGAAGGGGGGGGGGAAACAGACCACAAAGTGATGGGCTTTTTTTTCAAGACAATTTGGACGATCTTTAGTCCCTGTCCCGCTAGAGATCTCTTTCCCCCCACCCGGATCCCCCTGGACTCCTCCCCAGATTCTTCAACACGCCCCCCCCTAGTTTCCCTCCCTTTCTCCCCTCCCCTTTCTTTCCTCTTGTCCCGTGCTTGGAATTTGCTCTCCCCCTTTTTTCCATCCCATATCCCAGCAGCGAGGATTCAACTCTCGGTCTCCGAGGTGTTTGTGAGAACGGGGCTTTCGCTCCACAAATCCAGGCTGCCTCCCTAACCAAGTCTGATCCGAGGCTAAGGTGAGGGGGGGGACCGAATGGTATTTATGGTGGGGAGGGGTTTGAGAGATGGGAAGGATGTGCGAAATCAAGTTTCGGAGGATGATGAATTTTAAAAAGGAAACTGAAGATAATCCCATCCCGAGTTGAGGGAGTGCTTTCTGCCCCTTTGGAATTTTCTGGGCCCCCAAATAATTGACCTTGCCTCCATTCTCCAGATGTTTTACTACATGATTAGAACGTATGTATGTGCGTGTATGTGTAGAGAGAAGTTTTTAAACTTCCCTTCTAAGGTATATGATCTTTCTGGAGACAAAGCCAAAGGAAAGAGGCTGAGCCAGCGGCTTGTATTTCATCTTTACATGGCTTTTCTTTGGGGTCTCTCCTCCTCTTAAGGCAGGAGTGCCCAAACTTTTCAGGCTGTGGGCTGGTCACATGGTTCAGGGGGCCAGTCACTATGGCCTGTGGGCTGTATCCGGCCCCTGACGGCAATTCATCCAACCTGCGAAGCCCTCGTCACTCCCTGAAGTGGAGGTAAAATATGCCCATACGAACACATTTTACTTCCATTTCCAGGAGCGACAAGGACTTTGTTGGCCAGATGAATTGCTGCCAGGGGCCGGATATGGCCCACAGGCTGTAGTTTGGGCACCCCTGGCTTAAGGGCATTGACTTAAAGACAGAAAGAAAAAACTATAGTGCACCTCGCTTAAAGAGCATAATGCGTTCCACAGGATTGCTCTTTAAGCGAGTTTGCTCTTTAAGTGAAACACCATTGTAAGTGACCAGTTGTGGGGGGGATTGTGAACCCCGATTTATTTGTTAAGCGAGTTTTTGGTTGGTTTTATTTGTTAAGTGAAGCGAACATTCAGAGGAAATTCTGCTCTTTAAGCGAGTTACTCTTTAAGCGAAGCGCTCTTTATGCGAGGTTTGACTGTACTCTCAAATTTCTATGAACTAGTTGGTATGGGAAAGTTATTTGACCAATTCAGATAGGGAAAATCAGACTTTTAATTTGAATTTAAAATGGACAGATGGAGGGACTCATGGAATCCAGAATTGGGGAGCTTGGTTTCAGCAGTATGGATTGCATGTTATTAAAAAAAAAGACAATGATATTTTGATGGGATGGGTTTTACTGCAGTTACAACCTCAACAGAAACCAGAAAGAAAGCAAAGATGAACTTGAAAAGGTTGTAGACCAGTTGTTCCCAACCTTTTATTGGCCAAGCTTCACCTAAGCATCTCTAAAATCCTGATCCCCCTTGTGCCATGACGTATAATTCTTACTATTCAGAAAGTGAACTCCTATTCACATGGAAGAAGCCTAAAAGACCATTAACTTGGTCTAACTCACTCTCAGATTGCTCCTCTTAGAAATAAAATTGTGCTGCTATGAGCCCCACATTGGAAACCACTGGTCTAGAATGAAGGAAAGGTCTAAAAACAATGTTGGTGGGAGAGGCTATGTAAAACTTGGCAATTTCTTTTTTTAATATGGTCATGCCTTTGAGATGTGGTGTTGGAGGAGAGTTTTGAGAGTCCCCTGGACAGCGAGGAGAACAAATAGGTCAATCTTAGAAGAAATCAAACCTGACTGCTCCTTAGAAGGTCAAATTGTAAAGATGAAGCTAAGGTACTTTGGACATCAAATGAGAAGAGAGGATTCGCTTGAGAAAGCCTTGATGTTGGGAAAGGTGGAGGGCAAAAGAAAAAGGGGGTGGCCAAAAATGAAATGGTTAGATGGTATTGTGGATGCAGTGGGCACAGAGCTGGGCGGGTTGAGGAGGATGGTGGAGGACAGGGGTGCCTGGGGGACAGTGGTCCATGGGGTCGCAAAGGGTTAGAATCGACTGTGCGACTGAACAACAACTTGACTCAAAGTGGGAGATGGAGGTAGCTCTTTTTCCATAGTAAGGGTAAAGGTTGCTTTTGCTTGAAAGCCAGTTGTATCCGACTCTAGGATTCAGTCCTCAATTCTGTTTATAGCCAAAGAGCCAGTGCTGTCTACATTTGCAGATGTTTCCATTGACATGTGGCAGGTGTGCCTAGACACCAGGGTGCACAGAACATTGTTTACCTTCATACTGAAGTGGTACCTATTTATGTACTTGCAATTTCTTGCTTTTGAACTGCTAAGTTGACAGGAACTGGGACAGATGAGGGTAGGTAGCTCGCTCCATCGTGCAGCACTCGGGTCTTGAACTGCTGACCTGATGACTTTCTAGTCCGCAAGTTCAGCATCTTAACCACTAAGCCGTTGCAGTCCCTCCTCTTTCCTTACACAACTCTATATAATGACATGATGTGAGCAACCCTTGTCAAATCTGCGATCTGGGTTGGGTAGTGGTGAAAGGAACCAGATAACCTGGGTCTGCAGTTAAGAAGGAGAGGGTATAAGGAGACATTTCCAACCATCATGGGCAGGGCTTTGGGAGCAGAAGTCCAGGGTCCCCCTCAGCATTAGCAGCAAGGGGCGGCCAGGGGGCACTTTGCCCACCCTGAGTTGGTAGTTTGCCCACTCTCAAACTCCCGGCTGCTTATATATATGACATTGTTGCCCATCCTGAAAAAATATTCGCCCACTCACATCTAGAATCCTGGCTACAGCCCTGAGGGGTGGGTTCAGTTCAATTCAATTCTTTACTAGTTGGTTATCAATTGAAATATAAGTTAGGATGCATAAAATACAATTGCTTCTCAGCCTTTTTTGGCTAAGATCAAGTGGAGAGATCAAATGCAGAATAGCTTGTTTACTACTTTTTGACATAAATAGTACATATTAAGCAGAGCTTTGGCTTGTGACTGGTATGTGTGTGTGTGTGTGTGTGTGTGTGTGTGTGTGTGTGTGTGTGTGTGTGTGTGTGTGTGTGTGTGTGTGTGTGTGTGTGTGTGTGAGAGAGAGAGAGAGAGAGAGAGAGAGAGAGAGAGAGCGAGCAGTATAACTTCCAGAAATGTAGCTATGCCTGTGCTCTTTCCTAATTTTATACTGTACTTTAAAGAGGAGTAAGGTTGTGTTAAATTCAGTCTAAAATTATCATTCTCATCCAACTGTTAACCCCCCAATTTACTTTACTGTGTTCTTCCTTTATCTTTAATGTGTGCCTCAGCATACCATTTTCTTAGTTCCTTCATCTGAACAAGATAAATAAGTATTATAGGCGTTTCTATGTTTTCCCCAAATTTGTGATACAGTCTGACGTTTTACCTGATGTTTCCCCTATTTAAATGGGAGAGCATAACTTTTGAAAAAAGTATCCAAGCTTGATTGCTTTTGTAATCTTTCTTACACTAATTTTGAAGAGGAGAAATATAGTTGATAGCTCTTGGGTGGTAGAAATACATAAATGTAAATCTTTTAAAGCAGGGATTCTCAGGGCTAGACATGGGCCAGATGCTTCCCCATGGCACCATTTCATGTAACACCCCCCTTCCACGAAACCTGGAAGTGTCACATGGTGGAGGAAGGGCAAAATGGCCATCTGGCCCCCGAAGCTGCCTGAGGGAGCGTGACCCAGCCCCTGGCTTTAAAACGTTGTGAACTCCTGATTTAAAGCAACAGTAATGAAAAGAACAATAGGAGCCAAGTATAATTTAGCCATATCAGAGAATAAACAAAACAAAAATGCTGTAGCACTTTAAAGACTAATTGTTATATTTCAGTGTGAGCTTTTGTGGATCAAGCCCACTTCATCAGACAGGAAATGAAGTGTCTGATGAAGTGGACTTGATCCACTTTAAAGTACTACCTTGTTTTTGTTTTGTTTACTCTCTGATATGCCTGAAACGCAGACTAACATGGCTACTATTCAAAAAAAAAATCAAGTGTAATTTAGTGCATTGATGGTGAACCTTGGCACTCCAGCTGTTCTGGAACTTCAATTCCCAGAAGTCATGATCACCAGGAGTGCTAACTTGGGCTTCTGGTAATTGAAGTCCAAGAACAGCTGGAGTGCCAAGGTTCACCATCACTTATGTAGTGCATCCAAATCTGAAAGTTTTGGATGAAGGAATGATCTCTATTTGTGGCATCCTTTTATTAATTCTTTTCTGTTCTTATCCACTTTACCAGCTGTTGTGGACAACCTCAACCCAGACTGCTATGAGGCCTCTGCTTGAATTTGCCCCATTTTATCCCAATACACAGGGCAGAGGCTGCGACAACAGGTTTAGGATATCATGAAAAGACAGTAAATTGGCAAGTTCCTGCTTATTAAGTTATTATTATTTACATTTTTATTGCCAGGCATATGGAGAGAGGAACTTGTGGGATTTTCTGCCTTGGCTGCCAAAAATAACTTGGTTGGAACTCATTACTATTTTGCTGACACAATTCCCTTGGGAGAAGGGGGTGGGGGTTAACTGGAGAGTTTTGCTGACACAAGCTCAGCCCTGCTATTAATAGATCAGGGGTTCCCAACCTTTTTATGCTGTGGGCCTGACCATATCCTCCAAACAGCTGAGGGGGCCTGACCCCTGGAAGCGGTATGACAGCTGCAAATGCACCCACTTCTGCATTTACGACAGCCACAGGCTCATTTTTGTATGCATGTGTGTGTTTTATGGCTGCTGTAAACACATCTGCTTCTATTTCCAGAAGTGTGTGTAGTGGCAACGGGCCAGATGAAATGGTGATGTGGGCTGGGTATGGGCCACGGGCCATAGTTGGAAACCCTGAGGTAGAGAGAAGATGCTGCCTCTACCAATACATGCTGAGGAGTGCAGAATGGCAACCAAATGCCCTTCAGTTGCCCTGTACCATTTTCAGGAGCCCTTCTTCTTTTTCTTCTTCTTCTTTTTCTTCATCTTCATCGTCGTCATCATCATCATCATCTGAATATTGGTGATCCCAGGCCAGTATTGATGAAGCTGCTGCCCACCATCAAGATGGATTCAAGTGGGATTTAATCCATTTGAGGACTCGCACCTTTCCTTGTAGACTTTGCCACCCAAGGCTGAGAGTCTTCAGGGAAGTCAGATTAGTTAACTGCTCTAGTGGCTCAAGTTGTTAAGATGCTGACTGGGAAGCAGAAGGTCAGCAGTTCGATTCCCGAGTACTGCAGGACGGAATGAGCTCCTGTCTTTGTCCCAGCTCCTGCCAACCTAGCAGTTTGAAAGCAAGAAATTGCAAGTAGATAAATAGGGACCACTTCAGTGGGAAGGTAACACCATTCCATGCCTGCCACATGACCATGGAAATGTCTGCAGAAGCAGACAGTGCTGGCTCTTTGGCTTTGAAACAGAGATGAGCACTGACCCATAGAGTCGGATATGACTGGCTTTTGAGCAAGGGGAACCTTTACCTTTACCTTTACCTTTACCTTTACTCTGACACTTGCGTTGAGTCGCTGACAGTATGGTCTACTTTATTACCATAGCAGGATAACCTGACCAGACTATATTCAGTAACCCACTGCTGTCTAATGTAAGATGCTGTCCTGGCACTAATCCTGAAGCTGGATTGTCACTGGTTTTGTTATCCTTGGTGCATGGAATGAAAAAAGCCATTCTCATATGCTTTGGATGGCTTTACTAAGAAGTAAAAACCTTTTCCAATATGGACTGGTTAATATTGAACTGAGCAGGACCCAGTGTGGTGTAGGGGATAGCGTGATGGACTGGGATTCAGGAAACTCAAAACTCAATACTATAAATGTCTACACAGATGTTAGTGTCATTAATTTTAGTGGTACTTTCTCTTAGTGACTGGATACAGGCTTGGTCTTACTTTCCTTGGTGTGAGAACAAAAGGGAGCTAGAGAACATCTGTGCTGCATTGTGTCCTTTGGAGGAAAGGTGAATTTCAAAATAATAATGATGCTTTGACTTCATAATGTAATTATTTGACCCAACACTTTGTTCTTTGTGTCTTCTTTTCCATTTGAATATTTAATAGCCTCATTTTCTGCACTACCTTTCTTGACGAGACATAAGACTGGATTTTTAATTTAATGGAGATCCACTATTGTCCAACAGAGAAATAATCTCATTAGCAAAATACTGTTTTCTTCCTGATAATTTAGTACAACCCAGAAAGAAGGTTTTTTTTTTTTTGAAACTTTCTGTCCTAATTTTTAATATACTGTACTGTATTATTATTAATGCTTATATACTATTCTAAAGAAACATTTCCAAAAATAATTACTGTTCTAAAATCTATGCTGGCTGTTCCCATCTTGTTTTCATAGGAGCCAAGATTACACATACTGTACTGTATATCTGCTTTTAATAATGTATCAGAGTTTGTCTTGTGTAATGTGTCAAAAAATCCAGTGTTACTTGGTTTTTCCTTTGTGCTTATTCTCTCTAGAGATCCATCCACCATGGGGGTCAGCCGTGGCTGCTTGCTATGTGTTAAAGTGAAGATGTTTGTCTTCAACCTTATCTTCTGGGTGAGTTGCTTTGAGTCTGTCAGCACCACCAGGGTGAACATTAGGTGGACCTTTTGTTAATGTCAAGATTCTGTATGTAGGATTACTTGGGAGGGTTCAAAAGTGGGTGTTTTGAGGCAGGGCGTTTCATCTTAAATAAACCTAATACAGTGCAATGTTCTCTGTTCTGAAATTGTCATGAGAATGAATGAAGTTAGAAATGAAGTCATACTATTAGACCCTAAACCAGGGGTGCCCAAACTACCGCCTGTGGGCTGGATCCGGCCCCTGACACCAGTTCATTTGGCCCTCGCAGCCCTCACTGCTCCTGGAAGGAGAAGTAAGACACACCCACACATGTGCAGAATGCTGCTGTAAATGCACCTATGCCTGCTGTAAATGTGTTTATGACAGCCGCAGGTGCATTTACGACACCGTTCTGTTGATGCACAGGCATGTTTTACTTCCACTTCCAGTAGGAGGAACCATGTGACCAGCCTGCTGCATCACATGACCAGCCCACAGCCCAAAAAGTTTGGGCACCTCTGGCCTAAACCTAGCTCTCTTTCTTCACTTCTCTTGGTTGAATTTAATGGAATGTAACTGAATATTTATCAACCTTATTGGTATGTCAGCAATGTATGTGTGAGAACATTCAGTAGAATGTTGCCAGCAACATCTGTACTGGAAAAGAAAATTATATTTTAAGAGTCTGGCCAGGTTATCTTCTTATGGTAATAGAGTAAACCATACTGGCAACAACTCAATGCCAATTGCCAGGTGGCAGTTAACTAACCTGACAACCCTGAGGACTAGTGGCCTTGGGTTGCGAAGTCCACAGGGAAGGGTGATGATCTCCAAGTGGATTAAATCCTGTTTGAATCGATTTTGATGGAGGGCAGCAGCTCCATCAAGGACTGACAAAGACTTTGTGTGCCAAAGGGGTCAGGGCAAGAAAATGACCACTGGATAAGTTGTACGGGTGTCATGCTGCGATGTGCAAGGCAAACGGAAGGCCACTGCATTATATTCTCAGGACAATCTTCATGGTTGATTGCCATGAGGATAACCAATATTCAGAATCGGATACTGCACTTAAAGAAGATTTTAAGAAGAGATGTTATTAGAGACAGAAATGTTTTTGTTAGTGCACAAAGGCTGAACACAAAATGCTTTATAGCTTTGAAAGAAAGACTGGTCTAAGAGATGACTGTGGGGATTCAGCTGTTTATCTTTCCCATAGATCAGTTTCTTGGAACTTGGGAAAAAAGGAGTGTTGTATTTTCATGCTCCCTGGTTGTATAAATGTCTCTTCTCTTCTGCTTGTTCCTTTAGCTGGGTGGTTGTGGAGTCCTGGGCGTGGGAGTGTGGCTGGCCGTTTCCCAGGGCCGTTTTGCCAGCTTATCCTTCTCCTTCCCATCGTTGTCAGCAGCAGGGCTCTTCATGGCAACGGGCGCCATCATCATGATCGTGGGCTTCCTCGGTTGTTTGGGGGCAGCAACCGAGCATCGCTGTCTCTTACTCACGGTAAGGAGGGAGCATCTCTCCCATGAGCCTATCTTCCTGTGTTGTGAAGCTCATGAGGCTTGGACGGGTAGGTGCAGAGGTGTGACTTCACAACTATGGCAGGCATTGAAGCTGGTATATAGAAGCATTAAAATCAAATCAGTTTGATTTGATATAGAAGCATTCATCTGAAATAGGATTTACTCGTAGAATCCATTTTAAATGCCAGAAAATGCTCAGACTAGAAAGATTATGGAAAAGAATACCTAGAATCCTGTTGCGTAGTTATGCAAAGCTATAACTTTTAGTGGTGAGTTGCTGTAATTTAAGAAATCTCTGTAGATATTCCCTCTCGTGAACTGAGTCACATAACTCAGTACATGATCTAATTAAATAATTAAGTAGGTATGTAGGTAAAAGCTTTTAAGAGTCAAGAAGTAGAACATCCAGATTTAAAAGTCTTTGGCTTTTCACTTTCCACCTTTGGTTGTGCTTGACTTGGACAGTGTAGAACAATTTACTCCATCAGTATCCTTGTGCCCTTTGGTGGATTCAGTTCGGATATACTGTATTGTACTATGAATTAATCAGTAGTAGACCTGGCGATGATTGATCTACAGGCAGTGTTGGGGGTATCTGTGTGCAGTTGATGGAGACAATGATTGGGGTAGAAAAATGAGCTAGCCACAAAGCTTCCTTTAGACCAGTGGTGCCCAAACTAAGGCCTGGGGGCCGGGGGCGGCCCCTGACGCCAATTCACCCGGCCCGCGAAGCCCTCGTCACTCCTGGAAGTGGAAGTAAAACACGCCCGTACAGGTGCATTTTACTTCCTCTTCCAGGAGTGATGAGGGCTTCGTGGGCCGGATAAATTGGCACCGGGGGCCACCCCCGCCCTCTGAGCCTTAGTGAACCACATGATTGGTCCATGACCCAAAAAGTTTGGGCACCCCTGCTTTAGACCAATGATTCCCAACCTTTTTTTTTGGTCATGCCCCACCTAAGCATCTCTAAATTCCTGATGGCCCCCTTGCTGTGACATATACTGTACCTTGGAGTTGTTATACAGTGAGGCGTTCATTCATTGGTGGATGTCTCTGTGACAGATATTCTGCACGTGCAAATGGACTTGAGAAATCATATAATTCTTATTATTCAGAAGGAGAACTCCTATTCATGTGGAGGGAACCTAAAAAGCCATTTACTGTTAATAACTCGTTCTTGAATGGCCCCCTTTAAAAATCTAATTGCCCCACATTAGGAACTACTGCATGACTTTAGGAACCACCTAAGTGCTGAGAAATGCCTATTCTTACATACAAACACAAAAGTTTATTTACAAAGCTTTCTGGCTTAAAAAATTCTGAGGTTGCCATTCTGTCCATTTCTCTGCAGTTCTTCCTCGTTCTCTCCACTCTGTTCCTCCTAGAACTGGCTGGGTTGTTGGTGTTTATTACCTGCCGCGACAAGGTAAGAATCTTCATCTCTGTTTATGTGGAAGAATCAGAGCAAGGTGTTGGGAGTTACGAGATACAGTGAAATAGTTTACAGACAAGTCTGTGATGTCCATTGTGAAAATAAACGTGCTCCAAAATCTAAGGATACAATGTGTAAAGAGGGAAGTGATTCAGACTTTGGGCTTGTTGTGATTTCGTGAATACAGAAATAATCCACTGTAGGAACCTAATTAATCACTTCTACACCTTAACGAGGAAAGCATGAATTACACTGCACCACAATAAATAAATAAATAAATATTGTCTGCTACTTGGTCTAATCCATGTGTGCTGAATTCAAATCTGAAGTACGATTCTGTTTAGGACATCAGGCTCTTAAGTTAGCAAATCTCATCCTCTTGGTTAGGTTTTTTTGTTGATCATGTGGGGTATATTTGCCACAAATGTAGCAAAAATTGTCCAATTTATTAACAGAGCTGTCCCTACTCATCTTTAGCTCAAAACAGACTCACTATGGCCTAGCTCTACTATACAATAAGATGGTTTCGCACTAGAGACTAGCCTTTGGTCCATCTCGCTTTATATACGTATTTCTGATGTCAGCTCACTGACATGCCCAGTCTCTGCTGGAACATTCATGCCACCAAGGGATGTGATTCAGCTGAGGCAGCAGCAGGCACAGCGGTAGCTGCAACTGTTATAATGTTCTCATGTAAAAATACATTACCCAGTTACCAACCATTTGAAAAGCTATAACATGTCTTAAAATCTGTATGTGATAGACAAATTCTGAGTTCAGATTTGGAATCAACACACTTGATATCATGTAAATCACATGTGTTATTCCCAGTAGCAAAATCGTTGTTGTGTGGTGTTATATACGCTAGCAGCTTAGGCTTCCTTTGAAACAATAGCTCTCAGCCTTCTCTTCTCTGATGTTTTGGACTTCATCTCCCAGAATTTCTGCCTGCTGGCTGTGCTATCTGGATCTTCTGGGATCTGAAACCCCAAACATTTGGAAAGCCAAACATAAAGAGCAATTGCTTTGAAGCATTGCAGCATTTATGGTTTTCCACGAGGCCAAGACTCCTGCAACAGAAGCAGCATAGAGCAAAGGACCCAAAGCCAGCCGAATTATCTTGGCAGGAATAGGGCAGGAAATTCCCTAAACGCCCCTCCTTGCATCTGACAGTAAAAACACAATAGCAGCAAAGTATTTCAAAGTTTGTTTTTCAAAAATCTTCTGCCTAAAGCAGACTCTTCTCTCTGCTTAACAGCAAAGCCAATTTTGCTTTTACAAGAAAATGCACACAAGAAACAACCTTTAACGGGAGCTGGCTTCTTTCCTACTGACTTATCTTTATGTCTGTGACCTAATGGATATGTTGGCAAATGTTGCATGGTTTGGAGTGGTCTGTTTGGCAGAAACTTATCGGTTCTTAAGAAGCTTGTTCTTAAGAAGTCTGTATATTTTAAGAATCAAAATACAGGATAGGAAACCTCAGGTTTTTAGTTTGCTTGCTTTCTGCATTCTTATCAATGGGATGCTGATAATTTTGCTGTCAATAATCCCGGTGTTGAAACTGGACAAGTTGCAGGCAGCTGACTTTTCAAAAACAGGAGCTGCAACAAAATTTTTGCAGTGTGAGGAACTCCTATTTGGGTGCAGCTAGTGGATAAAATGCTGAACTTGAAGACTGCATTGTATCTGCACTTCCACAGACATTGAGCATTGTTTGCTAATTTAGGATGCCCAGTGGGGTTGTGGTGGCTCAAGTGACTAAGACGCTGAACTCAATGACTGAAAGGTTGGAGTTTGATTCCTGAGTACTACATGACAGAGTGAGCTCCTGTCTCTGTCCCAGCTTTTGCCAGCCTAGCAGTTTGAAATCAAGAAATTGCAAGTAGAGAAATAAGTACCACTTCGGTGGGAAGATGAACAGCGTTCTGTGCACTCAGGTGTTGAAGCATGCCTGCCACATGTCCACGGAAATGTCTGCAGACACAGACAGCGCTGGCTCTTTGGCTATAAACAGAGATGAGCACTGAACCCTAAAGTCAGATATGACTGGCTTTCGAGCAAGGCTGACCTTTACCTTTACTTTACTAGGATGCCCAGGACACCTTAGGTTAATTGGGATACTTCAAGTCTGATGAGATTTCAGTCTTGTTGTAGATGGCATCAACTTGGCTAAGGAATCGTCCCATTTTGGTACAAGTAATCATAAAGCTATTTGATTTGGAAACTTTTCTCACGGTGGAATTTGATTTGTTTTCAGCCTGCAGGAAACTACTTACCTTTTAGCACTGGTGATTTTAAAAAGGGGATTTGGAATTAACTCAATGAAAAGGGAAGCCAAAATGGGACAAAAGCTTTAAAATGGAATGGGAACTGTAATGCTTGAGGCAGTGTATGGCAAAGTCCCTCCTGCCTTGACCTCTGGTTTCCCAAATTCCTCTGGTTTTGAAAAGGGTTAGAAGAAGATATAGCAGGAGAGATGTTTCATCTAATTTTAAGAGTCATCGTGATGAGGACTGGAAACCTGGCTTGTTTTTTACTCAGCTCAAAATTACCTGGACTCACCAACTCTTTGGGACTCTCTATCTTTTGAGCTGTGCCCAGTTCCATCTTTGCCTATATTTAAAAAAAAAAACCCAATTGAAATCTTTTCAAAGAGGCCTTTAAAGAGATCTTTCTAAATGCCAAACCATAGGTTTAATGAAATTGGTATTTTACCATTGCTAATATGTTGTTTTATTTTGGATATTGTTACAAAAAGAGCCTCCTTGAAACTTGTGGTATTATTGAACCATAATCTGGCGTACCCTGGGCAACAGCCACCTTATGCTGGCTAATCTTTCTCACACTATGTCAAGCGAAAGGAACTGCAGAATGAACTCACCAAAAGTTGCCTTTGTTTTGGCAAGAAGATTTTTTTTAAAAATTAGTGTTACCCATAATTTATTCTGCTTGTTTTTTTCTTGCTGGTTTGTGTATTTTATTATGTTTAATTGTATATTGTAACTTGTAAAAATCTTTTTAGTTTGTTGTTTGCTGCCCAGAATGGGAGAATATCCCAGATCGGCGGGATGTAAATGTAATAAATAAATAAAATAATCAAGATAAGTTGGGCCACCACTTCAGTCTTTTTGAATACAGTACAGAAAGTCAAATAATAAAGATGAAGCTAAAGTACTTTGGACATCAAATGAGACGAGAGGATTCACTTGAGAAAGCCTTGATCCTTGGAAGGGTCGAGGGCAAAAGAAGAAGGGGACGGCCCAAGATGAGATGGCTAGATGGTATTGTAGAAGCAATGGGCACAGAGCTGAGCGAGTTGAGGGGGATGGTGGAGGACAGGAGTGCCTGGCGGACAGTGGTCCATGGGATCGCAGAGGGTCGGAATCGACTGTGCGACTGAACAACAAAAACATGAATCTTATTTCACACGTTGGTCTGTTTAAAAGTACTGATTGTATCCAGTTTTATCTTTTATCCAGTTTGACAGATATGCTCAGTCTAACCTAAAGGAAGGGCTTAAGATGTACAACAAAGAAGGCAATCTGGGGTTAACCAGAGCATGGGACCTTGTACAGAATGAGGTAAGCCATTTAATTTAGTGTAAAGGAATGGCAGAGGGAAATTCTGGGAATGTCTTTTTCCTGAGTCGTGAACATCCGCCCCTATGTCTCAGAGATGGATCTGGCTCTTTCTTTCCCAGTTTCGGTGTTGCGGTGTCCAGAATTACACAGACTGGTTTGAGGTGCATGGAAACACTACGTGGGTACCGGTGTCCTGCTGCTTAGAGCAAAGCGACTCTTGTCAGGAGAACAGCGTCAGCTGGTGGAAGGAGGTGAGTATGTCATTGTCGGCTGCAACTCTGTCTGAGAATGTATTTTTTTTCCTGAAACAGGAAAAATGCCATTGACCTGAATTTGTTTAAGGTGGATCCCAGCTTGCCATGAAGTGACCCACACACTATGATCACGAAGTCATCTCCTGCGGCACATATGAAATGAGGCATGCATGATTTAACACCAGGACTGCTTCACAGTCTACTTCTTTTAACTACCTTTGCCTTGATCTCCGGTTGGGATTTTGGTTTGCCATGACTTTTTCCGGCTTCAGTATGGCCTTGTATTAAAAGCAAGGGTAAGGCAATGATCTCTTTTGCTCAAAAGCCAGCCATGTCTAACTCTAGGCAGTGGTACTCATCTCCCTTTACAGCCAAAGAGCCAGCGCTGTCTGCGTCTACAGATGTTTCTGTGGTCATGTGTTAGGCAAGTAGATAAATAGGTGGGAAAGGTAACAGCATTCCATGTGCTCTGGCAACTAGTCATGCTTGGAAGGATCAATTTAATTTTTTACCCTTGGTGCTCATCTTCTGTATACTTAATTAATATGGCTGTTATTTAACTTCCACTGTCGTGATTTCTCCCAGCAAGTCCAGAGAATTATTCATTTAACTAGGGGTTGAGAAATCCCAATCATTTATTTTAGTGGGAGCTCTCAGAAACTCGTGCTGAAATAAGACTTAGTCTTTACATGGTACAGTATTCTGATTCCCCCCTTCCTTTTACCAACATATTTTGCAGTAGGACTCTTAGAAATGCCCAGTCAACATTTTCACACTAGCGATGTGATGGCACGTAGAGTTTATATTCCATGTCGTTAACAAGCAACAAGGTGTGTGTTTTGAAAAAAGGCAAGACTGAAGCACTGATGAAGCTTTCCTTTATCATAGATCTTCCCCTTTATTTTTTAAAAAATTAAGAACACTTCGATATAAAAATATAACGGCAGCAGTCCCATCGGTGGGTCTAAATCAGTGGCTTCCAATCTTTTCTTGGCCTTGCCCCACGTAAGGATCTCTAAAATCCTGCCCACCATCCCACCTTGACATATAATTCTTATTATTCAAAAGTAAACTCCTATTCATGTGGAAAAAACCCTTAAAGGTCTAAACTCATTATTGAATTGCCCCACCTTAAAAATCAAATTACTCCCCATGTGGGGCTGTGCCCCATGTTGGGAACCATGGGTCTAAATTGTGAATCATAATCCAACGGAGACTACAGCTCCAATCAAAACTATCAGCATGATGTTGTGTTTGAATGAAAGCTGACATGATTTTGAAACAGAATTAAGAGTGATGGAAGAGAAAGCAAATCCTTTCTCTTTCTGACACAGTTTTCACGTGATCTATTTTCTTTTCCACTCCTTACAGCCTTGTTACGAGAAGGTGAAACAGTGGCTAGGGAATAACATCTCTGCCATGGGAATCTTTGCCGCCTGCATCATTGTTGTCCAGGTGAGTAAGCAGCAGCAACCATGGTCAGGTGTACAATCTGGGCAACTCTCTTTATAAGGGGTCTAGTGTTCAACAATAGCTGCATGCATAGGTTGCAACTTGAGGATGGTAGGGGGAAAGCTATGCAATTCTACATTTTATTAGAATTTAGGACAGGGGTTCCCAACCTAAGGCTTGTGGGCTGTAGCATTTCTTGTGACCCCCCCACTTCTCTAAGAGCATTCAAGAAACAAAATGGCCACCCATTTGAAGCTGTTGGGACAAAATGTACACCCCTATTATGCAGGCAGGGCAAAATGGCTGTCTGGCTCTCGAAACTGACTGAGAGAGTGTGACCCGGTACCCGGCTTAACAAGGTTGTGAACCCCTGATTTAGGACATTATGCCCCTTCATGATCATTGCATCTGACAAGGGGTGGTAGTGGAATTGCCAGCACAGATCTGTTGAAAAGCTGTCTGTTTCCCAATTAAAATTATGGAAGTAATACAAAACAATTGAATCAGTTTCCTACCACTAAACACCTGCACACAAATCACATGTTTATCTTTGAACTGCAGTGAATAGGCAGGATTGGACTAGGTCAGGGGTTCTCAACCTACGGCCCAAGGCCGGATGCAGCCCATGATATCGTTTCAGGTGCCCCCTTGCCTTTGCCACACCCAGAAGTGCCATGTGTGGCAGGCAGGGCAAAATGGTAATCTGGCCTCCAAAGCTGTCTGAGGGAACATGACCTGGCCGTCAGCTTGAAAAGGTTGAGAACCCCCAGACTAGATCCATAACATCAAAGCTGAGATATGGTGTATTGCAGCTTCTTGGATTAGGATGCAAGTGAACAGGGTTCTGTTTCATAGGTAAAGGTTTCCCTTGCTCGAAAGCCAGTCGTATCCGACTTTAGGGTTCAGTGCTCATCTGTTTCAAAGCCGAAGAGCCAGCGCTGTCTGCTTCAGCAGATGTCACCGTGGTCATGTGGTAGGCATGGTGAGACACCGGAGTGCACAGAATGCTGTTACCTTCCCACCAAATTGGTCCCTATTTATCCACTTGCAATTTCTTGCTTTCAAACTGCTAGGTGGGCAGGAGCTGGGACAAAGACGGCAGCTCATTCCGTTCGGCAGTACTCAGGAATTGAACTGTTGACCTTCCGCTTCCCAGTCAACATCTTAGCTACCTGAGCCACTGCATACGCACTTCATACACAACCCAATTTGCTTGCATTTTAGCAACAACTGGCCAGAATAGAGACAGGCATTTTTAGGTGGTTTTGCACTTAGAAGAGGCAACCTGGTCTCTCTTTTTCTGATCAAGATTTGCTTCCTCCTTCCCAGGTTTTGGGCATCGTGTTCTCCATGCTGATGTACTGCCAAGTCCGAAGAGCTGAGAAATACTATGACTGAATCTTCTCATTGTCTTTATTGCTGAGCAACACGTGACTCAGAAACAATGTTGAGGGCGTTGCAAACTTCTTAGCTTTTCCCCACCCTTCTTCTCTTCATTTGAGAAAGCCAGTTCCCTAAGGAAAGGTTATTTTCACTCATCCCTCTTTAAAAAAACTTACTTTGCCTTTTAAAAACTGCCCTTCCCACTTTCCAATTCCTAAGCTGAAGTTGCTCTCTTTTTATTTTAACCACAGGTCCCTCTTATTTTATATCATTCCCTTTTCTCCTTGTTTCTTTTGTATATAACAGAACTACTGTATATCAAATACCAATAAAACAGTATCTTCTGGTTCCTAGTCATTTCCTGCAGTATTTGGGTATTTGTTTGTTTGTTTAAAGGTCCTCCCTCATAACAATTTAAATGAAGAATTGGGATGGTTGGAGACAGAGAAAAAAACCCTCACAATTTTAGGTACTGGCTCCTTGGAATTCTTCATGAGCTTTTTAAAGTGCCTTATCCTACTCTGAATATTGGCAATCCTCATGGCGATGAAGATTGTTCTGGGGACTATATAATGCAATGGCCTTCATTTGCCTTCTGTATCACATGACACCCACAGCACTGATTGTTTCACAAGTCACTTTCTGGTCCTGAGCCCTTTTGAATCAGCCCCAGGATTCAAGTGGGATTTAATCTACTGGGGGACCCTCATCCTTTCCTGTGGTCTTTGCAACACAAGGTTGTTAGTCCACAGGGTTGACAGGTTAGTGAACTGATGTCTGATGATCAGCACTGAATTGCTAGCATTATGGTCTGCTCCAGGGTTTCTCAACCTTGCCCCCCCCCTCCCGGCTCATCTGCTAATCAGGGTTTCTGGGAATTGAAATCCAAGAACATCTGGGGACCCAAGGTTGAGAATCTATGTCCTATGCTCTACTCCAGGGAGTCTGCACATGTGGCTTTCCAGATGTTCTTAAGACTTCAATTCCCAGAAGCCCTGATCAGCAAGAGTGCTGTCTTGGGCTTCTTGTAATTGAAGTCTATGAACACCTGGAGAGCCAAGTTAGTAGTCCCCTTGTCTACTCTATTACCATAGCAGGATAACCTGGCCAGACTTGTTCAGTGCATGAACGATGCATTGAAATTAATTGAAAATGTGGTTTTACAGGCAAGGCAGTCTCTTTGAGGGGAAAGATAAAAGGACGCTTTCTCTTTTAATATTGCTTCCGTTTTATCCAGTTCACAAGTTGATGTAGTCAACACAGAAAGTAGACCTTTAACACCTGTTCTTCCACTCCTAAACTTCCAGCCCTCCACTTCCAATCTTTCTCCTCAGGTGTCTTCACCTCTTTCCCCACTTAAACCTGTGATAATGAACCTTTTAGAGATCAATTGCCCAAACAGATGGGCGAGGCAAACTGCGCGGGGGGGAGGAGGAAGTGCTCCCATTGGACTACTGGGTAGAGGGGCGGGGCAAAATCTGTGCTGGGGCAAGGATGTGCCTACCCACAGAGAGGGCTCTCAGTGCCCCCTCTGGCACGCGTGCCATAGGTTCGCTACCACTGACCTAAACTCTTTCCTGGCAGACAGACACACAGAGCAAAAAACAAAGTTTGGTAAAAGACAACTTCTCTTTATTATTGGTTCGTAGTTTGGTAGGAAGTAGGAAAAAAATGACATCCTCTCCCTTCCAATCCCTCACCAATCATCTTTGGACAAAAATAGAGGACCAGGGCAAGAAAGGGCCCTTGAAAATCTGATACAAAAGTATGCTGGGGCAGCAAAGTCTGGGGTGGGGAGGGCAAGCGAAGAGTGGTCTGTGACCCCCCCCTCCGAGCACCTTTTGAGCTTCCACGTGCTGAAGGGCAGCCCCGTGACAACCTCCCTCCTCAGTAGAAACAATGAGGACTTTGACATACCCCTTCTGGACATCGGGAGAGACGTGTGCGTGGGGAGAAGAGGAGGGCGGAGGAGGCATCTGGGAGAGAAAAGTAAGAAGGGTGAGATAACAAGATCTCCCATCATCCCCCAACTCTCCGCGAAGGGGCACTTAGCTCAAAAACCGAAGTGTAGACAGACCCAGCTTATGTGCAAAAAGGACCTTTTAAGACACTTATTTGGGGATGGGGTGGGGAGGGTTGATGCCAGGGGTGCCCCAAACTTTTCAGGCCATGGGCCAGTCAGGTGGTTCAGCAGGTCAGTCAAATGGTTCCTCTCACCAGAAGCAAAACGCACCTTGCAATCTGTTTTGCAACAGGATGAGACAGATTTTAAGCTGCCATTTTCTCTGCATAAACCAGTGGGGCCCTAACTACGGCCCATGGGCCAGATCCAGCCCCTGATGGTAATTCATCTTCCCAAGCTGTCCATGTCACTCCTGGAAGTGGAGGTAAAATGTGCCTGTACGGGCACATTTTACTTCCGCTTCCAGGAGCGATGAGGGTCAGATGAATTGGTGTTGGGGGCCGTATCTGGCTCATGAGCCATAGTTTAGGTATCTCAGTTGAGTCAAAAGAATCATTCTGGCTAAGGCTAGGGTTTTTTTTTGGGGGGGGGGAAATGACACATGGGGGGACAGAAGGGTTATATTTGTCAGTACAGCTTTGTAGTGTCTTTCTTTCTCTCTTGTGTGGGACTGTTAGAATGCCTTGGTGAAAAGGTCGCTGTCCCTTCTGGTCACCCAAGGTAAAAGGAGAAAGTGGGGCAGGAAGGTTGAGCTGGGGAGCTCAAGGGAGTCAAGGGCTCCTCCAACCCAACTGTAGTGTGAGACTGAGGTGATCATTTTAATTTAAAGCTTATGGGAGCTCAACGCTGGGGGCAAAGAGAGGACCTCCGGAGGATATGGCTTAAGGGGAGCTTCCGAACCCTGTCCACCGATTTCGGGGGGGGGGGCGGTTGAGGGGAGAAGGACACCGACAGGAGAAGGAGAGGCACAGGGAACAGCCGTATCCATTAGTATTTCCGCTGCAGCTTCTGGAAGTCACTTGTGTTGAGGCGCGGCCGAGGAAGGTCCCCAAACATCTCCGTTCCATCGGACACGCGCATCACCAGAGCCCGCATGCTGGCCGCGATCTTCTCAAGGTCGGGGGATGAGTGCTGGAGGGGAGAAAACAACAAGCAGGGAAAGGCTGTTGAAAAGCAGCAAGTGTGAGAAGGTGGAAAACTTCGGACCACTTTCCAGGACAGCCTCCTACATACCCTCCACATTGCAATTCTTGCTGGTCATTGAATTCAGCATTTTAACCCCCTAAGCCACCGCAGCTCAAAGTGGTAAACTTACAACATTTCTATTTCCATCTTCTGATTGTGGATTCATCCTTTTTAGAGTTTATATTCTCATTAAATAAAACATACAAACCAAGAAAGCTGCTCATCTCCATTTATAGCCAGACTGCTTTCTGCATCTGCAGACATTTTCATGGTCATGTGGCAGGCATGATTAGACACTGGAGCACACAGAATGTTGTTACCTTTCCCACCAAAGTGGTACCTATTTATCGACTTGCAATTTCTTGCTTTCGAACTATTAGGTTGGCAGGAACTAGGACAGATGACGGGAGCACACTATCGTGCAGGACTTGGGTCTTGAATTGCCAACCTGCTGACCTTCCGGTTGCCAAGCTCAGCATCTTAACCACTAAGCCACTGTAGCCCTAAGAAAGCTGCATATTGTATGATAAATATACATTAAAAAAATCAGAGCCTGTAAAAAACTAAGCTGAAATTTAATAAAAGGAGCAAGAATAATAACAAGAAACAGAGAGCAGAAATATAGCTTAAAAAGAACCATGACATTAGATGAACTGAAGATACAGTGGAACCCAGTGGTGGGATTCAATTTTTTTAAACTATCTACTATGTGGGCGTGGTATGGTGGGTGTGGCTAGGGGGGAAGTCCTGCGTTGCACCCGAATTAGGACTGTAGGACTTTATTTCAAAACTTGGATGGACAGGGCCAGCCGGAATTTCTGCTACCGGTTCTGGCAAACTGGGGTGAACCTGCTGAATCCACCACTGGTGAAACCCTGCTTTATGGACGGCTTGTTTAAGGGAAATGGCGCCCCACTTACTGGGAAAAAAATGCTATAAGGAAAGTTTTTTTGGGTGTTCCAACACTTCCCATGGTGGTGGGAGTGTATTTGGAGCATTTCTGCCCAATTTTTTAAAAATAAATTTGTTGCTTTCTGGCACCTCCAGAAGCTCTCTCTGCAACCAGGAAGTGTGGGAAGTTCCCCCAGCTCCTCATCAGCTGTTAGGCGAGGACTTTCCCTGCAATTACCAGGGCTGGCCACTAGATAGTGCTGTCTGAAATGCATTGCAAACCAAAAAATCAGTTCCAGAACTCACTAAAAAGCCAAATTAACATCTTTTTTCTCTTCAAAACTCTTTCCAAAGTGCACTTTGGAATTTTTTGCGGTGTTTTCCCTACTTTAGAAAGAGTTTTAAAGAGAACAAAATCCTTAAAAAAAACCCTTTTTTCTAAGTTCCAGAATGTGTTTTTTTTCTTCCCAACACATTCCTATGGGAAACTGCAGTTCGCTTTAAGAAAAAATCACTGTAAGGAAAAATCTGCAGAACAGATTAATTTTGGCTTCTGCCAGCCAAGTTGAATAAAGCTAAAACAGCTTGCTTTTGTGCAAAATCATTGTTCCTAGAGGCTTTCAGGCATAGAAATGGTTGGAGGAAGGAAAGTGGAATTAAGTGAGCTGAGCCACACTTTTGAGAGGCAGAATAGCCGCTTTGGACCCACAGGAGGTCTCCAGATGTTCTTGGACTTCAGTTTCCAGAAGCCCTGATCAGCAGATGTACTGAGCTGGGCTTCTGGGAAATGAAGTCCAAGAACACCTGGGGCCCCAAAGGTTGAGAAGCCCTAGTCTAAACGGTTTTCCATTTCAGCTCTTGACCATTCTGAGCTTCATAGCATTCTAGCTGCCGTAAAACAAGCTTTAATTCAGGGGTTCCCAACCTAAGGCCCATGGGCCAGATGTGGCCCGCAGCACCATTTCATGTGCCCCCACCTTCTCAAAGGACATTTGAGAAACAAAATGGCCACCACTTTGAAGCTGTTGGGACAAAATGGCCACCCTATCGTGCAGGCAGGGCAAAATGCCCATCTGGCCTTTGAAGCTGACTGAGACAGCGTGACGCGGCCCCTAGCTTGAAAAGGTTGGGATGGAACCTCTGCTTTAATCACAGACATTAACCAAAGAATGTGAGTTCTTCCACTCCTAAAACACAGGCACAGAATACGTACATTCTTCACCCATAGGATCTGAGTTCCTTTGCTTGTGGAGCTACAATGACTCCTGATCAAAACAGAAAGAGAAGAGGATTCTGCTTCCCTATTGGACCATCCTGAGGAATCATATGAACAACAACAACAAAACACCTAAAGGGCTCCTGCTTACTTTACTGTTCTCTTCATCGGAGGATCGCATCTCTTGCCTTTGCTCCTTAAAGCCCCAGATGGGCACCGAAACTGGCAGGGATTTGGCATACTGATGGCTGAGTGGTGGTGCAGCTGTCTGTCCAGGGGGGTCCTCACTCAGGCTTCCATCTGGGGGGAAAGGGTATGTGTTGGATAAAGGAATTGCAGAATGTACAATTAAGCAACAGCATACATCGTAATCCCAGCCTATAGTAGGGATGGAGTGGTTTTCTCCTTGTACAAACAGTACTTCTTTTTATCAGAATCCCCTTCATTTACTAATAGTTCATCAATCAAATCAGATGCAGGCAATAGGTAACCATTCAGATAAAGGTTGCCTTTGCTGGAAAGCCAGTTACCTCCAGCTATAGGATGCCGTGCTCATGGCTGTTTACAGCTAAAGAGCCAGCACTGGCTGTGTCAGGAAACGACATATTTCCTAATGTTTCCCAAGGCTTGAGGTTGTAGTTTTTAGCTAGGCCTCAAAAAAATCCTTTGTTCTCTCTGTCTCACAGACTACGTGTCACGAGACAGCTTGTTGACACTTTAGTGTTCCTGTGTTCATATCTCTAGCTTCATGTTTTGACTACATGCTAGAACACTCACTGTACACTCACTGTACACGTGTGTAAACAATCCTTTGTTATGAGAGAGTTTTCCTCTGTTCCCTGATTGGCCAAGGGTAACCCATCTGATTGCAGAATCTCCATTTTGCAGAGAAATTAGTTAGTTCGTTTTTGGATCTCAATGGCTTAAGACCCTGGCTATGGTGTGGGACTATTCTTTTTCTTTCAAAATGGTTACCTAATGAACCTGTGGAATGTTGCTCTGTTGCTGGACTGTCTTATGCTATTGACCTATGCTTTATGAACCTGATCAATATACCTGATCAATAAACCTTTGTTTGCTTCTCTTACCCCTTAGTCCAATGAAAAGACATTGTGGAAGCAAACGAAGGTTTATTGATCAGGTATATTGATCAGGTTCATAAAGCATACGTCAGTAGCATAAGACAGTCCAGCAACAGAGCAACAGTCCACAGGTTCATTAGGTAACCATCGTCATGTGGCAGGCATGACTAGACGTGGGAGCAAACAGAATGCTGTTACCTTTCCCACTGAAGCAGTACTTATTGGCCTACATGCAAATTTTTGCTTTCAAGCTGCTAGATTGTTAGGAGCTGGGGAAGACAACTGGAGGTCACTCTGTCACACAGCACTTGGATCTTAAACTGCTGACCTTCTGGTCATCAAGCTCAAAGTCTTAACCATTAAGCCACTGTGGCTTCTGAAAATTAATTAGCATTTTCCCTCAACATGCTGAGTAGTCATTTTACTGACCTCAAATGGATGGAAGGCTGAGTCAACCTTGTCCCATCAGGATTGAACTCGCAATGTTTTGGCTACAGTACAGTTTAACCACAGGCCATCAGGGTTCATATTCAGATGTTACTTGACTACAAAATGCCATCATCCCACATCATTGGCTTTGCTGGCAAAAGGTGATTGGAGTTACAATGCAGCAAGACCTAGAGTACTACAAACTGCCCTGTGATTTACACTATAAACTTACCGTATCTATTTTAAAGTTTCTGAGGATACCCTCTTGTTTAAGAACATGTGAAGTCCCTTGTCAGATCACCCTGTACTGCATTTATTTCATTGGCACCTAATGAGGCTCCAAGTATCCAGCAGGTAACAATTCTTTCCAATGATAGATAATGGTCAACAACTTAACTTTTACCCACCCCAATCTATAGTACATCCAAATAAAACAAAATTCAGTTTTTATAGCCTTAATGACTAAAAGAAGATAGATTTGGGGAGGAAATGCTGTTTATTACTTTTAGGGCTTTGGCCTCTTCTTGAATCACTTGTTTAATATGATTTAACATGTTATGTTTTCATTCAGACTCAAGACGCTGAATTTGACGACAGGAAGGTCCATCAGGTCAGCAGTTCGAGGCCTGAATGCTGTGTGACGGAATGAGCTCCCGTCTCTGTCCAAGCTCCTGCCAACCCAGCAGTTCGAAAGCAAGGAATTGTAAGTAGATAAATAGGTTCCATTTTGGTGGGAAAGGTAACAGCCTTTCATGGACTCCAGCATCTAGTTAATAATAATGCTAATTTCATGTCAGAGGTTACTCTGGGTTGAAAGGATTTTTGCTGGAGGAGCTCTGCTCAGAGGACGCCCGAATGAGGCTCCTTTCATGGAATTGGATGCAGATGCAGGCAGTGCGGGCTCTTTGGTTGCAAACGAAGATGAGCACTGCCACTAAAGTTGGATACAACTGGTTTTCGAGAAAGAGAGAACCTTTACCTTATGTTTTATGTTGCTGCTTGCTTTATCCTGGTATCATAGTTAAAAGTTCTAGTCGTTATTTTATTTTTGTATTACATAATTTTTTTTCACTATACCTTCCTCTGAATAATCTGACAAGTGAGCGATTAAAAAGTGCAATTTATGGAACGAAAGGAAAATTTGCAAATGTTGAAGGGCCTTTATTACTAGTAAGAAGATTCTTTTGAAGCAATGAAATTCTCACAATGTATTCTTGTTTGTGTTCCGGAGCTTCCTGCACACTAAACATTTCCTTATGCATGTAAATTCTGTTTGAGTGGTTTCGAAACAAGTTTGAAAAAACGGTTTGGAAGCTTTGGATGAAATCAAGGTTTCTCTTTTGATAACAAGGGGTTCTCACAATGCATCTGGAACTACAAAATATTGACGCAGCTGCCTCTTATTTTATTTGGCTTTGCCCAGCCGGTTTTTGCTTTGCTTTGGTTGTTATTCCATTTGTTACTCCCCCCCCCCCCGCTGCCACTCACCATCTGTGCTCTCTAAATCCGAGTCAAAGAAAGGCTCATACTCCTGGGTTGGCGAATCTTCATCCATCACAAATAGACCTGGAAGCAAATGTTTTTGTTTAAAATGTATATGGAACAGCCAAAAATGACCAAGGAACTGCACAAGGCCCACACATTACAAGTTCCCTTTCTTTCCTTATTTAGGGTTCAGCTCATTTCGTCCCTTGAACTACTTGTTGAGAAATTGGGCACAAATGTCCCCAAAGCAGGAATGCCCGTTTTTGTCAAGTGCCTTCTCCCAAACATGTAAATCAAAAGTAGCCAAACTTTGGCTTTCTAGATGGTTTGAATGACACAGTCCCATAATCCTTGCAATTAGCCTATCACAGGGATGGTGAACCTTTTAGAGACCGAGGGGGTGGGGGTGAATGTGCTGGGGAGAGAGGAAGTGCTCCCATTGGGCTGCTGGGCAGAGGGGAGGGGCAAACTCTGTGCTGGGGGAGGAAGGAAGAACTCCCATTGGGCTGCTGGGCAGAGGGAACTCTGTGTTGGGGCGACAGTGCACGTGTCTGCAGAGATGGCTCTGAGTGGCCGCTCTGGCATTCATGCCATAGGTTCACCACCAATGACCTACCAGATGATGCTGAGGGAAGTCGAAGTCAGAAACAATTTGAATACAGCCATATTTTGACTGGCCAGCATTTTTTTTACCCAAAACCTTTATAAAATAGGTGCTGCATACAAGTCACATTTCTTCCCCGACAGTGTCACATAGCACGAGGTTGAATTAACCCTGGTAGCTAAAAATACCTCTGCTGTCCTCAGCTGTAGTTAGGCCTCGTTTAGAGGTACAGTATCATGTTCATTCAGCAATGGACAACAGGGGTGTGTATATTTGTGTTCAGCACAAGAAGCCTAAGACTGAAAACACAAAATCTCCGTATGAAGACAAACATAAAACTGACATACTGGAGTAGCAAAAACCGCCAGTAACAGCTATATTCTCTCCAGGTGATCTCTACCTTATTCTTATCTGAAAAATGAGGAAGCTATTGGGTTATTTAAACAGGTTGTGATAAAAATACCTGAGAAAAACTGTCTGAAAAGCTTTGGAACACATGAGATGTATCATCTATAAAATATATATATTTAATAAGCACAGCAGATTTTATGCCCCACCCCCGCAAGTTCAAGCATTATTTCTGTATGAATTTACTCAGTCACTTAGATCTGGGTTTCCCAACCTTTTCAAGCCTGTTCATGTTCTCTCAGTCAGCTTTGAGGGCCGGACAGCCATTTTGCCCTGCCTGCATGATGGGTTCTGGTGGCCATTTTGTCCCAATAGTTTCAAAGGGGTGGCCATTTTGCTTCTCAAATGCCCTTGGAGGGGTGGAGGGCCATATGAAATGGCACCGTGGGCTGCATCCGGCCCATGGGCCTTAGGTTCGGAACCCCTGGCTTAGATCATCATCCCAGACCTTCCGCCATGTAAGGTTCAGTGAGGCAGAGATAGCTGTGGAACACCCCTTTGGTGAGGGAGCAATCTTCATCAAAAGGTTAATGGGACCACATCTATACACTTTTTTTTATACAAGATTGTTAAAATACTAATTTTTCAAGAGAGCTTTTGGTTTTGATGCCAATGCAACTTGCCGATTCATTTGCTGTCCTGCTGCTATTTTTATTACTTACTTACGGCAATTACTTTGGAGCTGGCTTTGGTTTGGTTAGCCCGCCTGGGAAGTCCATGATGGACTTAAAGGTAGGATACAAATGCATGAAGCATTCAGTATTTTGGGTTGCTTACAAAGAAAGAAGACTTCGAGGGAGGAGGAGACAGAGGTGGACAAGCAAGCCATAAGAATTCACCAAATTTTACTAGATCACTCCCTTTTCAAGATCCAGTTCACAAGTACAGAACTTATATACCATGCATAACTTATGTGTCCACTTCTGCCACCAGCTTGCTAGACAACCTCTGGTGGTTCCTTATGACTGCAAGTCCTGAACTCCTCGGATCCAGCATATATCAAGTAATTTTATTTGTTTTTGAAGCAAAAAGGACAGACTTTTTTCCAAGAACAAAATTGATTGTATTGTTAAGCTTCACTGCAGAATGATTAATGTTTACTCATTACTTTGAAAACACAGACATTGGAAGAGATTTTGGAACTGCGTATACCTGTCATTGAGTGTATTTTAGTGAATATAGTAAAAATAAGTAAAACATAATGTACTAATAGTAACGAGTAATGTCTGATGTATCACTTTTTAAAAGCGTGATTCATCAGCTACACATTTTACTAAAATCTTGGCTACAAAGAGGTGTTGGACAACACCTTAGAGGAGTGTTTCCCAACATAGGGTCCATGTCCCACAAGAGGACTTCAATTCCCAGAAGCCTAGGTCAGTACATAGGCTTCTGGGAATTGACATAGGCTTCTGGGAATTAAAGTCCAAAAGCTAGGAAACACTGCCTTCTTAAAGGCTACAAAGTGCTTCTGAAGGGATCCATTCACTCTTATAAGCAGACATTCTTAACTTTCTGTATTATTTTGTGAAACTCATCGCACTTGGGTGCTACAATAGATTTTTAAACTCTTTCTCCATAACACGTATGTACTTTTGAAGATATATTTCACTGCTGGATTTTCAGTGTGCTGCTAAAATGTGGTATTTAAGGAAAACCTTAAGCTTAAGAGGCTTATTTTTTGCTACTTCATTTGCTTTGTTTAAATGTTGTGTTTGCACACATATTTTTCTGACTATCATTTTCAGAATTGGGTCACATTCAGACACCTGATGGAAAAGTGACATGTACGGTAAGTACACTAGTACCTTGGATAACGATGAGACTTGGTTCCACAAGTCTCATTGTTATCCGGTTTTTAATGTTGTGCGATGCATTGATCGCACAACGTTAAAAAAAGCCTTGTTCCCTTTCCAAAGAGGAAACGGAACAGAGGGGCAATCCACCTGCCTCTTTGGAAAGGGCAGTGGGGATTCCACTCCCGCTCTGGGTTGCTTCGGCAAGGAGAGCGGCATATAAATTTGAATTTAATAATAATAATAATAATGCGTGGAATCCCCACTGCCCTTTCCAAAGAGGCAGTTGCGTTGTAGCGTGGGATCGGCTGCTTGGGTTGGGATTGAACCAGGCGTTTTGGCTTACTGTAGGGGCCAGGGAGGTTGGGGAACGTTGGGAACAGCGTGGATCAGGTCCCCTGACCTCCCTGGAGCCGCCAGCCATGCCGGAGAGCCCAAAATGAGCGAGAAAACACCGGAAGTTTTTTCTGCCCATTTCAGGCTCTCCGGCACCCCTGCCAACTCTGGGGAGGTCAGGGAACCCAATCCGCAGCTGTGGGGTGGCTGGGGAAGCCTAAGGGACTCCCCTGATAGCTTCCCCAGCCACCTTGCAGCTGCGGAGGCAGGGGGCTGGGGAAGCCGACAGAGAGTCCCCTTAGGCTTCCCCAGCTATCCCGCCCATGCTTCCACAGCTGCGGGATGGTTAGGAAGCTGAACAGGGAGCCCCCGTTCAGTTTTCCAGCCACCTTGCTGCTATGAACGAGTGCAACAGATAACGCTAAGAGATCATTATCCGATGCAATTTTAAAATTATTTTTGCATCGTTATGCGATTTCAGCGTTATCCGATTCAATCGTTATCCAAATTATTACTGTACGTTAAGACGCCAAGCAACAGACAAGCAACTGAGCGCACAGATGCTTACCAGTGGTATCACTAGGATAGTCTCTCCCACTTGGCTGTTCCAGTTCAGTTAATGTATTTCGGTCTCCTTCATCATCTTCATCATCAGGTTCTTGGGTTCCAGGAGGCTGTGGCAAGGGCCCCTGCGAGGTAGGTGTCCTGTGTGGAGCAGGCTCATCTGCAGCGTAAGTAGGGGGCAGGCTCCGGGAATAGGGCCCATGGGTAGAAGGTGGGCGAGGGGTGGAGAGGGGAAGGGCTCTGTAGGTGAAGGCGGTGGTTTTGTGAACCACAGCAATATCTTCGAGGTAGGATTGAACAGCATCAGCCAGAGCCCCACTTCCGTGCTGCGCATAGCTAAAGTTGCTAGGGGGTGGGGCTCTGAAGGCAGTGAGAAGCACTATCTCATTGCCTGTCTGACGCCGGTACTGTTCTGCTGCAGCAACCAAGGCTGCCCAACTCTCCTTATGGTTGTCAGCCATTTCTGTCATCCTGTAAGCAAACCAGAAAAAGAAGGGCATTAATGCTTGGATTGTTGCACAATGAAAGCATCCTTAACTATTCATTTGTTCAAGTCTGTGCAGATTTAAAATACTAATTTTTCAGACATATCAGAAAACAAAACAAACAAAACAAAATAAAAAACACCGTAGCACTTTAAAGACTAATTTTTCAGAGACATAGACTCATACTTAAAAATAATTTGTCTTGTGCTTATGGTACCTTAGCAAAATCTGCAAAGTTTTTGGGACTCTAACTCCATTGACATTAGCCATTCTTTCTGGGTACAGAGAATGAACCTCCTTGAAGATTGTGGTATTTTTGGACCACAATCGGGTGTACCCTGGTAACGGCCTCCTTGTGATGCTAGCTAATCTTTCCCATACTAGGTTGGGTGAAAGGAACTGCAGAATGAACTCACCAAAAGGTGCCTTCATTTTGGCAGTTTTTACACCAGGCCTAGAAAGTCATTCTGTTGAGGGTATTCTGGGTGTTGTATTCTGAAATGTAATGGCTGAAATCCAGTAGTAAGTTGTAGCTAAAGTAAGGCCATTTAATCAATTGTGATTTGGTGAGTCAACACGCCTAGTTTAGTTGTGAATAGCTACTAACTTTCAGCCAATGTTTCAATACTCCCTTGTGATTCCTCTTTTCAGATAATAATCTGTCACCTACAGTTTCTGTAATAAAGTAATTAACTATTTCAAACTGTAGCCAAAGCAATTAAGGCAAAATAATTTTAGCTGACTAAAATAACCAATTTTCCAGCTTAAGTGTTGCAAACTGGTTCAACATAAGTATCCATGACTTTCTGAAGAGGGGAAGGAAAAACAAAACCAACATTTCTGGATTTTTCATATGAAAATGCAATATAGAAGGTGATAGCGATAAAATTCTTGGGCTCTATCAGAAAGGGAAGGAACTATTGAGTTTGGAAAGGTGAAGAAACCAGGTCTCTTTGTATCTGCCATAGGAAAAGAAGCAGGCCAACACACCTGGAAAGGTCAAAAGCCAGGACATCTTGGTCTTTTCAGTCAGGGACAAGGAGAGCCAAGACTATAGGTCTACTTACAGAGACAAAGAAGATTTTGAAAAAGAGGGAAGGTCAAGAAGTTAGAGGAATCCAGAGTCTTGCAGAAGGCGGCACACAACCTAGGGAACAAGAAAGGAGAAGACACGCTACCAGAATCCCTGGGACCTTTGGGGAAAGACCTTGAGGATTTTCTCAAGGTCGCCCTTGCTCAAAAGCCAGTAGTATCTGACTATAGGGTTTGGTGCTCATCTTCCTTTACAGCCAAAGAGCCAGCACTGTCTGAGTCTGCAGACGTTGCCGTGGACATGACTATACACGGAATGCTGTTACCTTCCCATCAAACTGATCCCTATTTATCTACTTGCAATTTCTTGCTTTCGAACTGCTAGGTGGGCAGGAGCTGGGGACAGAAACTGGAGCTCATTTCATCATGCAACACTGGTCTCAACCTGCTGACGACTGACCTTCCAGTCGTCAAGTTTAGCGTCCAAACCACTAATCCAGGAAACAAAATTATCACTGGAAAGGAGAGCAGGAGGGCTTCTGGGTCTTCAAATAAAAACATACATTTTATGCAAAATACATTTATGCTAGGACAGCAGAAACAGGGCTTATTAGACCACTAGAGAGACAGAGAAAGGTTATGGGGGAAGGAAGAGAAAAGGGGGCAAAAAAGCAATCATCCTACCCTCAACCCCCCCATGAGACTTCGAAGATGTAAGATAGAGCAATGGGTCTCCTTTTATTACCTCTTAAATCCTTCTCCACGCTTAACCACCGGAGCCTCCCCACCCCCTCTCGGGGCCACTAGTCGAAGTCCTGACCCCTCACCTTTAACCCTTCTCAGGACACTTAATCCAACTACCCCCTCCACCACCTCCTTTCAACAACAACCGCCTCCTCCCCCTCCCCTGCCCCTTCACGACTCCACCTCCTCCGGTTGCCCTCACAAAACATGGAAAGGAGAGCCCTAGGCTTGCCCTTGACAAAGATGGCGACGACAAAAGGGCGCGGGACACGTGGAGTGTCGATGTCATTATGCCCAATACAAAGATGGAGTCGGAAGGTAAAAGGTTCTCCAATTGAAGGCGTGTAAATCATCTCTATTGGTGGAGAAAATCTCGCGATAAGAGAGTCAGTCGTTTGAAACGGTTCCCTTTTTAAAGATGGCGGCAGGAGCCCCAAGTTTGATTAGAACTAAAGGTGCTGGGAGTTTCGCGGTCTATAATTAAAATAAAATAACCTGATTTTCGTTTTCTAAGCGCCGAATGGTGTTGGTCGGCTTATTTTGTATCTCAGTATCGCCATCTTTCCATCGGGCGGTCGAAACCTTGAAAGGGAATTACTATTATTATTATTATTATTATTATTATTATTATTATTATTATTATTATTATTATTATTATTATTATTATTTGAATTTATATGAATCGCTTCCCACTTTAAATCTAAAGTTTTTACTTCAACGACGTTCGCATCAGTCCACTATTTTGCGATTGTTTCAAGTGGCAAAAGACGCTGACTGGAAGGCAGGAGGTCAGCAGTTCGATTCCCGAGTACTGAAGGACGGAATGAGTTCCTGTCTCTGTCGCAGCTCCTGCCAACCTAGCAGTCCGAAAGAAAGAAATTGCAAGTAGATAAATAGGGACCACTTCAGCGGGATGGTAACCCGCGTTCCGTGCACTCCGGTGTCTAGTCATGCCTGCCACATGACCACGGAAACGTCTGCAGAAGCAGACAGCGCCGGCTCTTCGGCTTTGAGGCAGAAATGAGCACTGGACCCTAGAGTCGGATACGACTGGCTTTCGAGCAAGGGAAACTACCTTTTACCCTTAAGGCGTTTCTTTATTTCCCATCTTAAGGTGGTCTAGCAAAAAAATGAATGAAACAAACCGGACGTGTTTAAAAATAATATAGTTTATAGTTTGAAATTTCAAATTCTGGTTTATAATGAGGTAATAATATTTGAGTGATGACACTAATGTAGTATTGTTAATTATGTGAATTTTTATCTTCTTTTTTGATTTTTTTCTATATATACTTTAGAGTTATGTAATATTTGTCTGTCTTATGTACTTTTTTTTTGATTTGTAATGTTTTATATACCTAATAAAAATTATAAAAAAAAAATTCTGCATGTTATCTTCCCATATACACTACAGTATATAAAAGTGATGTGGGAGCATCCCTTCAGTTTTACTTCCATACATTATGTCGTCCCGTTTGCGGTTCCGAGATAAAAACTTATGCCCGCCTATTAAACATGAAGTATTGGTATTTATTCTCGTACATCTGTTCGTTGATTTTTTTAAAAAAACTAGTTTCCCCCTATTCCAAAATGGCGTTTCTGCCGTCGTTGAAGGCACGGCGCCCGCAATCCCTAGCCGGAAGTCCCTCTTGCCAGAAACCATAATGGCGCCCTCCAAATTATAGAACTACTGTACTGTAGTTTATTCAGGGGCGAACAGGGATCAGGAAGTGACGTTTTGTTTTTCCGGAAGTAGCTGTCTGGGAGAATGGAGGCGGGGGGCTGCAAGGTAAGTAAACGTTCTTGACCCCCCAAAAGGTATGGGGTCGTTTGCTTCCTAGGAGTGAAGGTTGGGTGAAAAGGGAGAAGAAGAGGGTTACCTCTCGGGGGGGGGGGCGTTTATACTTCTTGCCTTGGTCCAGAAAGAGGAGTGAGTCACTTTTGCCACAAAGCATTGCTGCGGTGGCTCAGTGGTTAAGAAGCTCGCCTTGTTAGCTGGAAGGTCGGCAAGTGCAAGTCGGCAGTTCGAGACCCGGGTACTCATGGCGGATTGAGCGCCCATCTCTGTACCAGCTCTTGGGGACATGAAAGGAGCCTCATTTGGGCGTTCCCTGAGCGGAGTTTCTTCTGCAATAACTCCCTTCAATCCAGAATAATTTCTGAGACGAAATTATTATAATGCAGTGGGTGGTATTGTGGAAAGTGGTTGTGCCCTAGCTTAAAAAAAGGAAGTGGCATTGTGGTTAAGACGCTGAAAGTGACGACTATAAGGTCTGCAAATCAGCTGTTGAGACCTGAGTGGTGCATGACCGAGTGAGCTCCCATCGTCTGTCCCAGCTCCTGCCAACCTAGCAGTTCAAAAGCAAGAAATTGCAAGTACTGTAGATAAATAGGTGCCGCTTTGGCGGGAAAGGTAACAGCGTTCTGAATACTCCAGTGTCTACTCATGCCTGCCACATGATCACAGAAATGTCAGCTGATGCAGACAGCACTGGCTCTTTGGCTATAAATGGAGATGATCACTGTCTCTTAGAGTTGGATAGAACTGGCTTTTGAGCAAGGTAGACCTTTACTAAAATGGTATTTGGCCACCTCTTGAACGGATCTTTTCTTCCCATAGTTTGTAAAGCTTTTTAACCTTTGTCATAACCATAAATCTGCTTATCTGTGTACTTTGGAATTTCAGTACTATATTGATATGACAGTGCAGTCTATTTTCGTCTGTGTTGATTTGAGGCTGGATTTCTTTCAGTGAGTTGCATTGTCAAAGAAATATGAGAGGAATTTATTATTTATTTTATTTCATTCCAATTATATACCGCCCATCTGGGTGGTCTGCCCACTCTGGGCAGTATACAACATTAAATAAAAACATAAGAATATAATGTTTAAATATACAAATATAAATATAAATTACAAAATGAAGATTGGATCAACCATATTCCAGAGGTAACATGCACACACCCCCAAAACAAATATAAATAATTTTTATCACGTCAGAAGCACATAGGTGCTTTTTGGGTTGAAAGGATTTTTGCTGGAGGAACTCCGCTCAAGGGACACCCGAATGAGGCTTCTTTCATACCCTAAGGCCCTAAGAGTTTTTCCCACTAAAGTGGTCCCTATTTATGTACTTGCAATTTCTTGCTTTCGAACTACTAAGTTGGCAGGAGGTGGGACAGAGATGGGCTCTCATTCTGTCATGCAGTGCTCCGGTCTTGAACTGCTGACTTGCCAACCTTTCAGCTAACAAGGTGAACTTCTTAACCACTGAGCTACCACAGTCCCATATAAACAAAATTAAATGATATTGAGAGGATGTCCTGAACTGGGTTTAGGCGAGGCCTCTTCTTGTTTTGAGTGCCCATTTTGACTTCTTTTGCTGCAGGTTGCATTTGAGAAAGATGGTGTCTATTTACACACCAGTGCAAAGCGTCATCCTGATCAAGATTCTCTCATCCCAGGCATTATCCGTATAATAGAGAAGGTAGGTTGAAGATTAATGATAACTGAAACTGAGAAGACAGGTGGGGAAGGGGCAGAAATTAATTATGAGGGATCTTGCAATTTTTGGAAGTTGTTAGAAAACATGGATTCACATGTTGCACCTCATCTTTGACATAATGATTGGAATACGTTCAGAAGTCTTTTTGTTCTGCTTTTGCTAAATCGTAGATTGCTGTATCAGAACCAACAAACCATGATTAGCATTACATGTGGTGAGTACTTCTGTAGCAGCTTCATAATGTGCTAAACTGCAGTTTAGTACAGTGGTGGTGAACCTTGGCACTTCGGCTTCTGGAACGCTTCTGGGAATTGAAGTCCAAGAATATCTGGAGTGCCAAGGTTTGCCATCATGGGTTTAGTGTGATGATTGAACATGGTTGTTCTGAGCCCACATGTATGTTTTATTTAGCCACAAGGAAATAAGTTCTCCTTTTTCTTTCAGGTCTAGGCCAGACCTTAAACTTTTGGTGAATTTCTTCTGAAGTACCTTTCCCCTGACCTACAGTGAGAAAGATTAGCCGGCACAATAAGCTTGCCATTGTCTGGGGCACACCCGATTTTGGTCCACCCACCCCCCCTACACTTCGATTATTCTCTTTCTATATACCCCAGAAACTGAGTTGCTAGCCATAAAGATCGATGCTTGGAAAGTGTAAACCAGGGATGCCCAAACTATGGCCCGGTGGCCAGATCCGGCCCCTGGGTCATAGTGACCAGCACCCTGAACCAAGTGGCCCAAAAAGTTTTGGCACCCCTGATGTAGACAATACCTCATAGTATCTTGAAATAGAGTATGAAAGGTAGTATTTCATGTTCCATGTGTAAAGATGGTTTCTTTTCTAAAAAGGAAAGGAGGAGGTCAACAGGATTTAATTCTTCAGTACTCTATATAGCATCTTCCCCATGTATTGCAGAATAAATAAATTTATTTTATTTAAATCTGCATTATTCAGATGGTAGTTCATATTTATGTGCTGCATACAGTTCATTTTAACACTCTGTGTGCTCTTCATTTTCAGTCTATTAATGTATTGTTAGTTATTATACCCTAAACTGTTTCTGTCTATTGTCTGCATATAACTACTGTATAGATATTTTGGAGTTCTGGGTTCCCACTGAGCTATCTTTTCCTCATTATTCAGGGCTCAGATACTTTGCTGCAATGGACACCTGTGGAGGAATCTACAGATGCAACTCAGATCATGTACAGCAAAAAGGTAAAACCTTCCCTGCTGGTACGATTCCCTACTTGTATCTAGTAAGTTAAGTAGTAATAACTTGGTTCATCTAATAAAGCACTGCTTTAATTAGATACATTTGTTCAGGTTCATTTGTTCTTTGCAGACCACTGTGTTTTCATGGGTTCTCAGTGTTTAAAACTAGTGGAATGTTTTTTTTTAAATTGTTCCCAAAGGAAAATTGCTGTAAGTCTGTAAAGGAGCTGGTAGAAAATTTTCTTTATATATACAGTATATATATAACTATGTATTAAAAATCATTAACAATGTAGCTACAAGGAATGGGGCATGATTTCAGATAACTATACTAAGGTACAAATTGTGGGAAACAAGCAAAATGAGCATGAACTTTTGACACTTGACAGGCTTATATAAGAGCCTTATATAAAAGTTGTTATGAAAATATGGTGAAATGAGACTACAATAAGACTGTGGAATGTGGTGGTTGAAGTGTATATGTTGTCTGGATAAATAGACAGACCAAGAAGAGAAAAGAAATAAGTATTGCTTGTAAGAGATGTACAGTCACACCTTGCTTAGCGACTGTTTCACTTTGCGAAAAGCTCCCATAATGAGCGGGATTTTCAAAAAGCGATCTGACTTGCATAATGAATATTTTTGCTTTGCAAGTCGGACTCGCATAGTGAAAATTTTCACTATGTGAGTCAGAATTCCCTTATGGAAACACTCGCATAGTGAGTGTTTCTGTGGGGGGAAACTCGCATAACGAAAAATTTGTCACTATGCGAGTCGGACTTTCCCCATAGAAAACTCGCATAACGAGTGTTTCGATGGGGAAAACTCGCATAACAAAAAAAAAAATTCGCCATGCGAGTTTGAGCTAAATGAGCTAAAAAAGCTCATTATGCGAGTTTTTCCATTGGAATTTTCGCTATGCGAGTCTGACTTGCATAGCAAAAAACTCACATAGCGAGCAGCCTTGTAGAATGAATTAAAATTGCTATGCGAGGTATTACTGTATATAGCTTTATGGAGATCTATGACAGTGATGGTGAAACTTGGCACTCCAGCTGTTCTTGAACTTCAATTCCCAGAAGCCCTGATCAGCAGGTAATTGAAGTCTAAGAACACCTGGAGTGCCAATGTTCGCCATCACGGATCTATGATAAAGTCTACCTCAAGCTGAAAACGTAAGGTTCAATGAATGTCTCACTTACTTTGCTGGCAACTTCATTTTCCATAGATGGCAGACAGGGCCATACTGCAGGGATTCTCAGTCTGCGGCCCGTGGGCCGATTGCAGCCCGCGGCACCATTTCATGTGGCCCCTCACTGCCTCCACCACACCAGGAAGTGTCATGTGGTGGAAGGGCAAAATGGCCATCCGGCCTCCGAAGCTGTCTGAGGGAACGTGACCCGGCCTCTGCTTTAAAAGGTTGAGAAATCCTGCTCTAGTGAAATGAAACAAAGGATACAGTGAGGAAACACCACACACGATTTTTTTTAAAAAAGAGGTGGAAGGGAAACAGCTAGCTACTTTAAATGGATACCAAGTTTGGGGCATCAGAATTTGATAATGATATGGACAAGCTGGAACATGTCCAGAGGCAAACATGTATACATGGCCGGGAAACAAAGTCCTGTCAACAACAGTTGATAGAGCTGGGTATGTTTAGCCTGGTTATTTGGTTGATCTGTACTTCATACATTTAGTTTGACATGGGAGATCGAAGCATCATCTCCCATGAGATTTTAGTGGACTCTCACCATCGCAAGGTCCTACTGCTACCATAGCAGGGTCCGATAGCACAGGGGGGACTGATGCCCATGTTTTCAATGCTCCTTTAGCTATTTTAAATACAACAACATAGCTGGCTAAGCTCATGTCAAAGTTGGCCATGTTAGAGCAATGCGCTGGTCAGGTGCATTGCCTGAGTATCCAACCCTACATAGCTGATCTGCAGTTCCAGAATGAACAGCTAGCTGACACCTTTGTGGCATGGTTGAACTTGCCAGGGGAATACACCCTCACCACCATAGCTGGCGAACGCCCATGGTCACTGCTGCGCCACGTTGAGGCGTGAGGTGGGATTTGCAGCGGGTTTAACCTAGGGAGATGATTAATAGCCATATTTAAGTAATTTAAGGTCTCATGTGGAAGGGGGGGGCAAGCTTATTTTCTCTGTTTTTAGGAGGTAGGACCCAAAATATGGATTAGGATTACAAGAAAGGAGATTTTGCTGGAATATTGGGAGTGAGGGTGAGGAATTGACAATAGAAGTTGTTTAGCAGTGGAAATGGTTATGCTGAAAGGTTGTGGATCCTCCCATGCTGGAGGGATGGCACTCAATTAGGAATATGTTAGTTATGAGTTGGGTTCTCCGAAGTTCCATGATTCTTTTCATGTACTCTGATTGTGTTCACGGTGTCCAAGATTTGGTCACATTGAGCCATTCTGCAAAAGTTACTGTTCTTTTGCTGCCTTTTGTATTCATACATTCTTCTGTGAGCAGAAGTCCCCAGTTTTTTCTTCACAAGAAGTATTGTGATTAATGAAGGTAAAAGAACATACAGTATCTAGTTATCTTTAGCTGGATTTTCTAGTTGGATTTCCTCCTCCCTCCCCACCCCTTTTTTTTGGTAAACTGATATATTTTTGGAAATAATAGAACAGAAGAGGCCTGATGTGCTATCATTGAATTAGCAGGGATGTGGGATGCATGAATCTATTCTATATTTGCTTATCCTTTTTATACTTTAATATTGGGAGGGGGAGAGCAGGTGACAACCTGAAACAGAGTTTAACACAGAAACAGTGTCAAAAGTATAATTCTAAGAAAAGGGTGGGAAATGCTATGCCGGGAAACAAATGCACCATTTGTTTGTTCCTCCACAGAAGCTTACACAAATGTTTTTGCCTGGTTTCTAAATTACCTTTAGTTTATCTTTACCATCCTTTACCTTTAGGACTGCAGTGGCTTAGTGGTTAAGACGCTGAGCTTCATGACCGGAAGGTCAGCAGGTCAGCAGTTCAAGACCTGAGTGCTGCACGATGGAGTGAACTTCTGTCATCTCGCCCAGCTCCTGCCAACCTAGCAGTTTGAAAGCAAGAAAATTGCAGGTAGATAAATAGGTAATGCGTCAGCAGGAACAGTAACAGCGTCTGTGCACTCCAGTGTCTAGTCATGCTTGCCACATGACCACAGAAACATCTGCAGATGCAGAGAGCGCTGGCTCTTTGGCTATAAATGGAAATGAGCACCACACCCTAGAGTCAGAGAGGACTGGCTTTTGAGCAAGGGTGACCTTTACCT